>CM072539.1:22502601-23735934 GCA_036898165.1 Silybum marianum
AAATGTTCTAATGGAAATATGACCGAAGTTTATATAAAACAATAAAATGTTTTATCTGAAAGTGTTACAATAAATTTATAAGAAATGTCCTATACACATTTTTTATAAGAAACTTGTTTTTATAGACATTTTTTTAATATTGTTTTAAAAAACGTGTTAAAATGTTCAAAAACAATCTATAAACCTATTGCAATACTTCTAGATGTAACGTTTTATCTTTTGGTTTTATAAGCATATATCATATAAAACAGTCTACTGAAACACTTCTACAATTTTGACGTGATATAAACCCAATTTTGTTATAATACATCTATTTATACATTTCTGAATAATATTTATTTTTCATGAAAGATGTTTGACTTTTTATTTTCATGGACTTTTTCTTATGAATAACCATCTCTAACTACATTTCTTTAAAATACCTTTAAAGAACATGTTACACCTTTCATGCAATTTTTATATTTTTATTAGATGAAAAATAAAAATACATTAGATAATTATAGGAATCATTTTGATTGAAGACAAATAATTAATTATACGAATTTTTAGGAGTTTGACCTTTATCAAACATTTAAAATGTATTTACATCACTCGATTTTCACAACAAAAATTAAATTGATTACGAGAATTAAATAAAAGTTGTTCTAAATAAATTAACAATTAACACTTAACAGTCAGAGAAAAAAAGTAAATTAGGGTTTAAAGGAAAGATTTCAGCTAATTTTTATGTTAGCGACAAACGATCGACACTTGTCATAACCTCTTAGTTTTGTTGGAAAAATGGTTATTGTGCCTATTTTGGACCCAAACTAAGTCGAAAGTAAGTTCAAATTAAAATTTTGTATGTGGGTTTATGCGTTCGTACATGAGAGCTTATTTTTGGTGTATCACGTCCCTAAAATGAAGTACGTGAAAATGGTAAATTGATATTCGAAGTATTGCATTTGAAGTGAATGTTTGGGCATGGAAAATTGTTGCCTAACATAGGTGGAAAATGAAACAAATAGTACTAAGATGACTGTAAGACTCCTTCTATGAGCTGATTGGAGGAAATAGTAGCACATAACATAACGAATCAGTGTGATAACCAATTATGGGCTGTAAATTTTATACATTATCGGAAAATGTCATTCGTGGCACAAATCCGGATGGCCCTTTAGTAAATCTGTTCACGACCACGTGGACATGGATGCCATTGGTTTTTACCGGATTGAAGATATTTGAATAATTCAACTCAACTACTTCAATTTAAAAATATGTCACTAGTTAAAATTATATTTTAATGTATAACCCAACTTAATAGTTTATTTGTGATGGGTTTTCGGGTTTGTGATGTTTTCTTGCATTGGGCATCCCTAAATAGTGATTATTTTTGTAGATAACCGATAAAAATCCATAGTTTTTTAAAACTTAAATGGATGTGTTGCCGTATGATGTGAGCCAAACAGTTCAAAAGTGATTACATTTTTTAGCATTTTTCATGATTCCATATTAGTCCAATAGCATATTATGCATACATAAGAATGTGGAGTGTTGTGCAGCCCCACACATCACATGTTAAAGCTACAGATGGCATCAAATTATAAAACATTTGTCGCATTAATGTTTTCGCAAATTCCCACATTTTTATAGCGTCTTGTCAAATAGTTTGACGACTTACTGGTCTATGCGAGATTGTAGCGTTTGTTGGGTCAATTTGGTCAATAAGGGGTTGTCAAATAGCCCAAATGACAACCTTTCTAGGATGCCACATGTGTTGTCATTTTCCGATTTTAATCCGCATGAAATGACCAAACTGCTCCTTGTCTATTAAGTTAAGTTTGTGTCAACGCATGACTAGATTTCTGATGTGATACCTCAACGCCGAATTTCCTTCCGCCATAAGGAGCAATTAGCACTTTTTGCTTGTGCCTTTTGCTTCCCACTTTAAAAATAACCAAATTAAATTCATCCTAAACACCAAATATTCATATGTGCTCGGTAAAGACTTGAATAAATGGGAATGGGATTAACAAGTATCGATATTTTTTACAGGATGCTATTTATTGGACACAATACAAGATTGATATTGACTACTAAGAGTCGAAACAAAAAAAAATCACGAAATATAGTGAATCTAGAGAATATTTTTCTTTTTTTATGTTTGAGAGTTTAATAATTTTCCAACTTCCACAACACTTGTACATATCGTTAGACGATCATATAGATGTCTAGCTCAGTGGTAAGGTAACATCTTGAGGGGGTCAGTGGATGGTATATCTAACTACCCGAGTTCGAACCCCATGATGCGCATGTGAAGATATCCAGATCATGGGTCTGCCACTTAGTGGTACCCTTAATTGGGTCGGACTGTGATCGACGGGGATTAGTCAGATGACATCCTTAAGTGGGAGCCGGAAGACCCTAAAAAAGTGTATGTTAACTTGTCTTTCAAAAAAAAAAATTACGACGATCAAATAGACTAGGAAAGGACCAAAAATGGCCACCAACAACTACAAAACTATTACCTAACGACTATATCTTTAAAAAACTTAACCGAACTCCAAAAATAATCTTAAGATCAAGATTAACGTCCCGATCCATTTTAATATCGGGCCTAACTGGTTTCAGTCCTCAGATGGGCCGGCCCATATCATTTGGTCGGCCCATGATCCACCAAAATAAAATAGAATGGCGGCAACGTATAAAAGCAGAAACAAGAAGAGAGTGTGAGAACTTAAATCAATCGATCATTCTACAGAGCTTTAATGGCGTCCTCTTCAACGCGACCTTCGAACTCCGATAATATGCAACTTCTTCCACTTTCCGACGCCCAATCTCCTCTCTCCTCCGTCGTATACGGTAACCCTCACTCTCTAAGCGCAAATATATATTGATTATCAGTAATTACTTTTGAATCCAAGAGTGTTCTATGTAAAATTCGTGTGAATTTGCTTGATGCGAACCTAATTTGTTGATGAATGTTTCGTATCTGCTTAGATAACAAAATTCTGCGAACAACATTCTGCTTTTTAGTAGAATTTATTTAACATACGGTAGCAGGCAGTTGATTGTGTGTCATGATAATAATCTGAGAACTCGAGCGAGAACTGCTGTTCTTATTCTCTATAGTACAATTATTTGCATTGAATATTGATCATAGTTGGTTAATTGTTTAGACTACCGTAAATTTTAGTTCATTTGTTCAAATTCCGCTATTGTACAAATTGCAAGTGCGATTTCTATCGAGTCGTCAATGGTGCGAGTGAAGTAGCTCTCTCTCTCTTCTTAGATATACAGGGGTGTTACTATGGAGATTCTTATCAAAAAATGTTTGTGCTAGATTTTTGAGGCATTGGATTATCATTTATCACAAATGTTTGGGTTACTCAAAGCTGACATTGCTCCAGTGAGACTTTCCAGTGATAGAAATTCCTGCACTAGATGTAGGATCTTATTTGAAAACAGGGACTAAGTTATAGACAACACAAATATATGATGTTTCATTCTCAGAGGTGCTGCTTGAATTCATTTGTTTTTTGTTAAGATAATAGCAATAGTTATAGATGTTTTCCAGTTTGTTGATTCCTGAACCTGTCAACAAGTACCATGGGCAACCCAACACTAGATCGCTATCCATTGATGTCTATACATTTGTCATGCTTTGTAACAAGCGCCATCACATAATTGGTTGAGCCGATGAGGCGATGAACTTAACATAGAAACCAGAGGCTAGTGTAGCATCCATCATAAATAGATGGGGAAGTCTTGCCTCAGAAGTGACATTCATGATACCCGACGGTGATGCCCTCTGAATTGGTTTCGTCTTTCAGAGACATGATAGCAGAAAGTGGGATAGATAACCTAACTGCAAAAAAACAGCCAAAAGACCAAGGATATATTTTTCCTTTTATCTGGATGTAGTGTTTGTTGGCACACCAATAGGAGTCATACATACTACATTTGATAGAACTTACTCTTTTATTCTTTTCTAACTTTGTTTCCTTGATAGCAATATGTTATTTTGTTATTGTTTTTTTTTTCTCTCGCCTTCCGTTTTTCTTGAGTTTATAACTGAATTGATTGGAATTCACGAATTTGAGTTGCTGTCTACTTGCCTCATGGTGATCCTATTCCTAGCTAAAGGAAAAGAGGTGAGCTAGGGTTGGTTAATTAGCATACACGTAACTGAATTTGGTCTATATATGTCTGACAATAGCATTAGTCAAGGAATTTTTATAGTTGGCGTACTGCTTCTATATTCTATTTTGTTTATTATGTAAAACAATTTGATATATTTCGCGTTAAGTAATGCAAACTCATCAAACTTTATCCCCTTCACGATTGTCAATGCCAGATTGATTTACCAAATAATTGTCTTGTTATTAGGCAACTATAATTCACAATCCATGTTTCTGATTGGAAATGTTTTATCCTTTCATTATCTATAACAATAAAGTGCCTTTTTCATCTTGAGTGGGATCATATACACAGAGACAGAGTGGTTAGACTTTTAGTAATACATCCCCGAGTTTAGCTGATGCTAGAAACACGCCTCTCTATCTCCATCTTTCTTTTCTCTTTTGATTCTTGTCATGTCAGTTAATCCCAGGAGCCAGGAGGCCAGGACATCTTTAATTTCTCACCTATTCAGAATTTGCTTTCCAATTTCCAGTTATGGATGATAGACCTGCCAACCGTTACTTTAGAACAGGTTGAATCAAGATTCTGAAGAAATGGGTTTTTATTAGTTTATGCCTCTTGATTAGCTTGCCAATCTGATAAGATGCATTTTGTAAATTAAAATATACTGTTGTTTGTAATGAATAATGTAATTTTTAACGCGGTCCTATTGATTTATTTCAATCTAAAAGCTTTATTCCAACTAATTTGAATGGTTCTGTACTTCTGTTTCGATCTCATTTAATAACTTGGTCATTCGTGTGCAGAGCTTTCGCAGCAAGTGCAAGCTGCAATGGAGAATATGCTTAAGATGATTACGTGAGTACACAAAGTTGTTCAATCAATATTAACGTTCTTGCGTGTTTCTAAGTCATTAAATTTACATGAGATTGTGAAAAAGCTTCTTGCTGAAGATGTTGGTTTTTCCTAATTCTTTCATCCCACTCTTCTACATGAAACAGTTGTCCAAGTGAATTCTTCCACCTTAGCATCTCAATTCACCATTCATATAGAAACCACTTTTTGCTCATTTATCACAATATTCATTTCTAAACTGTTACACTCTCCTCACCACCTGAACCCAGACTCTTCTGAAGGCTTTCTAATGGTCCAATATAATTAACCATGTGATCTTGGTGGCTAACTGGCTACTATATATTAGTCTATGCATATGATTATATTCATGAGACCATCTTTCTGTTTTTCCTTGTCTTTGTACCTATTTCTTTCAAACACAGTGAAATTGACCAAAGCTCGGCTGGAATAATAGAAGACATAGAGAAATGCAAAGACTCTGCTCTTGAGAGGAAAAGAACTTTAGAGGAAGAGAAAGAGCGTTTCCAGAAAGCAGCCTACTCTGTTTTAGACATGCTCAACAACAGGGAGAGTAGCTAATATTCCAGTAAACACTTATCTTTGCTACCTTATAAAACTTGTGATAATTGTGTTACAAAGGCATATAATAGGTCACTGGATTCCATAGTTCTTGGTCTTACACTCTGAATATTTTCTGTAGACAAGATTCTGGTTATAATTAATTTTATTAAAGTTAAAGCAACTGTCTTTTCTGGGAAAAAGCTTGGGTATTTTATTTTCATGTATTCAAGATATAAACAGGTGGTCATTCTCTCTTAAAGCATTAAGATCTTCCACTTGAGACGCATCAGCCATGAGAATAGTAGTTCCTCTTTTTCCAAACTTCTTCTCTGCATGACAACATACTAGGTTGGAAACTTTATAAATTAAAGAATATATCTTCTATATATAGGAAATCCATTGCTTTCAATCCCACGTTAGGCACTTACAATCTGAAAGTCTAAATGGCATTCAAACAAAATGCACACTTGCAATGGATACTTACCTGCTAAGTTCAGAAGGTCCTCTATTGAGTCTGGCAGGTGCACAAGTTTTCCTGTCCTTTTGTTGTCTGTTGTTTCCTCATGTGGATGATGGCCATGGATTACCACCCTCACAGGAATATTGTTTGAGAGTACAGAAGTGGGTGTTCCTGCAAATAATATAATTAACTTGTTTATTGGATTATTTAGCTGACCAGTAAAGAAAAGGAAAAAATTAAAACTATACCATTCAATTAAAACATGCACAATTTGGTTTAGAACGTGGATAAAATCGTTTGGCCTCTGATACCACTTGGCACTCAGAGAAAGGAAGATTTATTTTCAAGCGAAAAACTGTAGTATTGAGACCAGGGTTGTAAAAATATGGATTATTGAATTGCTTGTCAAAATACTTTTATCCACTCTACAGTGAGAGTATATCCTCTCTAGAATATTCTGAGGTTTTCTGATAGTTCCTTTAGTTGCTTTTCTCATATATGTTTTTGGTGAACCATATTAAAGATCACCGACCTTCTCCATCTTCTCGACCATAATTTGATGCTTCATGGTTTTGTGATTCATTAACTGGTGTGGTTTGCTGCAATGGGGATGTAAAGAGAAATGTTAGCGTTCATTTGACAACTCTGAATATTATAGCAACATCCTACGAATTAATACAGAGAAGAATGGCTAATTGGGCACTATTGTACACTGATCACTAATAATTAAATAGCTTTAAAATGTGGCAGAAGATGCCTTTCATGTAGAGATATCATAAATGATGTGATTATTGCCAAACTGAATAACACATTATGCTTAAAATAGCTAAGCAAACATGTTCTAGTTGGCTGGCTTGCAGATAATATGCTTATCTTTATGTATGTTTCTTCTTGTGTATTAGCCCATTCACTACAACGAATTACACTGAGCTACTTAAATAAACTAAAAATGTGAATCAAGTTGTGTTGAAACACTGAATTCCCTTATTTTATAAAAGTTCATCCACTAAGTTAACATTTTTTATGATGCGATTAAATTGTAAATAAAATCTAGTAGGATATGACTCTAATAGGGTTCCATAGGAATTATTACCCCAATATTCAAGTCCAATAATAGATCTGTCAATAATGGCATCTCTTCTTGCACCTCCTTCTTTAAGTCCCTCAGATACTGAGAATAAACATGTCAGATTACAAAAGAATTATGCACTTTAAGAGACTGAAAACAACCAACATAAACGGTACGATATGGCCAAAAAGATGCTTGCATGTTTGCAGGCTGAACTAATTGGGATTTTTGCATGTTTCTTTTTGAGAATTTGTTTAGATTTATTACACGTAAAACTTTATAGTTTCCATCTAGCAATATATTTGAATGAGGTAATGCTAGTTGAAAACCTGTGTGAAGTTGGACATTATTGTCTTTCCGTCTTCATCAAGCGGCTGCACTAGTTGCTTGAAGTGATGATGAGTAATTCGGACTACCTGTGAAAGTTTCTTGCTTCTCACCGTGAAGGGTTGCGGGATGTTGAAGAATACCCCGATCTCACCAAACATGTCCATTGGCCCTAGTTTTGTCAAGAACTGAAACATAGAAAGGGCCTTGGTTAATACCCTACCATCAAAATACACATACAAATCACTATTTTTATTTATTTTATTATTTAATCATATGTTGATCTATTCTTTTCTGCCTACTGAAAGTTGCTGTCTTTATTTTGGTTTTATGTACGTCTATATATAATTTAAGCTATTTGATAATGTTATAGACGATTGCATAACATCTTTATAAACATGCTTCTGCTGTATTTCTTTCACATAAAAGAAAGGAATGCATCTTTGCTTATTTTGTAGTTATCACCTTCTAGTTTCTACCATATAATTTTATTAATTCTGAGCTTCTCTTTATATTTTGCTCCAACACAAATGGGTCTGTTCAGAACTTTATTATCTAATGTTTTGAAACCCATGATATTGCAGACTTCTTTTAAGACACATGTCGGTTCATTTTGCCAAGGAGGTTTGGCCTTGCAGAAGAATATCAACCGTCAGCTCTATATGGTACGTAAAACTTGTGAAACTGCTGTTCGACTGAAGCTTTGTACATTACCTCAACTAGGTTTTTGCTTCAATAAGAAGTTAGTAGATTCACTACATTCACTTTTTAGTTGAAAAAGATTACTTTCAAGATAATTGCATTAGTCTCTTGTTGTATTCTAGGCTTCTAGCCATCTGGTTTTTACATGCTAGTTAGCTGCTCAATTCTATGTTGCCCAATAAGGAAACAATTTACCTGCTCCATTCCATTTTTGTGTGTCAGCACCTCCTGGAATTTATAGACTATTAGAAAAATTCCAGATGGGTAAATCAAGTATGAATTTTGAGCTTTGAAAGATTTTATACCATGGCTCCAGATACTACAATATAGAAATCCGTTGGTATCTCATTTTGTAGTATAATTTCAACCTTGGGTGGAAAGTATTCTACTTTCAAATCTGTAACCTGCAAACAGAACCCATAACAGATGTTATAGAGAATAGATCACTTTTTATCTATTCTATAAGTCCTACTTTAAAGTTTAAAGTTAGCGTATGTGTCCTATCAACTTGCTAGTTTAATTATAGGCTCAACTGAGCTTGCTAAAGTGGTTAAAATTCTTTCTAAGATAAACTAGAGACTATGAGTTCAAATCACCCTTGGGTACTGCCAATGAATTACTAAGGGTGCATGAATTCTGTCAAATTGTCACCTACCCGTGAGTGGTTTTTGGAGTCTTTTTTAACCATGAAAAACGAACAAACTTTCTAGCGTGATTGGCGTGTCTTCTTCCCTCTTTTTAAGCTTCATGCAAGAATATCACGGGGCTTTTTACTAATTACTACCTGTTGACTGCCTCTTAACGGTTAAGAAATGCTTACCCGGAGAAGGAATGTTGTTTACCATAACACCCTGACCCACGGGGTTGCTGTCTGACTCAGTCAATGGTTCAGTCAGGCTTACTCACACACTTGGTAAACAATCATATTCAGTCGATGCTTACCCAAACCATACTCTTACTAGGTAAGCGCTTACCCAATTTGTGTTGGTAAACGACACCTAACACCTTGTTCATCTTTTGTATCCCAAAGTCTATCAACATTTAGTTCACTATACAAGAAAGGATTTCATACCAATTGCCTGCTAAGATCTTCTGAAATGCCTTTAAAGAGATAAGTCTTTTCAACGGTTTTTCGGAATAGATGTTGTGAAATGCTAGATCTAATCGCCTTTGGTAGGTCCCCTAGAACTTCTTCGTGCTGTAGCTCAGCTGTCTTGAACCTCAGTTGCATATGTGCCAACATTTGCTCTTTTAACCCTTCTGGAAGTCTGTTCTTGCTTGCATATCTTAAGATCTCATTGATTGAATCCCTCTACAGTAGCAGATAGTAGTATAGACATAGATTAGATGGCAGTTGCTGATTGGTTTGGTGCAGAATGATTAAGTGGTCGGATGGGTTAAGAGGCTCTTATGATATAGTGCAAAATGAAATATAATTGTTTGGTAATCGTTCAAGATGTAATTAGGGCTCTTAATGGTTAAGGGAGGTCCAGTATACAAAATGATTATGAGGGTTTTGGAACCATTAAGAGACAAACTTATTTTTTGCCAAACAGGATTCACCTCTTAGCGATTCAGAGGCTGCCTCTTAATGGAACTGTTAAGAGGTAAACAAACAGCCTAAATATAAGTATATAACTTAAGGAAAACCAAAGATAAAACCTCGAGGGCCAGCTCAATTTGAAAATAAAGGCTATGCTATAGGGATCCTTCCCGTATGTCGCCAATTCAAGTCTCCTCAGAGCCACTGGGGCCCACGTGGTTTAGTTGAGCTGGGCCAAACACCCTCGGTTACCAAAAAAAGGAGAGAAAACCGAAGAGAAACTTACCATGACAAAAGTTCGGACAGCACTATGGACAATAAGATTGGTCATGTTTCCAATAAGATAAGAGGTGAGGCCGATGTTGAACAACATATAAAAGATATTAAATATCTTCTCCCCTGGATTTACTGCATGCAAGTCTCCATACCCGACTGTTGTAAGGGTGACAATTGACCAATACATCGAATAAGTGTATCCAAGCCAAATGCTTCTATCCTCAAAGTTATCGATAATAGATCCAATCCATGTATCACTCGAGTGTTTATGATGAGTCGCTATCCAGTAGTAGAAACAGCCAGCTGAATGCACTGCAAAAAGCGTAACCTGTGATAGTCCAAAGCCATAAAAGTTAGTCTACAAAATGTCTTAATACAGTTCCTTAATAGGTTAAGTAAAAGTAGTACTAACACATATTAGTTTGATGGTTCTTGTCATAAAGTAGCTGAAGCGCGTATCTTTCTCTAGCCTGCTCAGAAAACAAGTGCTCGTTATCTAGATATTTAATTATTTATCCCGAACATATATACTACATTAGACATTGCAACAACTTATTCTATATATAGTTTTATAAAGGTGTATTTGGTACGCTGACAGAACTGGACCGGACTGGACGGACGAGAATGAGGTAGATGGTGAAAGAAGGTTTTCAGGGTGGTTTTAATTTGAAATGGTTAATTTAGTAATTTACCAACCTTTCCCATCACCTATTTTTGTGTGCATTTTTGTCCCACCCAGTTGCACAATGTCCCAGGACAATAAGTTTTTGTTCTGTTCTATCTTGCGTACCAAACGCACCCATGTCTCACAAAGTTGAAATATATATAGGGTTGGGTTCCGGTGAGAAGGAAAGTTATGATGAGAAGCGTAAGAAGGGATCTCCACCCTTGGATGCACATTAGAATGATCTCGGTGCACCGAGATGTACCGGATCAACTCCCTTCTAAGACGCAATTCATGGGTGGGTATGAGATTAAAAGTGATCAAGGGCTCAGATTTCTTCTTACGCTTCTCACCTTAACTCTTCTTCTCACACGATCCTATGCCTATATATATATATATATTTGAAAGGCATGATAACAAAAATTGAAATAAATGTCAAATCATTTTTTGCGGTTTGCACCTTGAAAAGAGCTCGCTAACACGCCTTAGCCGCCATAGTCTGAGTAGATTAAGGAAGCCAAAGACCTCCCCACGGTGCAGCCTTCCAGTAAACAGTCGGTATATCGATTGAAATGGTAACGTTGATGCCACATCCATCGGAAACATCATATGAGTGACATACCTGAAAAACACACACACACACACACACAAAGTAGAATCATAAATGCATGTTTTGAATGCATTTCCCAGAATGGTTTTATTTAGGATAGTACCTTGTGGCTATCTTTTTATGATCATCAATGAGTAGATATGTGGATTTATCCAAATAGGCTACGAAGAACGTTAAGATGATATCGGTAGCAAAAAAGAAGTCGACTGCTAAATCGACATAGAGGAGAGAGCCTGTAGCCACTTTCTTGAAAGCTAGCTCAAATGGCGATGACCATGCCGAGTATATAACCAATACCACTAGAAATGCTTGCCACCACCTGCATCCATTTACATACTGGAATTTAAGAACGTGAAACAACCTCTCTACTCCTTGAAATAAAGATCAAGGTGCAATTTGATAATATCTAAAACTTTGTTAGATTACATTTTAAATGAGTTATTTAGGAGAGAAAGAAAGTTCCAACATATATGGAAAAGAAATGTTCCAAGTCTGACTAATATAAAAATTTAATACGTAGATAGACCTTACTCTGTGTGAGATTTAAGGGTTTGGTCTTAAAAGATTCTTCTATGGCACCTAGACTATAGATTTAGTTGATTTAGTTTTTTTTGGTAATCGGTTTTTCATTTTTACTTTTAAACATTTATAACCATTTATATGTAATTATTTTTTATTAAAAGAATGTATGTAACAAATTTCTAAAAATTTAATAATGTATTTATTAAAAAAAATAAAGAAACATAATTATTAAAAATAGTGAATCACACTTTTGGTTCCTTGTGAATGCCTTCTTATTGGATTTCGTCCATCGAGAGGTAAAAGTACACTGATGGTTCGGAAATCGTGTTTTTTAGCCCAAATTGGTCCCTCCCACAATAAAACATTAATAGGGTTTGTTAAGTTCATCACGTGCCTCTCATGTGAGGGGTAGTTTGGTCTTTTCATCTAATTTTAATGTATTTTAGAAAGAATTTTTTTAATATTTTTATTAAAAAAAATTAAAAAAATAAAAACCAATGGAAAATGAAAGCCTTCCATGAAACCATCCCCAACCACCCTCCTTTCGATCTCGTTAACTCTTTTTCTACCCCTAAAACCTGCAAAAATTGATCCTTCATTCGGTGAACCTACACATCTATGTTTCTCTGACGAACCGACATCCTTTTTATTTTTCATGTTATTTTATTTTGATCATATTAACGTTTGATCCTCCTCCATTATGTGTATAATGAAATTGTGTTGCCTTAATTTTGGGGTAAAATATAGTAAAATAGAATGTATTTTGTTTCGAAAAGAAGATCCAACCTCAGTAATAGGTTTGTGCGTCTTTACTAGTTAATGGCTATATTGTAATCAAGTCTATTTTTGTTTCCAAACTCTGAATTTTAGAATTTAGACCACAAATATTGTTTTAAGTTGATTCTCACGTTATAATGCTTAATAAAAATAATAATATTTATTTTTATATCATGTTATATAACTTAGGCTATGTTTGACAAACTAGTTGATAAGCTAGTTAGTAGCGGATAAGTTAGCTAGTGAAAAAATCGCGTTTGGAAAAAAACTAGCTGATAAGCTAGTTAATAAATGTAAAATGACCAAAAAGGAAAATGCTTATTATATATTGATTAATTTTCTTTCAAATGAATTGTTTATATATATTTAAAACAAAGATAATATAATACATTGATTAAAAGAATTTTAAATAAATTTATTATATATTATAATATATGTATTTGTGAAAACAAATTTTAGAAAAAAGATATATTATTTATAAATTTAAATAACCATTACATATAACATGAATATAAAAATTTGGTTAATTTTACATATTCTGATTAATTAATAATATTAAAAATTTATATTTAATAATTAATTAAGTATTTTATTGAAATTATTTAACACAATTTTATTATTTATGAAAAAAAATAATATAAATTTAGTTGTAATGTTACATAAACATTTTTATAACTTTTATATATATTTTTTTGATAAGTAAATACATTGAATAATAACAATAATATAAAAGTAATTGATATAATTAATAATTATTATAAATAATTAATATTAACGTATAATTTATAATTATAATTAATTTTTAATTTATATTCATTAATATTTATTAAGATTAATAATATTTAATATTTATTTATGATTAATAGTAATAAATAATAATTAATATTAATAAAGGTTATAATTGGAAAATGTGACAATAAGCTCCCAAAACGCTACTCCAAGTAGCATTTCAATACACTAGCTTATAAACTAGTTAATATGCATTCAAACGTGTACCCTAAAAATACGATAACCAAACATAGCCTTAATGATATCAGTTGCTTTATTTTTCTGATATTTAAATTAAGACATTTAAGTATTCAATTATTTATATTCAAAACACTTTTCAATATATAAATTATTTACTGTTACGTATTAAAACATAAAATAAATTATTAGCTGTTTCAATCGATTTTCAACAATAAAAAGATCATATATTAGTCCAAATGTCCAACTAATTTGAAAATTATGTAATATAAACATTAAAAAATAAGAGTAACTACATATTTGGTCTTGGTGGTTTTTTGAAAATATGTTTTAAAATTACAAGATGATTACCATAGTTTATAGAAAACATCGAATTTGATCCCTTCCTCTAATGACTGCTAAAAAAATCCTGTTAAATGAGGGACATTTTCGTTATTTTATCGAATTATTTTTTTCTTTTACCTAATTATAATCGATTTTACGATTTTGATTCATGTGGTTTTAGATTAGGTAAAAGACAAAAATAAATGTTTTAATTTATTGGACTTTTAACAAACGTTAGATAAATAGATTAAGTCCAAATATTTTTATAAACAGTAGTAACCATCTTATAATTTTAAAATTATAGGAACGAAAAGTTTTACTTTAGAGAACAAAAAAAACTAAATTTGTAGTTTACTCAAAGATCATATATTAGTCCAATTAATTTGAAGACTATATAATATAAATATTAAAATAATGTGTATATATACTTTTATGCATAGACAAGAAATATATGCCAAATCCCAAAGTTTCTTGTTCTCTTCAAGTTTATGCATTGCACGTATCATTAAAACATTCTTAACATAATATATATATTTTTAGAGAATGACAAATATAATAAACAAATCTATATATTTGTCTCGATAGTAACAAGATTTTAATTCATAATTTTATATCAAAAAATTTAAATACCGTTGTTAATAGAATTGAAGAGAGCGTTATTGTATCCGTTAGGTTCTTAAATTTCTTTATAAAGTAACAGTCGAACTTACAATCAGTAATATTACTTTATATCTAATTTGATTATTTGTTTTAATACCTAGAAAACGTCATCGAGGATAAGTCGATCGATAAATAGTTAACCATAAATATAAAAAGGTAAGATTCAAATTCGAAAACTTAGAATCACTTTATACAAATATAAGCAAAGACCAATTGGGTTGCTTTTGAAGATGTTTTGACTAATCCAAAAACAGAAAAAAGAAGGAAGAAATTATTCGGTCAAGATTACTAGATTTTTGTTACTTGTTTACTAACGTATTTTTTGACAAATAAATGTATTTTTAATAATTCAATAAATAATACGTAAATGTAATTAATACTTGAATAATTGAATTCAAGTTCTGTGAACTTTGACTTAAAAAGCAAAGAAATTTCAAGAAACATTTCAAGATTTCAACTTCTATTCAAATGATTTTTGATAGTTCAGTAAATAACACTCGGAAATAAGACTTGAATTCAATATCTTTGAACTTCCATTTAATGAAAATTCAAGAAATATTTTAAGATTTCAACTTTCATGAAACGATTTTGATAGTTCAATAAATGACACTAATGTGGAAGACTCAAATTAAAGATCTCTAAACTTCCATCAAGAAAGTTTTCAAGACTTCCTAGCTTGAGTGGTGATATAACGTGCAATAAGTACACATTTTTATGCATAAATGCACAACATATAATCATGAAAACATCATAATTTATGACAGGAGATAACTTACCGATACCGACGATCATAGGGTGCAATGACATATTTTCTGAGAGGAGGTGAATCGCCGCCAACAATAGTTCCAAAAGCTGGCAAGAGACTGCTTGAAACTGACGCCAGATTGTTCATGATCTCCCCACTTGAATGCCTCCGGTACAACAATGGCACCGGAGATCGGGTTTCCGATAACTTCTCTCTCATATCTCCGATCAGTCTAGAGAGAGAAAGATGAGATCTATAGTTTTATTAATTATGAAAACTTGCAATAAACTAGCAATTAAGGTGGTCTAGGGGTTTGCATTTATTCTATTATTTTAATTAAGAAAACCCAAATGACAACAACATTTTTCTTAAGATAATGTTGATGGGTTTGACTTTTTTTTTTGGTAAATACAAAATTTTAATTTGTTTTTAGTTAATGTGTAATTATTTTAATCAAAATTGATGTGAATAAAAATATGTTATCCCAAAAAATTTATGTATCATCCCTATTTTATTAATTAAATCAGATACATGGATATTAATATATTTAAAGTTATTTAATTCAATTTTACATTATTTTTCTGTTTATGTTTAATCATGTATTTATGTGATTGGTGGATAAGAATGAGACATAAAAATTAGAGATATATTTCTTTTTATCAAAGTGATATTGGGTGTTGGATGGTTTGACTTTTGTGTGTGCTTGGACTAGATAAAATAAATAGGATGACTAATGAGTCGGATTAAATAACGGGTTTAAATGGATAAAGACGTAAATTGACTCATCGGACTGGCCAAACTTTAAGGGACGATGGGTCATGGGCAGTGTTAAAAGAAAATCGTCGTAACAGCCGTCATGGCACGTCGTAGTTTACGGCTTGTGTCTCACGCCATGTTATGTCTGTGGCACGCCATGACTTAATGTGCGGTTTTTGTAACGCAATGTTTGATGTTTCTTAGGGGCCGTTTACCAAATCTTACCCGGGTAAGTGCTTACCGGCAAAATTCAACACTATCACTTACTTACCGGGTAAGATTTTAGTCCACAAGAACCACATCATATGCAACAATTTACCCGGTAAGCGCTTACCATGGTAAGAGTCGTCGCAATCACTTACCCGGGAAAGACTCTTGACCGGATAAAATTTTTGGTACTTGTTATATTCCTCCAGTAAAGAAATATAGCTTGGTAAACACTTACCCGGGTAAGCGTTTGGTAAACGGCCCCTTACTCTTTTTAATGTTTTATTTGTTAGTTTCTAATGTATAAGCTAATTTAAATTATTTATTATCATTTACTCATTGGATAATAGTCGAAAATATATATTTACATGTATAATAATTTATATGACATAAAAATTTTCCGTCATAAGTCACGCTATAAAGACATGTTTAATTGTGTATTCATGGGTCAAATGAGTTGATCGGTTTGGAACTTTGGATTGATCCGTCCAACCAAATTTTTTTTCCTATATCTTTTAGTTAGTGTAATAAACTTCTTTATTAGACATAATTTTTTTCATTATTTCAATAAAAAAGATTATCATTGAGATTATATATCGACAATAAAAAGTTTGACCTTTTTAAAAAAAATACAAAATTAATTTGTTTTTTTTTTTGTTAATGTGCAATTATATTAATATTAAACCTTGGAGATTCACACAAATTGTTGACGACCGTTGGATGGTTTGACTATGATGTGTATTTGGACACGTGTAAGGTCCCAATCAAGTTTTGGACTTGATACACACTTGTTGCATTACATTGATTACATCATATAGGGTGAGCACCGGAACCGGGTACCCGTTTTTAGAACCGGAACCATCTCGGAACCATCGGTTCCGAAACCGGAACCGATGTGATTGGTTCCGGTTCTCATCTTTTTGGAACCATTACCCGTTGGGTACCCGTTACCCGTCACTTTTAAACAAAAAATATTTTTATATTTATAAATAATAAATAAAAACTCAAATTTTCTTGTTTGTTTATGTAAGAATTAGTTTTTATCGTATTAGTTTTGACTATTTGTTGTATTTATTACTTTAAATCGGTATTTTGTAATTTATAATTACATTTTTATCATATGCAATTTTAAAATAAAAAATAAAAAAGTGGAAGCCGGGTATCCAGTACCGAAACCGGTTCCCATCGGTTCCGGTTCCGGATTTCCAGGAACCGCCGGTTCCGATTCCATGAAAAATGGCTGGGTATCCGGTTATGCACACCCCTAACATCACATAGAGATTTTTGGATTTAATACTATAATCTTTTAAAACTTTATGGTTTATATTACTTGGTTATAATCACGTTTCAGACGAAATAAAATGAAAAAAAGCTCGTTTAGTTATATTTTGAAACCGAATCGGTTAATATTAATGCAAATAATAAGGTCATATGTTGACCTTAGAAGAGGGTAGGCTAGGGTGGGGTGGGATTGGATGGGTGGCCAATGAAACAATCATATTTAGATATTAATGTAATAATTAAGTAATTTTATATCAACGGTACAATAGAACATATAACAGTATTCCAACGTATGCCTGTTTGAAAAATCTTAAAAAGAAAAATGCTGAGAAGGAAGATTAGGAGGTGTTTAACAAATGTGAAAATAGAACGAAGAAATCCTTAAGCAAAAATAGCATAAAAGACACATGTCAGAGAACAAAGGGAATTTTTTTTTATCGATAAAGACATCTTCAGAGTGGTAAAAAGATTGAAAACTCAACAACCACTATGATTTTCATCTCGGCAGGAAACGTCAAGAATGAGGTTTAGAAACGTTTTGTGGTATGATGCAAGGTTAAGGCAAGAACGATTTGAGAAATTATAGCATAAAGAGGAACGTGGCAGCCAGTAATATATGATATCAGAAATTCTTATTATGATTCATATGAGGTAATGAATAGTGATTGAACTTGACAGGTGCAAATGGGAGCAATCAAGAGCAAGGAAATCAGGAGAATTTCTATGCATACCAAATACAAGATCTTTTTAAGAAAGAAAAAGATTGAAGTGGCAACAGCATACCATGCACTTAAGACGTTAGCAACTTGATTGTTCTTGATCAATCATCATAGAGTACATACAAATCTCAAACAATGGGGAAGATGATCGTTCAATAAAAACCCTTCAACAACCAAGTTCATAAAGAAGTTTTTCAAGAGAAATATTTTACGTTTTCCATTAAAAAAAAGGTATATTATTTAAAAATAGAGTAAACAAGAAATTCAGTCCACGTGGTTTGTCAAAAACAACACTTTTCGGCCTTGTAAATTCGAAATTACAAGATAATGATCGTCGTTTGTAAAAAAAACATCTGAATTTGGTCCCTTCATCTAAAGACCGTTAAGAAAATTTCGTTAGATGGGTATTTTCGTCATTTACCCAATGAAAATCGATTTTATGATTTTAGTTTTTGATCGGACAAAGAACAAAAAAAACGATAAAAGAACGAAAATGCCCCCTCATTTTTCAAACGTTACAGAGAGGGATCAAATATAGACGTTTTTACAACCCACGATGGTCAACTACAGGTTGTTTTTGACAAACCACAAGGACCAAATATGTAGTTCCTTCTAAAATTATCCAATAGCTTACGAAATCGGGATCTTTCGTGTAGAATATTTTGGCACATTCGAACAAATTCAAAATCAAACCCTAAATAGCTTAAACTAACTTTGTAATATCAAGCATGCTCATTGAATCCCATAATAGCATACAATTTATATAAAAGCTAAAAAAGTTAAGAATTGAAAAGGCTTAAATTCGAAGCCCTAAATAATGAAATTTGGTTATTCGATAGAGGGCCTGGCACACTATAAACTTAGATTATGTTACCAAGTGGACATCAAAATAACAAAAAGAATGTCTAAGAATTGTCTTCATTAAGGATGTCAAATTCGAAAAAAACCAAATCAGTAAACATGAATACAAATTATACCAGTTTAATTGGTATCAACTTAATTCAATTTGTCAAAGCGTCTTTGGCCTAGCTGTATGTGAGCATTTGGCCTCCTAGGAGGTCGCGGATACAAATCTCACCAAATGTGAGAAGGGTGTGTAAGTTCTTTTATTTCATTTGTGGTGTATAAATATTATGTATACTTCAAAAAAGTAAGCAAACTTGATTGCGATGTGGTATTTGAAATTGTATATCACATTGATACCGCCTCATGCCGACTTTTAAAAATACATAATTAACTTTTTCCTGATTTTAATATTTAATTACTGATAATAATCCTAACTTTTGGGTTTCTGTTTTTTAATTTTAATTTGATTTCCTATCTAGAGAGCTCTAAGAGCATCTCCAACACCTTTGCTATAATAGAAATTTTTGAATTTTTTATTTTTAAAGTGGTTAAATAGCATTGCTATATTGATTGCTATTTTAGAGATTTTGAGAGAAATGTCTAAATATAGAGAAATCCCTAAAATCTTTAAACTATGAGAGGGAAACATTATTTTAATATAGACAACCAATCAAAATTATTGAAATTAAATGTATAGGAGAGAAATTTAATATTTTATTAAATATTGAACATTTTAATAATATAAGTATTGATGGATTCTCTAAAATAGAAAAGTTGTTGGAGTTGAAAGAAAATGTTTTTAGAGATTTTGATTTTTCATTTTCTATTTTAGAAAATTTACAAAAAAGATGCTCTAACAGTCTGCTTTTTTATTGTCCGGCTGTCTTTCAAGTTTAGACTTTTTGAAATATTGTTTAGTTTGTGAATTTCATAAAACATGCCATTATTTCGAACTTTATAATAGTTTTTGATGTATTGAACTTCGTAATTTTGGACTTTGCTTGGGCCTTCATCGTACTTTTGTTTGATTTTATGTATTTTGAACACCATAATTAGAATCATGGCTATAATTTATAAGTGTAAAAAGATCTTCAAAAACATTAAAATGGAAATGTTTCCTTATAATGAACTTGAAAACCTCTTCTGCCAGACGTTTTAAAACTGTAAGTCCAAATGTATAGACAAAACCGACAATATCAAATATTTTCCATAGATCTAAGAGCATCTCCAACAACTATTGTAAAATAGAAAAATTGAGGATTTTAGCAATTTAAGTGCTCCAACAGCTATGGTATATCAATTGTTAAAATAGAAAAATGGGAAAAAAGAGAAGAAAAATATCTAAATTTAGGGAATCTTTAAAAATATATAGAAGAAAGAGAAACAATATTTTAATTATATTCAACCAATCAAAATAATTGAAGTTAAGTATGTAGGAGAAAGAAATAATATTTTATTAAATGATGAAATATTTTATTAATATTGTTAATAATAAAGTTGCTAAAATAGAATAGGAGTTGGATTCAAATTATTATAGAGATTTTAACTTTTAATATGTTATTTTAGAAAAAAAAATTACAATAGCTGTCGGAGATGCTCAAAAACCATACGAAATTCTCGATTTTTTTCCCCACCCCTGTACCCTGTTCGCCAGGTGCGTTGACTATAAAAGGAGGTTAAAAACATGAACCTTTGGAAAGTGAACAAGTACAATTGGCGGGGGGGTTCTCTTCTGTTGGTTGCTGGACTAAGCCGACAACAATGGCGGAGTTGAGGGTTATTCACAGCCAGCTTTTTAGCAATCCCTTATCTTGTTCATCGTCATGTAAAGTTATGCCTATGATACTTGATTACCGACCCTTCAAATTCAATGTTGATCCTCAGTCTATTTCTAGAAGTTTCAGCAGATTCAACCGACCCCTTCTCGTTCATCGGATTCCTCGATCTCGTCTCCTTTGCAAGATGAAAGAATCGGGCAAGTCTTCCGTCTTCGTTGTTTAGAAAAAGAACCTGCTTATTTTTACATTTGCATTTAACTTTATTTTAAATGAATTTGATATATGAGTTATATCTTCAATGATGTGTTGCTCGTTTAGAAGCCTGATTGATGGTTAGAACTTGAATTCACTGAAATGAAGAACACCTGAGAATTAGGTCGAAGTATTCTGGTTGATTGGCTTTCAGTCTCATTGAGGAATTTTAACAAACACCTTGTCTGCCTCAATTGAAATTTTCAGGTTTTTGTTTCTTGGGATTTTGCTCTCATTTTTTTGAAGTATACACTGGTAGAGCACCCATGAGAACTTTTTTTTCTCTTGGGTAATCATCAACTTAAACTTAAATGTGGGTACAATACAAGTATTTTCTCAGTAAGTTCCAAATTACAATTTTGAAGTCAAGACTCAAATTTTTGCCCCCCATAGTCAAGGTATAGATAGCTCTTTTCTGAAAGAAATAATGATATAACTTATGAAACTTAATAACTGATATCTTAAAAGATTACCCTGCCTTTTGTTACATTGAACATTAGTTGAGTCTTCTGAGAACAGGGGGAGGAAAAACAGATGGCCGTTTGATGCATAAATAGTGTGGCTAATTCTAGTAACAAGTACCAAGAACAGAACTATATTAGATACAGGAGTTGGGAAAAACCCTAGTTACAAAATAAGTCTTGAGATTGGCTGAACTGAAGATACACCCATTGAATTGAAAAATAAATAAATGAAAATTAAAACGATTAAAGATAAAAATAGGGTAGAGAAAATGTCACCCCTTTATGAACATTACTAGAACTGCAAGTTGACACGCTAAAAGATAGAAAAGAGAGTCATGCTACCGAGGGGCTATATTGTATCCAAAGACCTGACCATGGTTCACCATGATTCTACCATCTCCCCTAGATTTAGCTAGCTTATAATTTTGATTGTTTTATATGTGAAATGTTTTTACATGCATTTTAGAAAGAAAAAAAAACAACTGTTATCAGGTTATGGTTAGAGTTATCACCATATTAGCCTCGGCCCAAAAAATGAGTATTAGGAAATAACTAAATTCTCCAGAAAAATGAGAATGGCCCTTAACAGATCCGAATTGGGAAGAAGGAAAGCATCAAGATTTTACATGATTTTTGCAAGATAAAAAATATGATTTGTGGCAGAGGATTATCCTAACATTTTAAATGCTGCAAAGTTACACCTTTATCTAGAAACAAATGATGTCACCAGAATTGCAACAAATACATCCAAGATCGTACTGATCCTCCTATATTGAATGTTAACTCGGACCAAGATCATAATTGTAAGGTGCAGTAATTATGTTTTCCTTATCTAAATTCTATAACTTTAATAGGGGGTATCATGGTGTCATTAGTAATCTTTTCATGCTATGATAGTTTTCAAGTAATGATCTATTGAGCAAAGAAAATCCTTACTTTGGTATTACTTTCTATCTTGATGATGCTTAACAGTCGTATATACCGCACAAAAGAAATTAAACAGTTTAATGCTATAATTTTAGATATGACATCACAGCTGGAGCTTGGTGAGAAGAGGAAGCCAGAGAAGCGAGTGAATGGGATATTCTGGATTTTACTAATTAATATTGGAGTATATGTAGCAGATCACATATTTCAGGTTTCAAATTATTTATCTTGTTGTAATACTCTTTTGATGCGTGACATGTAGAATATAGACTTAGGTGTTGCACCGAATGGAGCTTATGGATTAAAAGAAATATACAAATGTGGAAGGCTATGGAAACCACAATATATTGCCACAAAGAAAAAGATAAAAAAATGCTGCAAAGTTATGAAGAACCCTGTTAGTGGTTTAAATGATGGATTAAACAGTTAACCATCAAAAGCTTGTCTCTTAGCTCAGAAAGAAAGAAAGAAACGAAATAAAAGATTGCAGGATTACTGTCAGTATCTTTTTTTTTAATAAAACTTACATGATAATTTTGATATTTTTACAGGTTCGTGAGATTAAAGCTTTGTATCTATACCACAATTTTCCTGTTTGGTACCAGTTTGTGACTTCCACTTTCTGTCATGCTAATTGGTGAGACCTCTAATAATTATAGGCTATTTGGCCTTATCTTTTGCTATATTCAACATTGAATATCGAAAAAGAATGCTGTAAATTCTCAACATTTTTTTCTGAAAGGGAGCAATTATGTGCTTTGATCTAAAAATTTACCCAAGTTTTCTTATCGTATGTTTTAATATGTTCTACAGGAATCATCTCTCTAGCAACCTTTTCTTTTTATACATATTTGGTAAGGCAACTTTCTCCACTAGATAAGCAAAAGATATAACTAATGTGGGTAAGTATTTGGATATCACCATTTGATCTGTTGGCCAACAGGAAAGCTTGTTGAAGAAGAGGAAGGAAATTTTGGACTGTGGCTCTCTTATATCTTAACGGGTGCTGGAGCAAATCTTGTTTCATGGCTTATACTTCCAAGAAATGCCGTTTCTGTTGGAGCCTCTGGTGCGGTATTTGGTCTCTTTGCAATTAGTGTTCTTGTTAAGGTAACATAATATTTTCTTTAAAAGTTTAACTTGAAATCTAGGCATGTTATTTGATGATTTCTGCTTCTTTTTTTGCAGCTGTCTTTTGACTGGAGAAAGATCCTTGAAGTACTTATATTGGGTCAATTTGTTATTGAAAGGGTATGTATTCTTCTTATAAATCTTCATACTTTATTACTTTATCCCATGAAAGTTGCATAAGTAATATTTGACTCTAAATATAGTTGTAGGGAAATGGTTTTGTATGCCTAAAATACAGTTGAGTAATGACAAAATAAAAGAATGTTTGTTGACTGAATTCTAAATTATCAATTTTTTTAATGATGACAATGTGTAAATAGATAGTTGTAACTAGAAAACCTACCAAGAAGGGAACTTTAATTTAAATAGCCATAGCCGTGATCATTAGGATCAAGAAGAAGTCCCAATGATTCATCTGCAAGTTGTAGTTCATAATGTAAAAACAACAAAAAACAAAAAGCGGAACTCGATGAAACAAAATTCACCTAAAAGCCGATTATCCAATGAACCAAAAAATTGTGCCAAGAAAATAGCCAGCTTTGAAAATAGATCAATTTACCCTTGCCATCTAAAAATAGGTATCATTTTAAATATGTTTGCTCCTAGAACCTGCAAGTTAAACTATATATATCTTATAATTTTGCTTTTCTTCAGTTAGTTTTGCCTATGTTATACTTTTTGTTTTTATCTTTCAATTTTGTTAGTGTTGACATGAAACCCACTTTGTTCTTAATAAAATACAATATTTGGCTTGACACATAGTTTATTTAAAACCTGAATGAATGATCAAATACCCAAATTACCCTTAACAAGACAAAGTTGAGAAAACATGTGGATCACAATCAATATCACCAATATTTGTAATGATAAATATTTCCCTGAAAAGGAAATGTTGCACTTTTTAGGGGGATAACCCGAAATAGGAAGTGTGACATTCTTCTGGGACGGAGGGAATAAAGATTTAACTCATTTATTCAACAGAAATGAACTATATCTTGGCACAATCTCTCTTGAAACTCTACTTTTTCCTGAAAACCTTCATTCTAAATCAACATTTGCCACATTCTTCCTTACCCCCCCCCCCCCTTTTTTTTCTCTCAGAATGTTTGGTTTGTATTATAAGATGATTTGAATACATATATATATATAGAGAGGAAAGTTCAAATGTGAACTCATTTTTGGTTGTGAACGTGAGGACGAACTTCAGCCACTTATCCGGTCAATAAAGGCGGCTTTGACCTGGTTCCCCTCCTTTAATAATCTCCACCCTCCCATGAATCGCGTCAATCCTCCGTGATCGCGTCCACCATAACCGAAGATGTGTGGCTGAGATTCGTCCTCACGTTCACAACCAAAAATGAGTTCACATTTGAACCTAACCCTATATATATATATGTATGAATGATGATATTGATGGTGATTATAGGTGATGGAAGCAGCCCAAGCTTCAACAAGTTTTGCAAACAGTAGCAATGCTCTGCAGAATGTTAATCACATAGCTCATCTTTCTGGTGCTCTTGTGGGTGCAACTTTGGTTTGGCTTCTTAGCAGATTTCCTTCTCAATCTGTGGACCAAGACTAAAGATGCAAAATATTAATCCTTCAATTCAACAATATCATATCTTGTTGGTAATTCTTCCACCATATCTCTTTGCTTCTTGCAACACATACTGAATTACAACACTTGGCACCTTTGCAGCTTATAGTGTAGACTTCACTTCACCCTTATGGCCCATTATGTCCTCCATGTGTAATTACCAAAATGCACTCAATCTGGTCCCCTTCGTAAGAATTCATTTTGTGTGTGTGTGTGTGTGTTATTATCAGCTATGGGTTTGAATGTAAGAGAAACTCTAGAGAATGTTTGAATACAAAGGAACTTGTGTTATAGAGAGGTTGCACCATAGCTACTAGATTACATTTACTTCTTGGACCGGTGAGAATGAGGTAGGTGGGTGAAAGAATTGTGGAAAGTTTTTAGGGTTTTAATTTGACATGGGTAGTTTAGTAATTTACCAACCTTGTCTCGTTTTCCGAAAGACTGTAAGTAACTAGTAGAAGATAATTGTTCGAAATAAAATCCCATATATATGGGATTTAAGTAATAAAATCCCATACATTCCTTATTCTGCAATAGCTTTAAGTAATAAAATCCCATATATTCCGTCATCCTTGAAAATAATCTTTTTTTTTAATATATAATATTTATATACCGTAAATGGAACAAATAAACTCACATACCCTCCTCACATTTGGTGAGGTTTGAACATTCTACTAGTTTTTACTGTCTAGGCTTTTTGAGCATAAGTTGTTGTGGTCGTATCATAAGTAACATCGGGTAAACCCGAATCCGTTATCTTACGTACACTTCTCCAAGGCTCAAATCACCTTTGAGAAGGTGGTCATCCTTTGGACCTTGTTAATTTAAGGGGATGTTTGGTTGCGGGTATTGAAAGGTAAGGAATGGGACTGATGCTAAAAACTATTGTTTGGTTTAATATAATATAATGAAATGATTCCCCAAAATCCGTTAATTTTCATACCCCATCTAATTTGGGGGAATAAAAATTTCATTCCCGCTCAACCACGTCCTCCACCTCTCTATGTAATGTCATTATCCCTCGTTTCCCGACCTGCAACTGTCCCTTCATTTCTTCGGCGACAATACATTTCCTTTGCCCCCTTGATCACCCCTTGTTCTGTGGCCGTGGTATGAACACTGGTCTTAAGATTGGTGATGGGTTGTCTTCACCAAAATATTCCAAACAAGTTTCTCGACCTTAACTGTTCTATGTTGTTTTTATTCTTCGCTTGGTTATTTTTAAGAATTGAACACAAATGGTTTAACCCAGAGAGAGAATATGCACATTTGTGATTGATGAGTATTAACCAAACATGATCAATATAATGCTTATTCTTATTTCCATTTTCATTCATATTCCTTAAAATGAACCAAACACCAGTATATTTGAACCATGATTTTGGGATCCTTGCAAAACAGCTTCTTTGATAGTAGTAAAATTACAAAGAAAAAAAAAGTTAACAAACTAACACGAGTTAGAATCGAATATATCTTTCTGTTGATCATAAAGTTTAACAAACCAATTTTCCTATTGAATCAGACATAAAAAAAACATTAAATTTTACGACATAACAAGTATTATGAAAAGTGGGAGGCTAATGGCACCTCTACGACTTTCTTATTGCACCCCTTAGTAGGGTGTGCACGGAATTTCATGCATTTTTATAGTCTTAGGAATGTAAAAAGGTGGTTTTGACATTGACATGTGTAAGGAGGATTCACTTTTGTAGAGGTGTCATTAGTCTTCCTCTTTTATAATCCTAAAGCTATAAAAATACAATTATTTCTGTACTCACCCTTATTAAGAGGGTGCCATTAACACTCCCTTCTGGAAAAATGTGATATTCAAAGATAAGGGAGAGAGATCCAACAATTCTAATATAAAATTAAAATATGTACTTTGTTTAAACCAAAATGTTTGATTTTTCAATACAAATGAATGGTTGAGTCTAATTTAGTTATTTTGTTTTAGTTAGTTTAGTTGGTTTTGATCATTAAAGTTATTTTTTGAAATATATAATATTTATATACGATAAATGCAACAAATAAATTCACATACTTTTCTCATATTTGATGAGGTTTGAACCTCTAACCTCCTACAAGGGTAAAAACTACAGTATCGCTAGGCCAAAAGTCCTTTGGTAATAAGTAATAACCATTAAAGTTGACAACAAATCTGATGACTCCTGCCAAAAATGCTTGTGAAACTAGGCGAAAGACATTTATACCCTTGTTAGTTCTATATATCAAAAATTACGTTAAAATAGAACCAATTATTTTGGGTGACAAACTATCAAAATTATTATTTAAAGAAATGTATCAAACTTTTTGTTTATAAAACCTAGTTAATTTGTTGACTTGTTAATGAAGACATCATTTAAAAATTTTGTCAATAAGATTCCATGATTATAAATATAAATCTAACAATGATGTGACACATAATTTTTTTTTATTTAAAGACTAAAATTCTATATCACATTTTAAAACAATAAATAATTACAGAAAATTGACTAACTAAAATTAATTCAACAAATTATTCCTTTTTCTATTCCACATCTCGTTTTCTCAAAATCAAATTCAAAAAATTAAAAAAAAATCAAATTAAAAAATTAAAAAAAATCAAATATCAAACTAAAAGTCATTTTTTTAACACAACAAAAAGATAATTTAATTAAAAAATTAAATAAAAAGACGCCACCTAGAATCTCACAACTCATGCAATAAAAATTAATTTAAAACATGAAATTAAAGTTTTCATATCTAATAAAGGGTTGAGTTTTGGTGAGAATAAGAGTTATAATGAGAAGCGTAAGAAGGGATTTTTATCCTTGAATGCACATTAGGATGAGATGCATCAAGATGACGTCTACTGAGATACACCAGATCAATTTCTTTCTAAGACGCAATTCATGGATGAGTATGAGATTAAAAGTGATCAATGGTTAAGATCTCTTTTTATGTTTTTCATCTTAACCTTTTTCTCACACGATCCTATGTCATCCAACACATACATAACAATTTTAAAGTTTAAATTAACTTCGGCAATCAGAATAAAAATTCATAATATTCAAATTGTCAATATTAGAATAAAGCCAATGACAAGATATTGTTAAAAAAATCTTCAATCTTCGACCGCTTTTTGAATTATCCCTATCAAACTTAACCATCAACTTTAAATTGTGGAACTGATCGAACTTCATCAGGAATTGGGGCATCACCAATATCAACTTGTCTTACGTAAGCGTATATAAGTTAGTGCAAAAGTGTAAGTTATATACAAATAGGTGGGAGTTCAAACGAGAAACCCCTCTGTTTTGCGAAAATGTGAGAAAACAATTGTAACCTGCAACTTTATTAACCAATAATATAAATTATAATAAATAAAAAACAATCAATAAGGGTAGTAATATAATTAGGCATTTTTAATAATTTATATGTTATTTTAATTAATTGTAAATTATCCCATGATCTTAGATTGGAATATGGTCACGTCTTATCACACGTCTTGATCGTTTGATCCCCTGCCCTCGACTGTGATAAGAATGTCATAGACATTCAATCATCGAGTCCTTGCCCTTGACTGCGATAAGCATAGATAGGCAGCCAATTATCAAGCCCTTAATTACCCTTGACCGTGATAAGTATGTGATAGGCATTCAATCATCGAGCCCTTGTCTTCAACTGTGCATTCAGTTATTGAGCCCTTGCCCTATACGATGATAGACATTCAATCATCGAGCCTTTGTCCTTGACTGTGATAAGCATGTGATATACATTCAATCAATCATCAACCATGATGTTTATCACTCTTCGATGATCGAAATTATCTTCATCCTGTTATTTGAATTTTAGTTACCAATTTTCAATTTTACCCTTCCATATGTTTAGTATTTTTGAAAATTTTAAAATTTTTAATTTAAATTTGAAAAATCCCTTAACTTATCTTAAAAAGTGATTTAAAACACAATGTTTAGTTTATATGTTGTTTTCACGTTCTCGTAAATCATATCAGTTCTCGTTTAAACCCTTCCCTGTACAAATACACAAACAAAGTTTAACAGAGGAAAAGGGTTAATGCACGAAACTAATCCTCGTTAACAACATTCTAATTGACGACAGAGACCTCAATCGTTAACTTACATCTTTTGTTAAAAAAAATAATTTTTTAAGGACCTTACTCGTTAATTTATGCAAACTACAGGGACCAAATTTGCATTTAACTCAAAAAAGAAAACGATGATGAGAATACCGGGTCGGGTCAAAACCCAATTTGATGGCAAACAACATACATGCGGTCACCTAAATTGAATCTCAGCCACCGTTGTTAACGGAGGTCTGAAATTTCTGAATCCATTTTCAGCGAACCCTATCCAAAATCATATAAAATCGCACAACCCCAAAACCTCAAAAAACATTAGGTATTATGGCAAGAAAGAAGGCTCGTTTCCGTCGCCTAAACATTATATTATAATTATAGTTATATAATAATTTTTATTATTATTTAGATTGATTATACATACGTTTGAAATTTTGTATCCAATTGAAATCAACCCCCAATTTGTGTTTCACGTTTTGTTTTGATGAAATGTTGAGGATTTGGAGATGGTATCAAAATTGTTTAGCTGTACATCCCGTGAAAACACAGGTAATTAGCTCTGGTTTGATATGGGGACTTGGTGATTTTGCTGCACAGGCTGTTACTCGCGCCACCTCTGCCAAAAAGAAAACCCTTTTTATTTCTGTAAGTTTTCTACATTTATATATATATATATATATATTTGCGATTTTAGGATTTCTCTTTTGTTGTTGTTGGTGTTTGTGATTGAATGGTTTGATTCTATGAATACCCTTTTGACATCTTTATGATCAAATATGTTGAAAAGTATTGAATGGATTCTTATTTGATTGGAATGTATAACAATCTAGAGGTGTATATATTTAGGAAACAATCTTTTTTTTTTGTTGAACCCTAATATGAATCATAAGGGTGCAGTTTCTTTTTGTTTTTTGCATTTAACCCCCTTGTTTTCTAAAATGTATTTCTTGTTTTGTGGCTGATTGTTGAGAGAAATATTTGATTCTTGTGTGCATTTGAGGGTATTTTTATTTAGAATGGATTATTGAAATATTGTTGATTTGTGATAGGAGGTTTGTTAATTAGAATGTAATCTTTTAGTTATTTGTTATCCTTTATACGGTTGGAAATTGCTATCTACTCTTCAATTTTTCGGTTTATATCTTCCTTATAGGGTGGTGATTCTTGCGAGTATATCTATATTCCTATCGATTTTGGTTAAACGGCCTTGTTTTTGCATAATCTATGATTAAGGGGCTGTTTGATTACCTCTTATCAGTTCCATTAAGAGGCAGTATCTGAATCGCTAAGAGGTGAATCCTGTTTGGCAAAAAATAAGTCTGCCTCTTAATGGTTCCAAAACCCTTTGAATCATTTTGTATCTTGGACCTCCCTTAACCATTAAGAGCCTTAATTCCATCTTGAACAATTACCAAACAACTATATTTCATTTTGCACTATATCATAAGAGTCTCTTAATCATTCTGCACCAATGACCAAACCATTCAGCAATTGGTTTCTCACTTAGTTGCAGTTTGTGATAATTTAGAGGTTTGTTTAACTAGGAAATAATGTCAAAGGGGAAAAGAAATCTATACTTTTTAACAAAAAGGAACAAAGATGTCTAGTTTTACATAACTTATGTTTTTGGAAAGGTAGCGACATTTGTTTGAATCACAGAGGCTGAAATTTGTTCGTTTCGTTATTCATTTGTGAATGGTGATTGTTTATTAAATCACTACCAAAAAATGTTGATGTAGTAATTCTTTGTGAAACAATAGTATCTATCCAATTGAAATTATTTCACTAGTGTTTTTGTCCAATCTTTAGATGTCAATATAAGCATGAAAATATACATAGAGGGAGGTTCAGGGGAAAACCTCGAAAAAAAAGAAAACTGAAGAACACACTAGGAGCCCTCCATCTGGACGGTATGCACAAATGCATACCGGTTGTAACATGCATTCGTGCATAGAAAAAAATCGCTTGTATACATTTGTGCATACCGTCTATGCATAAATGCATATCGTACAGATGGAGGGCTCCCAGGGAGTTTTTCAGTTTTTTTTTTAAAAGTTTTCCCCTGAACCTCCCTCTATGGTAATATGTATATGACTTCGAAATGATGGTGACTTATTAAATTTGTACTTGTATTATTTGTTGATGATTTGTGATTTGCCGTGACTTTCATCCTTGTTTCTTGTATTTTTGATTAATGTGCTTGTAAAGTTATCCTTGTTCCAATTATAAAGTTGTTATGTTTAAATTCTACATAGAATGGTATTATATCCTTATCTCAACAGGAGGAAGAAAAACAAATACAGATTAACTGGAGAAGAGTGATTACTACAAGCTTATTTGGAATGGCATTTGTTGGGCCAGTTGGCCACTTCTGGTTAGTGATTCTCTTTTATCTAAATAATAACTTTATATTAAATGATGGAGATTGCAAGATTATGGTCAAACGGATCATATAAGAATGTTATTGGGTGTCTATATATAAGGTTTGTTTGGGTTGAAATTGTTATATGCAGGGTTTTTATTTAATAACAGGGATTTCCACATGTATATATATATATATAGAGAGAGAGAGAGGGTGGAGGTTCAGGAGAAAACCTCTAAAAAAACTGAAGAACACTCCGGGAGCCATCTGGACGGTATGCACTTGTGCATTATAGTAATTTGTAACATGCACACGTGCATACTAGTAATTTGTAACATGCATAAAAACCAAAAAAACAACTTATTTTACTCTTATGCACAACAGCACAAGTGCATACCGTCCAGATGAAGGGCTCCATGTTGTATCAACAGACAACACTCACCTCATACACATGCTGTGAAACATGCCTTTTGATTTGGTACAACCATGTTGTTCAGCTGGATATTTGTGTAGTGATTGCTGACTATTCCCTCTCCCCCCCCCCCCCCCCCGGGTTCCACCCCCCACACACCCAATACACGTATACATAGTATTTTTAGGACTACTTATTCTTACTCGTATCTAGGGTAGGTGACTTTGGTCTTTATCGATCTTCTTGTTCCCTAAGTATAGATTAGGATCTTGCTTCTTTGCAAAATGCAAATGATGTAATTCCAAATTGTATTATTGGATGACATCGAGTAATTGAACTAATGGTTAGAAGTTTTCTCTTTGTTTGTGTGATGCCATTACCTTTAAGCAAGGAAACTTCTAGTTATCTTGGGTGAATTGAATTGAACATGCGTACCAAAGAGAAAGGGAATGCTAGATAAGTGTAGGAGCTCAGTGGTAGAGCATTAAAAGAAATACCTGAAATGATAGAGGTCGGACCTCGACCTATGTACCTTCACCTTCTTGAGGACAAGAAAAATTAGTCTAATAAGTACATAGCTCAAGCAGAAACGTTCTTGAGAGACGTAATCCTAATCAAAGTTAGAATAACAAGCCTTTCCTTGCTTTTATGATGAAAATGAGGATCTAGATTTGTGACACAAGCTATTCTTCATCCTTGAAATGTGAGTTTGAGTTTTCATGAGTAAGCCTTTGAAAGTGATTAAAGAAGGCATTGAGGGAATTGCTTCAACTCTATTTATTCCCAAAAGAAAGGGATATATATGTGTGTGTGTATATGTATATAGGAAAGGTCCATGAGGAACCCGGGACCATTCATAGCACGATACGTGTCCTTTAGGATGAATATTCATCATGAATAACACATTCATGATGAATATGAAGTGTTATTCATCATGAAGCACACATTTATGAACCACAAGGTTGTGGCGTAGTGGTTGAGGCCATGGGGGATGTGGTGGAATATCCCATCTGCCCAGGGTTCGAATCCAGGCGTACACAACAATTGTGGCCACTGAGTTTATCAGGGCTGATGTCTTGCAGTCATAATTTGTCGGGATTAGTCCAGGCATAGCTCGGAACCCTTCCAGAAAAAAGCACACATTTATGATGAATATGAACGTGTTATTCATCATGAAACATAGATTCATAGTGAATAACACATCCATATTCCTGATAAATATGCCACGTGTCGCGTTGTCAACTTTCCAGGTTCCTAATCAATTTTAGGTTCCTAACAAAACCTGCCTCTCTATATATAGAGAGTGAGAGTGGGAGATTCGAATAAGAAGGCTAAATATTGTGAGAAAGTAAGGAGGATGAAAGTTGATGAAGGCTTCATATGCAAATAATTGAAAACGTTAATATGAAGATGCATATCATATGTGAATCCATATGAATAAGCTGCAACATCAGCTTACATATGCATCTTCAAATATGCTTTTTTCTTGATTTTTTCAATGATTCACATATGAACCTTTTCTTGATCTTCCCTTCACATAAGTTAACTTCTTCAAAAGTTGATCTTTGAAGTTCTTTGGTAAGTATATGAATGTCCATAATTTTTTAATCGTGAAGCAACGTGAGCCGCCTCCACAACACCGTATGTCTGTCAAACTGGAGTGCGGTATCTGTAATATCCCACATTGGTTGGGGAGGAGAATAAAGGTTGCTTTATAGTCCAACCGCACCGGATATTGTCCGCTTTGTCCACACACTTGGACTCACGGTTTTAAAACGCGTCTGATAGAGGAGGTATCAAGTTTCTTATAAGGCAACCTTTGTTCTACTCCCCAATTCCATCCCCTTGGGAGCCCAACGTCCTTGTTGGCACACCGGTCCGGTTCCTGGCTCTGATACCATCTGTAACATCCCAAGGCAACCGTACCAGATATTTATAAGACAACCTTTGTTCTCCTCGCCAACCAACGTGGGATATTACAGTATCCTTGCCTCTTCATTTTTGCATTTTTGCTATATATAACCACCAAAGATAACAACATTCCAATTTAAAAAACATGCGGTTTTATCTGATCTCTTTTTATTCTTGTAGGTATGAAGGTTTAGACCGGTTTTTAAGGTTAAGGCTTCTATACCAACCAAACTCACTACGATTTGTTGCTACTAAAGTAGCACTCGATGGGATCATCTTCGGACCCGTAGATTTATTTGTTTTCTTCACTTACATGGGTCTTGCATCCGGTAAAAACGTTGATCAAGTTAAAGAAGACGTAAAACGTGATTTTTTACCGGCATTGGTCTTAGAAGGCGGAGTATGGCCGATCGTTCAAGTGGGCAATTTCCGATTTATACCAGTGAGGTACCAACTTCTATATGTTAATCTTTTCTGCTTATTGGATAGCTGCTTTCTTTCTTGGCTTGAGCAGCAACAGGATGCGCCTTGGAAACAATGGTTCAACACTTTTCCATTTAAAGAACATAAAAATCGGGATGGATGACTCGTTGCTGAGTCGACTCCTTGATTGTTATGGAAGGATTATTGTGACCGAGTCGACTCAGTGATTTTGTGTAAAGCTCTTTGATCTGATTATACCCGTTTTTTTTGTGTCTCTGATTGATTGTTGTTTCGTTTTTAGGGAACTAGTTTTACGAGAGAAAATGAGGGAGAGAAATGTGAATCTCCGTATTCATTTTAGTGTTTTCGTTTTTCTGGTTTCTGTTTTTTTAACGTATATTATGATAGATATATGTGTATCGTAAATGGTGTGTGTGTATTCACCGCCGCCAAGTTCCGTTTTGTTTTTGGTTTTTTTTTGGTCAAATGGAAAGTGTTGGTTCTTGATTTGTGTTTTTTTTTTGAACGGCAAGTTAACACACACGTTCCTGGGGTACCTGGGATCCATTCGGGCACCCGACTAATCCCCGTCAACCAAGACCCGAAAGGCCAAGGTCTGGGATATCACCACATGCTCACCGTTGGGTTCGAACCCGGGTAGTCAGGGATACCATCTACTGACCCCCCAGGATGTTACCTTACCATTGGCTACATATGTTTTGATTCTTGATTTGTGTTTATTGTTTTTGGTTGTGAATGATGAACATGGTTCTTGCTAGAGATCGGTAAAACACCCTATAAAGGGTCTGGATTGGATGGGTTATATCCTGTTTCTGGCAGAGGATCCAATCCATTTGCGCATTTAACTTTAATGTGGCCTTGTGTTATTTGTTTGTTGTGTTGAATAACTATCTGAATGATATAAATGACTGTTTTACCACTTATTGTTTGTTTTTTTCATTGCTTTTTGAATTGTATGATTCGATAACGAACGGATGATTACAACTCGTTTCTTACCTTGTTAACTATAACTGCTAAGATTGAGCCTAAACTTGTGAAACTAGTGTTCCTTGGGAAAGCATTTGTGCTATGTTTTGATGTATTTTGGAAGCTAACAAATAAAAAAAAAATTCAAATTTGGATCTCTCCCTAAAATTTAATGATAGGATAGATTCTTTTAAATAGAAAAAATGAAGATTTTGTTGAGTTTTTGTTCCCGTAGATTTTTTTAATAGGTTCTCTTTTTCCAACTCTCAAGTATTAAATATATTGATGGGGTGTTTGATTGGAGGTATTAACCAGTAATTAATGAAAATGATAAGGAAAAAAACTGTTTGGTTTTATATAATATAATGAGTTCATTTCCAAGAAGCCCGCATCTTCATTCCAGGTTAAACTGGATCTGATTTTCATTCACTGTCATTTTCATTCTCCAACCTGAACCAAAACAGCCCCTGGATATTTTAATGATATAATAATATTGGAACAAACAATTGAAGTTAAATGTAATACTTTATGCCACCTCTAACATAGTCAAGAAACTGCAAGTCAACGTCGCAACAAGAAAAAATGTGTTGTAACGTTGACTTGCAACTTTTTGACTATTTTATGAGAAAAAAATAAAATGGATACTATAATATAAAACTTTTTTTCATGAGATGATGATAACCAAAAAAGCACAAGTGACCCACAACACAAATCATTTAGAACTTTTCACAATCACTAATTGAATAAAACACCTTTCATTGAACCCGAATAAACGGTCAAATGGACAACTTTTCATTCACACATTTCATCGAACACCTTCCATGCCTCCAACAAGAAATCCCTCCTCTTCAGGTTATCAAGCCCATGGGAAGTTTGCATTCTTTTCTATCATTAAGCCCATTAAGTCATAAACACACAACCCTTAAACCGATCTTAGAAATAAATCAAACTGACTGACAAATCGATAATTTCACTTGAACCGAGTCACAAACCAATTACCTTTCTCAAGCCATCTCCAAATCTTTGATCACTAAATCGACCTTTTCGTATAACCCGGCTCTACGATAACCAGCAACCAATAACTCATAAGTGGATCTTGGAAATTTATGTGAAACCTTAATGAACTCCAAAAATACATCTAATCTATCATATGCACCCTTACGAAAATACGAACATAGTACCTTTTCGACATCTTTATGGGACCTAAAAGACACCCCTTGTTTCAACATCCGCCCAACAGAGTATTCAACATCATCTAATCTGTCCAATTTAGCATAAACCCTAATCAAACCATTATGAATTTGAGAAATAATGTCCAAATCTTGATTAGGGTTGGTCTCTGTTAACACTACTAGCATCCACTCCAAGTGTTCAACCAATTCTAATTCACAATAAAATCCCACAAGTTTCTCAGCCATATGCTCATTGATCTCCCATCTATTGTCCAATATACCCTTCAAAAACCCTCTAATTTTATCCAAATCTTTTTGTTCACAAAATCCCACAAGCATGCCATGTAATATTGATGTGTTAGGCTTGATTTCTGCTGCTAACATTTGTCTATAAAATCTATCAGCATCTTTAAATCTTTTTAACTTTATAGAACCTAAAATGAGGGCCTCATATGTCTCTAAATCAGCCGAAAAGCCAGAAGCCATCTTGGCTGAGTACCAGGCTAACATTGACTTACTGTTTCCCAGGCTTGCAAATGCCGAAATGAACAAATTGTAAGTGTGAGAAGTAGGTTTATGGTCTTCTGAATTCTGCATTGTTTGAAATATGCTAAGTGCAGTGATTACGTTACCTGAAGATAAGTGAGCAGATATTAGGGCTTCGAGAATGGTAGCCGTTGGTTTTACGCCATGATTCTCCATTGAAGTAAAAACATGCATTGCTATTTGGGCATTTTGGATCTTCCCACAAAGATGTATTAAATCCGAGAAAGTGTCATGGTTTTTCTCGTTTTCTTTGAGCAACTTCTCTAATCTCCATTCCAGAACCTGCCTAAGTACATAATAGTTTTTGGATTAGTATGCATTCATGTGATAGCCTGATTCAACAAAACACTGGCTTTCTTTGTAGTCCCTTCACTTTTATTTTAAACTTTACCACAAAAAAGTGATAAAATTAAACTTTGCTAATAAATATAACAAGCAGAATGACATTGGTGACTGAATTCATGACAATATCCACATCCACTTCTAACTTCTAAGTACTCTTGAAAGTCAAGATGTATGTCTTTCTTTAAAATGAAGAGGGTTAAAGTTCTTGAACCACCAACATGAAGTCATAAACCATCACTAATAGTATCAAACTATGAAGGCATTACACAGCAATAACTTTAATTGAATGAAACGAATATGAGTTTCAAACTTCAATGAAGCGATATTTTAGAAACCAAATTAAACTACTTTCGGGTTCTATAATTGAAGTCCAAGTTGCATAAAACACATTTCAACATAAAATTCTGTTTACAGTATGAAATAGGTAAAAACACTCCAATTGTCTCATTTTTATATCATTCTCTCCAAGATATCAAATGCAAGTATCAAAAGCTTAATTTCTGCATTTCAACTATCAAAAGCTTAATTTCACTAATGTATAAATTATCTTAGGCATGCTTGCATTCTAATTAATTATAATTAAAGATGAATACTACTCCCACTGCTACTACAAATAACTTGATGCTGTTTATTTGACCTAAAAATTCCTATACATTGTCATCGTATTATAAACATTCAGAATTCATTTTCTTACAATTTCAAACGAAGATCATATGATTGAAGCTCCGTTAACAACATAAATTAGGGTTAGGAAAAGAAATTCTTACGAGCTGCGCTTTGTGAGGGGAAGAAGAATGAATAGAAGTAAGGAGCGAATCCCATGAAAACTCAGATATTTTCACCATTTCTGAATCAAGTGCTGTTTTGATTCCAGAAATTGGCTCCTGAATCAATCTGTGTGCTAAAAGATCTGAAGAGTTTGATGTAATTGTTCGTGAAGAATGATACCAGATCGTCTGGTACAGCCTTGATAAACCCCTCAATTGCACCACCACCATTTTTGGAAGGGTTTTCTTTAGCTGTTCTAACATGTCTATAAATCTTATAGTAAACTACACGTTTTGGTCCCGTGGTTTACACCTGACTACGAGTAAGGTCCTTAAACTTTGTTAAAGGATTGTTTACCAAAACTTATCTAGATAAGTGTTTACTAAGTCACATTACCATACTGGATAGATAGGGTAAAAATCAAGAATCTTTTTTGGAAAGGGTATCCTAAGCATTTTCCTAGACTAATCCCTAACAATTTTAAGACTGTTAAAGCATGCGGCCCTGAGATAATTCCCCAGTGGCCACAAGTTGTTTGCGCCTGGATTCGAACCTGGTCTGTATTATCTAACCTCATCCCCCATAAGCCTTAACCAGTACGCTACAAGTCTTGTGGTTAAAGACCAAAAATCTTACCCGAAAATAGCAAGACAAGGACCAAAAGTCTTACTCGATAAGTGAATGCGACAACTCTTATCATGATAAGCACTTAAACGGGTAACTTGTTACATACAATGTCGTTTTTGTGGACTAAAATCTTACTCGGTAAGTAAATGATTGTGTTGAATTTTACCGAGTAAGTGTTTGATAAACTGCCCCTAAGTATAATAATGATCATTGTGATTTACGGTAGTCGTTTTTTTCTTTTTATTAAAGAGAAGGAAAGAAAAAAAAATTGTGTTGTCGATGAAGGAAAGGCAAGATGATGTCTCATGATGATAATGGCGGAGAGTTTTATCCAATAACATTAATCGGATAAATTATTGCATACAATACCGTTTTGATGGATTATAATCTTGTACAGTAAATTAAATTAAAGTGTCGACTCTTTTCAATAAATATTTATCGAAATAACGTTTGGATAAACGACCCATAAGTGTTTTTTATTTACTAATTTATTTGGTCTCATATTATAAATTTATAATACCGACTTTTTCCCATTTGGGCCGTTCCGCCCTCCTTCAAGAGCCAAGATTTTTCAGAGGCATTTTTTATTACATTTTTCACCTTTAACTATTTTTTCTTACTAGATCCTTTGACTTCGCCTGTATATGATTATTTATAAGTGAAATTTCACTATAAATTGCATTTTTTTTTACCTTCAGTTTTTTGTTTTGGGTCTTAAAAATATGTAAAATTACCATCTTCGGGGCAGTTTGTTTACTTTTTAACGGTTTCATTAAGAGTCGCCTCTGGATCGCTAAGAGGTGAATCCTACCTCTTAATGGTTCCACAATCCTCTAAATTATTTTGTATCTTGGACCTTCCTTAACCATTAAGAGCCCTGATTACATCTTGAACAATTACCAAACAATTATATTTCATTTTGCACTATATCATAAAAGCCTATTAATCATTCTGACCACCTAATTATTTTGTACCAAACCATTCAGCAACTATCAGATAACCCCTTGTTGATTTTACCCTTTCATTAAAAATGTCTATTTTATTTATTTATTTCTAAAAGGATTTATTTGGGGTACTCAATTATATAAGAAACTTGAAAGAATCGAATATATATAGAAGGGGAGGATCTGGAAAATTGCTTTATCGATTTTAAAGAAACAACCCGAAAACTCCAAAACAATATTCGCTAGGTTAAGCTTGAACAACAATGGCCGGAGGCGCAGGCTTATTCAAGTTCATCAAACCAAACAATCGTCCTCAACCCGTCGACGTCCAATCCGCCGTAGGTTGGGGCGTCGTTGCTCTCACCGGCGCTGTTTGGGTCGTCCAGGTCCGTCATTTTTCTAACCCTATTTTGGATTTTCATTTGTTTGATTTATTGATCGTTTGATTAACTCGATTATCTAATTGATTTGTAACTTATTGATTTCGATTCTTAATCGCGATGGAATTCTCTTTTTTGGTAAAGCTATTATCTCATCGATTATGATTGGTGCTATTGTTTGTGTTTATCGTAATTGAGAGTCGGGAGTCGTATGCATCGCAGTAGATCTGGATCTTGACTTTTGTGTCAAACTATATTTGATTCTCGCCTGGATGATTATTGGTGTAGATGTAAGGCTTTTCAATAAGACATGACCTTATTTCCTTTTAAAATTAAGGGCGTAATTAGATATATACAAATCGATATCTAAAAATATCTTCTGTAAATTCTTTTGATGGTTTATGGTTGGAATTTCAGTCGTTTTCAGTTACCTATTGTTCTGTATGATAGTAAGCATTTAGGAGGAGATCCTGTTGACCACTTTTTTAGTTGTGCTGGTGATTCATTTTGATGAGTTATGATGATTTCAAACTAGACTATGTTAATTCATATCGAAAGGTTTGACTTTGCAACAATTTATTTGTTTACAAGGACTATGTTAAATGTTAATTCATCTATATTCTTAATTAATTGCATATAGGTATAGCATCTGGTTTTATGAGGTTTGATGGGTTTTGATTGAGATGCAAAACTAGCAGTGTTTAGATTAGCTTGAGAAATGCATAATGACAAAAGGTAGACTTGTATCAAATATGTTTTTGCTTGTTTCAGAAAATTAAGAATTTTTAGATTTTGTTCAAAATAATTTGACTTTTAGTTCAGTTGGCAGCACAAAATTACCTTGGTAGGCATCAGCGATCATAAGAGTTAGAAGCCAGGTAGAATCTTGGGGATGAAAGAGTTTACAACTTGAAAAGAGTAAAATTCCAAAATAACCGATCACAATTGAAATGACACACAGTCTTAGCCATGCATAATTATTACACTTTTTGGTTAACCAAATGACAACTTTGCACATAGCCGTAATTGACTATAGATTTTCACGAATTTACTTGCCATCACCTAGAAATCACAAAAGCTTTACCATTCTTTTTACCTTTTTTTCTTAGGGTGGGGTGGTGCTAATGTTGTGTTCTGTGTTCCATTTATGTTTGTTGACACTTGACTTAAGATAAATGGATAAATTTCCATCTCCATAATGTGAAATAAACAATGGTTGTTTTGTTTTGTTTTGTTTTATTTTATTATATTTCTGAGGTCCATGTTACATTTCTGTTGAGAAGTCCTGTTCAGTATGTCTTTCATTTCATTAAAAATCGTTACACTTTTCATTTTGGATCAAATTGATGGGTATTATTTTTGGTTATAACAAGATTATTGACTGATATTTTAAGGACAGATGTCTATATTTATCACAAAAACACACATTTTAACCTCGGATTTTGAATATCAATGGATGGGTGATCTAACAAAGTGTGTTGGATTTTTGGATGCAGCCTTTTGATTGGGTGAGGAAGACCTTTTTTGAGAAACCAGTGCCAGAAAGTTGAATATAGAGAGAGGTGTTGGCATCCATCCATCCATCCATCCATCCATCTCTAATGGCTTTCTTTCCTTTTCTGCTGATGAGAAAACTGTAGGCAGGTTTTGATTTGATTTGATTAAATAAATGTAAAACTCCAACATTTGGTAGTTTAAAGAAGAAGAAGATATACATTGGTTTTTGTGGTCCCCATCTTCCTCGGTCTATTGCTTGTGTCGATTTGGTGAAACGTTTCATTTGTTTATCTTAACCAACAAAGTTGTGCACGAAACTGGAAAAATTAAAAAAATCAGAATGAGAACCGAACTAGAATGGGCAAACCGGTCTCTACTGGACCTGGTTCCTGCCTCCTGAAACCCTCACCGGTTACGACCCTAACTGGTCCTGGTTGCCAGCTGAAAATATTGGACTCGACGTGCCCGGTCTTATCTTTAATCTTTATTACATGTGAGAAGATCTGAACCCTTGATCACTTTTAATCTCATGGTCATCCATGAATTGTGTTTTAGAAGATAATTATAATGATTTGCTCCATTTTTATTTTTATTTTGTAATTTTTTCATTTGAAATCTTGATGGTGTGTGGTGGTTGATGAAGTTTTCATTACTTTTCGTGGAACCATCGAACCAACATCTCCATATTCTGTTAGAGATGGGCATTTGTCGTAACTGGTCATGACTAACTGAAACCAGGCCTAGTTCATAACCAATTATGACAAGAACGGTTGGGTCAAATACGTACTCAACCGGTTACCCAATATGGTCTTGCACCAATCCTTGTGTAACCAAAATGATTGGTATTTTCCATCTAACTATTCGTTTATTTTCATGTAACTATGCGTCTTAAAATAATTTTCATGTAAAAATTCAAATTTGTAAAGAATTTATATAACATTTTATCAAAACAATTTGTCTTGGTTAAATATAATAACAATTGAGCTTCGGAAAAAAGATAAGTTATAGTGAAAAACGTAAGAAATCTCCACTTTTGAACCTTTAGATGCCCATTAAAATGAGATGCACCGATCAAGAATATTATAAGGGGAATGAATAAAAGATAATTATGATTGTTTACCTGATATAATTTCAAATTTGTGAGATTTGATCACAAAAATAACAACATATTTTAAATTTCAGATTTGGGTGAATTGTACATAATAATATTTTCTTTTTACGTAAAATAACAATATATTTTAAATTTTATCCGTCTTTTAATTAAGTTTTTGTTCTTATTAAGGTGTTTGGATGGGCTTATCAAAACAACTTATTAACTTATATCGTGGTGGAGCCGGTGAAAAGCTAATTTTAGTGTTTGGATGGGCGGGACAAAAAAAAAAGAGCTTATATCGGTTTCCCACCGGTGAAAAAGAGTTTTTCATAAGTCAGAATGTTGTGGCTTATCAAAAATGACTTATGCCTTATGCCTTATGAGCATTTTTTTTACCAAACACTAAAAAACAACCTATTGACTTATTCCGGTGTGGAACCGCCATAAGCTAATCCAAACACTTTTTTTAAGACTACGGTGTGGAACCACATAAGTTAATAAACACTTCTTATGAAAAACATAAGTTATTTTAAATAAGCCCATCCAAACACCCACGACAGAATCATTACAATTGGTTTCACCATCAAATCACAATATTAGTATACCACTAAAATATAAAAAATATAGTAATTTGACAAAACCACTTGTAATCTAATCATAAGTATGGATTACAAGATTTCATCATGTGACATTGTGCAACTAAAACAAATGTGATAGCTACATTCTTCTTCGATAAGTCTACAGTGTGTCACTGTAAAAATTCATGTTTTGTTTTCTACAAGTATGTCGGCATTCCAGCCTTCCTTTTGTCTTTCTAGCTACATTGCATTGCCATAATACATGTTATATAATTGAAAGAGATTAACCTTCTTGTTTCAACGGATTGTTTAATCCTGTTCATCTTCGATACAAAAAACATCAGATCTGTAAGTTATTAAACCTGTTTCGCATTTGTTAAAATAACTTCCGACGAACCTTTGCAAAAATTTATATCCAATAAGTTATAATCATAATTACTTTCCAAACTTGTATTAAATTCCCCCTTGATTCAATGGTTTTTCTTCAACCTCAAAATAAAATATGAATTTGTGTCAAAAAAAAAAAAAGATATTTATGTTCCAATTCTTGATAGATAAAACGAACAATTCAAGAAGCTATCAACAATGGCATTCCTTACTCATTTTCCTGTTGCTCCAATTCATCATCACTCCTCTTCTCTCTTCTCAAGATTCTTCCTTTCTCCAAAACCCAAAACCCTCTTAATCCTTTCTGCACTTTCTTCACCCGAATCTGTTGCAACATCTCACTTCTCTTCGACATCCACCATTATAATACCCTCTTCTTCTTCTTCTTCTTCCGAAACCCTTGAAGAAATTTCAATTCCAGAAGAAACCCCCTTACGAATTGCTCAAGAGAAGCTATTTATTCCTCCAGAGACTGAAATATCTTCCGAAAAGCCTCCCAGAATCTTGAAAGGTTCTAACATAGTGCTGAGCAAATATGCTAGAGATGCTCAGGTGATTTCGGCTGATTTTGTCAAGAGTAGTGTTGAAACAGAAGCTTGTCCGTCTGATGGGAAGCCGGAGTTTGCTCTTGTTGGGCGTTCGAATGTTGGGAAATCATCGTTGCTTAATTCTATTGTTAGGAGGAAAAAACTTGCCCTTACTTCAAAGAAGCCAGGTATATGCACGCCATGTGTTTGATATTTTGTCTCTGAGAGAGTCCAAGCAAGATAAAGCAAATTATAAAGTCTATGAATGTGGGATTAGTTGTTATCTTGTTTCTATGGGTGTACTTTTTAGCTTGCTTCATTTGTTGGGTTTGATTCATTGCCTTTGAGTACCCTTGAAATCATGGTTGAAGTTCATTTTGCTCCTGCTTTTGCCTTCATGGCAACTTACACTTCAATAAACTCTTATAAGAAGAAGTAAATTTGGTATGGTTGCTGTTTTTCAGAGAGCTATCTCACATATGAATATATGATATGGAGAAACTAGTTTTAAATGTGAAGAAAGGAAGGATCCCAAAGAATCTTTCTTTCTTTTAGTTGTTGAATCATCTTGAAGAAGAGATTTATATTGGTTAAGCTCCTGGTTTTTGGTTTAGGAGAGGCTTCCATGAGTCTTTTGATTGAGAAAAATATGTTTTTTTTTTATGTTTTTCATAGTTGGCTAGGTGAGGTTTGCCACAATTCATAGCTCTTATAACCATTTTTGTTCTCTCCAGATGTCGGCATCATAGATAGATCATTTTAATATCTTTTATCTTGATAAAAAAATTATTATTGTTGATGATTGAAAGGGTGTTACAATGCTAGATTGAGGGACTAAAATGTTATAGTGATGTTATAAAAACACGACTAAATGTTCTTATTAACTATTTTTATCGTTACTAAATGTATATCATCTTTTCATGCTTTGTTTTGTAGGGAAAACACAATGCATCAACCACTTTAGAATTAACGACAGTTGGTACTTGGTGGATTTGCCTGGATACGGGTACGATTAAGATTTATAATAACTACTCCAATTTATCAATAATTGGTGGTTCTTTCCATAATGTGATAAATTGTTGATTAAACCATCAAAAAGATTGTATGATTAGCATTTTTTGAAGGCCTGTTTAAGGTTAAAACTGGCCGATTTGAAACTGAAATTGATTATTTTTTGGACAGATATGCTTCAGCACCACATGAACTTCGAACAGATTGGAACAAATTCACCAAAGACTATTTTCTGAACCGGTCAACACTGGTCTCAGTCTTCCTTCTGATTGATGCTAGCATTCCTGCCAAAAAAATCGACCTTGAATATGCAAGTTGGCTGGGTCAGAATCAGGTACTTTTTTACATCTTTAAAACATATCACAAGAAATCACTCATCTTTTCCTATTTCTTTATTTCAATCCAATGATGCTGATTTTGTGGTTCCTTTTGTTTTTGGGTCTGTTTGTATTAAGGTCCCAATGACGATAATATTTACAAAATGTGACAAGCGGAAAAAGAAAAAGAATGGTGGAAAGCATCCTGAAGAAAATGTGCAAGAGTTTCAAGAGTTGATCAGTGAATACTTTGAATCAGTACCACCTTGGATCATGACTAGCAGCCTTACCAATCAAGGTCGAGATGAGATACTGTTGCATATGTCTCAGCTTCGAAACTACTGGCTTAAGCATTAAGCTTATCAGGGATCTACTGTTTGGTATGTTCCGCTTTTCGTGTCTCTATTATTGTATGTATATATATAGGGGCGGGTTCAAATGAAAACTCAAATTTGGTTGTGAACGTGAGGACAAATTAGAGCGCGACACGTATCATTTTCAGACTAAATATAGTATTTATTCAGTCCGAATAATGCTACATTCAGACCGAATAAGCACTACTATATTCAGTCTGAATAATTTACACTCAGACGCGTGTCGTGCTCTCATATATATATATATATATATATATATATATATATATATATATGTAGTTGTGTGAACTTTCCATTGTACACTAAGTTTCAGTTTTTCTTCTTTTACTATCATTGGTTTATGTTTTCTTGTTTGTTTTTAACATAAATTGCCCCTTAATTCGATGTAGGTTATGATGATGTTAGGTTCAATTTGGAAGTTTAGTTGTTGCTGGCAAGACAAGTAATGTGTATTTTATGTCGGTGATCGTGAAACTAAGAAAGGCGCACGCTGAAAATGGAGTGTTGATCAATTTGAAGTTGGTCATGAACCTGTAACTTTTTTTTTAACTGTGATATTAAGAGTTGTGGGGCTTCAGGTAAAGATAAGTTTGCATACCAATCAAGGTTAGAACTGGATTTTGTTTATTTACTTTTTTAGTAATAGAGACAATTTTCAAGAATTGAAGGGGATTTCTTGGTGACATTTTATTTTGCTGGATTTATGCTTGAATGGCTGGTTTTGTTCTTTTTTTTAGATGGCAAACCATTTCATATAGGGAAGTTTAGGAGAAAACCTAGAAAAAAACTGAGGACTACCATGAGAACCCTTCTTCTGGACAATATGCATTTGTACATAGACGGTATGTACAAATGCATACAAGCGATTGAAGCTGGGGGTTTTTTAATGCACAAATGCATATTATGTACAAGTGTATATATATGTATGCATATTACAAATTACCAGTATGCATTTGATCTTCACATTAATTCCCTATGAGTTCCTCTTCCTCCAGTTCTTTTCGGATAGAGTGCTCTAGGGTTTGAACCTGGCCCCCTTTTAATATTTATCCAAAAGGAGTTTGAAGTAGAGTAAGGGGCCGTTTACAAAACGCTTACCCGGGTAAGTGCTTACCAAGCCATATTATCATCTGGAGGAATACAAAAAGTACCAAAAATCTTACCCGGTAAGAGCGAAGATAAGAAAAACAATGACCAAGAGTCTTGCCCGGGTAAGCGATTTCGACGAATCTTACCATGGTAAGCGCTTACCGGGAAAATTGTTGCATACGTTTTTGTGGACTAAAATCTTACTGGTTAAGTAAATGATAGTGTTGAATTTTACCGGTAAGCACTTACCCTGGTAAGATTTGATAAACGGCCCCTAAGTGGTGTTCATGGTTTAGTTAGTTGAGAAAATATGAACCAAACCAACCAAGGTGTTTAAAAGAAATATCATTTGCAAATTGCAATATGAAAATAGTACTAATATAGAAGTATAGAACATTTAAACCAATTGCATTGCAACTTAATAAAAATAATTCAACCAGTACAAAGTTTAATGGTTTAAAAACATTCATTTTCAATTGATGTCCACTCTTTCACAGTTTCATACCACAAAATTTAATCATCTACACCAACTTGAGGATATGTTTTTGATGAAATTTCAGGCTCAGTTAGCACAAAAGCAAGTTAAAAAAAATGGGTTTTTAAAAGCCTGCAATTGTATACCATCTTTATGGATGTAATCAAGAAAATGAAGTTCCATTAATTCATTTGTATTATTCAGCTCAACAATTAGGTTTTGTTGCTAAAAGAAGTCATGGGATGTTCATATCTTTTTCCAATTTTTGACCATCCTCAGAATATCTGATTTTGGTTTTCGAATTCTTATAATCAAAATAATCAGATTGTAGATAGAAAAACCAAATACTTGGCATAATTTTAACGAAATGTAGCAAACTAAAATAGAAAGTATCGCCTTTCATCGATATCAAAATCAAAGCATTCCACTTGTCGTAAGTAAGCAAACAAACATAAATCCGAAGCTCATACTAAAATACATCAAAATCTTCATTCAAACCTATGCGCTGGCAACAGCTCCTTTGCTCCTTGGGGTTGCTTGAGTACCTGTTAAATAAAAGTTGGTCACAAAATCAATTCAAAGAGGAAAAAGAAGCAAAAAAAAACACATAAATCTTTACAAATATGAATCGAAAAAAGTTTTTACCTTCTCTAAAGTTGCTCTTGAACCTGCGAGGAACGTTACGAAGGTACCTCATCCTACCAGTTCCTGTAGTCTTCCTTCTGATTGCCTTCACACTCCAATTGTCTGAACCCAAAAAACATATATATAGTTAAAGACCCAATTTATATACTTAAATCCAAATTCTTTGTCGCTTTGAATGTTCCAATCTATGTGGAGTTTGAGATGTATCAGAACCATTGATGGTCTTTACTTGATGCAACAGAGAATTGGGATTAAAAAATATATAATTTCCAATGGGGATAAATTTTGGTGTTTCACAATTTCTTCATCCAATAGAAAGATAACATAAGCTATAGACCAGAAAATCTATAGATAATTCAACACATTTTAGAAAAATATCATGCATTTTCTTCTTCTGGTTTTTCAAATCCAAGATTAGGCTCTTTTTCCCCCATTCAATTAGTAGAAATCACCCTTGGATCTAACTTTTCTTAGTTCCTCATATCTAACTTCTCTTACTAAGACAATCAGTTTGTATGTTACCGAAAAATGACTCTTTCTTAACAAAAATCAACTGAGTACTACTACCCACCGTTGACCTTTGTCATATTAACATAGATATCAATGATCACTTATCATACCCACAATCGCACACAAACACACCTCATGTTGTGAATGTGGTAGGACAACAAGTATATTAGGCTACAACGCAATTTTTCTTATTTTACTCTAGGGAGAAATCATAAAACTTGATGATCAATGATTTCTTGTTTGTTGATAATTAACAAGTAAAGAATCATAGAACTTGACAGATTAGGGAAAGTTATAGATCTTATGTTTCACTAGAAAGAGGTAATTCATAACCACATAGTATCTTCGAACCACAAAGAATAAATACTGATGGTAATGATTTATCTCGTATCATCTTGTTAACATGGTACGATAAACCAATCCTACTTGTCGATTAATAACATGGTGGTGCTCTTTTTCAGAGTAGCAAGTCGATATGATATTGTCTCTTATCTTAAACCCCAATGATGAAAAAATCACTAATTGCCTACTTATATGGGTATCATTTTGCAGATCAAATCATCAAAGGGACTCCAAGTTTACTGGTAGAAAGGCTAATCAATACCAAGATCCAACAAAAAACAAAGACAAGGTCAAATCAATACTAGCAATGTCATGATTTCTCTAATTAATCAGGCACAAAATACAACAATGAAATTCTACAAGACTTTGCCAATTTTGGTTATCATCAAATCAAATTAGCACCAATTAACACAAATGACATTGTAAGAGAAAGAACCGAGATTGATACACAAGCAACAGATAATGCTTCAATATAGCCACAACTCAAAGACCATATGAATTCAATTAAACCACCACGAATATCTAAAACCATACCCTATCCGCTTAGTTCCTCAATACCTACATAATTACATCAAATCTTCAACAAATTTAACGATTCATCTTACGATGGATCACAAACAATAAACATAAACCACATCTATTTACATGTTTCTCAAAAACCAAACAAATTATAACTGTAGATTGATCAAAAACACTTACATTTCCTGACGCGAGCAGCAGGATAGGCGCAGGCAGAGCAGCGGCTCTTCTGCAGGTGAAAGCTGCGGCGGCCACACCTCACACACAGTGTGTGTGTCTTGTTCCTCCTCTTACCGAAACTCCCGGTTCCCTTACCCTTTAATCAGTAATTCAAAAACAAAAACCACAATCATCAGTACTGTAAATCGATCAATTTCAAAACATATATCATCAATAAATGGTTAAAGAAACGAGTGTTCTACCATGTCTCGAAGATGAAAGAGAAACGAAACCCTAGAAGATCGCCCAAATAAGAAAAGGCAGCAACCGTAAACGCGTAGGGTTCTTATACGGTGCAATTAGGGTTTCTTTTGTCGTGGTTGAATAGCCCAATAAAAGTTGGGCTGGCTTTATATATATATATCTCTTTTAGGCTAGCCCATTAAAGAAGGGTATTATGGGTATATAAGCCCATTGGGGTTGTTGAAATTCTATAACTATTTTAACATAAACATATATAATATCAAAAAAAAATTAAATTACCGACCCGATAAAGATTATCCTTATTCGGTTAACTTAATCGATTAAATAACCAAATAATATGAATTTTATGGGTTACTCGGTGTCTATTTCAACTGGGTGGTTTACACCTTGTTTTTTTTTTCATTTTAAGCTTTAATCATCACTTATGTCTGGTTTGTTTAGATGTTTCATAACCATTTCAGGACTAAAATCAGACTTCATATTTCAGCACCTCTTAAAAAACAAACGCCACCTTAGTATTGTGGTTTTTTAACTCTTACTTATGGTGGTGGTGGCGGTGGTTGTAAACTTGTAATTGAAGCAAAAGATACCAAATGTGAACCAATATGTGAAACGTCATCAAGACCATCTTTGTCGAGCTGAAATCGTTCCTTGAGTACAAACCGGATCGGAGAAAGCAAGGGTTGGGAAGGGGGCTTTTGATCAAGTGAGACAGAGATGGAAGATTAACAATGAAGTTCTGAACCACATCTGAAATGGATGAGAGGCTAGTTTGGTTTGTGTTCATTTGTAATAGTTGTGATAATCAAGGGTCTACCTGTTGGAGAAGCCACTCAATTGTCTGACCATCAAACTTGTGACCAACGTGACAACATAACAACGATAGAATTGACAGCACAACATCATCAGACAGATGAATTACATAAAAGAGGGAGATAGATAAAGTGGTTGCAAGATTAGAGTTCAGTTTTTCTACAATAAATATTTTTTACCCTTGTTTGTAAGGCACATGAGGATAGTTAATGGGAGGGGATGAATGGAGTTTGAGGAAGGGACTAAAATGTAAAACAACACTTATGTTTTATGGATTTTGTTATAATAAATGAATTGTAGGTAAACCCAAACCAAACCTTATGCCACATGGATATTTAGTAGTTAATTTAAAAATATAATATAATAGCAATGAAGTGTCAAAGGAGCACTGTTTTGATATACTCAACATGAATTATTGCTAAATATATATGAAGTTACGGGATCTTCGTTTTAAAATATTTTATTAAATCTTTTAATTTTGTAGGATAAATTGCATAAAAATACAACGGGTTTCGGTATCGTTCTCATTTTGTGTAGTATGTTTTTTAAATATTTATTATTGTATCTCAAATGTGACATCTCAAACATTTAGGTATCTAGTTTTCATGTGAGAATTCATTAAAATGGAATGTACTTAGGTCAGATTTCTGTTTTATATAATATACTTTATTTTTAATGTTTGAGATATGGCATAAAGTATTAAATTGGAGGTTTCGAAAGTATTGTACATAAAATGGGAATCAAACTAAAATACGGTTGTACTTTTATGCAATTTACCATTGTTTTTAATAATAAATTATTTCATTTGATATAAAAGTATTAAAAAAAACATTTATTATTACATGAAATGCTAGATTTTGTGTAACAACTTCGATATCTAATTTTGAAAAAATATAAAAAGAACAATTAAAGAGTCTGCACTAAATACAAATTACGAAATGATGATGTTTTAATCTTTAATATCAAAATCATACTTCTTAGAGAATAAAGAGAATGATAATTGTGTACTTCATGTGTTATATATAACTTTTTTAATTTTTTAATTTAGTTGGATTGTGCAAAGTGTTCTTTCCACATGACTTGAATAAACTATAGGTCTTCTAACTTACTATTCAACCTCGGACCTCAGTCACTATGAACGTCCCCAATCAGTGCAATAGGATGTGTCTATTTATCTATCTTTTGACTCGAAATGGGAGCAGGTTTGAAAAAAGATCTTAGAGTGTCTAGGGTCTGGCCATGAGGGTCTCTTAGCGCCTTCTTTTTTTTCAAAAAGACTTGCCATGGGGGGGGGGGGGGGACAGGCACACTTGGAGAGCGCAGTACAACAAGAGTTGTATGCTATGTTCGAGAAGGATGAATTGCCCCAGAAAAAGCAAGTTCCAAGTCGTAGCTCAAGGGGTTAACTTGATAGTACTTACTACTAATAAAATTTGAACAACCTATATTGAAAACTAAATGTATTTTTATTGAATTCTTATTTTATAAAACATGTTTTTAAAAGACAGATTAAAAAGTTTATAGTTTATGACATGTATATATTTAAGAACTAATAACTTTAACAAATATGAATAACATATTTTTAAAACAAGTCAATTTTCACTTATACAATGTCAAAATCCCATCAAATATTAGATACCAAAATAAACATTTTCATACAATCTGAACTTAAAATTTTATACAGGCCGATCTTGAGGATTGTTTGGTTTAGACTCGAAAATGAAAATTACATGGAAGGAAACGGACATGAATTTTCATTTCCCCAATTTAACATGGAATGAAAATTTAGGTTTTTTGAAGGAATGGATCTATATAAAACCAAATATATTTTATTTTATTTTTATTGATACTGTTTAATACATTTAAGTAAACACCCTATTTTTTAATCGGAAAAAAAAAACTTAAGTTTCAAAGTAGTGAGTATAACCAAGATATAAACTCTCTAACAACCACATTATATATAAGTAGTTGTTTATTTATATTTAGAGGCAAAAAGTCTTTACTAGTTTATTTTCAAGTAAATGTTCATGTCTCCTTTCACTTTCATCTCCAAATCACTTGCCTTTCTTGTATCCCCCACGTTTGAACAACAATGTTTGGAGTCCATACATATATCATTATTGTCAGTCCATCTGGATTGTTGTGTTGTTAAATTAAATTATACAGATAAAAATCACACGTCAAGACGTTTTGATAAAGTCGTTGGTTGATTGCATATCAATTGGTTTATAGAAAAATTTGGTGTACTTATAGAAGCTTCTAAATTGTTGACTTAAGCTTAGGAACATATAAAACAAAGCGTACATAGTATATTAAGGTTTATGGGTACAATGTATGCAAATACTTCATCTATTCAAAGGATAAAGAGGTTGTTTTCATGAATACCATTGCTTTTAAAAAAATGAAGTAGAGAAAGAAACATAGGGTTTGCTAAAGAAAATTAAGGGTCAGTTCCTATGATTTGTGTAACTGAAAACCTAGTTTTCATAAATAATTTGTGCACTTCATTTGCTTTGTAACAAAGGCTTATTTTAATCACATAATTAAAAGTTGTTTTTAAGACCTGAAAACCCCTTTAAAAACGAGTAAAAAATAGATGAAAAACTTCTATATGAGCTAAATCAAAATTCAAGCTAGCTTTACAAAGCTATAAGATTTTTCAAAGATCAAGTGCATACGACAAAACCAAAGGCACGGGTCTTAAGCGACTTGTGTCAACGTGATTTAAATATTTTAAATTCAAATCTTATACTTGTGTATATTGATCATGTTTGGTCATTAATTAGTTAAGCCCCCAAAGCCTTGGTCCCCGTGGTGCAAAATATATGGTCCTTCCAAAGACGAGTGTAGTCTTGGGTTTCATAGCTTGGACCGATTTGGGCTTCACAGCCCTAGTCGGTTTTGGGTTGGTCCCAATAAACACCAACTTTTTGTATTTATTACTTTCCGTTAAAAGAAGATAGAAACATCATTAATACGTCTGAAATCTTCACAAAACGTTTTTATTTTTTATGAGGAAGCATTTTGAAGATTCAATTTTTTTTTCATTTTGTTCTTTGACCAACTCTTGACCGGTCTAGTATTCAGATCCTTATCCCTCTTTTTTTTACCGGTCCTTGTCCGTCTGGTCCTTTTTCTGACCGGTAAAAACAAAAAGTTTAAATGATTCATACCCGAAAGACTAAAATATGATGATAACTGGTCTTATCGGTCTACATGTATGTGTTGTTAATATATTACCAAAAATATGTCAACAAACATGATTTAAAACACTTTTGACAGGCCATTTATGTTTTGAAAAGGGTAACTGGTTTTAAACCCGCATAAAGCACAATTTCTTTCTTTCTTTCCTTTTTTCGTAATTTTCAAAAACAAAACAATGCAACCAAATGACATTTGGTTTTTTCACCAAACATCGTAACACTAATACATTATACAAACATGCAAATAAAAAACATAAATATCACCAAACTAATTAAGCATTTAACTTTCAAAAACCATCGTGTCACATAAGGTATCAGAGTTAGAAAACCATCGATTTCCACATGAAGACACAAAAATGATGCAAATGCAAATGCTAAAATAACAAAAAAAAAAAAAAACAACGATGGAAACCAATTTTTAATTAAAACGACAACACTTCAAATAAAATCATCTCGATATCAATATCAATCTGTTTTTTTATATAAATATTTGAGTCAAAATCTCCTGCTCTATAAATGCAGCTGCCCTTCGAACTTCTTCCTCATAAAACACATTGTTTGTTTTAAGCTTCCCAAGTTTCCATTAATGGAATTCCTCCACTTCCTCACCTTTCTTTCTGTAAGTGTGTGTGTGTGTATATATATATATATATTACATATTCATTCCTTCTGCTTAATGCATTAATTACTTGATTCTATATTTAATATTTAATTAATTGTTTTCAGATGGCAATGATTGTAAGCCATGCAGCTGTGGCTCCTGAAGCATACTGGAAATCTGTGTTGCCAAACACCCCCATCCCCAAATCACTCACTCAACTTCTCAATAATGGTATATATGCATCATACACTATTTTTTTTAGTAATAACTTCTTTAACTATCTTTTTAAATCATTCATTTTACTGATAATCAAACACTTTTGTTATTATCTTTCCTAATGTACGGAAAGATAAGAGCACGGATATCCATGTAGGTGTTGGCAAAGGGGGCATATCCATCCATGCCCCTGGCACCACCGTCAGTGTTGGTGGCGGTGGCGGTGTATCTGTGCATGCCCCTGGCACCAACGTTGGTGTCGGCAAAGGTGGTGTATCTATGCATGCCCCTGGCACCAACGTTGGTGTTGGCAAAGGTGGCAGTGTATCTGTCCATGCCCCTGACACCAATGTTGGTTCTGGCAAAGGTGGCAGTGTATCTATACATTCCCCTGGCACCAACGTTGGTTCTGGCAAAGGTGGCAGTGTATCTATACATTCCCCTGGCACCAACGTTGGTGCCGGCAAAGGTGGCAGTGTATCAGTGCATGCCCCTGGCACCGACGTTGGTGTCAACAAAGGTGGCAGTGTATCTGTCAATGCCCCTGTCACCAGCGTTGGTGCCGGCAAAGGTGGCAGTGTATTTGTCCCTGCCTCTGGCACCAACGCTGGTGCCGTTAGCAAAGGCGGTGTATCCGTCCACGTTCACGATCCACATCCAAAACCGAAAGGGAAGTGTACGAAGGTGAGTATCGGCAAAGGAGGTGTGGTCGTTCGTTGTCACCACAAGAAAAAGCCCGTACACGTAGAAGTGTCTCCGTTTTCCTACAAGTATGCCGCTACAGACGATCAACTGAAAGACGATCCAAACGTTGCTCTTTTCTTCCTCAAAGACGACATGCATCAAGGCAAAGGGATGAACTTACACTTCACCAAAACCATCAGCCCATCGTCAACTTTCTTGCCACGAGAAGTTTCCGACAACATACCCTTTTCGTCAAAGAAGCTTCCGGAAATATACGCCCGTTTCGCCATCAGACCCGACACAATAGATTCCGAATCAATGAAGAAAACGATTAAAGAATGTGAGGATAAGGGGATGGAAGGCGAGGAGAAGTATTGTGCAACTTCATTAGAGGCCATGGTCGATTTTAGTACGGCTAAGTTAGGTAACAAGGTTAAGGCGATCTCTACAGAGGTTATAAACGCTAGAAAGACGACTCCATTGCAGAAGTATACGATTGAAGGAGCGAAGAAATTGGCCGCCAATAAAGCCGTGGTTTGCCACAAACAAAACTACCCCTATGCGATATTTTATTGTCACAAAACCACCACAACCGAAGCATTTGTAGTGTCTTTGGTGGGTGAAGACGGTACAAAAGCTAAAGCGGTTGCAGTGTGTCATACCGACACTGCAAAATGGAACCCTCAACATCTGGCGTTTAGGGTTCTGAAGGTGAAACCGGGGAGTACCCCGGTTTGCCATTTCCTACCTGAAGATCATGTCGTTTGGGTACCTTATTAACGACATGTCCAAGTGGTTTTAGCCTAGCAGGTAAAAGGTGGATATTTTTCAGATATATCTGATATATATATCTATATTTCTGGTATTTGATGAACTAAATAGAGAATAATGCCCGTTTGTTGTTATTTGGTGTTTTAGGGCTTGTAATTTTACATTAGAGATACGATTGATGTACATTATTATGAGATTGTTTATCATCATATACCTATTTCTTTTATGGATGTTTATAATGTTCTATGATAAGCTTATGATATATGATTAATGTAATTATTAATATTTTCCGAACTCTTTATGCAACTTTCAACTAGAATCTTTACAAGAAGATGGTCACAAAATGGTTTTCTACGATAAACCTATATTTCCCTCTGAAGTTGCTCAAAATATTCGCATTTCACTACAAATCACATCAATGTTTAGCTTGTTTTGTACGTTTTTAATATTTTAATTCTTACAGTAACTTGTAAAGTTGTAACACATAAAACGTGTAACTAAGCAATAAGATGAACGTGATTGATGTGAAAGTTGATACAAATCTCACTGCTCTGACCTCAAGATATTTGAATCAGGTGTATAGATAGTAACCATAAAAATTAATATGACGCAATCGAAAGTCTAAACGAATTGCAAGTGTGCACAGAGTGATTATAAAAGCTGATGTCACAAAATTGAAAGTCTGAATGAATTCAATTGTATATATATTCTAAAGATTCATGTAACTAAAATAATTCAAAACTACAGAATGAAATAAATATAAAATTTATATCTCTCATGCTTCTTTCCCGCCAAAGTTTTCCAAAACCGAACAATGGCGATGTTCATCTATTCTCCACCAGAAACATAGAAGCCGAGTTGGTATCGAACAAAATTGTCATTCTTCTCTGCAGCATCTTGTTCTATATATATATATATATGTACATAAAAGCTCGTTGATATAAAATCTTGTAAATAACCTAGGCATGTTTCCGGAATTCGAACCATCGATTTTAGAACACATCGAACTCAGAATTTCCGCAATTATTGGAAGAGGTTGATCCACAAATTACAGTTCCTTCATGCCCCAATCTTACTTTGAGATTGCACCATTAAATGCCTGAAATATTTTTAGGAAAGCGTCTTTCGACTATAAAATGCCTGAAATGTTTTTCAATAATGACGGTAATGAGAAATTTTTGTAAACTCAAAGGTCATCAAAGAATTTGAATGGTGATTATGGTTAAACCAATTCAAACTAAACAAACTCAGTATATCCCACTTGAAAGTAAGGCAGGAGATAAGGGAATTGTTTTCGTGATACTGACTATGGCAGATAAATACTCCCTCCGTCCCCAAAAATAAATATCCACAATTAAAAAGACAGTTTTAGAAATGTGTAATTATTACACTTCTTAATTTAACTAACTGAAAATTTTACCCTTAATAACAGCAAGAGTGATGAATTCTCCATCTCATAATTAAGGATAGAAATAGAATTAGAAAGTGGACAATTATTTTGGAACAAAGAGAGCAACTAAAACATGAAAACTTTCATAGAAAAGAAACGTCATAACGTTCATTGAAAAAACGGAATATAAAATTGGAATTTTGGTGTGAATGACGATACTTACAACATGCTCATAAAGATCGCCCTCTGGATTTCATGATCGTTAACAAAGGCTGTTAGCAACTCGATGTTGATTTCTTATATTTTAACCAATCATTAGTGGTTCTAAAGATCCCCATGTTCTTCCACACTTCAGTTTGACGATCAGTGGAACTGAAAGAAATTAATACCAAAAAAATCACTTGAATTATTAATTATGTGTCAACGATGGCCACAAAAGTTACAAACCAACACATTTACAATAAAAACAGGAAAACAGTAATATAGAAGCATCAGAGGACACACCAAGAAGGGAGGCAGCGCTTTCCATGCTCAATTTTAGCAGCAATCCAGCTTCATTCACATATGAAGGATCAGCTTCAAGTATTAATTCATCATGTACCTGAGAAGATTATCAAATGTCATAACACATCCTCCATTAAAAACAGTAAATACGATTTAAAACTGGGGCGGGTGATATAGGGCCTTTCTCATCTAACTGAAGCACTTGAAATGACAAAAAGAGTCTAGTTATGAAATAGTACTCAAAATTCAGTTAATGCACATCATGACTGATAATAATCTAAATGTTTTAACCTTGTAAGAAAAGAACACAAGTATTTCATGTTCAAATAGAATTCGGTCTTTATTTTTCTGATTGACAACCTGTAAACACTTAGATTTGCTCAGCATCGAAAAATAAATCCACAAATTTACATCAGTTTTGTAGTTCTGAGTTATGTTTTAATGAAATTCAGATCAAAAATATTGTGTGACAAGGGAAGTGTAATTAGCCATACATTCTGTATCATATGTATATATATATTAAGTATGGATATATATATAGGTGAGAGTTCAAATGAGAAAGGTAAAAAGGTTGAGAAGGTGAGAAACACTGGTTCATATGTGAATTATTGAAAAAATCCATTTGAAAATGTAACATAGATTCACATATGCTTCTTCCAATTGGTTTTTTTCAATGATTCACACACGAACCACTACTTCTCACCTTCACAACCTTTTTGCCTCTCATTTGAAGCTCCCTATATATATATATGATGAAGACCAATATGATAAGAATCTTAGAGTTTGACCTGTAAAAGGATTCTACAACGCCCCTTAAGCATGTGGAATCTTTCTGCAAATTGGATGCTAGACTCAGACTTCTCAACACCATCAGCTATAACAGAGTGTATAGTTATCATTGCAACTTTGATTATGTCAGCTGCAGATCCCTACAAAAACTTCAACAATTTAATATTGAAAAGATAACTAAAAAAGTCTAAGATAATGAAATAAGAAGAGCAACTATTTTAATATTGTACCTGACAAATGGAATTCACAGCCTGTCTCTGAGCTTTAGATTTTTCTTCAGAGTTACCAAAATTAATTTTTGCCAAAAATCGTTTCCGTCCCATCAAAGTTTCAATATAACTACATAACAGCAATAATAGATGTTAATAAGGCTACAAAAAATAGAAACTAAAGCAAAAGTTCAAACAGCATAAGCTGAATCAGACAGCTCACCCTTTTCTACGACACACGGTCACTGCTTCTTTAAGCCATGAAGCAAGGCCAGGAAAAGACCTTTTGAAGTTCTGGATTTTATCTCCAGCGTCATCGGGACTGCATTCCAGCTGTTCAGCAAGAGAATTTGCACCCATACCATATAGAATTCCATAAACCAGTCTTTTAGTTTGATCTCGTTCTTTAGGGTCCACTGAAGACTCTGATTTCCCTGTCCACTTTGCAGTAATCAAGTTGAAAACATCACCAAGAGGTTTTGTGAGAAGATCAACTAGTGACGAATCTTTAGAGAAATGGGCCATCAACCTCAATTCTATCTGAGAATAATCCGCAGTTACCAGTAACCAGTTTTCCTGCATGAAGAAAATATATATATATATATATATATATATTACAACAAAGAAGAGACAAATGGTAACACTAACATCATAAAAAAAGAAGATAAATTCTGACCTGAGTAGGAACGAAAAAATCCCGAGGATTTACTTTGTAGTGATCCGTGTCTGAATCACCATCCTCATTTTCATCGCGATTTATCTTGAATTCAACCATATGCTCAACACACTAAAAATGAAATATTTCAAGATTTAGAGATTATTAAAGAGTAAGAACGAAATAATGGGAAGAAAAGAAAAGATACAGCCAAACCTGAAGATTGGGATCCTCCATAGATAACCGTCCTGTTGCTGTTGAAGTTTGAAGCCAATGTCCATGTAATGTATATCTTTGAGTCTTCATGGATAACTTAGCAAGTGAACATATTGAACCCAACGTACAATTTAAAATCTTGGCCAACGTCCGATGCTCTTTAATAACAGAAACGATGGGATGCTCAAGCCTGAAATAAATTATAAACACACTCGATTAAATCAAGTAATTGCATTTAGCTCATTAAGGATTTCTAACTTTTGTTTTTTTTTGTTAAATTATAAGTTAATGTGATAAAAACAAACTACCTTAACAAATCTAAACAATGTTTGTCAGTACTAGGATGCTGTTTCCCTTTGTAACCATCCGGAATTGGCAACTTTAACCGGTTATATAGTACATCTGCAATATCTGCTGCTGTATATAAAGAAAATCTCGTACCGGCCAACTTATAAGCTTCCTTCTCAAGATATCTCAGTTTTTTACCCAAAAGATGACGTGATTGGATGCAACCCTCCATATCAACACCTATCCCGTAAAGTTCCATATCTGAAAGAACATTTACCTAAGAAAAAAGCAAAAGTTTATGGAAAACGTTTCTTATTATGCACGATAGGAAGTAGGCATGCCGATATCAAATTTAAAACAAAAGGTTAAATGAAACCTCACCAGTGGCATCTCGATAGTTACTAGTGGTTCATGAAGTTTCTCAGATGCTAGCAATTTCCAGAGAACACTTGACAAGGCTCGTGTTTGAGCAACTCGGCGGCAGCAACCATTATGTGCCGCTCTTCTCGTTTGATTTTTCCAGCGACCAGTCTGGTTTGCGGCTGCTGCCACCTCACTAGATAACCTCTTTTTGACTTCCTGTATAAGTATAACAATTAAGATGCATAATTGAAAACACAAAAACTTTCTTAGAGACCCTTGCAGACAAAAGTCTTTGAATAATTGATTTAAGGGGCTATTGGGTTGGTTTTCCAATAAGTCCTGTATGGATAAAGCTGTCTGTGTGGATTAATCTGTTTGTATAGATTGGGAAGGTTTTAGGTTGGGAGGGTTTTTTCACAGATGGAATGAGTGAGTTCTTTAATTGGGAGGGACAGGTTTGGATAAAACTTGGCTTTCTGCATAAGCCACTTCATATATATCATTAAACCAATACCAAACAGTCATCTATAGCTGAGGAGTCCCGTTAAGCTCATTAAGCTGTCCTCAAACAGACCCTAAATTACTGCATAAACCGTAAACCCTAAACCAGTATAATAGAGTTACCTTTTCCAAATTTGGGTTAGAACTTCTCTCCTCATCAGGCCAAAGAATCCAAGCTACAACACACAAGTCAATGGCATCTTTCAGATGAACTGGAGAGAACATGTAGTAACTGCTTTCAACGAGCTCCACACCGATAGTTTTCACTGGACGAAACATGCTACCAAACCTCTGAATAGGAACAGCAGGATTCTTTAACACCTGATTCTGAATCTTCAAATTCCAGCCAAATTTCCGGACTTGGCTTTTCCCCATTATCATACCAACTCTACACCATCTCTGCTTTGCCATCTCAAGCTGATCCTCTGGAGCCCGAAGATTATTACCAATTAGGTTTTTGTTTTTTTCACTGAATAAGTCCTTGGGAACACTGATATAGTAAACAGGAGAATCTATCCAGCAGATTGCAATGCCATGTACTTCAAAAGGAGCAATTGAGTTGAATTCAGACCGTTTGTTGAAGTGAATATCGAAAAAGAATTCTTGTGTGGCATCCCACATATCCAAGAAAGAATCAAATCCACCAGGAGCATTAACTGCATTCATGGGACCTTTTTCAGGGTTTCTTTCCTTGTTACCGACACATACTTCTTCCCTCTCATGCTCTTTCTGGGGAAGATGTTGATCAAAAGTATTTTCCTTCGTATCACTGATGTGATCAGAGGTAGATTTTAGTTCATAAGCAATGGTGTGGGACCCATCAACTGTAGCCACCAGGTTGACAGGACCCGAGTTACTTAAAGTGGTATCATCAGAGTTTTCTTCTGCCAGTTTTTCTTCCATTACTCCTTCAGTTTTTGAATTTTTGTTGTTTTGGTGATCACTTTCTACTGTTGAAGGCTTAGTTGAAACTTGTATTCTTTGGTCCATGGAAACAAAGCTGCTAGTGGTTTCTTCTCGTGAAGATGTTACTGCTTCTTTCTTCGTGAAATTTACAGAAGCTAATGGTAATTTGGGTAGAGAAAACTGTGGAACATCAACCCCAAGAGCCTTGAAAGCTGAGAAAGCAGCAGCCCTTGCTTCTTCAGCTTTATCCAAGACAATTTTGCGGGCACCATTCATTATCTTTTTGGCCACTCCCAATTGAATACGCTTTTGTGCCGAGTTTTCTGATTTAAACAGGAAAGCTTTTGTTAATTAACAAATTACAATGCACTAATTTTCTGGCAGATAAAAAATAACAAGTGGGTACACAGGTGTAATGCATCCAACACGCTATTTTCAACATTCAACACAAGCAATAACTATCAAGCATGAGCTTATTAGATGATCTTTTTTTAAGTATATAATATTTATATACAAAAAATACTATGCACATTCCTTACCGTTGGTGAGGCTTGAAACCTTGAAGGTAGGGTGGGAAGTCACTTGAGGTTCATAAGATTTTGTTTCTTTTTAAAGTGATCAACTTTCATCGCCGATTGTAAGCAATTGTTTTGCCCAAAATGATGTATTTAATTGATTTTAGGAAGTCTCAAGGATTTATTTGTTCAAAACCATTGTCCACGGACTTGATCACTCAAATTTAGAAAGTCCATTAGGTTTTTTCAGACTTTTTTCCTTTTTTTTTCACACAAACAACTTGCTGAAATAAGTTCATATGATAACTTAGTAAAGTACAAACTTTACCTTGTGCATCCCATGATGAAGATTCAAAAATGGCTTTAGCAATTTCATATACGGATGCTTCAGCAATTGCTTGGGGAGTGCGCAAGCCAGCTTTATAAAGAGCCCTAGCTCGAGAACCCTACAAAGATGCAATTATGAACAAAAAATATAAAAATTCAAAACCTAATAAAACATCAAACAACCATAGATGCAGAAAAGTTTTACAAAGCAATAACATGAATGACTTGAGTTGAGAGGCCACCAAACCTTGATATATGGTATGGTGGTAAGCTCAACAATCTCTGCTCTAACACCAAATGAAACACGATTTTGAAACTTGGCAACCAAGCTTTCAAGATCATGCCAACCTAGTCTTTCGCAAAACACTGAAACCATAGAAGCAAACCTTCCGGCATTTTCTTGCAAAGATTGAACCATTCCACGAGCCACTTTGAAAGCTTCAAAAACCTCTGCCACAGGTACTTCCTTCATCCAAAAATAGCATCAAAGGTGAGGAGGGTATGTGTGTTTATTTGTTCAATTTACCGTATATAAATATTATATACTTCAAAAAAAAACATAACTACCAACCTGTACAAGTCTTGACAAGATGAGTGCAACATAGAATCTCTTACAGACACGAAGCATTTGATCATCTGTAAGCATGCCATTAGTTGACACCCCGAGTCCTTTTATCGCATGTCTTGATCGTTCTGAAGTGCGAATTGGAGCTCCATGAGCCATACGCATCAAAAATGGTTCTTGCACTCCAACACGATTTCCAACAGACTGCAATTCATGAATTGGATAGACAACAAGAGCCCATGATATATAAAGGGTAAAATTCTTAAAAGAGTTCAACTGTAATGCAACCACAAAGTACAAACACATAAATTATATGAATTTTGAAGTTATCGAAAGTGCCTTCTGTGTAGCCTACATCACAAGCTATATTACCTTCAAGTATTATGAACAATGAACTTCAATGGTTTACTGTTCTTAGGTCTTCTTGTAACTTTATTCTTTATATTTGGTTGCTAAGAGCAACAAGAACAACGTATTTTTAATTTTTATATAACCATGAGCCCAAATAGAGAGATAGGCAAGCAAGAAACAGTTGTTAAAGAAAACACATTGCCTCAGTACACAAATAATTCACAATAAACACAGCATATGGGTGTGTTAACCTAAGGTTTTTTATAACATATTAACATATAGTCATATACTAAAAGAGTTGCTTACCTGATCAAGAGCAGACAGTTGCATGAATCTTTCATAGTACAATTCCCAATCTGGCTCAACATCAACATTAGTTGGTGTTACTAAGTATACTAAGTGCAAGTCTGATGCAAGCACAAATCCTTCTCTTGCCCGTGAAAGGTCATCCAACACAATCTAGAAGTGAATAAAAATAAATTCAGCAAACTTATTTTATTTATCAAAAAGAGAATCCAAAAATCTATAGCAACCATGAAACATAAATTAAGTGTTTAACATGTTAGGAATAGATAGAAGAAATAAAATATCAAATTACTTACAAGTGACTCTTCAGGACAAAGAGAGCTGCCAAAAGAAGCACGGCCAAGAGGTGTGGTACTATATAACTTAGTATCTTCGCTCCATTCTAGAAACTTCCTATGGCACAGCCATTTTAGGGAATCTTTTGCTGATTTAACCACATCTTCAAATGGTTGTGTTGAATTGAGAAGAGTGCATCTAACATATCGATGAATATCACTAGCAGTTTGAACAATACCACCAGCAACAACTTCTAAGATTGCATGGGTCATTCCGTTCTTATCTTCGGACAAACAAGAATGCAATGGTGGGCAGCTATCACCAACGAGTGCCACAATTCTTTTCACTTCTTCAGGCTTGCATATTAGCACCTAAGTTCACAAAGAGACTAAAGATAAGTAACATGCTTCTAGAGGAAAGTTCAAATGCGAACTCAAATTTGGTTGCGAACATGAGGACAAAGGAGAGCGCAACACGTGTCATATTCAGCCCGAATAATGAAGGGAAATATTGAGATTGAATATAGTGTTATTCAGACTGAATAACACTACATTCAGACTGAATAACACTACATTCGGTCTGAATAACACTATATTCATGACACTATATTCAGTCTGAATATGACACGTGTTGCGCTCTCATTTGTCCTCACGTTCACGACTAAATTTGAGTTCTCATTTGAACCCGCCCCTATGCTTCTATGTAGATAAATCCAAGTAAAAAGCCAAAAGCCCAAAACTAATACGATATAAACTCCTGGAGAAAAGATTCCAGTCTACATAAAATTAAATAACAAAAAAATGCATACACTTTCTCCTTTTGTGTCAATTCCTGTGCGACCAGCACGCCCAGACATCTGTCTATATCTTGTCCCGTCTATAAAATCACGACCAATCCGAGGCTGTCGGAAGATAACTCTCCTTGCAGGTAGATTGACCCCAGCAGCTAAGGTGGATGTAGCAGTTAAGACACGTACTAGACCTTTACGATAGCAATTTTCAACAATTTCTCTTTCTTCAACCTAAGTAACAAAAAGAAAGATCTCAAAAGATTCAAACTTCAACACGTAGGAAATAATGGAATTAATAATCGCTGAACAAAAAATTAAGGAGAATTTGTGTGTGTTTATAGGGGATGATAATATGTATATATCTATATATATACCGTGAGACCAGCATGATGATAGGCAACGCCTGAAGGAAGAGTTTCGCCTAATACAGGATCCAATCCTGCAGGAGACTTTTGCAATGCATCAATGGCAGAAGCAATATCGGGATATTCACTTTCACTATTAAGGGTATTTACAGAGAACTTTTTGAGGTACTTTGCTACATGTCTAGCAGTTGATTCACATCCTTTACGACTGGAGCAAAAAATCAACACTGAATGGCCCTCTTGGACAACCTAATACAATATGAAGTGTTATTCAGTAAATGCAAAGATAAACATTAAGCTTTGTAAAAAATAAAGATTCCAGATTTCACACCTCATTGCATAATTCTACGATATGGTCAGGATCTTTACCACCAAGATCAGCTCTTTTTGAGATTGTCCTAATAAGTTCCATATTTTTGTCATAAATTGCGTTACCAACTTTAATGTACTCCACAAGCGGAACAGGTCGAAAGTCTGTCTGGTAAAGTGCTGCCTGAAAAATATTTTTTTTTTCAATCATAAGCTAAGACCAAACATTAAATAGATATCAAGCATTCTTAACAAGGTATAATCTTAATTTTACATAATGAGAAGCATATTACATTTTTGAAGAAAGTGTATCCATATTAACGATAAATTTAATCATCATCAAGATTGTAAGATGCTGAAACTTTGTACTTTTTTGTGCGACAATTTGCAGATACGAAATGTTTTTTACAACTTACTTGAAGCCAATCAGCAACCGCACCAACATTGGGCAAGGTTGCACTCATCCCAACAATTTGGAGACCCTGAGTGGGGTCGGTTTTCCCACTGCTAGTTCCGGAACTTTCTCCACTGGAAAATTCTACACCACCTTCTCCAGCTCCATACCGAAGCTTTGTTAACATAAGTTCCAAGAGATATCCCCTGTGCTGATCTCCAACCTGGCAAACAAGAAATAATTCAAGAAATGATAAAAAGATGTAAAGATTGCAATCATTAAAATTTAAAAGATACCAAATCCATAGTACCATGTGAAGCTCGTCAATTACTATGATCCCAACTTCTTGCAAACGCCCTTCTTCTAGCAATCTATTGAGTAGAGAGTTTGCCTTCTCGATTGTGCAAACAGCTACAGAGGTATCTTTAGGAAGCGTTCCACCACCTTGGCTTCCAAAATAACTACGAACATGCTTATCAAGTGGTTCCAGTAGGGCTTCAAGATGTTCAGCCTGCATCACTTACGAAAGAATAATGAAGCTTAATGACATATATAAAACTCTTAACAAGTAAATACAAAAGTAACGCAATAGTCGCACCTTCTCTGCACAAATTGATACATATGGAAGAACAAGAAGTGCCACTTTTCTTGTTGATAGTACTCGACGCAACATCAAAATTTCTGCAACAAAACTTTTCCCAGCACTATGGCAGGAAAGGACAAATAGTTGTGAGAAAGTAATTAACTAGAAAGATTTATTTAGCACAAATACAATGATAAATGGAGAAGAAATACAAAAAAGATTGGTGGCTTAACTAGAAAAGATTTAACACTGCCCATTTAATGTTCAAATATTGCAAGATATGTGAGCATTATAAAATGGGGTTGGACTCAATCATATAGGAGAACCCAATTGCAGTACCTTGTAGATGCACAATAGACAAGGTTCCTTCTTTGTAACACCCCTTCTACCTGAAGGCAGTCCACCTAGAAAATAAAAAGTGAATTTGACATTGAGCTTTAAAGGAAAGAAACTAGAAATCAAATGAAAAGCGAATTTAACATTAAACTTCATTAAAAAAAATAAACGTATGATACTAGAAAAGTACCTGCCAAGGATACAGTTTTGATATTCCCCGCCTCTTATAAATGTTGCATAACTCAGAAGGGAGCCAATTACTAATATCTAAACGATCATTTGGAAGCAAGAAACTTGATGGAGTGCTTTCTACACTTTGAGGACAATTCACGTTAGAAACTTTGACATCCGTACCAGGTGTATTATATGTTCTGTTATCATTAGGTTGATTCAGTACATCCACTCTCTTTTTGGTAATTACACAACTCGAAGATGTCTCTTCCAATTTAGACAAAGATTGGACTTGGTTGCAAGGGGTACTCATATGCACATTTGTTGGATTGTTATCAGTTATAGAACACTCAAGAAGCCTGTCCATATTATTTACGATGTGATGGCATGAAGAATCCACGTCCTTATTTTTATCCTCGAAAGAAAAATCAAAATGCTTCACAGGTAATGGGGAAACTTCTTTTTCCATAGAAGTTTCCATGGAAGCTTCCACTCCACCTCTGAAATCTCTCTTGGATTCTTCAATAACTTGTGCGGGAAGATCTTTATTGCGGTATGCCATACCATCGGCCACCTGGATCGCCTCTTTCCAGAATGTGTCTCCTGGTGAAAACATGGAGCTTCCATGCATTGACTGAGGAGTTTCTTCAGTTCTAACTTTATCTGCAGCAATCCCCGGTGTTTTGCATAATGTCACATCAACAGCTTCCATAGATGTTTTATTGCATTTTCTTAAGCTTAATTGAAGGTCTGAATTGCTACCCACATTAGTCTGCAAGACAAAACAATCCACGTTATCCAAACAGAACATAGTAAATCTTCATATCGATTGTTATGAACAAGATTTACCTCTTTGGAATTGTAAAGCTGCACTTGATCGGATTGATTCTCGGTATAAACGACTGTTTCACCCTCATGGGACTGGTATCCAACACTACTTAAATGCCTCCTCTTAACCAATTTTTCTTCCAAATCTAGAACAGCTGGACTTCCCTGCCTTTTATTTGTATTAACTTTTGTAGTTGGAAGTTCACTGCATCAGTATAAGTGTATTTAGATGTAAAGACTCTTTGGAGAACCAACTTTTGAAGGCATATATATATATATATCAGATCATTGACAAGCTAACTACTTACAGCTATGAAACCATTTTTATATGACTATCGACATTTAAAGAGTGGCTAACCCAGAGATAACTTACTTACCTACAATAAAATGACAAAAAATTAGCTGCAAACTGTTGTAGTTCCGGATTTTCCACGCCAAGCACAGAATCAGAAGAGTTACATAGAATCCCTCCAGCTATAGGTTCCGTATTACACAGAACATTCGGTTTCTCCCTTTGTGATCTATGAACATGTTGTTGGTCAGAGGATATAATTTCGACATTTTCATTTCTTGAAGACGACTCAATCTCCGATGTCAAGTTTCTTCTCACTTGATCCTGCCTGTCAGATGGCCCACGAGCTGTGGGTAAAGTCCTAGGAGGATGATTTTCATTTGGGGAAGACACCAAATAGCTGGACAAAGAACCCTTGGCACTAGGAGATGCTTCAAGTGAAAGCTTTGCATCTTGTTCAACAATCCCCGACTTTGGAAGAGGTGATACAAGCTTATTCTTCTTCTTTGAAGTAAAGAACTGCACATAGTAATAAGGTCAGCAACATATGGCAACTGGATGTTCAACAATAAAAATAAAAGTGAGTTCTTCTGACATAATTTGAAATTAAAAGGCAGGCAACTCATATAAGATGGTTATCAAATGTACACAGATCCCACTACATATAACTTATAAAGATGATGCACCAATAGAACGTGTAAGAGTGTTATGTTTCTTGTATTGATATGTTTATGCATGTATAGAATGACACTGAAAGAAGAAGAAGAAGGAGAAGAAAAGGAGGCCACTCAGATGAATTTCTTACCCAATGGAACTTGATACCAAAATAATGGAATTTTTTACTTACGGAAAATGGTGTGACACCTAACCTTCCTAGAGGTCAAGGGTTCCAACCTCACCAAATGTGAGAAGTGTGTGTCAGTTTCATTTGTCGAATATAAATATCATATACACTTTTAAAAAATGGTATGAAACTGTAATCAAAGTTCATATAAAAATATATAATACCCAGCAACTTGATTGGCATGAAGTTCTGATTTTAACATTGCATAGTCGTCAAAAATGTAACTTCAAATGACCGTCAATGACACCCCATCAAGTAACAATTCCCCAACAGCAATAGTATGCATGTGTATAAATATAGTATTCATGAAGCTGGGCGTCTATATATTGAATATCAAACTTCTCAAATTTTTGGGGTTTGGAAATGGGAAATAACGATTATGAAGAAAACGGATTTTTCTTTTACTTTCTATGAATAGCTAATAAGAACTACCAAGTGCTTATACATACCACAACATGAAATGCAGCATTCAGTTGTTGGTAAAGCACACCAAGTTTAGGTTTATAAAACAGTAAAGAACCATGAATCCATGATGTATAGACAGGCCCGACTGCTAATGTGGACAGAGATTCAAACTGTCTTGCAGGGATAATTTTAAATTAATACGATACATCTATACCATGCTTAAATTGATTCAATTTTCACAGGCGAAATAGCAATAAATAGATTAAAAAAAACAAGTATGCATCGCTGACACTATCAACATGGGTGAAACAGATTTAATCTCCTACAAAACTATGAATCTTTTCGCTTTTTAAAATTAAAAGAATCATAAAGATCCATTCTTAAGAATACCTAATTGCTGCGGATACTGATTATCATCAGTGTGTTTGACTGCCATAGTATACTTCATAAAAAAGATGATATTAGAGAACGATTAACACAAACCTGATCAACACGGGAGCGTGAAGAACCACCTGACGCCATTTTTACAGGATCTTTTAGAGCATTTCAGCCGATTGAGCCCTAGTTCTTTCCAACAGTTAAAAAGGACTCATTTGAATCTCAAATGAAGACCGCCAATTCTTACAAATCACGATAACGAGCATTTGGACATTTTAAGCAACTTTTTTAAAGGTAATTTGAAAATTTTGGATTAACAGTTATTTTTTAGCCAATTTTTTTTTTTTTAAGAATTTCATATGCCACCTTAAACTCTTATAATATTACGTATATATAATTGTAAAATTTTAAATTATGTCTTTCTGAACCTTAAAAACTTACGTATATATCCTTCTTTCTAATTTAACTATTATTAACATTTTAAAAATATAAATAATTAAAACTAAATTAAATATATTTTAGAAATTACTAATATAACCTTCTCATAAATCTTTTTCAAAATACAATACAATTTAGTTTTAATTATTTGGAACGGATATGGGAAGGTAATATTAGTAATTTCCAAAATATATTCAATTTAGTTTTAATTATTTGTATTTTTAAAATGTTTAATAATAATTAAATTAGAAAGAATGATATATACAGTTTTTCAGGTTTAGAATGATATACACGTAATTTAAAATTTTATAAGGATATATACGTAATATTGCAAGTTTTTAATGACGTATATGAAATTCTTCCTTTTTTTAATAGGGAAAATTGCATTAAAATGGAACAAACTTTATCTTGATTCCTATTTTGGAGAACCAACTTTTAAAATTAACATTTAAGCGTCTGAAGCAGACTTTTTGTTTATTTAAGGGTCGATGACCTGCTAATGATGACGTGGCCAAGTAAACGCCAACTAATATCCGATGTCATATTTAAGATTAAGAAAATAAATCTGAAAAAATGACATGGCGTCAATAATTATGACACGTCACATATTTTCTTATATTTAATAACTAGATTTCACATAATATCATTTATTTTTTACATAATTTAATTTGAATAAAAAACTTAACAGATTCAATATAGGGTAAAAGATTGGGATTATCCCTGTGTTCTTCGTTGCCATTGATTTCTCTTGTAAAGCTTCCGCCGGCTTGTGACCTCCTGTAATGCAACTACAACTCTACAAGCAATCAAAGGTCCTCCACAGCTCCAAGCCGGTAATGCAACTCCCGGCTTGTGACCTCCCGGTAATGCAACCCATTGTCGCAGGGACGGACCCATAAATTTTTTTATACGGTGGCACCATACTATATTTACAAAAAATATAATTACAAAAGCATGGTTTTTTTCGATGTGTCTTTATGTTTTTACTAACGTTCAATATCGTTCGATGTGTTTTTAGCCTAATTCCACCGTTTTGAGAGATTTTTAAAGTTTTCTATTTGATTTCGAGAGATTTTTAAGTTTATTTTATCGATTTGAATGGACTTTTTTCGGATTTTTTTGGTTGATTTCAGGAGTTTTTTTAATTTTTTTTTTAATGATTTCAAGAGTTTCTTTTTGCTTTTTTGGTTGATTACAAGGTACACTTGCATCTTCTTAAACTTCTCAATATCATACGGTGGTGGCACCTTCAAAAATGATACGGTTGCACCGTTCACAAACCCAAAATTTTTACCCTTCGACAGAGAGATAATACGGTGGCCTGTGCCACCGTATGTAACCCTTAAGGTTCGTCCTTGCATTGTCGTCGACAGTCGACACCAACATCCTCCACAAACCGACGATGCAACTCCACCGAGCAACGTATCCATATCACCTTCTCCTTCATATCGGCATCCATTGCTAGCTTCGAAAGGTTCATCAGATGGTATAGATTCATCGACTCGGCGTGGCTCGAATACCCCAGTTTTGTATTGACCATGAATAGTTTCACGATTTTCTCTTCTTGTTTCCTTGATGTGGTATAAAGCGCAAATAGTCATTCAACACCATATCTTTGTGTTTTTTTGAAACGGCAAGCATTATTATTATTATCAAAAAGAACTTTAAAACCGGTACAAAGAAGAGAGGACTAAAAAGATGATTGGAGAAGTTGATTTGATAAGTGGAGAAGTTGATTTAATATTCAATTAACTGTTTTTTATTATGGTTGATTTGATAAGTGGAGAAGTTGATTTAATATTCAATTAACTGTTTTTTATTATGGTTGATTCTGAGCATTTGATTTTGAGTTTCGGGTTTTTTATTTTGAATTTAGGGTTTCATTCATATTGACGAAGAAGATGAAAATACCACATTTACCTTTTATTTATAAATGACGTAGATATGAGATAATTTTTAACTTTTATTTTTGCCACGTCATCTTTAAGGATACCGGTTACCTGTTCAACAGGTCAAAGAGACCCTTAAATAAACGAAAAGATTGGTTGAGACCCTTAAATGATAGTTTTAAAAGTTGGCTCCCAAAATAGGAATCAAGACAAAGTTGGTTCAATTTTGATGCAATTTTCCTTTTTAATACCACCAAAGTCATCAGATTTTGTTAGAGCCTTTTTCATAACTTGTAAAATGTGTTTTTTTTTTTTTCTAAATCATAATATGACTATAGAAGGGTTGGCTTATGATGGATAGCATAATTACAATAACCTACAAAAATAATATTTTTATTCATAAAAAATACATTTTACAAGTTATAAAAAAAGAAACTTATGACTTGACTATTTTGATTCAAAAATTAAAAAAAAATTGTTAAAAAGTGAGATTTTGTCTGAAATGGCCAATTTAATCAATTTTCTTCACATTTTATTTAAATCAAATTTTACTTTTGGTATCATGAAATATCAAAAAGAGCATTTAATTTAATTAAATTTGATTGTTAAGTATAAAAAACCATGGCCTTCGAGAGTAGGTTAATTTAAGTTTTTTTTTTAATAAATATTAAATACGATCTTATTCACTCTTAATTTTTAGTGTCATTTGCATTTAAATGCAAATCTTCAGCAAATCCTATAAAACGAGGACAATAGATATTTTAGCATTTTTGACAAATTTTTGCTTCAGACTTCTTCAAATAAAAGAGAGCATGTAAAATCATCCAAACTTGAAAAACTTCACAAAAATAATTACCATAAAAGATAAATATATATATATATATATGTATATTAAAATTATTTAAAAGGTAGATAATATTTTATCAAAATTTATAAAATATTTTAATAATATAATTAATATTGCAATCTTCAAAATAAAAAAAGTATTAAAATTGAATGTAATTTTTTTAAACATATTAAATTTTGATTCTCTGTTTATAAAAAAAAATGAGTGAATTACACGGTGGTCCCTTTGGTTTGTTGAAATTTTGGATTTGGTCCCTAAAACAAACTATCTACACTGGTGGTGCCTAACTATTCATATTCATTGCACTCATGGTTCCTTCACTTAACAAGGTTAGTTAGCAACCGTTATAAATGACTAATCGGTCATTAAACATACTATAAGGATCAAAAGTATAATCTACTCTAAATTTTAATTTTATTCACCCTTTTTAATTTGTTATTAAAAAATATTTTATTTTTTTTATTATAAATTAAATTTATTAATTGTTTTATATATAGAGTTACAAACTTGAGATTTATAATTTTTTAACGTTTGTTTTTTTGTGAATTTATTTTGGTTTTTTTTTTGTAATTTTAGGTAATTTTTTTAATTGTTTTGTGTATTTTTTTATAATAATTTCTTGATTTTCATTTCTTTGTGAATTTTTTTTATTAAAAAAATATTTTATATATCCAATCACAAATCAATTTTTTTAAAATAATATATATATATATATATATATATATTAAATAAAAATCTTTAAATACATTTAATAACTTCATGCTAATCGAATTTTATTTTCAATATTTTGCTCACATATTTTAAATATGCGAATTTATAACCATAAGAATGGTGCGTCAAATAGTTTGAGTTTGGAAACCAAAGATCGAAAGTACCTGGAAGAGTAAAAATTCATGTGTGGCCACGGAGGTTCAAATGCGGTGACTTCAGGCTACCTGCAAAGCGGGTGGTCGCCCTGGTATTAGTCGGCTTGCATAGAGAGTTAGATATCCAGATTAATAAAAAAACTTATATGAATTTATATTGATTTCTTTTGTTTTTGAAAACTTGAGATTTTTAACGCTAATTTTTGTGTGTGAATAAAATAGTTGTTAAATATATATACAGATTTTTATTTAATACGTATTTTATTTTATAAAATTTGATTTGTAATTGGATATATAAAATATTTTTTGATAAAAAAAATTATAAAAAAAATAAAAATCAAGAAATTTGATAATTTTAGATCTCAAGTTTATAATTGGATGTATAAATTATATATAAAACAATTAAGAAATTTGATTTATAGTTGAAAATATAAAATATCTTTTAATAAAAAAAATTAAATAAAGTATGGATAAAGTTAAATTTTAAAGTTTATAATTGGATATATAAAACAATTAAGAAATTTGATTTATAATTGAATATATAAAATATTTTTTAATAAAAAAGTTAAATAAAGTGTAGATTACACTTTTGTTCCCTATAGTAACCTTTCTAACGGTTGCTAGCTAATCTTGTTAAGTAGAGGGACCATAGGTGCAATGAAAATGAAAAGTTAAGGACCACCGGTGTAAACTATCAGGGACCAAATAAAAAATTTAAGCAAACCACAGGGACCACCGATGTAATTCACTCTAAAAAAAATTGAAAAAGATGGAAATATACTTAATAGTTGATTTGTATACACAAATCAAAAAATACTTTACATTTGTATTAATTTCATGATAGTTAATGAATTTTCATCCTTTGACCCAATTGAACCATACTCATAATCCATATCCATATGTGCTCTTACTTCTTTTCATCACTATATAATCATTGATACCTTTTTTTCAAAATTAAAGATGTATATATATATAAGGTCAAGTTCAAAGAAAACCTCAAAAAATAAAAAAATTGAAGAATATTTAGTAGCCCTCCATTAAATCGTATGCACAAATGCATACTGTTAATTTGTAACATGTAAACGTGTATATGTAATTGTACATAACATACACTCGTGCATATGTAATTGTGCATACACTCGTGCATAGAAAAAATAACAGTTTCAATCGTTTGTATGCATTTGTGCATACCGCTTATACACAAGTGCATACCGTCCAGGTGAAATGGCTCCCTAGGTGTTCATCAAATTTCTCTTCTTCTTTTTTTAGATTTTTCCCTGGACCTCTTTATACACACACACACACACACACCATTAGCATTTTGACTCAGTTAGGCTACTCGACCACGTGCCTCGTCCACGGGTCACTTAAAAAGGTATTTTCAGGTTTGCTACGCATCTCATGATCATTTAACAAATCCCCATGGGACTTGCACGACAGTTTGCCCATTCCCATAGACACCTACCGACCTATGGCCTTTTCTAACTCAACTCAACACGACATTAGTCGTATGTTTTTTCTTTTAGCCTCAAGCGTAGCTTTATGCTTATGCATAACGGCTCCCTGTCTTCTCTAGACTTGATTACAAAGGCACAAATCTCTCGATAGAACCTTTGGGGTTCTTGCATAACATCAGTGTTGTTTGTATATTTCACTTTAATTCACAATTATAAAAACATTACAATACATAGCATCATCTAGACGCTTTTTATGAATAGTGTAAATCGAGAGATTTATAAAACATTACAGCGTAAAGTTTCGGCTTTCAACACTTTGCCATTCACGTTAACAATGATGTTTTCGCGAAAGTTTAAGATAAATGATAATTGTCGTAAGGCCCAATTCCAACACTTTATTCATCATTTCTCCATATTTTTATTTTTCCAAATTACAATCTTTCGAGCCTTTTATGTCTACACTTTTATTGTTTAAGGATTTGGAAATAGAATTTGGACATTTTCTTGAACATTTATGCTAATTGGGCTTTAAATCATATTTTTGATAAATTTAGGCCAATCCTACATGATGTTGCAGGAACTACCCACAGAATTGAAAGACTTAAATATTTATTAGTTGCATATATGAAATTTTATTTAAAATGTAGAATGTAAGTTTTTATTTAAAATAGATAATGAAAATTAATGCAATTTCCAATTAAAAAAATATGGATTTTTATAACATAACCATACACAAATGACTAAATATGTTATTTTATATTTTTAAACACGAGCCTTATTAAAACCAACTATATGAAATTTTATAATAATTATACAAAGTTACAAAGTAATATATGTGACCACCTTGAATCACACCCACACCCTTCAAAGTTCAAATATGTAACTCGAATTTGTACACTAACAAATAAATAAAAGAATTAAGTACTTAAAATGCATTTGGCTTAGGTATTCTGAAACCGAAGTTTTGTACTCATTTTATTGACACATAGTTCACCCACCATGGTGGTTGGACATGGTGACAGATGGTGGAGGTTGTTAGTGACGACGATGGTAGTGGTTGGCACATGTGGGGTGGTGGTGATTAGCAGTAGTGGATGCGTTGGTGCAGACAATGGTAGTTGTGGAGGTGACAATAGCAATAAGAGGTGTGATGGAGGTATATGTGGTTGTGGATGATGTAATGATGGTGGTTGGTGGCCTAGTGGTTATTGTGGATGTGGTAGGTGATGGTGGTGGAGGTGGTCGGTTGTTGTCTTGGACCTTCTGGCTAACACCGGTAAAGGTGGCGATGTGATGGTTATGGACGAGGAATTGGTCGGTGATGGTGGTGATATGTGGTTGATGGAATGGAGGTGGTCGATGATAAGCTTGGTGGCAAAGAATGGTGGTGGGCCAACTACGGCGATGCCAATCGATGTAGAGGTGGCGGTGATCATTAAATGACCATTTTAGGATTCAAATAAGAGTAAATTAGAAAAATTATAGCCTTGTCTTATCTTTTAACTTTTATTAAAAAAATACGACTATAGTCATCACATCAAGTACCGGGCAAGTGAACTATCTTCTAACCGGTCACCATTTCGTGTTTGACACAACATGGGACAGGACAAAAACCCATTATGTCACGTTTTGTGTGACATGGGACACAGACCGGGACCAAGCGGGACAAGGTGGGAAAATAAACTTATTTTTGTTTTACGAAAATAAGTGGAACAAGACAGAACAAAAATGAGAAAAAAAAAACTAAAAAACTTCACAGTCTACCCTTATTTGATATATCTATAATATGATATTTGTTTTAATGGCATCACCATCACTCACAACCACTAACAACCACCTCTGAGGCTTCGACCACCTCCACTACTACAACCTCATCCACCATAACCAACACTGCCACCATCGTCTACCACAACCACCACTACAGTCATTTTTTTACCACTATCACCACCCACCACCGCCTTTACATTCAACATGCTGAAACAACTACGTGCTCCACCATTTTCCGAAGTCACTATCACCCTGACCATCATCCACCTACCACCACCACCGCCATTGTCACTACAATAACCTCCAATACGCCTCTTGTCCAACGCCTTTACATCTTTCACAATAGTCGTTGTCCACCACCGGTTTTACCTCCCCTATATCAGCCATAACTACCTCCTCCACCACCGCCATCCACCTTATTCACCGTAGAATCCTCTATAGTCACCATCGTCCATCGCCGCCTTTACTCACAACACCATTGTTGATGCAACAACCTCTACCACTCCTGTGCCAATTTATAAGGATCTTCAAAAACCGAATAAAACATAGTTTTTTCTTTATACGAACCATGTTTTCCCCAAACTAACATCAATTATATCAAAAATTTCGTTCAAATTCAGTACTATTATATACACATGTATTCATATACATGAAAATTGTGTAATTTTTTTTATAAATCAAATTATTAATTTTTTTTTTGATTTGCGTCATTTAATATATAAAATCATCAAACAAATTTTACTAATAACTTGTTTATTATAAGCATATCTAGTTATAGTCGTACCAAATACCAAACGAACAACTTATTCCATGCTACCCAATCATGTTCTTTATTATATCGGTCATGTTTGCATATCAAACCCTAAAATAAAACTAAAATATTTTGTAAATTTAAAAACTTGCCATCCAATTTGGGTAAAAAAATATCCAAGTCTATATATATATATATATATATATATATATAATTTCACCCTAATTCAGGTTATCCCAAAATCGCAGAGGGTAGAATGGTTGAATTAGGGCTTGTCGTACTTGGTGCGGTCTCGTAGTTTGTAACCGTCATCTTCTGGGTTTGTTCTTTTACGGGTTCGTCTTGAGCCCGGTCTCTATATCTCTGCTCCGGCGTTCACCCGCTCCCTGCTCCGGTCATCGGCGCTCCCCATAGGTAAACTGTCATGTTTTCTGTTTTATATTTTTTATTCGTTTCGAGTCTTGATTTCTAATTAATAAGTTTTCTTTCTTTTTGGCCACTCTGCCAAAATAATATACAACTCAGTAGAATGCAGAAGCTAAAAGCATCTGATTTTTTAGGGTTAACTAAAAGCTAGGGTTTTCTTGGGTCACGATTCACAAAATTTAGGGTATTGAAAAGTACACATTTGTTTGATCATCACATGAAAAGAGCCGGTTTTTTTGAATTTACCTCCGCCCTGCCCTGCCCATTTGATCGCAACCATTAATGGGTAGCTCTTTGTTTGACTGGAGAGATTCTTGTTATCTTTTAGTCCAAACGATGTAACTCACTTCAGAAATTATATGTGTTATGTTATAAGTTCAAGAATGGCTGTTTCCAGTATATAGAATTTGTTAAATGTAAACATGGTTATGATTTTTCTTGTTTAGATACTAATTCTGAAGTTGAAGCTGATGTATTGGACAATGAAAGTGAAACTGATTCTTTTTTTTTTCTAGTTAAGAATGGAGTTTAAGGTTTTGAATAAGTTCCAAAAGCAGATGATACTTAAAGCACCTTTTTTTTCCAAATTTTTTAGGAAATCACTTTTTTATTGAGCCTTTCTATTTATGTTACACCCATAAAATCTAAATGCTATTTTGCTGCCATCAAGTTGAAGTATAAGTCAGTTACGGGTTTGGCAAATCCATAAGAATAGGTAAATTGGAACTCTACGAATCAATGTAGCAGTGTATTGGTATCAGACAGATTTGATAGGTGCCTCTTTAATTTTGCGTTTTAGCACATGGAAAAAAAGTTCAACATACAAATTCCTACCCTTTATAAATGCTTATGATCTCCTTATTAGGAAGCCGAAATTTTGCTTTTAAAAGTAGAGCTAGTAGAGTCTTCCACATCTATTTTAGTGTCCATTTCTTAGGCATAACCAAGTACATTTTTTCCACTCATACTTTAATCAATTATTTCATTTTTGTACTCAGTACTTTCCGACCTCATTTTTCATTGTCTAATCGGTTATATATGAATAGTCATTTAAATGTGGGTTAATTTCGAGATGTACCTTTGAGCTTGAAGTGCGCTTTCTTGAGCTTTGTGAGCACAACCATGGCAGTCCAAGTTTGGAACTCTCACCTCTACCATCCGCAATCCCATGACTAACACTTCAACCCGATAATCTTACGTACCCATCTATAGAGAGACTTATAGACATTGCTGGGATCGAGTATGCAAGAGATTGAGTATGGTGAAGTTGATAACAAATGGTGTTCCATGCAGTGGAGAAAAAAATTCGATAAGGAATGGATGCAAACCAGATTTTGTTGGGAGAGGGAAACTAGTAGAGGTCTGATTAGGCGTGGGTTCACTGGAGATGGAAACAAACTACACTATACACATCGTCTCAAGTCCCAATGAGATCAAATGGGTGGAACTAAACCTGCCGACATTATTTGCAATCGGTGTTGGAATATTTAATTTGGTTTTCGAATGACCATGATCATGTTCTCCCTTAAACCCTGCTTTGGAACTTAGTCAAAAATTCACCGCCCTTTTGTAGCATTTTTTTCTCCGGAACAACCATGGCCATGGCTGAGTTTTGTCTTTGGAATGGCCGTGGGAGGGTTTTTGTTGCCGGAGACTACCCAAAGATTGGGTTTTGTTTCTTGATTGGGTTGTTTTGTCACAACTTGGGTTACAAGACTTTTGTCACCAAAACCCTTCTATCCCTTTCCTCAAACTTATCTCCTCCTATTTTCTTACTTGATTTGTTGCTCATCCTTCATTAGAGAAGGTGTAGGCTTCACCAAAGATGCTTCTTCTTGAGATGATTTTGTTTTTGAAGAAGTTATGGCCGACGGTGGAGATGTAGATGAAGAAGGTTGGGTGAGGTTTGGAGTGTGTTATGTATATAAATGATATAATATACTTCTCTAAATGACCAAAAAGACAACTCCCATGTTAAATGTGTTAACATAATGGATAACACGAAGTTAAAGGCACAAATTCGGAGTGTTAAAAAATGCAAACCACATGGCGATTTTACATAATTATTTAATTTTAGGGACTTAAGGCATTAAAATGTGCAATCCACAGGCACAATGATGTAGTTAACTCATATATATATAAGGTTGTGTTTAGGGGAATACACTAAAAATGAGAAGTGGAAAACCATGAAAAATGAATGAATTTTTTTAGCAACATGGATGTCAAATTAAAGAGAAAATGTTTGATTTTTTGGGTGTAATTTGTTTCCCTCCAATTTTTATTGTATTTTGTGTTTCATTTAAAAAGCGTGGAGGGGGGAGAGAGGTTTTTTAATTTAAAAATAAAGTTGTAACTGTTACTTTAATCACATTCTATGGATCATTTAATCTAACAGTTGATCGGGGGTGTTTTATGTTATTTCAATTTTTTATTTATTCCCTTGGACATTAGTCTCTCTCTCTCCCCAAATATATATATATATATATGTATAAAATGAGAAAGAAGCTTTCACAAAGGGAGGTTCAAACGAGAATGGTAACTAAATAAGAGAATACGAAAACGGCCAAATCACGTGCAAAATCACGTGTGGTTTTACATTAAACTCCATAAAAGGGTGTGTGGACGACGTAAAATTGGAGCCAAAGTCGAGTGAATCACATGTGATTTTAGTGTAAAATCACATGTGATTCGACTGTTCTTTTATTCTCTTATTTAGTTACTGTTCTCGTATGAACCTTACTCTTTAGTCTTCACAACTATATATATACTATATTAAAATGATTAAAATCAGAAAGAAGCTTTCATACATGTCCATATATATAATTCTAACTATATAGATGGTTTTGACCGTTATTTCAGATTTTGATCCCTAACAACATAGGATATAAGCATTAGTGATAGATCGATCAACACACCAACCAACAACATTTGATGATTGTTTTTGGCGAGTTTATCAATTAGTTTTGGTATCATAAATTTTCCAAATCCTCAACACCATATCAAAGGTGATTATTACAACTTCATGTGGTTGGAGCATGTCCACGCACTATCTACATGTTTTATTATAACTCATTTATTTGTTTTCTTTTTATTGGAAAAACATGTAAACGGTTTTTTATTTTTGCACGTAAATGGATTCACTCATAGATAGATGTAATGTGATCAAATAAGATTTGTTTGGTGTATTGTTTATATTTCACTTTTGAGCTACCATATTGTATGCCTTCCCTATGAGTGGTCAATTGTTTCTTTTATACCTTTTATTGGTAGGTGTGTTCGTGAACTAATTCCTTAAATTAAATGAATTCTTAAGGAATATGGTAGATTACATACATATATACCAAATATAATTCAAGCATGAAGAAAATAGAAAATGTGGATATTGTAACTACATATAGTTACTAAATGCATCCTCTTTAATGTATTCTCATTGGCTTATAATTTATAACTTTCACCTATTCTATCAGTGGTTATTTGTAATATCTACTTTGCCTTAAAAAAATAGATGCACACATATAAACATTTTCCCTAAAATAAACATAGGAGCATGAAGAGCTTGTTTGTGATCACTTGGATCAACCTCTCAATGTTCCCTTTCATAGGAATATTAACGCCTTGTTATGCTTATGCCACAAAACAAAAATGGTATATCCCACCCAAAGGTCGGGTGTGGGCGGGTGTACATAGACTTTCCTCGACCTCTAGAGGTAGATAGATTGTTTTCAAGAAGACCCTCAAGTTGCAAAAAAGATTTATTAAGCTTAATTACAAGCCGCAATTTAGAAATTTTTCCTTAGAATTAGAAAGGAATACAGGAGCCAATATATCTCACCAACTGCATATGGTACGCCAAAATAATGTGCCAATTAACATTACCTTCAATGGGCGGATAAGATGTACATGGACTTTTCCCTTAATATCAAGAGGTAGATAGATTGTTTTCTAGAAGACCCCCTGACTTGTGGAAAAGATTCGGGAAGCTTAACTAGAAGCCGCAATTTAGATTTTTTCCCTAGTAATATATCTCACCAACAACATATGGTGCACCAAAATAATGTGCCAACTGACACTACTTTTAATGGACCACATACTAATAATTCTATTTTTATGTACCACGCCTATACCTAGATCGTGAGCGTATGCGTACCCCAAAGTAGGTAACATTGTTTTTGAGTGGTATTGTCGAAAGGAAACAAATGTAATAATAGATAAAGAAGGAAAAAATGTAAATAATTTGATATTGAACATCTAGAAGTTTGAGCAAAATAAGAAACCACTATTACCCAGGCTTTCAAAATTCAACGGTAACAATACCATTTCATCAAACATCATGACATAGATAAAGAGCCAAGTGTTAAACCAAATAGCGAAGTAAAGGAACTAAGAAAAAAGCCAAAATAATGAGTAGAAAAATGCTATATATAGTTTTTACCAAAGTAACAACTTTGTAATAAATGATGTGAAGGTTTTTCTTTCTTTTTCTAATGCGTAGTGTTTTAGTTTGACCCTAAAATTATACCTAAAATGGAAGAATTGGGAACCACACACTTTGGAAAGTTCATGGGTTGTTGAGTTGTGCGGTTGAACTATCATGTGACTTGTATTAAATGGGTGCTCTAAATCTTGGTCTTAGAGACAAACCAACTTGTTATTTTTTTTTCTTTTTCGGTTATGAAGATTCAGAGTGTACAATGGACAGGGTAGGGTCATTAAGAAAAATGATTAGAGAAAGTAACAAGTTGAAGTAACCCAATTGTACATGTTTATGAGAAGAGGAATTTTAGTAGTGTAAGTTTAAATGACATTTAGTTTTGGTTTGGGGCTGTAGCTAAGCTTACTTGTATGTTGACCACATATTAACTTGTCTCGTGATGCATTATATAACTATTTATATGATACGATGCCATTCTTATATTGACATGATGGTGACAGTCATCATCAAAAGGATTCTTCCAGTCACTTTATGAAGATCGAATGAATTTGAACATGGAATGGTTGTTTAACAAACCAAGCCTCAACAAGCTTCTGTGTCAATCATCTCATTGTATATCTTCTAGAAACTGTCATGCTAACTTCTCGGCTTTGTTAATTGTTCCCTTTGCTACATGTTCTCAAATGAATTTATGAACTTTGAAAATAGTGAAGATGCTATTCATCTTTTCTTGTTTTTTCTAGTCAAGATCTTTCTTTCGGCAATGAGTTGAGTTTTGGTTTCATTCATGTTTTATCTGCCAACCTTCACGTGGTAACTTTCTCACATAAAAACTATAATAGAATGGATCTAACTTGTTTTGGGTCTTACGTGGGATTAGGCATGAAAAAGCTTGATCAATGTCCTTCTCTCTCAAGGATACAAGGTTTATTTTTCTCTATCTTTGACCCTCCTAAGAGTCGTTGAGATATCTGGTGACTCTAATACCATGGTGGATCTTTTCTTCTTTTCCCTTCTCTTCCAATGTTTCACTTATGTACTTACTCGGATGCTGGTATTAGCATTTGATGATGCTTTATGGTCTCCCCCAACAAGTAAGATGATAGTTGTAGGACTTGCTATAAGTTATTATTGTCAAGTTAGTAACGTATTCTTGCTTGATGGTTAAAGAGGGTCATCTAGTTGGTTAAAAAGATGATCGTAGTTGTAGATTGTTGATGCTTGCTCAACTCTATGTTGTGTTTTTCAGGTTTAGAATTGTTTGCATCTACCATCAAATTCGTGGAGAGTTGCATTTTCAATATGGAAAAAGTTGATGAAGATGGGAGTCTTGAATTTAAGTGGCTTAAGAGGAGACGTTTTGGTGGGAAAAAGAAGGAGATCCAATTTTATGAATCTTTCATATACGATGGAGTAATATATATGCTATATGATTGTGTTTATATGTACAAGGAAGGTTTACGAGAACCTTATATCGGCAAGTTGATAAAAATATGGGAGATGCGGGACAACAAGACGAAAAAAGTAAAAGTCCAATGGTTTTTTCGTCCGGAGGAGATTTCAAAGTGGCTTGGAGATACCACAACTCTCAAGAATGAAATATTTTTTGCATCCGGTGAAGGTGTTGGTCTAGCCAATATTAATCCTTTGGTAATCAAATTTTCAAATATTATATTTTCTACATATATCTTTCTTAATATTGTTTTATGGCAATATATGCAAGTCTTAAAGTACCCGAGAACTATAAGCAGTTGTTGCTTAAATATTTTGCAACAAGCACTCTTGCATGTTGTAAAGTATATTTTTCCACAAGGTACACACGTTAGTTGCCTATGATTATTTGTGGCATTGTGATATTACACAAGTGTCATAATTAGTGAAAGGCAACAAACTATCATCATTTGTGGATGCATTATGACAGTAAACGTACACCACATTCTAAGACATGGTGAAAATATATGTGTGACTCATACTCTATATTTCCCTGGAATTCGGAATATCCGATGGAATCAAGTATGCTCAAGCTATACCTTATTCACATGTGATTTTAGCCTACATACAAAATCGATCTCTTTGTGATCTATCAACTATTTGATTTCTATCCTCAAACATTGTTGGAAGGAAACATAGTGTTTTATGAATAATTTCTTCCTCACAAGCTAAGAAAGATGGTAACATGTGAAGACATGATGGTTGTCACGACAGCGGAGGAATAATTTAATACATCGGCTATCAAGATCATGAATATTACACATGAAAACTATTGGGCATCAACTAAGTTAGGTGGTGGACTACCATCCATGGTTTCTTTTATTGGTGAACTTAACCTAGAGGAGCATGAGACGTCGTTGAGACGGTATGAAAGAGAGTTCTATCGTTGACTCTAAAGTTGTTATGAAGTATGTTGATGTAATCGAGCATATACATAATCGAGTTTTATCTTGCTTAACGTATTGAAATGGGTGTAATGTCTTCACTGCTATAACCATCAATCTTAAAAGTTTCTCTGCTTTAGATGTACAGATGCTTATGAAATACAAACATGGAGAAGTCCACCTTTGTATGTTTTTTGCAAATAATGTAGTGGTGTACAAGCTTTGAAGAACATTCTAGAATCATGGAGTTTTTGACCAAGCTATACTAAAGTATAGCATAAGTTTAGGTTTATGCTATCTAGAGATATGTATTTTTAGGCCAAACATTGGCTTAAACTGGTATTATCTATTTCAGCGTTTGGACATATAGATGCCGTGAAATGCATACATGGATAAGTCATTTGTGTACTTCTTTTGCAAGTAATATAGTAGCGTACAAGCTTTGTAGAACTCTAGATTCAACGTCTCTTTGACCAAAGTGAACACAAGACTTATAGATTTATGGTCTAGAGACGAGTCCTTGTTATGCCGACCTATCGGCTTAAGCCCGCATCGGTCTATTTTAGGCGTACTTGGAAGATTAATTAGTAGTCTGCAATTTTACTATTTCGAGTTCAGTGAGTTCTATACGAAGTTGAGAAATTTGATGTTAGCTTATTATAATCCCAGGCATAGAAAATTAGAGATATAAATAAAAGATATTATATCAACAAACGTGGAACTATATTCTAGGTCGGAGAGAATTAAGTTTTCTTTATGTTTCAATAAAGTGCAGTTTATTGTTGGCAAACACAACAAGTCCTCCGTGACAGTTGTTGGGTTACACCAAAGTAGGAAGAGCGCAATCACAAAGGGAGGGTTTATAATTGACTCTAAAGGAATCAAGGTATGAAGATCAATGAAGCATGTACATAAGGTCCCATGGGAGGACAATTATGAACGACACTAGAAGATAAAGATGCACGACGAAACTGAAGGGGATGAAGCGGAGATGAAATATTGCAATGGGGCATCACGACACCTTACGCGATGGTATGCCTTCTCTTGAGGTGATTCATTCAAATAACATGCCTAGTTGTGAAGAACTTTAATTGAAATAACGTTGGTCCAATGATGCATATTGGATTTAACCTTGGACTTAATGGAAAATTAATTATGGGATTGAGGAGAGCTTTAATTGAAATAAGGCGGAACCAAGGACTAAGGAGAGCTCCCTTTGGAAGCCAAAGGGGATAATTTCTAAAAGACGGGTAAGGAGCTCAAGACGAGGAAGGTAGGTTGGATGATTACAAAGGATATCCGAATGATCAGGGATGCAGAGGGGAAGAAACCGGGAAACACATTAGCGTGGTTTTTGACACAATGGTTTAGGGGAGACACACTAGCGTTGGTTTAGGGGAGACACAAGTTGTTGGTCTTGATTGACAGAGAAGGATCCCACAACTTCATCTCCGAATGGGTAATTGATCGATTCAAACTTCATTTAGTGGGCACTTTGGAGTGCTTGGAGTGGTTATGTGTTGGGGTTTGGTGGAGCAAACTACATGAGTTTCGGGGGTTTAATATTGTCATTATATAACCAAAGGAGATGAAGTAATATCTTTTCTTCGATCTGGTAAATGTGAGGAGAAAGACCTTGAAACATTAGGGAAAATCAATCGTACGCTTTTGAGGATGGAATCTCAGTTAGGACAATATAAGTGATTCTAGTTTATGCTGAAAATTGGTGTTAGTGAAATACATGGTTTCATTGCTGCAAAATGAAGGACAAGGTTTTTTCAGTGGAACTACATATGGGAACGACAACAAATGGGAAGGAATCCATAGTTCTTAGAAGGTGGTGTCGTGTTATGAAGGAGCTTTTCACATGTTGAAAAGCTTGACACCGCTTCGAGAATGAGAGCATGCCATTGTTCTCATGAATGGAGTATGACCCGATAGCATGAGGTGTGTATTGCTATCCCCCCATTGAGGTGGACGAGATACCAAGAGTTGTGTGGGAAGTTTTATATGCCGCTATAAGCGATTTGAGTATAATCCCTTTTCAAGAGGAGAAAATGGTGCCTAAAAGACATTTTAAGTACTTAGACTCCATGGTTCCAAAGGGGTAACACATCACATAACACAAGATGGTTAAAGTTGAGAGTTGCCACATATTGGTGTTACATTTTTACAGAGATGAGCTTTGTTGTATGGGTCAGAGGAGTTGGGGGGCAACGAAGGCTTAAATAGAGGAAGTTGGAAGTTGCAGAAATGAGGATGCTTAGATGGATGTGTGGTCGGACTCGAACCATTTTGGATAGGATATGTTAATAGGAGGGAAGACTTAGGTGGTTTGGTCATGTTTGTGGGGGACACTTGGTTGTAGCCTTGGTGAGGAGAGTTGAAAGTGTGGGGTAGAGGGGGGTGAGGATGGAGGAAGAGGGGCAGTTTTGGGTTGAGCACTTGAGGGGGAGGTGGTGATTTTAGAAATTTCCGAGGACATGTCATCTACAAGAGGGCTTGGAGGTGCATAAAAGGGTAGCCAATCGAGGTGAGGGTGTCCAATTCGCTTAGGCAGGATGAAGGGAGCGGTGAGGTAGAAGGTGGGGGTGTGGTAGGTTACGATGTTGTAAGATAGACTAGAGGTTGTGTAGCTTTGTTTCCTTGTACTAGTCTCTGTTTCTGGGATGCCGTGTGCTTTGAAGTGTTAACTAGTTTTGGTTCTTCGTTACATATTCTGACATATCTTTCTTTTCGGTCTTGTGGTATTTCTTTTCCTTTTTTTCCAACTTCTTTTTACTTTATTTCCCATACTTTTCACACGACGGAGGTCTTAACGGGAACAATCACTAGATTTCTTGGGGTAGAGGTCATGTCTACTTACCTGACCCCGAGTGAGGATATACCATAATCGTTTGGTTGGTATAAATCATTTTCTTAGTCGGAAGAAAGATGGTAGGTAGCATTCTTTTTATTACCTAGTGTTGAACAAGGAATTTGTACGAGGAAAGTTTCCTACTTAGGTTACTATACAGTTGTTGGATACATTACATAGGTTGTTGTCTTTACAAATGTCAGTCAGAGAAATAACCTTGTGAGCCTCGTTCCTATGCATATACTTCGAGATATCACTCGATTTTCTACTTCAACACTGATTCTTGCCACACTAATTTGTTTTCTACTTTTTCATGCGACAAGATTACCCATACGAATGTCAGTTAGAGGTGTATTTCCAATCAAATGAGGATCATGCTTTAGAAGCCGTTATGATGCCTCCATGTATTCCTCTGTGGGACTGGGACTGTTATGCATTGACTTGCCATACTCACAAAGAACCCTATGTTAGCCTATTTGGTTTTGTGTGGGATGTTCATTTTCCTACCAATTGTTGATGCCTTCTTTGTCAATTGGTGCAACACCTTTCTTGGTGTATAAGTGGGTTCTCCTCTCTAGCATTTTTGTTTCGATTAGTAAATCAATGACTACTTTTGTTGCGAGATAAAAATGCTTTCAAGATTTTCAAGGTCTTTAATTTCTAATTCCTTGGACAAGTGATCTCTGAGCCGAGCAATTTTGTAGGCATGATTTTCTGAAAGAACATTGTCATCAATGTAGACAATGAGGATGGTTATTCTTTGGGTTGAGGCATGCTTGACAAAGAGAGTATGGTTAAGCTGGCGTTGATTATATCTTGTTCTTTTTAAGACTCTAGTGATTCAGACATCCAGTCAAACCATGCACAAGGAGATTGTTTGAGGTTATAGAGACTATACCTTGCTTTGCCGACTTGGTAGAAAACCTTTTTGGAATATCTTAAAAAAATATTGGTCTTATTTAAAGAAGAGCGACTAGGGGGAGCGTGCACTTTTTGTAGGTGAATTCCCAAAACTTCACTTAGCTACACACCTAAGCATGGTCTCAACAAGTATGTTATGGGCATCTCATATTCATGGATATCGAGAGACCGGTTTCATTCTTACCTCGTGCTGAAGATGTTTTGGGGGGTTCTAATCAAGGTCATGATGGCAGCTTTTGTGAACTTTTTACAACTTCAGCTGGTTTGAGGACACTATATTTATTCTCTTGTTTGGCTCTTGTGAATTCATCTTTCGATGGAATTTGTAGTTCTTTTCTTTGTAGATTTTTTGCTTAATGTGTGATAAAATTGGCTTTACTGATAGTCGAACATATTGCATACATGTCGAGTTTTATTGCAAATATATTTCAGCCGTTTTTCTTGGAGGCAGCGCAAACTAACAAAAAATCCTAGAAATTCTTCGCTCTGTTGTGGTGCTTGGATGAGTGCGTCTCATGCCAGGAAATTATTCGCCTTTTCTGATTCTTGTCATTATTTGATCAGGAAGCAATTGCTGGTCAATGCAATGTTGTTTGTGTGTCAAAGGACCGCAGAAACCCCCAACCTTCAGATGAGAAACTCAAGGCGGCGGATTTCATATTTTATCGTACTTTTGATGTTCAAAGCTGCAGTATATTGGATGTTATGGAGGAGAAAGTTGGTGGGCTTGAAAGTATGTCTACCGAATATTCTTGCTCGAACTTTTCCATTCTAAACTAGGGTCTCTATCTATCTCTGGTGATAATTTCAAATTCTTATATGTGTTTCCATGTTCAAATTTTGTTACAGTTGAGTACATATTTAACAGAAAAGATGGTGAAAAAGCCAGCACTCTCCCTGAAAGTACCTCTGACCGGAAGGAGGAAAACCAGAACACCACTACTTGTGGTGAAGTACCTACAAAGAGCCTAACAAACAAGCTTAAAGATGACAAAGAAGATAATAAGTTGTCAGAGAAAGTAGACACGAAAGGAGAATCTCAAGACAAAGATATTCCAAATGGAAAATCTCAAGATAAATTACATGATCAACCCTTAAAGAAAATTGTGCCAGATGATAAAAATCCACCCAAGGAGAAACAGGTTGAAGTTGAAGTTGCTAGGGACTCTGAGAGATTGACGGATATGCCCTCCAAGAAATCTAAGGTTGCTAAATCTATCAAAGTACCTGTTGATAATAAACTGAAGGCTTTGGGAACAACTGGCTCGAGTTCAGAAATGGTTAAAACTGATAGCTGCATTGATAAAGCTGAAAAGGATAGTTCGAAGCCAAAGGGTATGCCTTGCACTAAAGACAAGGATGAGAGGGAAGTGAACAAGACTCCTACTGGAAATGATAAATTACATGATCGACCTTTGAAGAGAATGAAGTCCGATGTTAAAGCAACACCCAAAGAAAAACAGGTAGAGCTTGAAGTTGCCGGGGACTCTGAGAGATTGATGGATATACCCTCCAAGAAATCCAAGGTTGAGAAGTCCAAAAAATTACCCGTTGACAGTAGTAACTCAAAACATGAAGAAAAGTTATCTGGCACCAAGTCAGAAATGGGTAAAATTGTTGTTAAAGCTGACAAGGATAATTCAAAGCAAAAGAATTTACCCTGCAGTAAAGATAAAGATGAGATAAAAGAGAGCATAATAGTCCCTGTTCATAAGGTAGAAGCTAAGGAGAAAAACAAGACTCATCCGGGATCTGATAACTTAAATGACCGACCTTTGAAGAAAATTAAGTCCAATGATAAAGCGACGCTCAAAGAAATACTGGTTGAAATTCAAGCTGCTGGGGACTCCGAACGTTTGAGTAATTCCATAAAACCAAATGGAAAGAATGGGAAAGTTCTGGAATCTGACAAGGGAAAGAGTTCCGCAAAAGTGATGAATGACCTGGAAGGCAGGATGTTAAACAAAACCAAGAGTGATGGCTCTTTTAAGGTGCCGGATAATAAGAAGAACAACTCTGTTCAGAAGCCGATCGTTGATACCAATGGCAGTAATGGCAAAGATTTGGTAGATAAGCAACCTAAGGTGGAGCAATCTGTTGAGAACAAAAGGAAGCTTTCTATGAGCAAATCACCCAAGGTTTCTGGTCCTTCAACTGATAGAGACAAGAACATTATTTACGAGGAATTTGTGGTCGGTCCAAAGCCAAATGCTGTAAGTTGATTTTCACAAATGATTTTTTACAACCCTTTTTTTTAATTTCAAGTAAGTAGGAAACGGAAATTGAGTTCGTATAGGATAGCGATTCACCAACTTAGCACACGTTCCCTTCTTTTGCTCTTTTTTAGTGGTCATGACCAATGAAATTTATAACCCTTTTAAGTAGGAAATTGTGCTATTCTTTGATGTTCTTTGGGTTTTGGGAAGGTTGAGACATGTGTTGCATGGAGAATTCTATTTGTTTGCAGCCCAAAAATTTCCCCCACACACCTTGTTAGTAACTCTAGGGCATACTTTTGTTGGCACATCAAAACCCTTTGACGAGAACAAGAACCTTCTCCAAAAAGTAGGAAAGAGGATGGGAATTAGTAATTTGGAATTGATCTTCTTTGCTTGACAATACCTTGATAACTATCCCATTTACTTGTTGAGGTGACAAAATCTCTCTGCAATACGCAAGCCAAATATCATTTCTTTGTAAGGCATTCATCTTCATTACATGACGTTTTACCAACTTAGGTGCCGAAGAGAAGAACCTTCAACACATTTTTACGAATAAAGTAATTGTTTATGATGGTGAATACCATCTTCTAGGAGATAGGCTCATATATGTCGGGTAACAAGTGTAATAGCGTGAATGAGAGTGGATCTAGTTATTAAAAAGAAATGATTCAATATATCACATATGTACCTATGGGTGCTATGTTGGAATTGATTCAAATTTCAGATGGATCTATATTGATTGACTGCCTCGTCCTTTCTTTCTATTATGCATTTTGGAATTACCAAGACTTGTTTGTATCCTTATGAATCAGATAATACTATGTTAATACGATCTACACGTGGGACTAATCATTCACATGTCAAAGAAGATATCTAAAGTATGATTGATAACACTCGTTGAGAATGATTATGGTCTAGTTTATGGTCTATTAGAAGTAGAAGGCTCTCTGGTAGATCCTCACGGACATGTAGTCGATCAGTTGGGGCTTGTCGTTCTTGCTAGATAGTGTGTATGTTGGTGAAAGTACCAAACATGGATTATGGCACATATTAACAATTCTTTGAATATGATAGTGGTCCATGGTCGTCGAATGTAGACTTGTGATTGGGATGGATGACAAAAGGTGGATTAATGGACAAGTAAACTTAGGTTGATGGAACCAGATAGCATGCTTAGATGAGAAAATCATAGATGACACTTAAGATAGAGTTTAGGGTGCGTTTGGTACAATAGACAAGACAAAATAGGGATGACTGTTCCATGTTTGATAGGACTTTTATGTGGAACAGTGTGGAACTAGTGCGTTCCACCCCTACCCATGGAACAAGGTGGAACAAACATTTTTTTACCGGCATAACCTCAAAATAAAACCTAATTCTCTTCTAAAACATCAAATACATCTCCCTCTTACCGTTTATTCATTCTTTAAATTGGTATATTGTATTTTATGCTCTTTAAACTTCCACTTTACTGTCCACAAAATACTATTTTTCGGTTTCTATATTTTGGTTAATTTATGTAATTTATTAAGTATTAATAATATTAAAATAATATAGGAAACCTTTTATTTTGGTGTCATTTTAATCATCCTGACGAAAACTTTCTAATGTCTTATTTTGTTATAAAAATATTTATGTTATTATAATTTAATAAATCGCACAAATCAATCAAGATATATAAAAGATAAAAACTACTCATTAGGGGTAAATTGGTCATTTTATTTGTATAGTTCTGTCTAGTTTTGTCTTACCAAACACTGAACATCTGTTCTGTCTGGATACCAAACACACCCTAAAGTAGGTATATGGCACCTATAATTCATCTAGGCACAATAGTAAGCTATAATGATACACTTCACATATTTTGACTTTAATCTACCTTATGAGGACAAACACATATGCTATCTAGTTAAACACTTCCACCGAATAGGCATGAAAAAGAGGAGTAGAAGTATATAATATTGATATAAATTGGAGTCGGGAAGGACATCAATACATGTAAGATAGTGTGTAAATAGGTATATGGCACCTATAGCCCTTGTAGGCACTGAAGTCGGATCTATTTGGTAAAATTGTATGATCTAGAGTTTTATAATTTAGAGGCTATGTTCGGATCAAGTCCTAAACGAAAAAAATGATTGTTTGTCAAGTGTTGTAAAGAGACATTGTAAATGACAGAGAATTATCATTTAGCCATCCTTCACTAAACTAAAATTATAATTTAAATGAAGAATGATATAAGAGAAATATTAAGTATTATATTAGTAGTTAAAATTTTTGTCAATTTGGGGCGAATATGATAGTAGTTGTTTTAGATGTTTTTTACTTATATAACGCACACGCCACAATACAAGTAAACCATAATAAATCTTATTATAGTCATAATTAATAAATTAATAAATTAATAAGACAAATATAAAGTAATAAAATTGTTAATTGACCGATAGTTGTGTAGTATTTGGAGAGGGGATGAAAGGTTTGAAGGTGGGTTGGATTGGATTGGTGTCATGGGGGGTTGATGAAAATGAGAAAGAAGAAGGGTAACATTGAAAAAAAGAATGATGAATGGGATAGCATTCCCTTTGGTCCTTGCCAAACATCATCCACATATGTTATGTTTTTTAGAATGCAAGACCCTATTTTGACCTGCATGACGCTTTTAACAAATGTTTATTTTTTGTTTTCATTAACAAATGTTTATTTTTGTTATCATGTTTCCAGGAGCATGTTTATAATTTTCCTCCCATGAATAGTCATTTGTCCCAGTTGTACGACATTTTATGATCATTGATATTGTATTTATATTTTATGTTTTGAACTGTTATGCTTACTACTAACATAAGTGTTGCTGTGAAATCTTGCAGGATAAAAGCGGTTGGTTCAGGCGACTTGTAAGTACTCTTCTTATATACCTTGTACAATTACCTATATCTCCATGACAATCTTCTTTTCTTTTCATGTCTGCTTAATTATATACTTATTATTTAGCTCATTAGTATGTTATTTAATTGGTGATTTCGTATTTCTTTTCATCTAGCCTTGGGAGGAAAGATTAAAGAATGCATATGATCAAGGAACCGCGGTTCTGCTCTTTAATGTGGATCCAAATTATACTTCCGGAGAAGTTGAGGTATATATCATTTCAATCATGGACTATGTCGCTTTCATGTGTGCAAAAACCTTTTTTTTTCATAATATCATCGCAAGTGTCTTCTATCTGAGATTTGGGTAGAGTATGACTACGAGTTGACTGTTTTAATTTGTTTTTCAGGATATAATTTGGCATGCTTTAACGGAAAATTGTGAAGCAAAGGTTCTACAGCGCACTGCAGTATCTAGCCCACATTATGGTACGTTTTGGATAAAAACGGTTGGGAATGAAGTTGGAGAGTTTTACATTGTGTCTATTTGTCTTTTTCACGTATTCGTGAAACTTGAAATTCTAAACTTCCATTTTTTAGGTCAAGCTCTCATTTTACTCAAGAATAAGGAAGCGGCACAGAGAGTTCTTGCAAAATTGGATGAGGAATGCTTGATGTTATCAAATGGGAGGTAAATTTCCATGTCCATTAGTTCTCTAAACCTAGAAATAGTATCCACATATTAAATATAATTTATTAACTATTTCTTTTTTGCTCCTTGCAAGTTAATCATCATTTTTATGATTTTATCGCAGGCCTCTTGTTGCTACCACTTGCCCTCCTATCTTACAAAGGAAAAATTCCAACTTTTTTGGTCACCTTGCCATTGATAAGATTAGACTTCAAAATCAACGCGAGATGGTATCATCTCTCTCTCTCTCTCTCACACACACACACACATGCACATGTGAATAAGTGTTTCTTATTTGTTTGTTATTCAGGTCTTTTATTTCTCAACTTATTATTTATTCATTCATTCACCAGGATGAAGCTGTATCCACGTCACATTTTTCGCAACCAAATACTATCGAGTATGACATGGCCATGGAGTGGTCTTTACTACAATCACGGTCCAAGAAATGGTGGGAGATGATTCACAAGGTTAGAACTATACTTCATGTCATTTACACATACCAAATGTTGTTAAGAGTGTCGGCTGTTCTTGATTCTTGTTTTTTTCTTCGTTCATTGAACTCTTCACTTTTGTTATATTTTAGCAACAAGGAGATGAATTGAGAAAAGTCAAGACTGCCCTTGTGAAAAAATGAGTATGAAAGTTTCATGGACTTGCTGCAAAGGAAGAGGGTTATCTGTTCATAGTTTTCACCACCATCGCAATCTAGCATGATATTCTTTTCAGGTATGGCGTGTAAAATAATCAAATATCAATTTATGTAAGATTTTATGTGAATCAATATACGTTTGTGTCTTTCTATTTAGAAGCTCTTGGGTATCTCAGAGGGTATCACAGTGGTGTATGCCTGAATAAATTTGGTCGGAGAGAGGAGAGAGGATAATTACCTAACTTAATTTTTTTTGTAATTACAAAAAGACTAATTTACCCCTAAATATTTTTCATAAATTTAATTTTTTTGAAAATTAATGGGTAAATTACCAATATGCAATATTAATATTTTTAATAATAGCCACTGATTATTAATAATGTGTGGTCTGGATCTAACGAATAACTTCAATTTTTAGTTGAATCCATGACCTTTTGGCCTGAATTTAGGCTTATTAATGATTGTTTGCTTTGCAGGAAAAAAACAACACATTGTACAATGCCCGCCTTAACGGATTGACAACAGATTAGTTTTCACTCATTTCGTGCTGGTAATTCTGTATGGTAACAACACGAATTATGAAATCATTCGATTTTTTTTTATGGATCTTTATTGAATCTTAGTGGTTTTTTTGAGATCCTGAAATATCATCCAAAGTTTTTGGTACCATCTGTTGTTAAAGTCCTGGTGTTTTTATAAGATTTAGTTTCATCTTTATTATCGTTTTTCTGATTAGTTTTATAGTAATTTTAAGAGTTATGGCAAACCGAGAGAACGCTAATTGCAGTTCTAAAGAATCATGTGTTTGAAGATCAAGCCATTGAGCAAGGATCATGTAGGGTTCAATTTATGTGTTCTAAAAACCTCATTTTGCTTATATTTTATTGGGGGGGTTCTTTTTGCCTGAAATCTAGGTTTTGGTTATGATGTCTTTAAGTAATGATTCGATTTTTTTTTATTTTTTTATTTGTGGTTTATGAACCTTCTTTATTTATTCTTAGGTTTGGGGCCTATTTTTTCAATGTTTGAGCTCGAGCTTGATACCCATATGGGCTCGAGTTTGAGATTGATTAGCTCGATATCAGTAGTTTTTTTACTTTGGCTTGGCTCGGCTCGGCTCGATGGACATGACTCATAATTTTAATCACAAATAAGTAGTGTGTTTGAGATAGACCTGAGCTTGAGCAGCTTGTTAAAAGTTTGATTTTTAACACTCATAATCGTATTTAAGAATCATCTTGACCACAAATTTTAATGAAGTCTCTTCGTAAAATTTCCACGCAGACCACTCTAACTAGGATCGGTAGAATAATTTTTTATAAGTTTTTTTAACATTTCATACGAGTTTTAGAACAACTTTTTGTATTTATAATCAAATAAAATATTTGTTAGCTAAAAAAAAGTGAATTGATTTGAGTAAATAACAGATGTTTTAGAACTTGTATTAATAATACTATTATATAAGAAATAACGATATAGAATAAAACAAACAAAAACAAATTGTTCATATTGAACTCAGAACAGTTAAACTCGTTTTTTTCTTTTTTTTTAAATGTTTGTAAGAGGACTAGTTCAAGCTAGTAGAGATTAGGACGGGTTTGAGGACCAACGGCTTACTGTACAATTTTGATTTTCTAGTTTATTTTAGAAGATTGAAGATGTTTTTAAAAGAAAAACTAAGGTTGCGTTTAGTTCGTGAAAAATTTTCTGTTTTCTAGAAAATTTTTCCAGAGAAAATGAAAATTTAGAAAACGCGTTTAGTTCGTTCAGTTTTCAAAAATTTTCCAAAAAAATTTTCATTTTCATTTTCTAAATTTATATTAGATTTAGAAAACAACTTTTTAGAGTTTTCAGAATTTTCATTTTCAAAATAATTTTCTACATGCACATACTTACACTTTTACACACGTGCACATACACACTTTCACACACACACACACACACATACACATACACACTTTCACACACACACACACACACACACTTTCACACACAAACACACACTTTCACTTTCACACTCGTACACACACTCACTTTCACACACTTTCACTTTCACACTCGTACACACACTCACTTTCACACACACACACACACACAGTTTCACACACACACACATACACTTTCAAACACACACACTTTCACTTTCACACACTTACACATACACGATTTCACACATACACACACACACACACTTTCACTTTCACACACACGCACATACACTTTCACATACATTTTCACTTTCACACTCATACACAATTTCACACACTTTCACACACACATACACACACTCACTTTCACACACACAGACACACACACTTTCACACACACATATATATATATATACACTTTCACACACACATACACACACTCACTTTCACACACACAGACACACACACTTTCACACACACATATATATATATACACTTTCACACACACACACACACACTTTCACTTTCACACTCATACACACTTTCGCGCGCACACACATACACATATTTTCACTTTCACACTTCCACACACACACTTTCACTTTCTCTCTCACACACACACTCACTTTCACAGACACACACACATTTTCACACACTCACTTTCACACACACATACAAACACTTTCACACACACACACACACACATATACACTTTCACACACACACACACACACACACTTTCACACTCATACACAATTTCACACACTTTCGCGCTCACACACATACACACATTTTCACTTCCACACACACTTTCACTTTCACACACACTCACTTTCACACACACACACACACACATACACTTTCACACACACACACACACATATACACTTTCACACACACACACACACACACACACACTCTTTCACTTTCACACACACACACGCACACTTTCACTTTCACTTTCACACACATACAATTTCACACAATTGGATGGTTAGAGAACAAGGCTCCCTATCAAACTTTTTTTCGCCAGCAATGGGATCTCTCATAACTCTTAACATTTCTCGTTGTCGGGAACGATGCGGGTGGCATCTCGAGCTCGGGTCAACTACTCTTTTTCGTTTACGGTTTCGTACACTTTCGTGCGCACACACACACATATTTTCACTTTCACACTTCCACACACACACTTTCACTTTTACACACATACACTTTCACACACACACACACACAATCACAATCTTTCACACACACACACACACACAAGCACACACTTTCACACGCACACGCATACACGTACAAACACATACTTTCACACACACACACACACTCTTATTTTCACACACACACACACACACACACTTTCACTTCCACACTTTCACACACACACACACACATACACTTTCACACACACACACACACACACTCTTTCACTTTCACACTTTCACACACACATATACTCACTTATACACTTTCACACACACACACACACACTTTCACTTTCACACACACACACACATACACTTTCACACACACAGACACATTCACACACACAGACCAACCACATGTGTGTGAATGTGTGCGTGTAAAAGTATGTGTGTGTGTGTAAAAGTGAAAGTGTGTGTGTGTGTGTATGTCTGTGTGAAAGTGAAATTGTGTGTGTGTGTGTCTATGTGATAGTGAAAGTGTGTGCGTGTGCGTGTGCGTATGCGCACGCGAAAGTGTGTGTGTATCACGTGTGAAAGTGAAAGCGCGTGTGTGTGTGTGTGAATGTGTGTGTATATGTGAAAGTGAAAGTGTGTGTGTGTGTGTGTGAAAGTGTGTGTGTGTGAATGTGTGTATATATGTGTGAAAGTGAAAGTGAAAGTGTATGTGTACGTGTATATGTATGCGTGAAAGTCAAAGTGTGTGTGTACGTGTGTATGTATGCGTGAAAGTGAAAGTGTGTGTGTGTGTGTGAAAGTGAAAGTGTGTGTGTGTGTGTGAACCTGTGTTTATGTATGTGAAAGTGTGTGTGTGTGTGTGCGCGTGCGCGTATGTGAAAGTGTGTGTGTGCGTGTCTATGAAAGTGTGTGTGTGTGTATGTGAAAGTGTGTGTGTGTGTGTGTATGTGAAAGTGTGTGTGTGTCTGTGTGAAAGTGAGTGTGCTTTTGTGTGCGCAAAAGTGTGTGTATACACACTTTCTAATTTGAAAAAAAACGGAAAATGGAAAATGGAAAATGAAAACTGGTAGAAAATACACAACTAAACGCGTTTTCTAAAAATCTGAAAATGAAAATCTGAAAACTTCACCATTTCAGCTAAACGCGTTTTGAAAATTTTTCATAGAAAACTGAGAATAAAAACTCAACTCCATTTTCTGAAAACATTTTCTTGGAAAATGAAAATTGTTTTCGCTAACTAAACGCACCCTAAGGTTGCGTTTAAGTTCGTGAAAAAATTTCTGTTTTCTAGAAAAATTTTCCAGAGAAAATGAAAATTTGGAAAACGCGTTTAGTTGGTTCAGTTTTCAAAAATTTTCCAAAAAAATTTTCATTTTCATTTTCTAAATTTACATTGGATTTAGAAAACAACTTTTTTGAGTTTTTAAAATTTTCATTTTCTAAAAACTTTTCCACATTCACATATAGACTTTCACACACACGCACACTTTCACACACACACACACACACGTGCATGCACACACTTTCACACACACATTGACACTTTCATTTTCATATATATACACACACACACACTTTCACACACACATTGACACTTTCATTTTCATATATACACACACACACACTTTCACACTCACACACACACACACACACACACTTTCACACTCACACACACATTTTCACACACACACACACACACACACACACACTTTCACACTCTCTCTCACACACACACATTTTCACACAAACACATACACACATACACACATTTTCACATACACACATTCGCACAAACACACACACACACACACACACTTTCACACACACATTCACACACACACTTTCATTTTCACATACACACATTCGCATAAATACACACACACACACACACACTTTCACACACACATTCACACACACACACACACACTTTCACACACACACACATTCACACATTCACACACATTCACACTTTCATACACATTCACATACACACACATCCACACACACACAAACATTCACATTTTCATGCACACACACACATGTGTGCACACTTTCACACACACACACACACATTGACACTTTCATATTCACACACACACATTCACACAAACATTCACACACTTTCATTTTCACACACACTCACTTTCACACACACATTCACACACACACACATTCGAACAAACATACACACACACACATTCACGCACACATACACACATTCACATTCACACACACTTTCATTTTCACACAAACACACACACACACACACTTTTACAGACACACTTACACACACACATTCACACTTACACACACATTCACACTTTCACACACACACACACACACACACACACGCGCGCGCACACACGCGCACCGCGCACACACACGCGCGCGCGCGTGCGCACTTTTACACACACACACACACACTTTCACACACACACATAAACACACACACACTTTCATTTTCACACACACACGCACACACTTTCACACACACATGCACACACATTCACACATACACTTTTTTAGACACACACATTCTCACAAACACACACATACTTTCACACACACACACACATACATTCACACTTTCACACTTTCACGCACACACACACACACAAAATTTCATTTTCACACACACATTCGCACAAACACACACACACACACATTCTCACAAACACACACATAAAATTTCATTTTCACGCACACTTTTATTTTCACACACACACACACACTTTCACTTTCATACACATTTCACACACACATTCATACACACATTTTCACACACATTATGAAATAAGGAAAAGATAATAAAGTGTGTGTGTATGTTTGTGTGAAAGTGAAAGTGTGTGTGTATGTGTGTGCGTGCGTGTGTGTGTGAAAGTGAAAGTGTGTGTGTGTGTGTGTCTGTGTGAAAGTGAAAGTGTGTGTGTGTGTATGAATATATGTGTGTGTGAAAGTGAAAGTGTGTGTATGTCTATGTGAAAGTGAAAGTGTGTATGTCTATGTGAAAGTGAAAGTGTGTGTGTCTATGTGAAAGTGAAAGTGTGTGTGTGTGCGTGTCTGTGAAAGTGTGTGTGTATGAAAGTGTGTGTGTGTGTGTGTGAATGTGTGTATGTTTGTGTGAAAGTGAAAGTGAAAACGTGTGTATGTCTGTGTGAAAGTGAAAATGTATGTGTGTGTGTGTGTGTGTGAAAATGTGTGTATGTGTGAAAGTGAAAGCGTATGTGTATGTCTGTGTGAAAGTGAAAATGTATGTGTGTGTAAAAGTGTGTGTATGTGTATGTTTGTGTGAAAGTGAAAGTGTGTGTGTGTGTGTGTGTGAATGTGTGTGCATGTGAAAGTGTGTGTGTGTGTGTATGTTTGTGTGAAAGTGAATGTGAAGGAGTGTGTGTGTGTGTATGTCTGTGTGAAAGTGAAAGTGAATGTGAAGGAGTGTGTGTGTGTGTGAATGTGTGTGAATGTGTGTTTATGTCTGTGAAAGTGTGTGTAAGTGTATGTGTGTGTGTGTGTCTGTGAAAGTGTGTGTGTGCGTGTGCGCGCACGAAAGTGTGTGTGTACACACACTTTCTAATTTGAAAAAAAAATTTAAAATAGAAAATGAAAACTGGTAGAAAATGCATAACTAAACGCGTTTTCTAATTTTCTAAAAATGAAAAATGAAAACTCCACCATTTCAACTAAACGCGTTTTGAAAAATTTTCATAAAAAACTGAGAATGAAAACGCAACTCCATTTTCTGAAAACTTTTTCTTGGAAAATGAAAACAGGTTTCGCTAACTAAACGCACCCTAAGGTTGCGTTTAGTTCGTGAAAAAATTTATGTTTTCTAGAAAAAATTTCCGGAGAAAATGAAAATTTGGAAAACGTGTTTAATTCATTCAGTTTTCAAAAAATTTGCAAAAAAAATTTCATTTTCTAAATTTATATTGGATTTAGAAAACAACTTTTTTGAGTTTTCAAAATTTTCATTTTCTAAATAATTTTCCACATTCACAATCACACATTCACAAACAACTTTTCTCTGTGTGTGTGTGTGTGAATGTCTGTGTGTGAATGTCTGTGTGAAAGTGAAAGTAAAAGTGCGTGTGTCTGTGTGAAAGTGAAAATGTATGCAGGGGCGGAGCCAGAAACTTTCATGAGGGAGAACACAAAAATATAAATAACAATGACCTCGTCGAGTTTTCATTTTTTGAAACCTATCTATGATATCTTCATTATCAATCTTGGCAAAAAAAAGTCTTTTTCATTATCAATCTTCGGAGGTAAAAATAACATTTTTGGAGGTAAATATGATATTACAATTAATTGGTTAGTGACTTGGTGGGTTTTAGACTTCTAGGAGGCCCAATTAAAAAATAAGATTGGATGGGACTAAAGGAAGAAGGTACAATAATAAACTAAATTAAAAAGTACAAATGCATTTGAGGAGATTAGAACTCAAAACCACCTCCTTATGTATAAGGAGCACTAACCAACTATCCAAGAAGCTGTTGGTGTATTCAATTCAATTAAATAATATTATAGGATAATTTATTAAATTATATCTATAGCAATTAAAAAAATTAAATTTCAGGGGGTGCCCATGCCCCCCTGGCTCTATACTGGCTCCGCCCCTGAATGTATGTGTGTGTGAAAATGAAAGTGTGTGTGTGTGTCTGTGTGAAAGTGAAAGTGTGTGTGTATGTGAATGTATGTTTATGTCTGTGAAAGTGTGTGTGTGAAAGTGAAAGTGTGTGTGTGTGTGCGCGTGTGAATGTGTGTGCATGTGAAAGTGTGTGTGTGTGTGTGAAAGTGAAAGTGTGTGTGTCTGTCTGTGTGAAAATGTGTGTGTGTGTCTGTGTGAAAGTGAAAGTGTGTGTGTGTGCGCGTGTGAATGTATGTGCATATGAAAGTGTGTGTGTGTATGTTTGTGTAAATGTGTGTGTGTGTGTGTGTGAATGTGTGTGAAAGTGTGTGTGTAAGTGTATGTGTGTGTGTGTGTGCGCGTGTCTATGAAAGTGTGTGTGTGTGTGTGCGCGCGTGTCTGTGAAAATGTGTGTGTGTGTGCGAAAGTGTGTGTACACGCACTTTCTAATTTGAAAATGGAGAATGAAAACTGGTAGAAAATGCACAACTAAACGCGTTTTGAAAATTTTTCATAGAAAACTGAGAATGAAAACGCAACTCCATTTTCTGAAAACGTTTTCTTGGAAACTGAAAACAGTTTTCGCTAACTAAACGCACCCTAAGGTTGTGTTTAGTTCGTGAAAAAATTTCTGTTTTCTAGAAAATTTTTCCAGAGAAAATGAAAAGAGTAAACTACATACTTGGTCCCTAGGGTTTATTGGTTTTAATAGTCCTCGTGGTTTCCATTTCATAACGTATTGGGTCTCTAAAACTAACTTTGTTAGACTTTTTCTGTTAAGTAGGTTAAGTAAGAGGGTTGTTTTGGTCATTTTAAGTTTAGGGACCAAACATGTAATAAAAACCACAGGGACCAAACATGTAGCTTACTCTATATATATTATATATATATAATTATTAATTAATAATATATATTATATATCATATATAATTTATCACCATAATTTTCACAATTTTTTTATAGCATTGTTTTTTTATCACAACAATATATTTTTAATTTTGTATTTTTATTATGGCATGATAGTTATATTTTTCTTTATTATAACAACGTATATTCAAATTATTTTTTTATTATGGCATTATAGTTATATTTTTCTTTATTATAGCAATATATTTTTAAATTATTTTTTTATTATGGTATTATAGTTACATTTTTCTTAATTATAGAAATATATATTCAAACTATTTTTTTATTATGTCATTATAGTTACATATTTTTTTTTATTATAGCAACATACTTTCAAATTGTTTTGTATTTAGGCATGGTACTTTTAATTTTTTTTAATTAAATTGTAAGAAAATTATATATTTTAATGTAACATATATTTTAAACATATACGATTGTTTTTTTTCTTTAAAAACATATATTTTTTTAAATAAATTACGTGGCATAGATAAAATGGACCATCAATTTTTTAGATAGTTTCCTCACTTTATCTTCCGATTATTCATACATTTTTAAAGGACTTCTTAAAAAATAGATGAAAAACATAATATAGGTGGTATATGAATAATCGGGAGAGAAAACGATGAAGTTATTTAAAAATAAAACAAAATTATTCATTAATATAACAATATTTAGAAAATTTGTAAAACACATTTTACATTGCTAACGTTTAAAAAATGTTAAAAAGTATGTGTTTTTTGAAGTAAACAAATGTATTTGTTTAAAAAATATGTTACATTGAAATATTTAAGTTTCATACAATTTAATAAGAAAAAATAAAAATACAATGTGTAAAAAAAGAATTGAAAGTATATTACTATAATAAAAAAATGTAACTATAATGCCATAACAAAAATACATTTTAAAAATATATTATTTTAATAAGAAAAAACGAAAAAAAATGTTGTAATAAAAAAAATTGTGAAAGTATTTGATAAATTATATAATATATATATATATACACCCACAATATATATGTTATGAATTATTAATTATTAAGTATATATAAAATATATAGAGAGTAAATTACATGTTTGGTCCCTGTGGTTCTTATTACATGTTTGGTCCCTGTGATTCTTATTACGTGTTTGGTCCCTATATTTAAAATGACCAAAATACCCCTCTTACTTAACCTACTTAACAGGAAAAGTCTAACAAAGTTAGTTTTAGGGACCTAATACGTTATGAAATGAAAACCACGAGGATGCAAGCCATAGATATTTCATTTTAGGGACCCAGACTGTTAAAACCAATAAACCCTAGGGACCAAATATGTAGTTTATGAAAATTTGGAAAACGCGTTTAGCTTGTTCAGTTTTCAAAAAATTTCCAAATTTTTTTTTATTTTTATTTTCTAAATTTATATTAGATTTAGAAAACAACTTTTTTGAGTTTTTAAAATTTTCATTTTCAAAATAATTTTCTACATGCACACACACTTACACTTTTACACGCATGCACATACACACTTTCACACACACACACACACACTTTCACTTTCACACACATACATATACACAATTTCACACACACACACACACACACACTTTCATACACACACATATACACTTTCACACACACACACACACACACACTTTCACTTTCACACACATACACATACACACTTTCACACACACACTCACTCACTTTCACACACACACACATACACTTTCAAACACACACACACACACTTTCACTTTCACACACATACACACTTTCACTTTCACTTTCACTTTCACACACACACACACATACACTTTCACACACATTTTCACTTTCACACTCATACATAATTTCACACACTTTCACACACACATACACATATTCACTTTCACACACATACACACATTTTCACTTTCACACACACACACACACTTTTTCACACACACGCTCACTTTCACACACACACATACACTTTCACACTTTTTCACACACACATACTTTCACACACACACATACACTTTCACACACACACACACATATACACTTTCACACACACACACACACAAACATATATACACTTTCACACACACACACACACACACACACACTTTCACACTCGTACACAATTTCACACACTTTCTCATGCACACACATACAGACATTTTCACTTTCACACTTCCACACACACATTTTCACTTTCATACACATACACTTTCACACACATACACTTTCACACACACACACACACTCACTTTCACACACACATGCATACACTTTCACACACACATACACACACACACACACTTTCACACTCATACACACTTTCACACACTTTCGCGCGCATGCACATACACACATTTTCACACTTCCACAAACACACTTTCACTTTCACACTCATACACAATTTCACACACTTTTCACACACAAAAAAAAAAACACACACACACACACTCACTTTCACATATATACACTTTCACATACACACACACACACTTTTTCACACACTCACTTTCACACACACGTGTGTGTGCGAAAGTGTGTGTGTGAATGTGTGTGTGTGTGTGTGTGAAAGTGTGTGTCCGAAAGTGTGTGTGTGAACGTGTGTATGTGTGTGAAAGTGGAAGTGTGTGTTTGTGTGAATCTGTGTTTATGTATGTGAAAGTGTGTATGTGCGTGTCTGTGAAAGAGTGTGTGTGTGTGTGTGCGTGTCTATGAAAGTATGTGTGTGTATGCGTGTCTGTGAAAGTGTGTGTATGTGTGTGCGTGTATGTGAAAGTGTGTGTGTATGTGTCTGTGCGCGAAAGTGTGTGTGTATGGTGCGTGCGCGAAAGTGTGTGTGTGAATGTGTGTGTGTGTGCGAAAGTGTGTGTGTGTGAATGTGTGTGAAAGTGAAAGTGTGTGTTTGTGTGAATCTGTGTTTATGTATGTGAAAGTGTGTGTGTGTGTGTGTGTGCGTGTATGTGAAAGTGTGTGTCTGTGCGCGAAAGTGTGTGTGTATGGTGCATGCGCGAAAGTGTGTGTGTGAATGTGTGTGTGTGTGTGAAAGTGTGTGTGTGTGTGTGAATGTGTGTGAAAGTGAAAGTGTGTGTTTGTGTGAATCTGTGTTTATGTATGTGAAAGTGTGTGTGTGCATGTCTGTGAAAGTGTGTGTGTGTGTGTGCGTGTCTAGGAAAGTGTGTGTGTGTGTATGCGTGTCTGTGAAAGTGTGCGTGTGTGTGTGTGTCTGTGAAAGTGTGTGTGTGTGTGCGCATACATGAAAGTGTGTGTCTGTGTGTGTGCGTGTATATGAAAGCGTGTGTATGTGTCTGTGAAAGTGTGTTGTGTGTGTGTGTGCATGTCTGTGAAAGTGTACGTGTACGTGTATGTGAAAGTGTGTGTGTGTGTGTGCGTGTATGTGAAAGTGTGTGTGTGTGTGAAAGAGCGTGTCTGTGTGTGTGTGTCTGCGAAAGGTTGTGTGTGCGCGAAAGTGTGTGTGTACACACACTTTCTAATTTGAAAAAAAACAGAAAATAGAAAATGAAAACTGGTAGAAAATGCACAACTAAACGCGTTTTCTAAAAATCTGAAAATGAAAAATGAAAACTCTAGCATTTCAACGAAACGCGTTTTGAATTTTTTTTATAGAAAACTGAGAATGAAAACTTAACTCCATTTTCTGAAAACGTTTTCTTGGAAAATGAAAACAGTTTTCGCTAACTAAACGCACCCTAATTGTCTTTGTTTCGATTTATGTTTAGCAGGTAGTTATAACAAACTAATTACGAGTTCAAGTCGTATCATTATAAAAAAAAACTGTATTTTTCACAATAAACCAGATAACACTATTGTAGTAATTTAAACTATATATGTTTTAAACATTTGAAAAATAATAAATAAGTATAATTTCAAATAAATGGTTAGATAAGGTGACATATTGGATTATCCAACTACTCTAACCTATAACTATCACATTATAGTAGTAGTTGTAGCAAACACCAAACCTCACCCCCTAAATCAAGTCTACAAGTAGTTTACCCTACTCTTCACATGTGTCTTTCACCAAACCTTTTCAACACACCATATTTATACATAGAGTAAACTATAAATTTAGTCATGTGATTTGTTGAAAATAACACTTTTCATTTTTACGGTTTTAGAATTACATGATAGCATATGTGGTTTGTAAAAAGTACAGATTTGATCTCTTTCTTTAATAAATAATAAAAGAATTCGTTAAATGAAGGGAATTTTCATCATTTTTTTGTCTTTAACCCAATCAAAATCGATTTTATGATTGTGATCCCTGCTGTTTTTGGTTGGGTAAAAAACTAAAAATCGGTAAAGGACTAGAATGTTTCTCATTTACCATAACTTTTTAACGGTCTTTAGACACTAGAATCAAATCAGGACGGTTTTACAAATTTTGATAGCCATCTTATAATTTTAAAACTAAAGAGACGAAATGTGTTACTTTAAACAACCCGAAAGGACAATTTGTAGTTTACTCTTATATTTGTTTTTCCAAACATGCCATGGTAAGTTCATTGAACATCAAAGAAAAATAGATTTTTTTAGTAGATAATAAAAAGGTATTCTTTTATTTATTATTATACTATTTTATTAGAGCATTAACTATTTGTTTATATTTTTGATATTATTACTTAGTTTTCAAAATAATATAATTAAAGAAGCCTTCTCCATATATAAAATGGAGAAAATGTGATTGAGATTTTTTTTCCATATTAGAAAGAGAAAGAATAATTCTTTTTCCATTAAAAATCTGCAAAATAATATTTCAGAGAAAAAAAAAAAGACAAACTAGCAATCTTTTAATTATTTTGATGTAGAGAGAGTGAGGGGGGTAAAAATTACCATTTTATAAAGAAGTCTTTTGTGAAAACAAAAATTATAATAAGTTTGTTGTGATGTTAAATGTATTGGATATTTTTAATAATTATAATATAGAATATCTTGATTAAAAAGGTTTAAAAAAATATCATATATCATTTATCAATAAAATATTTTAAAATTCAATGTTATAAATTATTATACTTTATGTATAACTTTTTAATTTTATATTTGAATTTAAATAAAACTAATCAACAACGATATATTATATGGAGCTATTAACATGATTTTCCTTCCATTTCCTTTCCTTTCATTTCTTAAATAACTCGAGAACACAAGATTTTTTCGTTTCTCTATTTTCCTTCATTTTTCCTTCATTTCCTTCGTTAAAAAAACTCGAAAACACAATGTCAATTATGAAATAAGATATTTGTTAGATTAGATAGACGTTAGAGACTAGTTTACACGTTCGAGAACACAATGTCAATACTAAATATTTTTGGTATATTATAAAACATTAACTCATGAACACAAATATTTGAAAATTAAATTTACAACTTATTACCGTATATATACATCATACATTCAAACTTAATAAAGTTATTTGATAATCAATTAATAAATCCATTCAAATATAATTAAGTAGTGTATAACTAATACCACATAATATTTTACAAAACTAATAATTATCTCACTATTTCAAAAGTAAGCAAACCATAAAATAAACTCAAGAAAAAAAATAATAATGGAACGAAGCACGAATTAAATGCATTATTTTTAAAATTTAAATTTGTTTTTCTACTTTTAAATTATAATAAAATTATTGAAAATACTTTTTATACTTTTTAAAATTTAAAAGAACCTTTTTCCTATGATAACATAAATGATGATACACGCGTTTTTCTTACTGTCATAATTACCAAAAATAATATATCATATTTTATTAAACCGATTCTTTAAACAAATTTATTAACCACATTAAACAAGATCCATTTTTAAGAATGTTTTTTAATTAAAAGATTAAACAAATATTAATACAAAGGTTTACGTCGTCGTTTAAGCTACCTCGATTATTGTGACCGTTGTATTCATTTTAAATGCGCGATTGAAATCCACGCGTCCATTACTGGTCCGTATGTACAAATTCTGGGAAACTCTGCCACCCTTCTCGTGCTCTCATGTTCTTCCCTTCACCCCCAATTTTGTCTCTTTCCCCTTTTTACCCCTCCTTCTTCACATTCTCTCTCTATTCTTGCTTGATTCATTGATTGATTGATCTCCCTTAAACCCTACTTTACAAACCCATTTTGATCTTCTTTTCAACCCACAAAGGATTTATCCTTCCATTGATGATTCCAGAGGTATGTATTGTATCTCTTCTTGTAGAAATTTCTTGTTTTTCTTTAAAAAATCCCCCAAAAAAGTTGTTTTTTTTTAGAATCTGAAGAAGGTTCGTAGGCAAAGATTCTTGATTTTTTGATTTTTAAAGGTGTTGATGATGAAATCGGAGGTATCTGTAATGTGGGTTTTTGATTTTTGTTGTTGGAAATTGGAAAAAGAAAAGAGTTTGTAAAAAAAAAACCCACATATGTGGTTTTTGATTCAGGAAAAAAGATTCATGGAAAAAAGTTTGTGACTTTTTGTAGAAAGTTATGGAATCTAATCTTAACAACTAATTAGTATATCTGAATCTTGTGTTTTAGGAATTTTTTTTGTTGATTTAATTGAAACCCTAGAGAGAAGATTTTTGGTTTATAAATCGAAATGGGTTGTGCTCAATCCAAGATTGAGAATGAAGAATCTGTTTTTAGATGTAAAGATCGCCGGAATTTTATGAAAGAAGCGGTGACGGCGAGAAATACTTTCGCTTCCGGCCATTCTGGTTACGCTATTGCTCTTAAGAACACCGGAGCTGCTTTAAGTGATTATGCTCAAGGGGAAGCTGATGAAATCTACCATCCCCATTTGGGTGGCGGTGGCGGTGGTGGTGGCGGTGGCGGTGGTGGTGGTGGAGAGTCATCGGAGCCGCCACCTCCTCCACCGCCAATCATGGAGCATCATCTCCCGCCACCTCCACCGCCGTTACCGACATACTCCCCTGTTCCGCCGCCAATGCCGAGCTTTTCGCCCACCCCGACGCCGCCGCTACAGCGGTCGGTGACAATGCCGGCAATTCCGGTTACGAAAAAGGGCGGCCGGAAGATGAATAACGGAGCTATACTTGAGGAAGATGAAGAGGAAGGGGAGGAGGAGGAAGAAGAGGAAGATAATGCTAATGATTTGAGAGGGCGGAAGAGTGGCGGCGGCGGCAGGATGGCGGCAGTGGACGATGATGCACCGTCGCCGATGCTTCAAACTCCGGTTGCTCCACCACCGCCGCCACCGGAGAACGATAAGATGCCGTGGGATTACTTTGATATGGGCGGTATGCCGTGGACGCATTTGAATGAAGAATATGATGAGGGTATTGACGAAAAGGAGGAGGAGGAGGAGGAAGAAGAAGAAGAAGAGGAGCAAATGGGCGGTGATCGCCGCCACCTCCACCGCCACAACCACCACCACCTCCACCACCATCAGGTGGAGCCGAAAACGCCTGAAAAAGTGGTGATGGAGGGGTTTACGACGGAGGAAGAGGAGACACCAGTGATGGCTAAGGATAGGCAATTCACACATTCTAATACGGCACCGCCGGATTTTAGCCGGAGAGGTGGCGGTGGTGGTGGCGGCGGTGGCGGCGGCATGGTTGTGGGACCAGGCAGTGTGAATTTGTTGAAGATTTTGGGAGAAATAGATGATCATTTCTTGAAGGCTTCCGAGAGTGCACAAGAGGTATCGAAGATGCTCGAGGCTACACGGATGCATTATCACTCCAATTTTGCCGATAACCGAGGTAATAAACCTCTTTTTTATCTTTGTGTAATTAATTAGTTTGTTTTTTATCCTTGTGTTCCGAAATGAATGAATCAGAACTAGCCTTATAACGAATTCGATAAGGGCAAATAGGTAAATTCACTTGAAATAGATTCGAGATGGAATATGTTGCAATTCTTGCGCGATTGAGGGACTGAACTAGGTCAAAACAAAGATTGTAGGTCGATTTTACAAAGATTCATAAAGATTGTATGTCAAAGTCACAAATATTCACAAAGGTTGTAGATCAAATTCACAAATATTCACAGAGGTTGTAGGTCATATTCACAAGTATCCACAACGATTTTAGGTCATATTCACAAGTATTCACATAGATTGTAGGTCAAATACACAAATATTCACAAAGGTTGTAGGTCATATTCACAAGTATCACAAAGGTTATAGCTCAAATTCACAAAGGTTGTAGGTCAAATTCACAAGTATTCACAAAGATTTTAGGTCAAATTCACAAGTATTCACAAAGATTTTAGGTCAAATTCACAAAGGTTAATGGCCAAATTCACAAAAGATTCGAAATTATGAATCTTGAATTCCTTGTTTCTTTTGGTCCATTTTCGTTACTTATTATAACCTACACGATTCCATAGATCACATTGATCATGCCGCAAGAGTCATGCAAGTTATCACATGGAATCGATCATTCAAAGGCGCACCTAACAGTGACGGTGGTAACGACGAATATGATCACCGGAACGAAACACATGCCACCGTGCTCGATAAGCTTCTAGCGTGGGAAAAAAAGCTCTACGAAGAAGTTAAGGTACGTATCAATACCTTATAACATTTAACCAAAGGACAAAATGGTAAAATTCTAGATTAAACGAATGCTAGAAAAAAGGAAAATGTTGCATTTATTTTGATTGCTTCATGTTTATAGGCCGGCGAGCTTATGAAACTCGAGTATCAGAGAAAGGTTACGTTACTTAACAAATTGAAAAAACGAGGTGCGAGTACTGAATCATTAGAGAAAACAAAGGCGGCCGTAAGTCATTTGCATACAAGATACATTGTCGATATGCAATCGTTAGATTCAACGGTTTCGGAAGTAAACGACATCCGAGATAAACAACTATATCCGAAACTCGTTTCTCTTGTCGACGAGTAAGTTTCAATATTCGGTTTCGGTTTTATTCGAAGGATATTTAAAGAGATCTTGAGGACATATATGTATGTATATATATATATATATATATATATAGAGAGAGAGAGAGAGAGAGGCAAGTTCAAAAGAGAACTCAAATTTGGTTGTGAACGTGAGGAGAAATGAGAGTGCGACACGTGTCATATTCAGACTGAATAATCAAAGAAATATTCAGACCGAAAAACTGATAGTGTTTATTCAGACTGAATAAACACTATATTCAATTTTATTCGGTTTAAAATATTTCTTTGATTATTGGGTCTGAATAATCTACATTCATGAGACGTGTCACGCTCTCATTTGTTCTCACGTTCACAACCAAATTTGAGTTCACGTTTGAACTTTCCTCTCTCTTCTATCTCTCTCTCTATATATAAATATAAATACAGGGACAGGTTCAGAGGAAAACGTCAAAAAAAAAATGAACACCCGGGAGCCCTCCATTTGGATGGCATGTACAAATGCATACCGGTAATTTGTAACATGCATTTATGCATAGAGAAAAAAACAGCTTCAGTCGTTTGTATGCATTTGTGCATATCGTTCGGATGGAGGGCTCCCAAGGTGTTCTTCAGTTCTCTTTTTATTAGCGTTTTCCCTTAAACCTCCCCCCCCTCTCTCTATATATACATGTATATATATATATATATATTTATTAAAACTTAAACTTTGGGTTTAAAAACGTGCAGGATGTCGAAGATGTGGGAGGCTATGTGCACCCATCACGAGAACCAATTAAGGATCGTTTTAGATCTCAAATCACTTGACGTTTCCGGTGCACCCAAAGAGACCACGAAGCACCATTACGAACGAACCATCCAGCTCTATCACGTGGTTCAAGGGTGGCACTCGCATTTCGAAACGCTCGTAACCCACCAAAAACGTTACATCCAAGCCCTAAACAACTGGCTAAAACTAAACCTTATACCCATCGAAAGCAGCTTAAAAGAGAAAATCTCGTCACCGCCAAGAATCCAACATCCGCCGATCCAAACCCTCCTCCATTCTTGGCACGACCACCTCCAGAAGCTTCCGGATGAACTCGCGAAAAGTGCTATTTCGTCTTTTGCAGCCGTTATCGAGACCATAATGAACCATCAAGAAGAAGAAATGAAGTTAAAGGAGAAATGGGAAGAAACTAGAAAGGAGTATTTAAGGAAGAATCAGGCTTTTGAGGATTGGTATCAGAAGTACTCGATGAGGCGGGGCCCACAAGATGAAAACGATCCGGATCGTGGGTCGGGCTCGGGTATGGATTCGAACGATCCGGTTTCCGAGAGACGGTTTTTGGTGGAGACTTTAAAGAAGAGGCTTGATGACGAAATGGAAGCTCATCAGAAGCTATGTGTTCAAGTGAGGGATAAATCGTTAGGGAGTTTAAAGATTCGGTTGCCGGAGCTTTTTCGAGCGATGTCGGATTACGCTAACGTTTGTCGGGATTCGTATCAACGGTTGAGATCGATCGTGAATTCTTCGCAGAATCATCCGAACGGAAATTAAGTTTTTTTTTTTTTTTTGGCTCGATCTTGTGGTTTTATGAATCATGTTGTATCCACGGTTTTTGACAATGTGGACCAATGTATGGTGGAAAAATACTCTCGGAAAATTATCGTTTTTTTGAACCAATCGTTCCGTCTGGTGTCGGGTTTTTGAGGGTAAAATTGGAATTTGGAAGGTGGTTTTTGAGGGTAAAATTGGAATTTGGAAGGGGGTTTTTGATGCATTGTTGGGTTGTACTTTACTTTACAAGTTGGTAATGCATTTTGACACGGGGGATGTTTTTATGAATTGATGGTTTGTACTTGATGCATTAGTCACTTGTACATTTGTGGTACCATATTATAATGAATGACTAATGTGGTTTCTATGCATGTTGTTGGCTAATGGCTAAAAATGGTAAAATGTGTTTTTTGGGGTGTCAATAATTGAACATGCATTAGCCACTTGTACATTTGTGGGACCACAAGCAGCATTCTTTTGTGGTACAACTTACAAGTATCATACGAATAGTAAGGGGTGGGGGCCATGGGGGCATCTCCTATTCTAAAGATTAAAAATATAAGTGAAGGTGATTCTTTTAGAAAATTAATTAAAATAGCTATTTTTCCTTTTTGATTTCAATTTTAGCCATTTGTTTTCAAGAATTACCAAAATATCACTTTTCATAAGAGAGAGATCAATAATTTACGGAGGGTTAAGGTGAAAAAGAAAAAGAAGTTTTTGAACCAGGTTTGTAATTATATGGATCAAATATGCGGACCTATACACTGATCCATACAATTGCACACATGATTCAGAGTCTGTTTTTTTTTACAATTTTACTCCTCCACAAATTGCGGACCTGTCATTTGCAAACCGAATGATGTTTTGGTAATTTCTAAGAGAGAAATGACTAGGATTTGAAACCATACGGTCAAAATAACTATTTTAATTTTTTTAATCCAACACTAAAATACTAAAAAATATAGAGGTCTTCAAACTTGACTTTTATATTTGAAGATAAAAAAAGATGACCTTTATAAATGAAAATATTAATATAATATTAAGTTTTTATAATTGTATATTGAGTGATATATTAAAGATTATAAAAACTTAATATTAATATATGTAATTATGAAAACTTGATATTATAGTAATATTTTATTTATAGATGTCACATTTTTTGATCTTTAAATATAGATGTCAAGTTGAGAGACCTTCATTATTTTAGTACTTTAGTGTTTTATTGGAGATGAAAACACCTTTATTTTTGTGTTTTTAATGTTGGATTGAAGATGAAAACACTTTATTTTTTTGTCAAATGTATCTCTATATATTAATTTCTTCCTCACATGCATTCACATCAAAATTTACATTTTCAATGAATGATTTAACCTGATTATGCCATTAAATGAATGAATATAACATTATTCATAATAAAGAGTAACGGAACATGCATCTTCTTTATGTCAGAATCAGGTATTGCAAATATAAAAAGTAAGTGTTGATGTTAATATGTAAACAAGAAATTAGTAGGTAGAGCTACATTTAGCCCTCCCCATAATAAATGTAGCTTTTGAAGAATTTTTTAAATTTGAAGAAAAATCCATTATCTCTTATTTTGTCCATTGGGAGAAACTCTTAAGAGTTTTTAGAGAATTAAAAAAAAACTCTAAAAGCTTTATTTTTCTATGGAAAAGTTGTTGGATATGTTCTGGTTTCCGAATATCTCAATCCAAAATCTTCATTTTTCCCATTCTTCTGAGTTTTAATTGTTTAGTTGTTTATCGTTGATGGTGTTTTTAATGTATGGGACAAGACAACATACTTAAACAAAAACTTGTCCCATATTCGACACGACATTAGACTGAAAAAGAGTAGAACAAAGTGAGAAACAGGTGCTTTTTTATCCCATCAAAAAGTTAAAGATTTATAAATTACGAATTACTAAATTATACATGCTAAATTAAAACCTTAAATATTTCTAGAGTTCCTTTATATCTTTCTATTGCATATCAAACACATTAGGGGTGTTCATCCAAATTCCAAACCGTTCACACCGCACAGCAAAGCGCGGTTTACAATTTTCACAGTCTGGTTTGCGATTTTTATTTTTACTAAACCGCACTATACGATGGAATTTGCTGTTTTGAGTTATCAAAACATAGTTCAAACCGCATCGCATATTTTGTATATGTTTTAATTTTATATATAACACACACATATATATATATATATACATATAGAATAATTTATTGTTTATGTAATATTTTTGGACATTGAGTTTGATCCAATATAACAATTGATAATATTAATAAATTAGCTGGACATGTCACAACTTCAATTTAGTTGAAGTTTTTTTACTTCTTAGACAATTTTTAATTATACAATATGTATTTAGAATCGGACATACTGAAACTCTTTATTTTTTTAGACTATGATCATTTTATCATTAATTTTATAACGTAATTTTAAATTTATAATTATTAAACTGTAAATATAAATAGCGATAAATACAAACCGTATAAACCAGAGGCGGAGGAAGTAGGCATGCCAGTGCCCGGCCACCCCCGATTCACGCCACAGCCCAAAATTTCATCCATCATATTTTGTTTTTAAAAAGTTTTTTATCTATTAAGAGGCTAACAACATTTCAGTTTTAATATTTTAGAACTTCTTTCTCAATATAAATTTTTCAATATGTATACTATAAATAAAATATATAAACTTTAGGTAAAAGTATTAAAACAATGTTAGTTTTAATTTGTTAACACGTAATCCCTTAAATTTCAAGTCTACAATACATATGTACAATTTTTAAAGTCTTTTAAACTCTAAAGTTCTTACTAACAATCAACCGATAATTAAATATGTCAAATTACAAAGTAACTATCGAGCATGACATAGTACGACTTTGGCCGATAGGTCAGGGACATCCAATTTTTTTTTACGGTGACACAGACACCATATAATATAGACAAAAAATAATTACAAAAACACGGTTTTTATCGGCGCGTCTTTATGTTTTTACTAAACTTCAATATCGATTGATGTGTTTTTAGTTTAATTCCACAGTTTTGACGAATTTTTAAAGTTTTTTGCTGTATTTCGAGGGTTATTTAAGTTTTCTTTATCGATTTCGAGGGGGTTTTGAGATTTTTTTGGTTGATTTCAAGAGTTTTTTTTCGGTCTTTTTGATTGATTTCAATAGTTTTTTTCCCGGTTTTCTTGGTTGATTTCAAGAGTTTTTTTTATCGATTATAAGATACGGTTGCACCTTCTTGAACTTTTGAATATCATATGGTGACACCTTTTCAAACGATACGGTTGCACCTTTCATAAACGTAAAAATTTTAACCTTTCGACTGAGAAATAATACGATGGCACGGGCCACCGTATGCTCTTATACAAGTCTGTCCATGCGACAGACCCCCCCTAACGTAAATTTCTAACTCCGCCCCTGATATAAACGACACTGTAAACATCCCAGAACACATTATAAATAAATTTTCCTTAAAAACCGAACAAGCTTTATTGGGATAACTTGTACATATTGTATTAAAAGATGTACATACATTCAAACTTTGATGATTGTAACCACCAAACCTACGTTTTCTTTCGGCGGCATGGGCATGCGCTTTTTGGAATATTCTAAGCCGAGTTTAATTAGAAGCTTGCTTGACAGCTTGAGCCAGTCAGCTTTACGAAGCCGAAAGAAATGTTATATCTTTATTTTTCCTGGCAAATTTAAATAAAACTAAAATGTTATATCTTTATTTTATTATTGCCTTTTTGTTATTCATTAGTTTAAAACATAGCCCAGCCGAGCCATTGTTAAAAGCTTGGCTTCTTACCTCTATAAAAAATCCAAATTAAAGCCAGATGACTAAAGAACTAAAATCCCATATCTTCTGTTGATATATTTTTTATTGGGATACTTTTGCTTTTTATAAATATTTATAAAAAAATAAGTGTTTAATACTTGAAGTGTTACTATATATATATGGACAAATGCATAGGTGTATTTATAATCAAGATTTCTCCTCTTTTTTTTGTTGCAATGGACATTGGAGGATTACAGAAATCGCGAAGCCGGAGTCTTCGATTGAATCAAAGTTATTCTCAGAAGGAATCAAGTTTTAAATCAGAGCCGATCTGGAAAAGTTTATGGAGAAAGATTGTAAAACAGTATGATGTGAAGAAGAAGAAAAAGAAGATGACTTGTTACGTCTGCTCGTATGATTGGGAGGGTTATATGCAGAATTTTGACGAAGGGTCCGAGAACGGAAATGTAGATTTTCTATGTCGGTCTTTTTCCGCTCGGTTCGCTAATCCATCAACGAAAAATGTCATGGTATAACAGTATGCTCGTTTAAGTTCTTGGAGGCTTTCAAGAGTTCTATACGTTGAAAATGTTTAGGGCTTTTGTTTTGAGCTCTTGTAGGAACTTATATTTTAACTGATTACGTAGGTTATTATCATTTAGAAAATTTCATGTTGAAATAATTGGTTTCGATGTGGGAAAAAAAATCCCGTCATACATTCGTGTTCGAGGGATTTGTAACATATCTATTATAACAAGATCCTTGTGTATGTGTATTAAAATTTAAAACTCTTTTATCTTTTTTGAAAAATAGAACATGTGTAAAATCACGAGATATATAAAATCATTTAAAATATAACATGTAATTTTTTCAACTTAAAATAAGACTTTTACCTAGATAATTTTAAGATAGCTACAAGGAAAATTTGTAGTTCTCGTTTGAACCTATCCATATATATAAACGCACAGTGGCGGATGGAGGCTTTGAAATGGGGCTCACATGACCCTATCTAAATTTTCCACTTAAGGCTAAAAAAAATTAAAATGTTTTATTGTTATTGGTCTCCCAACTTAAACATGTTGAGGGACCCTAACTAAAATTTTAAAAACATTTTTTCTCTTAAGAGTTAAGACTTAAACCCAGATGATTCATTTTCGCAGTTTAATGTATTAAAGTTATTGAAGTTGAGTGAGTTGTATTCTAATGATTTTAGTCGTATGGAAAAGATCGCTCTTGAGAAACAACTTAACAGTACTATGTGATTGTGCGTCAAGATGAAAGATTTACCGATTTGAATGATATTGCCAAGCTTGCTAGATTAATGGTGGTGACAAAAATTATACAACTTTAAACCCTTATATTGTGACCCATACTGTAATTTTTTCTGGATCCACCACTGTAAACGCATGATCATTTACAAATCCAAAAAATCGTGCTAACCAATAAAGCAGTTTTTAATGTATTGTTTCACATAAGAAATATCACGTGTGAAAATGCATTTTATACAGCTATTCATATGTGAAATGTTCAAAATTGTTTTGTGTGTGGAAAAGAACGGCCATAAATTTTTTATATATGAAATAAACTGCATTTTCAGGAGTTTGTAAGTTTGTACGAATTATTGGCTTTGTAAAAAAAAAGACATGTTTGAAATTATTATTGCATATTTTTGTCCCATATTAATTTTTTTGGGATAATTTGTAAATGATGCATGTGCTTTGGAATATTTTAATCCGGGTTTTAGAGTTTGATTTTTTTGTGAAATTCAAAAGATTATAGTTCTCGTTTGATTTTTTAATCCGGGTTTTAGTGTTATTATCTCGTAGAAAATTTCATGTTGAAACAATTGGTTTCATATGTGACACTGTTTATACAACATTATTTTATATATATATATATATGAGACATTCATAACTATTTTGTGCATAGAAAAGAACAATTCTAAATGTTTCACAAGTAAAACAATATAAACACGATATTTGTACACATATTGTTCAGTATAAGAAACAATATATGAAAAATGGTTTGTTAAGTTATTTACAAATTATCGAGTTTGTAAAAAAAACACGACCTTCTTAAAATTATTTTTGCAATGCCGATATCCACCCATAAATCTTTAACGGATCGGTCCGGATCCACCCAAATTTTTTGAAAATGGTTGTCTAAACTCATTTCTAACGCTACTAGAATGCGTACATAAATTACGGTTCGACCAAGTGGTGATTTCTAACCACAGTTAAAATTACATAAAACTTTAGTCTCAAGATGATGAACATTTCCGATTGCAATCTAACAAAGTACAAAATCAAATTTAACATCTCAAACAAGTAGTACTAAAACAAACAGACATATATGAAGAAGGTAAATTTGTAAGATTTTTTCATGCCATTATCTTGGCCGATCTCACAAACAAACTGTCGACAACTTTGCCCATGTTTTGAATGGTTTCGAGCGTTGCAGGGAAGATTGCATCTGTTTTTGGATCGTCAAAGATGATGAGACACCCGACACCCTGGTCCAGTGTTCCGGCAAATTTTTTGTCCAATATCATCTGTGACAATTTCTTCTCTACATGCTCCACTGGAAGCTCGATCAAACTCGCAATGTGACCTATTTCCACCCTTGAGAACGGTTCGATTAACCTGCCACAAGTTTTTAACGCAACTCAATAACCACACATGTCCCTTGAAAAATTAAGTAATTAGCAAAAAGACCAATGTAGCAGAGCGTTCTTTAGTTTTTTTTTTTTTTTTGGTTGAGGTTTTTGTCTGAACCTCCCTCTAACAATGTAAACTATATAACTTTAAGCAATTTTACAAATATACACACTTTCGATGGGAAAAGTTCATTTAGGAACCATAAATATTTTAACAACCGTGAGACCCATACATGAATATTCTTCATCTTGAATATCAAGCATTTTTATTCATGAAAACAGTGAGAACCGTCTATTCATCATGAATATCATGCATTCAGGGTTATTCATCATCAATAATGCATGAAATAGTTCGTTCTGTGGTTCACAAATATTTATGGTTCTCATTTGAACTTACCCCTCCCCATCCGACAAGTATATGATTACTGTTGATGGGGAAAGTTCTTTTAGAAAGCGTAAATATCTTCAGAACCAATTAATCATGACGAATACAAATATATATAGAGGAAAGTTCAAATGAGAACTCAAATTTGGTTGTGAACGTGAGGACAAATGAGAGCGCGACACGTGTCTGAATGTAGATTATTCAGACCGAATAATTAAAGAAATATTCAGACCGATTAAAACTGAATATAGTGTTTATTCAGGCTCAATAAGCATTATTCAGACTGAATAGACACTTTATTCAGTTTTATTCAGTTTTATTCAGTCTGAATATTTCTTTGATTATTCAGTCTGAATATGACACGTGTCGCGCTCTCATTTGTCCTCACATTCACAACCAAATTTGAGTTCTCATTTGAACCCGCCACTATATATATATATATATATGTATGTATGTATGAATATAAATCATCATACATATCATGCATGAAAAATCCTCAATCGTGAATAGTTGGTTTTCACGGTTCTCAAAATATTTATGGTTCTATAATGAAACTATAATAATAAGAAAGATAACAACAACCATGATCAAAATCCTAACCTGCACAAGTTTTGCTCCAACAATGTGTCATAGAGGGATGAAAGGTGCCTATGGACAATAGGATCTTCATCTAACTGAGCCTTGAAATCCTGAAGGGTGGTTTCAAACAACTTTAACGACCTTTTTGAATAAGCATCAGCAACAGCTTTCATCGCATCAAGTTCTGGCCCTAAAAACTTCAAAGCTTTCGAAGAGATTATTCCAGCCACATCATCAGCCTGATTCACCATAATCTTGCATAACAACATATACTTAAGACTATACACTGCCCTAGGATCATCAAGTGCATTAAAAGCCTCAAAAGCTTCAAAGAAATAACTATATGCCGTTTTATAATCCTTCTCTTCAGCATGAAGAATTCCACTCTGCAAATCAATGGTTCCTTGTTGAGCAGGGGGAACGTAGATTGCATTAGCAGCAGTTCTAGCAGCCGTGAGTGCGGCTTTTGCTTTTGGAAGATTTCGCAATGAAAAGTGCAGTTTGCTTTCCAATAAGTCGATATCAACAAGAAGCAATTTGTCATCCAATCTCCTTACTTCTTTAACTAAACCAGAAAGAAGGGTCAGAGCTTCTGAATACTCCTTGCTATCCATTAATAAAGCAGCAAGCCTTGCCTCAACTCTTTGCCTCAAGAAAGTACGTTTTTCAGACCGAGTCCATTCCACCATCTCCTTGCATAATGATATCTGAAGATCGGTGCTGTTTGGTATCTTTGCGACTGAATCTATGATTCCTCTTACAATTTTTGCGGTTTTAGCTTTGGGGATGAGTGAAAAGAATGGTCTTAATGTAGTCAAAAGACCACGGAGATCCTCTCCTCTGTTTTCCTCCTTTAGGAGTTCAGAAAGTTTTGCAATTGCTTGTTCTTTAACCCGGAGTGCTTCAGAAGAAGATGCAGGGTTATCTAGGACCTGATAAAGTATGGTGATAGCTTCAGGTCGACTTTTGGCTTCTGAAGCCAGATCAAGTGATTCAGATGTGGCTGGAAGATGTGATGAAGACATATCTATGCTGAAAACTACATCAAACAATAAACAATTATGATATAGGATATGAAGTCGAACTTCAATCATAAAGATGGCATGAAACTAGATCAACTTTATCGTAAGCATCTAGAGCTTTTTTGCCGATGTATGCAGACTATGAGGACTGTCGGCTAGTAAGTGTGTGAAAGAAAACAAATTGAAAAAAAGAAAGGTGGATGTTACATTTAATTAACAAAAGCCAACTTTTGAATGTCATTCTTACGATAATACTAATGTGAAAAGATGGTATCTCAACACAAGAATTTACGATTAAATAAAAACATAAGAGGATCTTACATCTTTTCGTACAGCTTGATCTGTTCAATATATTACAACAAGAATTAAATGGTGCAAAATTGCATTCTTGCAGCAAGGTAATAAAGAAACCCTAAATATTTATGTCATGAAAACAAACTTACAGATATAAGAAGTTCAACTTAAAATGAAAGTCAATGAGTTCGAAACATATTTGAAGAGGCAAGCAATTCAACTTAAGGCTAAGTGAAGAAGTGGCACATGTATACGAGAAAAACTAACAGCACATAAAAAGTAGATTTATGATAAAACAACAACAATCTCAAGCGTCCCAATGCCAAATAATCATAAGGTGAAAGGATAAAGAAAATGAAAAATAAATCAAATTCAGGGGAAATTAATAACAAAACCCAAATAACTAATGTACAACAAATCTCTGAAATGTGGCAAGAATAAACAACCATCTGGAAAGAAGTGGTTCAATATACAAAGTTTTTGGTGGCTAATCAATACAAAATTCAGATGCAATTCTTACAAATCCTAGTGTTACAAAAGTAAACATAACATCATCTCTTAGTAGTCCTGGTCCTGGAACAGTGTTGATCAACAAGGGCACAAAATTAACATATGATATCAATTAAATAGCATCGGTTCACTGTTATATTACTAAATGACCCCATAATTTTATCTACCCCAAGCTACACAAGTAATTATTTCTCCCAACAGTCCAGTTTCATGATAATCTGACCTAAAGCAAGTAGGCATGAAGCACATAGCAACATCAGAAAAGAACAAACTCAATAGTCATATCCAAGAAAATAAGAAACTAAACTTAGGGGTTGCATGATAGCAATAAAAGAACGAAATTTGCTAATGAAAATCCTGTGAACAACCCTAAACTGCGGTTCAGATCCAAATTTTCAACAGCTTGATGTACTCAAAATCAAAAGAAGGAAATTCTTGCAAATTTGAGTAAGAAAAAGTCATGCTTCATTCCTTTATCTCACTTTCGTCCATCTCCCATCTCTATTTTGTGGGTCCTTTTCTCATCACGATATGAAAACTAAACCCCCAAAATGGAAACAAACCCTAAACTAGACGAATGTCGCATCAAATTCGAAAACACTAAGAAATCCTAAAATCAAATGTCGCATCAAATTCGAAAAGAATTTACACGAAAGCACCCAAATTTACTTACGACAAAGTGGAGAAACATAAACATAGGCATGAATTAGCTAAGAACAAAAACCCTAATTCCTGATTCAAGTTAACTATATGATATCATCAAATCGACTAACACTAATAAGAACTTTTTGATTTAATCAGGATAGAGAAAATGAAATAGAAGAGATACCGGTGAAGGAGTATCGACGATTGAGATCGGAGGTAAACACTGACGCCGGAGAGTTTCGTTGCGTGTGTGAAGGAATAAGAAAGAGATTTGAGAATAGAAGTCTTGGGAGAAAAGAAAAGGCTCCCTTTTAAATTCTTTTTTCATAGTTTGGCCACTAAAGTGTCTATATATTTCTATTTTAACACTTTAATAAAAAGAAATTGACAATTTTAGTCATATTAACTTATCTATTTGTTAAATAATAATGTTGGTGCAAATGTAGTTTCCTGTTTTATTTGAATTTACATTTGTCATCCTTAGATATTGACTATGGCTATGTTTGGCAAAAATCAGTGTATCTTTGGCAAACCATAAGTTAGCTTATAAGTTAGTTTATTGAAACATTACTTGAAGTACTGTTTTTGGAGCTTATTGTCATTTTTCCCAATTATAACTCTCGTTAATATTAATTATTAATTAGTTTTTTATTTTTCAATATGTCCTTTTAGTCATTTTTCATTCTTATACGCTAGTTTTGTCGAACATGATTTTTTTCATCAGCTACCAGCTAGCTTATCAGCTAGTTTGCCAAAACATAGCCTCATCTCGACAAGCCATCACTTGTATGTTACCGAATATGTTATTATAATTTTAAATTATAAGTGTTTGGACTTGTAGAATGTTTATTGAGCGTAATGAAAATTATACAAGACGTTTGAAGCTTGAAATATGTCAAGATGTGTGCAAAAAATATGACAAATGAAAAGACTTCTTGCTATAAAAATCTTGATGATCGCTTGCGCATTCAAGTATTCAAGTCAGTTTTTAAGTGATATGGAAGCCCAAATACTTTCAAAGTTGCGTTTTTTAAGTTATAACAGATGGGTTTTTTCAAAAAAAAAAAGGTTATAACATATGGGTTTTGAACGAGCCATTTTTGGGATGGTGAGAGAAAATATGACATATTGAGTTGTTTTGCCATAAATCTCAATGACCATATTTTGGCATTTAATATCTAACTTTGAGTTCGAGTTTTACCACTAAGGTCTTGTTTGCTTTTTCATTTTAAGTTCTTAATCACCACTTATATCAGATTCGTTTAGACATTGCATAACCATTTCAGAACTGAAATCAGACTTCAGCACCTCTTAAAAAACAAACGCCACCTAAGAGTATATGTGATGTATCATTTGTAAGTGATTAAATGTATCTTGTTTGTTAAACTTTTTTCCGTATTAGTTTAGACATTTAATTGCCAATCTGAGTAATTCGTAAAGGAGTGTCTTTAATTGTATTCGTTTTTGTCTCTACCATTAAAGAACAAAACTATTTGGCGAAAAAAAAAACCCCTCTCAATGAGTCCAAGGATAGCGGAGCACGACAAAGAGGTTCAAACCACTTTAAATCATCGTGCAATTCTTTTAATTCTTAAACATGTTTATAAATTTGTGTTGTTAATTATGGTGAGTTGTTAATCTTACACTAATGCTTCCAAGAACGAAAACCCATCAAGAATCATGAAAAGTTCGGGTAGATTTTAACCTACAAATTATGATTGTATTCGACTCATAGGTGTCAAAATGCAAAAAAACCAACTCATTCGACACAAGTAAATGCAAGAACATTTATCAATTAAAATCTACTTTACTTAAGTTACATGACATCCATGTCCCTTTTCCAAAGTAACAAATCTAAAACCAAACCAACCTACCCCAGTATTATCCCACTGTAAGATGGGATGTATGCAGACCTGACCTCTACCCCCAAATAGTAAAACAATTGTTTCTAGTAACAAATTTGTTCATATCAAATTGTTGTAAAGAAAAATTAGATTCAAACTGCCGCTGGTTTGTTGGCTCCATGCTTACAGGGTGGAGGAGCTCCTTGGCTTTGGTTCTTCAAATCATTTCCAGCCACCAAAAAGTATGCAGTATGCCTGCAAAAGCCATCAAAAAAAGAAGAAGGGCATTTTGGGAAACAAAAATATGTTATTAAACAGTACAACCAGGTAATGCATTTCAAGAACTGAAAAGTACAAGCATCCAATGCATCAAGGGAGGTTCTTCTATAACCTGAAGAAATTCATCATTCTTGTTTTTGAGTCTTGATCAATCTCTGTGGTGTTATCTAATGCTTGTTGCATGTGGTGTAGCCACCTCTCTGCCGCTTTATGAGTCACCGGAAATGGGCGGTGGCGGCCAATCAAAGCAGGGTGGCCTGAAAAATAATCATTTTAAAGGTCAAATGGCGGTCAATGGTTTTAAACTACCAATAAAACAAGTATAATGAACCACAAGGCTTGTGGCGTACTGGTTAACACTTGTGGGGGATGAGGCTAGATAACCCATCTACCCCATGTTCGAATCCAGGCGCAAACAACTTGTGGCCACTGGGGAATTATCTCAGAGTTACATGCTTTAGCAGAAATAAATTTGTCAGAGATTAGTCTAGACAAATGCCTAGGATACCCTTTTCAAAAAAAAAGTATACTGCTTTTCTTCTTGTACTAGTAGTTGTCAGTACTGCGCTATGTGTTTTCCTTGTTTTCTTAACCTATTTTCCTCACATCAGTCACTGACGCATTTTCTGTTTAACTGTACTTGTAACTTATTCTCACACACTCTCACCTTGTTTCTTTTCATTTTTGTTTTTCAAGTAGATAACAGTCAGGAAAATCCTCAGTGACCCTTAAAGACTGAACTAAGGAGAGCGTTTTGCAATTTCCGACAATATAACAAAAGAATGATTTAAATATATTCAAAGATATGTGAAAGTATGATTACCTTTCCTTTGAGAATAGAGAGGAGGGCCTCCCATTCTTTGCACGAAAAACTCGTATTGATTCTGAATTGCATCTTCCTTCTTCGAATCGGCAAAAATAGACCTAAACCACTCTTCTTCATCGTCATAAACCCTAATTTATCGTTCAAAGAACAAAACCCTAGTCATTAAACAAACCATAGATCTTGTTTGTTTCACCATAAATACAATGTTTTGAAGTGATAATCTAATATCCAAAGTAGTATTTCTCTTATTTGACTTTGTGGTCAAACAAATGGTGGTTTGGGATTTGAAATTATGCATAAACATTAAAAATTTGGGAAAAACAAGAGTATCGTAACAAATTAAACAAAAAATTTAAGCCAACATAAACAAAATTAACACAAAAACAACTCTTTATTTCATAGAAATCCTGGATTGAAATATGACAATTTTGACTTTCAAAAGTCAAACGCATATCTTGATTTGAAGATGGATAGTATCAGCTAAAAAGCTTCAACCAATCATTCAAACAGAACACATGCTGCTCTATTCACAATGAATAAGATGAACAGTGAAGCCATTCATTGGTTTTCACCTGTTGCTTTTCAAATTCTAAATTTCTTTTTTAAGTATTTTTCTTACAGAATTCTACATATTTGTCGAAGGTGGTAATTATCAGTTTGATTTCAGAAGGCAAAATACTTGGCTCAATAGATCAAGATTCCAAAGTATGATTTCTTTTTCAAATTTTCTCAAACACCCATAAATTCAATCAGCAAGAATCCTAAAATAACATATAAAAATGACGAATTTACAGAAAAATAAAGTACCAATTTTTAAGATTTTATCGAAAAACCCATCAAATCAACTATAACAGCAAATCATTCTCATTTTTCCCCAAAAACCCATCAATTGAATCAGCAAGAATCCTCATATAGCATATAAAATGAAGAAATAAAAAAAAAACATTTTATCAAAATTCAAAAACCCATAAACTGAAACAGCAAAAGATTATCATTTCCCCCAAAAATACCTTGTGTAGAAATCGGTGGATAGATCGATGAAAGTCTGAAGCCCTAGCTTCTGGAAAAGATTAATCTCGTCAATGGCGAATGCATCTTGCTGGTCAACGCCACTCCATTCTGAAGCTTTCTGTTGCAGGGTCTGCATATCGAAGTGTGCAATGAAGAAGATGGGTGTGTGTGAATGGAATGGGGTGATTGATTGTATTTATAGGCTCGTGGGCGTCGCGTGGGGAGAACGCTTTTTCTTGGAAATTTATAAATGGAGTTGGAGCCCCAACTAACTTACACACAGAAATGGGGGGGTTTTTATGAATCCATGGGCTGTTTTCAAGATTGATAGGAACCGGATTCCATTTTTTATAAACAATTGAAAGAAATACGGCATGATATGTGTTGGATAAATTGAAATATATTTTCGATATTAATTTTTACCTTATAGTTGCATATATTTATAAATCATTAAATTATAAATTTGTTTGATTTGAATTATCTATCATTGCACAACTTTTACCCATTTACTTATGTTTTTCGACACGACACGAATCCGACATGAAAATAAACGAGTTAGAGTTGAAGTTTCTGACTCGTCAAATAAAAGGGTCGTGTTTGGGTTGACCCAAACAGGTCGTGGGTCGACCCGCCAACCCGCCAAAAAATAATATTTTTAAAATAATTTTTTTTTTGTATTTTACTTAAAAATCTCAAATAGTCAAAATGAATTTGTTTGAATTTGGTTGTGTTTGGACTTTTTATTTGTTTGAAACTTGGTTGTTTGAATTTGGTTGTATTATTAAGTGAATTTGGTTGTATTATTAGGTGAATTTGCATATGTTTGGACTTTTTATTTGTTTGAAGCTTGTGTTTGGACATTTGTTTAAAATTTGATGTTTGAATTTGATTGTATTATTATGTGACCCGTCAACCCGTTTACAACCCGCCACCCCGAGCGTGTACGGGTTAAGGTTGCATATCTCGACACGATTAGCTAAAAGGGGCGTGTCCGGGTTGACCCTCCCTGACCCGTCAACCCGCGACCCGTGCAACCCAAACATGACCTGATCGCCACCCTTAGTTACGCTTTGGGTAAATAATGCTTTAAAATAGTTAATGAAAATGGTGTATTTATTTTATTTTATTGATTACATCTAAAGATCTATTTAAACGATTTTAGAAAGTTTAAATATATATGTTTTTAAAAACTGTCTGATAACTTAATCACTTTAAAGATGAAACTCTTTGGTTTTTTCAAAAGGTTTCTATGGTTTTAACATACTGCTCGGTTTATAAGTGAAAGAATCTATTTATTCAGTTTTAGAACGTATGAAAATTTACTTGTTAAAAATATTGATCACAAATTTAACTACTTAAAATAAATAAATATATATATATATACATACATAGGTACGGGTTCAAATGAAACTCAAATTTGGCTGTGAACGTGAGAACAAATGAAAATGCGACACATTTCTCATTCAAAAAAATATTCAGACTTGATATAATATTTATTCAGTCTGAATATACAAAGAAATATTCAGACTGGATATATTATTTATTCAGTCTGAATAATGTTTATCCAGTCTGAAAATTTCTTTGTATATTCGGTCTGAATAATGTTTATCCAGTCTGAAAATTTCTTTGTATATTCGGTCTGAATAATCTATTTTCGGACACGTATCACGCTCTTATCTGTTCTCACGTTCACAACAAAATTTGAGTTTACATTTGAACTTTCCTCTATATATATTTCTCTTTATAGAAATCTTATTTTAAAATAGAATACGATAATGGTGTCATGATGCTACTCCTTTATAAGAATGGAACATGATGTTGTCACAATGTTGTGCTTGGACTTTGGACAATAACTCTTTTGTTTTCTTTTTATGGAGCAAAAATTCACACCACTATTTTATAAAAATAATAATAATATCCAATAAAGATCTAAATTATACATGATAACCGTAAAGGAAAAAAACTCATACAGTATTTGTTGAACATTCTTAAAAAACGATTGATGAAAATATACAATATTTGTGTATTTTCTTTTTCTTAATAATTTAAATAGAGTTGCATGTTGATGTATAGGATAAATCTTCTTCTCAAGTTTAGAAGTCGCTAATATATAGTGCTCGGATTGATTTGAAGGCCTGGCTTCAAAAGCTGGTGTTATTGTTGAGAACTTTTTCGGGATGAAGATCCAAAACTGGGAAGAACAAACCATGAGAAGAACTTGAAAACCATCTGAAGAACAAACAATAGGAAGAAATGAAACAGCTTTTATATTACGGTTTCTTTATGGTAAAGATAGTTGGAGAAAATAATGGGAAATTAAATGGATGATTGTAAAAGAGTAACGGTTTCTAGTTGACCGATTAAGTCATCGTCTGAGTGAATAAGTCATGACCGAACAACTATTTGTGACTGACCGAATAAACTATATAGGTTGTACGGCCTGTTAAGTTACAACCGAATAACCCCTAAATGTTAAATATAACAGTAGGTTGTCACTTACATTTAAATTGTTATTCTGGGTCAACATGTGATTGTCTATCATGTGTTTTATATGTTTTCTTGAGTTTTTTTTTTGTTTTATTGTTTATGTATTCATTTTTGTATTTTTATTCTTATACGGGTCTTCAAATTTTTAGCATTTGGAACTAAAAAAATAAGTAATTTTTCCAAAAGATAGATTTTCTGAAATTTATTACAAGTATGATTACAAAGTGAATACGGGGATGTTTAGCAAAGTTTTTAATTAAGTCCTGTATGGATAAATTTTTCTGTCCGGATGAAAATGTATTGTTGTTTCTTTTTTCCTCTGAATCAACGATCTAAATTACCAAATTGACCATTTTACCTTTCAACAAACTAAACATTATTTAACAAATTACAAATTAAAGTTAACATCACTAAATTCAACAACCATCGATTTCCATGCTTCAAAATCTGTCAAGTTCAACGAATTCATTGAAGGTCCATCTTGCTTCAGAATCAACAAGATATTATGAGCCTATTACAAACAATAAGATATTCAAAATTTTCAACACCTAGATCTTAAGAATGAACAACTTAAAAGATTATTTCGATCTGAGGCAGTAGTTAAGAAGTTTGCTATATTATAATACCAAACATATGGTTCTCTAATTTATTTCATCATTCAGATCTCAAAAAAAAAGCAAATTAAAAAAAATTGATTTGAATTACGAGCCAAAAGTGATGAACTCTCGTAACTTGCTACCAATATGATTATGAACAACCACAAGGTTTGTGGCGTACTGGTTAAGGCTTGTGAGGGATGAGGCTAGATAACCCATCTACCCCAGGTTCGAATCCAGGCGCAAACAACTTGTGGCCACTGGGGAATTATCTCAGGGCTGCATGCTTTAGCAGTCTTAAAATTGTCAGGGATTAGTCTAGGCAAATGCCTAGGATACCCTTTCAAAAAAAAAAATGATTATGAACTAAATACAAACAATGTCCCTCTTACGCCTTTTCCTCAATTCGGTCTTTATCTCTGACAAACTCCATCCATACCAATTTTGATGTTTGGAAAATTAGTCCTTGATCACCCCCCCCCCCCTACCACCAAATATTCGTCAACCGAAACCCATAACCAATGAAAGAACCCCCAACTTGGTATCCATGAACAAAAACCAAAACCTAGGATCCATAACTCCATCTTCATGAACAAAACTTAGAACAAACTAAACTGTATATGCTTCATGGTCTGAACTTGCATATGCTATATATATATATATATATATATATGGTTAGGTTCAAATATGAACTCAATTTTGGTTGTGAATGTGAGGACAAATCTCAGCCACACATCTTCGGTCATGGTGGACGCGATCACGGAGGATTGACGCGATTCATGGGAGGGTGGAGATTATTAAAGGAGAGGAACCAGGTCAAAGCCGCCTTTATTGACCGGATAAGTGGCTGAGATTCGTCCTCACGTTCACAACCAAAAATGAGTTCACATTTGAACTTTCCTCTCTCTCTCTCTCTCTCTCTCTATATATATATATATATATATATTTGAACGACAATAACTCACACACACGTTTCCTGGGTATCCGAGATCCATTCAGGCGCCCGACTAATCCCCGACAACCAACACATAGTGGTAGTCCAAGGTCTGGATATCGGCACATGCAACCGCAGGGATTTGGACCCGGATAGTCAGAGATACCATCCACTGACTCCCTCAGGATGTTACCTTACCACTGGGCCAAACATGCATATGCTATATATAATATTATTTTAATAAAAAATAAGAAAAATAAAAATATTAAAAGAACTAAAATTCCCCTCAATTAACGAATCTTTTTAACATAGTTAGTTAGAAGGAAGAAAATTGAGAGGAAATGCAAACCACAATGATAGAAAAACGTAATTTCACAAGCTACAAGGATGGAAAATGTAATTTACTCTAAGGACCCGTTTGGTTGGAGGGATTTGGAGGGATTGAGATTTCAAATAAGTCATTCCCAATTCGAACTCTGGTGATTTTCTTGAAATTATACTGTACTATATTTTAATATTTATGCCAAACAATGCAGTCAAATAAGTCGTCATGTCAGTAATCTGAAAACTATCCCCGATACAATGGATTGGATTGAAATCCCAATTTCTCCAAATCCCTTCAAATCCCTCCAACCAAATGGGCCCTAAATGTTTGAAGAAGTTACTAGCAAATAATGCACATTGTAAGAATTCGAGGGGCATTTCCGTAACTTGAGGTCAAAAGATGCATATATGTCGGTTCTGCTCTGCCTGGTCCGAACCGGATCCGACCGGGTTACGTTATATGCGTACGTGTAACGAAGCGCGCAGTGCACGACTATCCCTTCAAAATCCCTAGTTCTTTCTTCCTCGTTCTTCGTTACAAACCCTAAATCTGAAAATTTTCCAGCAACTGGAAGAAAGTCTTTTGATGTTATAATTCGATTCGAACTATTGTGTTGCAAAAAATTTCATATGTTTTTGGTTGCAGAGGGCAATTTGTCTTTAGGTGTTTGAATGGTTGCGATAGATTCTTCAGGAGTTGTAATGGCTGAAGAGAAGGAGCAGCAACACACCAGGAAACGACGACGTCTTACATGGGACGTGGCAGCATCACCAGCAGAACAACAAGAGGTTGGTTTCTGAGATTCACTTGATGATGGCGTTAGGGAAACAATCAGGGTTAGGGTTTGTTTGGTTCACGATGGGAATTTTCTTTGTAGGATGAAGCACGGCAGCCTGTGTTATGTCGCCACATCTCGCCGCCAAAAAGAGAGGATGATCGTGAAGGGCATTACACTTATAGTCTTGGGGAGAATCTAACTCCTAGATGTTAGTTATCTTTTGTCCTTCAATCTGTTTGTGTTGGTATCAACTGGATTTACTATGTGTTTGCTGAAAACTGGATTTGTGTGTGTTTTTGTGTCAAACGTTTCTGCCATGCAAGCGTTGAAGCCTTAGTTTTTTTGGTGTTCTGCATCTTTCATCAGTTCGCGTTTTGTGAGGGATGGATGATATAGTGGTTCATGTGTATCAACTCTACTGGCATGATTTCCTAATCGCCGGTAGAAGAATATACTAGATTAAAAATGAAAAAAAAATGTAAATAAATAAACATTTGACATACATGGAACCACAAAGTATGTTATTTACAACATAAAAAGTACTAGAGTAATTGTACATGATAACCTCTAGACTATAGGTTGGCTTCATATAAGTTTTAAGAGTTGAAACAAATGAACACTGGACATGTTCAAGATATAAAAATTAATTATGAAAAAGCTAAAACGGAAAATAAATTCAACTCTTTCGGTTCTTTAAAAGAAATTCAACATAATACCTAGCTGTTTTCATGTACATGATTGATATATAGGAGTTCTGTTGTAAATTGCGTATCAACAGTATTGAATTTGTAGAATTTGTTTGCTGTTGCGCGTTTGCGCTGCTAATTATGTCTTTACTTTTCAGACTCGAACTTTGAACCAAGTTCTTGCCTGGAGGAAACATTTTTTTTATTCAAAAGCAAATATAGACAAAAGGGAGCACAAATATGTATTTACATAATAAGATTGAGTATATCAAACAAAGTAACGTAGAATATAATTGTGAAACAAAGTGCACCTTCAACATGTGAAAATGAAGATTTCAACAAAACCAGTGGTTGCTTTTCTTTTTATTCTCTGACATTAATTTCTTGAGCTCTTCATCTCATATGCTCCAATATAATTGGGCCTAAGCCATCTTTGCACCTCCAAGTGATTCGCTGCTTCATTATTTGGAAGCTTTAGGGATTATTTTGTTGGAAAATTAGTAGCCTTTTTTTGCTGTTGTATGTCTTTTCTCAAGAGGTCTATTATTATTCTGGTTGTCGGCAGGATTTATCCCGACTCTTTTTCATCTTTACCTAACCCATCAACTGATCAGTAAATTTTCTTTAATCTCATCCAGATAAAATACTGAGCAAGATGGGTGAAGGTTAGCAGTAAAGTGTCTGCTGTCTGCAAAATCTTATATTTTTATCACTCTTCTTTTGTGGGTATCAGCAAATTGCTAGTGCTGTAGGCACATTTGGTCGAGTTTTGGAATGTTGGGATCGTCAAACCCGCGAATATGTAGCAATCAAGGTAATCCGGAGCATAAGAAAATATCGTGATGCAGCAATGATTGAAGTTGATGTACTTCAACAACTTGCTAAGAATGATAAAGGCAGATCACAGTATGTTTCTTTCACCTTTGTGTTAGGTTTCATAGTTTAATGGATGATATGGTCTAATTTCTCCTTTCAATTATTCGTGCAGCTGTGTGCAGATCCTCAACTGGTTTGATTATCGCAATCATATATGCATAGTAAGTCTCTTGATGACTTGGTTCTGGTGTTTCTTCAGTCGACTAATCCTTTGATCATATGCAATTTTACATAGTTCCCTACATGGTCTGGCTTATTCCCATTTCAAACTTTTTTCGTTTCCTCTATTTCATCCTTCAGCGTTTGTCGATAAGGTGCTTAATGTATATGTGACTCTGGCTGATTGTTTGTTTAAGACTGTTGTCTCCATATGAACTTCATTCATAGTCACTGAACATGAAACCTCCTTTGAATGCATTTCACTGGTGATCAGGTGTTTGAGAAGCTTGGACCAAGTTTATTTGATTATCTAAAGAGAAATAAATACTGCCCATTCCCTGTGGATCTTGTTCGGGAAATTGGACGTCAGCTTTTGGAATCTGTAGCATGTGTGTAGATTATTCTTGGTCTTACTGTATCTCTCATTCCTTAAATGAAATATATTGTCTATTTTTTTGGTCATCAATGGGTGTAGAAAAAGATTATTACATTCTTTTTTGGGTAACATTTTTTTGTTATGTATCATACTTGGCAGATATGCATAGTTTATGCTTAATCCATACTGACCTGAAGCCGGAAAATATACTTCTTGTATCTCCTGAATATTTAAAGCTTCCTGGCTACAAGGTAGATGATGGACCTTTTGTGGTTGGGCTGTTTTTGTTGTTGGTGAGTCGGTTTTTTTTCTTAAAGTAATTTTTTGAAATGTTGCAGAGGACTTCACAGGGTGAAACACATTTCAGGTGCTTGCCAAAGTCGAGTGAAATTAAGCTGATTGATTTTGGTAGTACTGCTTATGATAATCAAAATCATAGTTCCATTGTTTCTACAAGACACTATCGAGCACCTGAAGTTATTCTAGGTAACTAGATTTCATATGATTTGATCTTTATTATCTTAATCTCTAAACCCATGCGGAATATTTGGATTATATTGAGGTTTTCTTCTATAAGACAATGTTCACGTTCCCCCTCAATCTTTTCATTAGTGGATTTTTTATTATAATCGCAGGCCTTGGATGGAGTTACCCTTGTGATATGTGGAGTGTTGGTTGTATACTTGTTGAATTATGCTCGGTTTGTGTTCTTTTCTTCTCCTGTTTCAAGTCACGTGCAATAAAGAGATGACATAATATTATTTCATGTACTTATAATAGAACTTTGATGTTATCTTTCAGGGTGAAGCCTTGTTTCAGACTCACGAGAATTTAGAACACTTAGCAATGATGGAGAGGGTATTGGGACCTTTGCCAGACCATATGGTCAGAAGAGCCAAGTAAGACCTAGTTTATTGAAACTTGATTTTTCTGCTTACACTTTATGTTATGTAAATGGATGCTGATTGATGGAAAAAGTTAATAATTTTTTCTTTCTACTGATTATTATAGCCGGGGTGCGGAAAAGTACTTCAGACGATCAAGATTAAACTGGCCTGAAGGTGCTGTCTCCAGGGAGAGTATTAGAGCAGTGAGGAAGCTAGATCGGCTGAAGGTTTTCTTCTTTCTTGCCTTCTTTCTATGCAAACCATTTATAAAAAAGGTTATGATGTTTTAAAATATTTAACAGTATAAACAAGCATGGAAAGTGGAAAAATTGTATATTGTTGCATTCGTTTAACGAAACACAATAAAGAATAAACATCAATTATCATTCCAATATGACAAAAATGGTTTGAATGTAGTCCAACAAGTTTTTATTGTTGTTGTTTAGTATGACTTCAATATACATACATACATACATACATACATACATACATACATACATATATACATACATACATACATATATACATACATATATATAGGGTTAGGTTCAAATGTGAACTCAATTTTGGCTGTGAACGTGAGGACGAATCTCAGCCACACATCTTCGGTTATGGTGGACGCGATCACGGAGGATTGACGCGATTCATGGGAGGGTGGAGATTATTAAAGGAGGGGAACCAGGTCAAAGCCGCCTTTATTGACCGGATAAGTGGCTGAGATTCGTCCTCACGTTCACAACCAAAAATGAGTTCACATTTGAACTTTCCTCCATATATATATGTATCTATATTTACCATATCTTTGGGCATACAAATTAAGTTTCCATCCTCTGATGATGCAGACTATGATATCAAAGTATGTTCCAGTTGGAGGTCCAAGATCATCCCTTGTTGATCTTCTGCATGGGTTATTGGAGTTTGATCCGATGGACCGTATCACTGCAAGACAAGCTCTTGATCATCCATTCTTCAGAAACATCCCTGCATAATAAGATATGTAAGAGTAGAAAAACAATTTCAACAATTTATGAATTGTGAATTCCATCAAATTTTTGTCATCGAGAAAAGGACCCGATTCATTCTTGGCTTTTTCTTTCAAATTTTGAAACTAGTTGGTGGTTGCAGGTCCATGGTGCAAAGTGCCTGAAGGAGGTGAGCCGAGGAGACGATTAAGGTTTATAGGTTGCATATAACCGTTGAGATTGCCATCGGGTGTATTCTGGTGGTGTGGTTTTATGACCGATTGAGATGATCGGCTTTTAGTGTGATGATAATATCTTTTTGGGGTTTTACAATGGTTGCATTGCATCTTCCTATAGAGGAATGATGATAGTAGTTGGAATAGAGGAGGAGGCATTTGTTCATGTGTTGATTTTGAGACACAGAATAATAATATTGCAGCTCTTAAAACTTATATATATATATATATATATTTGGCAATTGCAAGGTTGGTTTGGTCATCAATTTGGACAGTTGATTATTATTACTTGGGAAATAGAAATGTTTTTATTTTATTTTACCTATCAATGAAAATCTTTGAAATTAAATATTTTACTAATTTATATTGTATATGTTAATAATATATTTTGCATTGTAATATCTAAAATAAAGAACTTTCTTTTTAAGATTTGACTTTTGGTTCTCAATTTTTGAGAATCTGTGAGAAATGTTAACCCAACCCAACATATATGGTTTATGTTGGGTTGAGTTGTTAAACTACTTTTAACCCGGTCCACTCAACCCGTGTTCACCCATAGAGATGGCTAAATGGGCATGGCATAGGACCGGGATCGATTGGGTCTGGTTACATTTTTGATTGGGCATGGCATAGGACCGGGATCGATTGGGTCTGGTTACATTTTTCATCAAAAAACAAGGCCCGGCCAAGACTGGGACTGGTTATGAGCCTGATCTGATTTTTAAAAAAAAATGTTACGTCTTTTATAGCTGTTGGAACGGTCATGTGACCATTTTCTTTCTTCATTTTTTGATCACTTTTTGTTCCATTGACTCTTTATATAATATATATAATAGATTTTTGTTTTTAACAAATTATAATAGAACATATTTATTGACCAATTACATATTTTAAAGCGTGTTATAGTAACATTTTTGTATTCTTTTTAAAAAATTATACGTAAAAAATCGATTTTTTCTTCAAACAAAAGTGCGCTTTGGGTCCGGTCCAGGACCTGTTACAAAGTACCTTAACCGCACCTTGGGATTTTGGTCGGGCCTGGCCCAGAACCCATTTTTGATCATCTCTACTCACCCCTATGGACAATACACACGAGAACATGTAAGAAATGAAGTTAAGGTGAGAAGCGTAAGAAGGGATCTTCACCCTTGATCACTTTTAATCTCAAACCCATCCATGAATCACATTTGATCCTGTGCATCTCATCCTAATGTGTAGATCACTTCTTACCATTCTCACTATAACTTCATTTCTCACTAGAACTCAACCTATTGACAATAGTCATGTTCTAAACATATATATAGTTCACAAACATTAAGGGGCCGAGTGTTTACCTCTTAATAGTTCTATTAAGAGGCGGTCTTTGAATTGCTAAGAGGTGAATCCTGTTTGGCAAAAAAATAAGTTTGTCTCTTAATGGTTTTAAAATGCTCTGAATCTTTTTGTATCATGGACCTCCCTTAACCATTAAGAACCCTGATTACATTCTGAACAATTACCAAACAATTATATTTCGTTTTGCACTATATTATAAGAGCCTCTTAATCATTTTGCACTATATTATAAGAGCCTCTTAATCATTTTGCACCAAACTATTCAGCAACTGCCAAATAGCCACTAAAACATTCCAAACAACATACAATGCATCATAAAGTATGATAACAAATCTATACAATGCATCATAAAGTATGAATATCAAAACATTAATAATAAATAGAAGTAAATAACAATACCGAAACTCGTTCTTTTATCAATCAACATAAATTTGAAAAAAAAATCGCCAGCCTCATCATCAACGTTTTTAGTAATGAAGTTATCGTATAAAGATCGAGCCATCTAATTCCTCAACGTCTGCATGATGTACTCGGCATAAAGATCCCTGCACCACGTCAAAACCATAACTTTTATTAACGACCCACTTCATAAAAAAGTAAATGAAACAATTCTTCTGTCTCATGAGACATAAGAAAAAGTCTGCATACATCATACCTTTCTGGACCCTATTTATTTGGTTTTTATATCAGCGGATGAAATCAACAACATTTTTATTAACATCTACTTCATACAAAAGTAAAGAGACAAATTCTCTCTCTCTTTAGACAGAGGAAAGAAAGGTCTGTGTACATCTTACCTTTGTGGGACCCTACTGACAGGTGGGATATACTGGATTTGTTTGGTTTGGTATTTTGTATTTTTTTTGAAAAGGGTATCCTAGGCATTTGCCTATTCTAATCCCTGACAAATTTAAGACTGCTAAAGCATGCAACCCTGAGATAATTCCCCAGGATTCGAACCTGGGGTAGATGGGTTATCTAGCCTCATCCCCCACAAGCCTTAACCAGTACGCCACAAGCCTTGTGGTTCAGTATTTTGTATTTTACCGTAAATGAGATCAATTGTACATCCATAGTGAATCAATGGAAGTGATAGCTTACATGGAGTGCTGGATAGCATCATGAGCAGTAGCCGAAGGCAGAAACGCATCGACTGCAACCTCTTTGTTCTCGTTTTTCTTGTCTTATTTCTTTAGTCAAGAAAAAAAAAGTTATATTTTTCTTCTAGAAGTTCATGTTAACATGTATATAAAAAACAATTGAAAGGTGGAAAAATGAAGTAAATAATAAAAAGGATACAATCCTCAAAGAATCGACGAATCTCAGCCAAACGGTGAGGTGGTAGCTGGCTTATATCAGTGTAATGGCGGTACTCAGGATCGTCAGCACAAACTGCAATAATCTTGTCGTCTTTTTCGCCCTAAATCCACCAAACCGAAGAGTTTTTTTTTGTCATAAAAAAACGTTGGATATAATTGAGGATGAAGATGATGGTAGTAGTTAGTACCTGATCAATCATCGGCATTAGTCCAATGGCCCTGGCTCTAAGAAAACATCCGGGAAGCACAGGTTCCTGCAACAAGTCAAAAAGTAAGTTTTTTTTATCAAATATGAACACTTGGATGTTGGATGGAGAAAAAATTAACAGTTGGAGTCACATATCAGCTAGACACGGACCATCAAACATGTATATACGTAGGAAAGGGGTCCCACATATCCTCACATGGTATTAGAGAGGTCTACCATCAAACCATCAAACCTCTGTGTATGTGTGTGTGTGTATATATATATATATACGGAGGATCATACAAGAATACTACATACTTGAAGGAACAAGAGAACCAACAAAATCATATATGGTTTTACATTAACGTGCGACAAAGCCACATAGACCTGAAAGCCATGGCCAAAGTCCTTTTTTGTGTGTTAATGTAAAATCATGTATTATTTTGTTGGTTCTCATATTCTTTTAAATAGATATTGTTCTTGTTTGACCTGCCTCATATATACATATATATATATATAGAGAGAGAGGCGGGTTCATACAAGTACCATACCTATTTAAAGAAACAAAGGAACAAACAAAATCATATATGATTTTGCACTAAATCATCCAAAAGTCCGGGCGATTTTCCATGCCACTTAAGTGGCCCCAAAAGTCTCCCGCTACCTTTTAGTGCAAAATCATATATGATTTTGTTTGTTCCTTTGTTTCTTTAAACATGGTTCGGTTCTCGTAGAGGAAAATTCAAATGCGAACTCAAATTTAGTTGTGAACGCGAGGACAAATGAGAAGGCGACACGTGTCTGAATGTAGATTATTCAAACTGAATTATCAAAGAAATATCCGGTCTGAATATAGTATTTATTCAGTCTGAATGTAGCATTATTCAGACCGAATAAATACTATATTCAGTCTGAATATGACACGTGTCACGCTCTCATTTGAGTTCTCATTTGAAGTTTGAACCCGCCCCTATCTATATATATATACATATATATATATATATATATAGGGGAGGGATCAAATGAGAACCACCCCTCCTTAAAGGAACAAATTGTGGACCACATATGATGTGGGTCCCACATCATATGTGATCCGCAAGTGTCGTTTTGTTCCTTTAAAAATGAAAAGTTCTCATTTGAACCTTCCTCTCTCTCTCTCTCTATATATATATACATATAAACTTCCCCTCTCTCTATAAGAGTTACTTTAAAGATGTAGTCAAAAGTAACATATTTTCTTGATTAATTGGGTTATCATCTATTGAAAAGGAATGGTCATAAACATGTATAAATACCTGCATTAAGACTAGAACGTCCATTGGGTCATTATCTTCGCATAGCGTACGTGGAATAAATCCATAGTTATGAGGGTAAACCACAGATGAATACAAGATGCGATCAACCTGCTCATTAATTAACACGCATAATTTAATTCCAACTTCATCGCAAGACAGATATATAATCACAAAGCGTGTTCTACTTCAAAGAATCAATAAAATCGTACCTTGATAAGCCCAGTTTTCTTATCAAGTTCATATTTCACTTTGCTTCCTTTTGTAATCTCAATAACCTGTTTACAAATCAACAATTCAATATAAAGCCAGCAAAGCCAACCAAAAGATAAGTTACCAATGGACAACAATCCATTAACCACAGTCCCTATCAATGGTCTCTCTACCCTTTGGGCCAAAAGGTAGGGTCTACAACTCTACATACATCCTACCCTTCTCAGACCCTATCTTTTTGGCCAAAAGGTAGGGTCTGCATACATCCTACTCTTTTTGCCAAAAAGTAGGGTCTGCATACATCCTACCTCCCCATACCCTACCTTTTTTGGCCAAAAGGTAGGATATGCATGCATCCTACCTCCCCATACCCTAACCCATGAGCCAGGGATAGGGTCTGCATACATCCTACCTCTCCAGACCCTACCCCTTGGGGGTAAAGTCTACATACATCCTACCCCTTAAGGTCAATATCTGCATACATCTTACCCTCCCCAGACCCCTACCCCTTGAGCCATAGATAAGGTGCCTTCTCTAGGGTCATAGGTAAGGTCTGCATACATCCTACTAGGGGTGAACTTGGTACAATACTAAGTTTTTTTTTCTCAAATACCGTGTACTAACCAATTATAATTGGTATGAAAAATCATATACCGTGTACCAACCAATTACACCTGGTATCGACTTAATTGGTACCAACTTCTTTCGGTTGGCATCGGTTTTGTACCAACTTCACGTTACATATGAAAACTTGCCATTATTTACAAAATATAAGTGAAATTTTGAGTTTCTAGGTAACACATGTGATGTTTTACGGGTTTTAATTGCAAGGAATAAAACTTGTAAACATTCAAATGTTCAATTAAAATAATCAACATTAGAAAGGCTTAATATCAAATACATAAAAATACAAAAAAAAACTAATAAAAAATAAATAAGTTTGTATCAGTGTACCATGGTATGCAACTTCCAGTACTGTGTACCAACCAAGTTTGCATACTTGATACGGTACTACCAACACACAATAATCGGTACCAATTAAGTTTATACCAATTTAATTGGTACGGTTGGTACATGTATTGGTTGGTTTTGTTTGGTACAAAATTGCCACCCCTACTGATCCTACCCTCCTCTGACCCATTCAGTGAATTTGTTTAGTTACATACCACATTGACAATCTGGGGAGCTCCAGGTCCTGTGTAGGTAAATAAGGGTCAGTAATTTTGAAATTTGGCATAGTAAATTAAGGGAAATATTAATAGAATTGATTCAAAAAATACCAATTTCAAGATCATGCCAAGGATGAGCAGCAACAGATCTCCTGGATAACGAAGATAAAATCCTTTCATTCAAGCGGGGAGCGCGCTTCTGTTCCGCCATTTCTAACATAAAAAAGTATCATCTAAACTTCTAATTGCAAAAATTAATTTATAATCCTAATAAAACTACAAAAAAAATACTGAAATACTAGTGGGAAAATTAAATTGGCATGATATATCATTATGATCCAATAACATTTCAATCAATTCCAAAATCATCATACAAGTGGCAGATGGTTCCATATGATCTAATAACATTTCAAAATCAAGAAATACTAATCAGAAAATCAAATTACAGATCATTTAAAGCAAAAATCACATACCCTTTTTTACTAATTTACAGAGAATCAACAGGAACCTATTTAAAAAACGAATCTTGTTAACCACTAGCTCATTTGATTAAAACTAACAAAGCCATGACTGCTTGTGGGATCGAATTAATCTTAAATTCAAGATTAGCGATCTTTAAACAAGAAAGACGATGTGATTGTAAACTAAGCAAAAAAAAGATCAGACCTTGGTAATACGATGGAGATTAAGCGATCGGAGATAGAAAGAGAGAGATTGAAATGGTCGCCGGAAGTAGCGGAGGAGATGAAAGGGGGAAAATATATATATATATATATATATAGTATAAAAGGGTTTAGAGTATCGAAGTCAAATGAACGTGGAGGCAAGACGCCATACATAGCGATTTGGCAGGTTAGGGTTACCATTAAAAAAAAAAAAATTGTTCAAGATTTTTGGTGGAGATATCGTCACTATTTCTCTCGCAACGTGCCCATAAAATCATCATATTTATATGTATGGATCATGTATGATGATGACTTGTTGATGATGAAATCTCACAAAAAGATTTGTATTTTACCCAAAAAAAAAAAAAAAAAAAAAAATCATGGGTACCTGTTTACAAGTTGGTTTAAAAAGCGGTGTTTCGGATTGGTTATTTAAAATATATTATGTTTTTATATAAAAGTGTTTATTAATTTATATGGTGTTAAATCGAAGTTTTATAAAAAAATGTTTAGATTAATGATAACAAAATGTAATAAGCTAATAAGTTATTTTTAGGGCGTTTAAGATTACTTATACATGTAAAATACCTAAAAAATTGACAAGTTGTTTCAAATAAGTCAATAAGTAAGAAGATTTTAACTTATCAAAAACTTGTTATTACCGGTTTAACTTCGGTATAATCATTTTTTTTCCGCATCTAAACACTAAAAACTAGGGATGAGCTCGGTACTGGACCGGTACCGAACCGAAAATACCGAATCCCGAATATCAAAAAATCTCGGTACCAAATACCGAACCGGTAATAAAAATTCGGTACCGGTACCGGTACCGGTTCGGTACCGGGATTTTCGGGACTAACACCGTTTGGTACTCTTTTTTTATGGACGACTAACTTTTTCACCGTTGTGTCAACATTATTTAAATTAAGTATAAGTCTTAATGATCCCATCCTTAATATACATCCATGACATGTTTATATTCATTTTTAAAATCTTTTTTAGAGCTAAAAATGATTTTTATAATTGTGGAATAAAATGTGGGGAGGAAGTCATTCAACTTAAATTGGAATAAAAAAGATTAAAAAACACCGGTAAAAAATAATTTTTTAATTCTACAAGCTGACATCCAAAATATGTAACGATAAGAAATTGGGATTCGTATATATATACATACACACACGTATGAAGAAAAATTGATATTTGGATGAAATATTACAAGAACCAAAAATTTTAAAATATTTAGGTGGATTTGGTATAAAAATGGAAGATATAATGTTGGGAAAAGGAAAGAGTTTTTTCACCAATTCAAAAAAGAAAAAGGTTTTTTTTTTAATTTGAAAGTGTTTTTTAATATACCCGGTTCGGTTCGGGATTTATGGGTACGGGTATTGGTACCGAACCGAAAATACCGAATCCCGAATATGAAAAATATCGGTACCTTATCAGAATAAGTCCGTATGCTCATTTTTAGTAAAAACTACTTATTATCGCTACCTTATCAGAATAAGTCAATAAACAGTTTAAATAAGTAATCCCAAACACCTCAAAATATATCTATTATGAAATATCATTCTCAAGAACCAAAAATACTTTAGCTAATGGCATAAAGAACGGGTCGCATCATTGGGTGGAGATAATCAAAACCCTATTTTCTAGGATTTTGTCATTTGGATTCCATCCTATTCACTTCTCTTTAATTTCTTTTATTTTGGGACATTCTTTTGGAGCTTTGGGGAGGAAAAAAAGAGCATAGAGTGGAAGTCTCGGTTTGGAGACTTGGAAGAGCTCCATCATAGAGATTTCTCATATGAGAATTATTTGATATCGATGTACTTTTAGTATGTTGATTTTCTAAATCATTCGAAAATACACATGAGGACATGATTGAGTTTTATTGGATTTTGTGGTATTTTGAGTCATGAGATTTATTAGACCTTTTAAATACACTGCGGAGTTTATGATAATCGTTTTGGATTAGTCAAACAAGTGGAAGAGTTTATTTGCTTGGATTTGATATAAATACTCATTTTGGTGTATAAGTTGCTTAAATGTTGAGTAGTTGTATTTTATTGGTTTATGTTGGTTTTTACTGAATAGTCAAAAAAATCTGTAGAGTTACTGGTTTGATTTTAACCTAGACGAGTTTTGGGATCATTTGTCCGATTTAAGTTGGCCTATGTTGAGATTTTGTTATGATAACATCCACTTCTTCAAATACGTTGTAATTATATTCTTTTTACATGTTTTAGCGACCAAAACATGATAGAGTATGTGTTTGAGGAGTTAAAGTAGAATTAAGTGTTAGTCGATGATTGAAAGGTTTTAAATTGAAAGCTCGTGGTCTAAAACCGATTATTTTTCGATAATTATTTTCTGGAATCTTTTTTTATTGTAAGTTGTAGATTATCTTGTTATGAACGCGTGAGCGAAAACCGCGTAAAAAACGGAGGTCCGAGCGAAAAGTTATGTGATCTTTAGTGATTAGTGGGTCAAACCGAGTATCCAGCCGAGTCAACTCGGCCCCAACTCGTAAAAGTCGGTAATATACACGACTTTGCCTCCATTTTCACCCAAAAACAGTCTCTAAGCTTCTTCTCTCTTCCATGAACGATATTTCTTCTTAGGGGATGAATTACAAAGAGTTTTCCTTGATCATTGCACCAAAATCATCTACAAAGTAAGGTAAACCTAATTCCTTGGTTAATTTCATGAATTGAAGCTAGTTAGAGGTGAAATTGGTGATACTAGGATTTGGGTCTATGAACCCTAATCTGAATTATGTTAGTATTATGATGTATTTAGCTTGGTTATAGCCTAACTAAGTTGTTATGATGCTTGATTCATGAATTATACCTTTTGAAAATGAAGAACACAAGTTGAACTTTGATTTTCTTCATTAATGGCTATGTTGGTGAAATCTTTGGGTTTTGATCTTGTAAACAACAATATAAACATGGTTAGAAGATATTTTGATTGTTGGAATGAAGATTAAATTCAAAATATGGATTTTAGCCTATTTTCTTAGTAAATTTGACAGCACCAAATTTACCAAGAGGCTGTTTTGAAAGGGCGATTACTAATTCACCGTAGCTCGGATTGCTATGATTCTGGACATTTCGGAAAGCCTATATGTAGCTCTAAACCTGTCCTTATGACACTTTATAGAAATAAGGCTTATAAGTTGGTTAGAATTGCTTCTCAAAATTGATAAAAAGTGAATTTTGTGTTAAAAATTTAAGTAACTAAAATGAGTTAAAATTAAGTTTGGTTAAGTTATTGTCGTCAGATCTTTATGAAACTTTGGATGCATATTACAGGTGTTACATAAGACCACTGGGTCTTTTTGGGGTGACCGTTGGAGGACGTTTAGGCTTATATGGACTTGGAGCCTAATTTGGCTCGATTTTAAATATAAAAAAAAACACTGTGAGTTAATGGGACTACCTAACTTACTATTTGCTAAACATGTGTTATATATTTTCTACTTTCTTCCATGCTCATCCATGTTATGTCTTCTTACCGATTTCAAATGATTATTAGTTATTGTAACTGCCTTTCTATACGTGCTACCCGGTGGTTACTTTGTGTTTCACCCGGGGAGGGCACACTTAAGCTCATATCGGCTGGGATTACTCGAGTATGGTGTGTGTTTGACCGTGTTAGAGTCCGGTCGTTTTCCCCTCTGTCCGGGATAGCTCGGGCGGGAAGATCATTCCACTGGCCGGGATAGCTCAGGCGGTATGATATTTATGATACATTGTTGTACTTGTCACGTCCGCGATAGCTCGGTGGTGTACATATCTACTATTGACTTCCACATGATATATTTGTTGCATACTTTAATAATTAGATGGTTGATTCCCGAATGATGATTACTTGTTACATTATTTATTTCTTCGTGATCATTGATTTCCATGGATTACATCTGTGAAGCTTTAGTGGTTAGTAATTCCCGTTTACTCACTAAGCATTTTGTGCTTACTCCTTTAGTTGTTCACATATTTACAGGTCGTGTGGATAAGGCGAAGAACAAGCTCGAGTAGATTGAGATACTTGCTTTTGGGGATTCCGGTAGACCAACTCTTTTGTTATTAAGTATTTAGTCGAATACAACTTTAGGTTGTAAATTATTAGTCGTCTTTTGGTTGTAACCTCAAGTATCTAGTTAATGGGTAGCGAATGTCCTTCGTCTTGTATATAGTTTAGGTTTCCACAAAGTTATTACTTTAGAATTGTCTGTTTTGGAATATTTTGGAAAACAGGTGATTACGGAAACGTCCTGTAAACCAAGCGGACATTTCGAATTTGAAACTCTAAATTATAATATTCCGTTTGTTTTATTATGGTCTAAATAGGGTAACTTTTGGTTTTATCTATGTAAATCTGAGTCTTTCATGCATTCATGACACATTTATTTGAAAATTACATGTTTTGAGTGTATTGGTCGTTCAATAGGAGTCATGTAATTTAGATTGTAATGCAATGGATCCATAGAGTCATTTTGTTGGTTTGAAATGGGATATATATATATATCCAAAATCAATGGAGGACTCAAACTATAAACCTTGAATGGTTGAACTTGATGACCGTGTGATCCATAGCGGAGGACTAAAGCTATAGATCGTGAGTGGTTGAACTTGATGATCATAAGGCCCATGTGACTGTAAATTCTAGTGAACGAGCATAGGATCAGTGGAGGACTCAAACTATAAACCATGGATGATTGAACTTGATGAGTGTGAGATCCGTAGTAGGGGCTCATCAACGTTGATGTATGACTTACTTTGTAATCGTCATATTCGATGGATACGAGTCTCCCTCTTCATGAAATATGTTGTTTTGGGTATTGAGTATTATCTACGTTTTTGGTGATGTTTTGGGCAAGGAGTGTTATCCATGATTTGTTGTTTTGGGTATTAAACATTATCCACGAGTTTGGATGCTTTGGATAATAGAGTTTTATCCATGTTTTCAATATTTGAATACTAAAATTTATTCCCGTTTTAATTTCATGATAAAATGGGTGTTTTAGCCACCGAGTGTTCATCACGAAAATAGTGGGTTGTGGAAAGATGTTGCTTTTATGATAAAGATGTTTCATTTGAGAAATTATGATTTAAATCAGTAGTTTTTCACTTTTACCGTTTTATAATTATGATGAAAACTGTTTGAACTCAATATTAAGCCTAATTCTTTTTCCTTATCGGCATGTAAGCATCAGGTTCTTGTTGGGGATGATACTAGTGACACTATGAAAAATTAAGTGCTAGTCAGAGATGAGAGATTTAGCTATTTGGGAACGTCTTCCGTATTTCGAGATCGCGGCTGTTGTTAGGTGTTAGTAACACACATCCTTGATTTAGACTTTGTGTAACGTTTGGTTTTTCAATTGATGATGTTAAATCTGACATTACAATTATAAGTAATCAAGTGTTTGACATTTAGAAAGAAATTTATTTCTTATTTGATGTTTATCACATTTCCAGATTTTAGGTGCTACAATATTTGATATTGATAATTAGCCGTAATAAAACGAGTTATTGAAGATGGTGTTTGGATGTAATTTTCTTGTTTGAAGTATTTTACAAGTTTTGATTATATTAATATTTATTAGATAAAATATTTGTATAATTCTACATATATTTATGAATGAGAATTTAATTAAAATAGTCATTTAAATTTTTTTACCCAAATAATGATTTTCTCTTTGAGTTTATCAAAATAATTAAAAAACCCCACAAAATATATATCCCACGAAATACAAGAAATCGTGGCCTTCCTCCAAAAAAACTACCATACCCTACGATATACCTCACGATTTTGTAGGATTTGGGGTTTAAAATAAAAAATATTTTTAATTAAATTCCCTTTATAAATTTATAACAAGAATAGAACATTGTGATGATTATCATTATTCCAACATAATTTTAACATAATAACTTTAATATGATATTTAAGATTAATTAATAAGATAATTTGTGATGAGTTATTAACAATTGCGATTTATTTATGTTAAAATCATCATGGATCAATGATAGATGTAGCTATGCTTATTTTAAGATAATTATTAGTCATTTGGATTATTTGATGAATTATGAACAACTAATTTCTTTTAGGTGTATTTTGATTTTACTATGATGCATGTTATATGTATGGTTTTTGAAATGCAAATTAAAGTATGTCATAAAATGTTGATTTTGTTTACAATGTGAAAGCCATGAACATGTGTTTTGAAAATAATTGCATGAAAACGTGATATCATATGCATGTGGATTGACATCATCACGCCAAAGTCATCGATAAGACTTACATCTAAGACATAAGAGCATCTCCAATAGCCATGCTAAGATAGAAAAAAGTAGGATTTTAGCATTTTTGTTGCTCCAACAACTATGCTATCCACCATGCTAAAATAGAAAAAAACATGATAGAGATTATAAAAATCTCTAAATTTAAAGAAATCTCTAAAAGCCACTAGAATAAAGAGAAAATAATATTTAATTGTCTCCAAAACCAATTAGAGTGTTTAGATAAAATGTGTAGAAGAGATAAATAATATTTTATTAATATAATTAATGTTAGAATTGCTAAAATAAAGTAGCTGTTGGAGTTAGATGTAAATTTTTATAGAGATTTTGAATTTTATTACTCTATTATAGAAATATTATAGCATAGCTGTTGGAGATGCTCTAACATTGTTAATTTGTTTGCACGAAATAGGAGGGTTTTTTTAAAGGCATCATGTTTTTCTTAATTTAATCAAATTTGATCATTACTTAATTATATTTTATTTTATCAATATTTTATTTTTAACAATAATTATTTAATTATATATTATTTTTAATTTCATTATTTTATGTTCTAAAGGTGAAAAACGTAAGAAGAGATCTGGACAATTGATCACCTTTAATCTTAAATCCATACATGAATGGCGGTTGATCAAGCGTCCAGATCCATTTTTAAGATATTTTGACTTTTTTCTTACTCTATTTTAGAAAAAATATAGAATAACTTTTGGAAGAGATCTCGACCATCGATCACCTTTAATCTTAAACCTACACATGAATCGCGCTTGATATGATGATTGATATTCTGGTGCATCTCATTACATCTAATCTTGATATGCATCCAAAGATGGAGACCCCTCCTTACGTTTCTCAACTTAACTATTCTTCTCGTCGAAACACAATATTCAATAAACAATCCCTTAATTTAATTTTGATACAATTTGTACAAAAAGTATAACCCAACTTTACTCAAACTCAATCGAACCCTAAAGAACCTTGGAAGCATTAATACGACCGAATAAGCGGAACCCACAACAGAATTAAATCAGGTTTAATCCCCAAACCGATGTATAAAATGTGCATCATCTTGGTTCAGGACGTTGAACAAGATGCCAGAATTCAGCGAGATCCGACGTTACTTGTCGGATTTCATCCTCCTAAGTTGGTTATCTAAAATGACAATGTTTAATTTGTAAACTAAAACAAAGACAAATTTTAGGAACCGTTCACCAAACATTAACCGGATGCCACTTACCCTACCGGGTGAACATCATAATATGACCATGACAAAGAATCTTATCTGATAAAAAATCTTGCAAGTAAATGAGGAAGAAGACTCTTAACTAGTTAGTAGTTAAGAGAGTTCACCAACAATCCCTTTTAACGAACCAAAATATAACCAAATAAAATAGGTGAAAAGTAATAACTTTTATGGAAAAAGTTCATTAAACAAACATGAGATCATGTGAAAAGTGAAGTTAAGGTGAGAAAGATAAGAAGATACCTCGACCATTGATCATTTTTAATCTCAAACCCACCTATGAATCGCACTATGAGGACTGATCCTGTGTGTCTTGGTGCATCTCATTCTATCGTGCATCAAAATGTGGAGATCCCTTCTTACGTTTCTCACCTTAACTCTCTTTCTCACCGGAACCTAACCCTCAATAAACAACCTAGGGATGAGATCGGTACCAGACCGGGGCGAACCAAACCGGTTGATACCAATTTTTTTGGGACTGAAAATGAGGACCGAAAACTGAACCGTATGTACAACTTCGATACTGGTTCGGTTTTGGTTTTGGGACGGGAAAATCGATACTAGGACCGCTTAGGACTGAAAATTGAAAGTAGGTAAAGAAACAATTAAAACCAATTACAAATCAATCGCAAAAGTTCAACAATCAAAAATTAAATACATCAAAATCAAGGGTTGAGTTTAGAAGGAGAGTTAAAGTGATAAGCGTAAGAATGGATCTTTACATTTGGATGCACATTAAGATAAGATGCACTGAGATGAGGTGCGTCGAGATGCACCAGATCAACTCCCTTCTAAGGCGCAATGCATGGATGAATACGAGATTAAAAGTGATCAATGATTCAGATCTCTTCTTACGCTTCTCACCTTAAGTCTTCTTCTCACACAATCCTCACCCTCAAAATCAATCGCAAAAGTTCAACAATCAAATGACCAATTTTTTTTATTTATGGTGATACCAGACCGGAACCCAACAGTTGGTACCAAAATTTTTTTAAAACTAAAAACAAGAACCGAAAACCGAACCATATATACAAATTCAATACAGGTTGGATTCCAAGAAACAAGTCATCTAGTAACATCCCTAAAACAACCCATTGATTTTAAATTTGATACAATGTGTACAAAAAGTATCAAACCAAACTTTACTCAAACTCAATCGAACCCTAAAAAGCAACCTTGGAAGCATCAATACGACCGAATAAGCGGAACCCACAACAGAATTAAATCGGGTTTAATCCCCAAATCCATGTATAAAAAATGTGCATCCATCTTCTTTCAGGGTGTTGAACAAGATACCAGAATTCATCGAGATCCGGCGTTGTTCGTCGGATTTCGTCCTCTTATAATCATCAATCATGATGATGAAGGTTTCATGTTCCACCATCGCTGCATCTCTTCTCGCTGCATCCACAGCTGCTCTCTCCTCTTCTCATTCAAACCCTAATTTCCAGGTAAATCATCCTTTGTTTTTCCCCCAAATTTCAAGGTTTTATTGCTCTATTTACTTAACCAGAAGAAGATGGATGTAATTTATTGTGTGATTTAATAGGAATTGAGAGGGCGAAGAGGCGAAGAAAGCAGTTTAGAGAAGGAGAAATTTGCACCAAGATTCGATGGATTAAGGTTCATCGAGACATTGGTGACCGCCCACAAGTGACAGAAGTTGCAGGTTTTTCAATTTCCAACCATTTTTCATGCCAAAGTTGCAATCTTTTTATCTTCTTGTTTCCAATTTGGAAGATGAAGAATTTGTTGTAGGATTGTGACGTTTTGATTTTGGTGTGATGGAGGTTGGATTATATCTTTTCTTTCTGTGTTTAAGATCCCAATTAATTGGGCGCCGAATGTATTACTATTTGAGTATTATCGACATTTATTTCTTCAAACTTTTAATGGATTCAGAAATTGCATAGCTTTGTGGTGTAGTTTCAGATTAATATGGTTTTGGAAGTACCCATTGAAGGGAAGTACTTTTTGTCTGCTATGATTCTACAAAGGGGGAGGATAATTTATTTAGTATTCATGATGAATGCCATGATTATTCATTGTGAATACTACATGGAATGGCTACTCTTTGAAATCTTTATTTGATCATCTGTTTCTAATAATGGTTATTGTATTTGTCATCAATCATATATTCTCTCTTGGTGGGATTATTCTTTCTATAAAACTGTATTATGTTTACTTGTCTCTTCTTACCAATGATTCATAGATGAATTATTGGAGAAAACATCTTCATCTCATTGACAGTTTTAAGTTAAAAGAAGAATTAAGGATGTGTGTTGGAAATGTAGTATTCATTGTGAATACTACATGGATGGAATTGGATCTTTACAAATTGAAATATTCTTTGACAAATTGGTGGGAATGAAAACTCATTTGTATTCCTCATTGTTCTCATTCCTATTCCGACAAACCATCATGTGAATAGATGTTTAATAGGAAAGTGTTCTTTGTAATTGTATAATGGCAACAAAGAACCATTACTTTCTTTTTCTTTTTCAAGTAATCATAGGTGTTTTGGTGTGTGTGTGTGTTTTCACGAGCCCTTTTAAGGACAGGGGCGGACCTATGTATGCTTAAGTGGGCTCACGTGCATCTTGTTCAACTAATTTTTACAAGTAGGATTTTCTTTGAGGCATGAAAGGTGCATCTGTTAAAAAGGGGTCCCTCGGGATATTATAGAATATAAGGAACATCAATAAAAAACACCTGAAAAACTACCTCGAAATCAACCAAAACCTGAAAAAGTCTTTCAAAATCAATCAAAAAACTGAAAAAGTCGTTCAAAATTGCACAAAAAAACTTAAAAATCCCTCGAAATCAACCATAAAACGTAAAAGTCTTATGAAACGGCGGAATTTGGTTAAAAACATATCGAATGACTTTACGGTCTTCGATCCACCTTAAAGATGCATTTGTTTGGCAAAAATCATGGGCCATCACTGCCTAAGAGCGTGAGATTGTAAAGATAACCATAAGAATATTTCAAGCTAGTTTCGGCTCTTCTAAGAATATTGAACTGAGCCGGTTTGTGTGCATTTCTCTTCTAAGAATATTTAAATTGAGCCGGTTTGTGTGCATTTCTCTTCTAAGAATATTTAAATTGAGCCGGTTTGTGTGCATTTCTCTTCTAAGAATATTTGAATTGAGCCGGTTTGTGTGCAATTCGGTGTCTCTTCTAAGAATATTTGAACTGAGCCGGTTTGTGTGCATTTCGGTGGCTCTTTTGAGAATACGTGAGTTGAGCCGGTTTGCGGTGCATTTTAGCGGCTCTTCTAAGAATACTTGATGCATGCATCTTTGTCTAATCCCATAAGGCTCTGATAATAACAGTAAAGAAAATTCCAAGTTATTCTAAGAATACTCAAAGGAGTCACAATACCATAGATTTTATTTCAAACCATTGGTAAAAGTAACATAACAAAAACAACACGAAAATAAAAGTATAAGAACTTGTTTGTTTTTCAATTTTAAGTTGTTAATCAACACTTATGTCTGATTCGTTTAGACGATTTATAATCATTTCAGAACTTAAATCAGACTTCATGCTTCAGCAGCTCTTAAAAACAAACGTTACCCAAGTCATTTTGTGGTTTTTGGAAGACCACAAGACCTAAATCATAAATGGACATAAACACTTTTTTTTTTTTACTATAATCAACCCTATTAGCTTGTTATAATCAAATTTCCAAAACCATAATCTTGAAAAAGATTAGCACATTGATGCTCGTATCAACAAATTATGCCAATACATTCCAATCAAACATTGTTATTCTATTTATAAGCTTTTAAATCACTTCTACTCCAAAATATTAATACATAACAGTTACACAATATTTACAGATATTCTCACACGAAGAACAGTAAAAGCATATATAAACAACATTATGCAACTTAAAGCTTCGTTTTGGTTCTTGGCCTCAACCAAATGTAAAAAGATTTAAAATTTCCTTCTGATTCCTCCTATTTATTTCACATGTCTTTTTACCATTTACGTGTATCAAAACCCATTCGGGTTCGTTGAAAACGTGTTGTTAGAACACCCAGAGATATCGAGTTAGGTTGATATATATATCTATATATATATAAATATATATATCCATCAAAATATTAAATATTAGTACCCTCAAATTCATTAAAAAGGCAATCCTCTAGTGTGCCAGCCAGCCATATCAAATAACCATCACTCATTTCTTCATCTTCAATTATTCCCTTTCTTTTTTGATAAATTTTTTAATATTATTATTGAAACACATAATTTATCATAGAAGCAACGTACCAAATATAAAACTCTACATCAAAATCTGTTTCTTTTCTTTTTTGGAATTTTTGTCCAATTGCAGTAGGTGTCACTTTAACTTATCTTTAATATTACTACCACTTGTATCACCGGCCATCCACTCATCATCATCATCCATGGAGGATTCCGCCACCCATCTCCGCCGCTCCTCCGCCGTGCTCTTCCTTCTCTTTCACGGTTATCTAGCGGTGTTGGTGTCGTCGATCGGAATCAACTATGGCCAGATTGCCAACAACCTTCCGTCACCGGAAAAAGTCGTTCCGTTAGTGAAATCCATCGGTGCTGATCGAGTTAAGCTCTACGATGCCGATCCTAAAGTCCTTAAGGCGTTTGCCGGCACCGGAGTCGAGTTCATCGTCGGTCTCGGTAACGAGTACTTATCGAAAATGCAGGATTTAGATAGTGCTGAATCGTGGGTTAAGTCCAACGTTCAAATTTACCTTCCGGCGACTAAAATCACCTCCATTGCCGTCGGGAATGAAGTTTTGACGTTTAACGACACTTCTCTTTCCGGCTGTTTACTTCCAGCCATGCAGAACATTCATACAGCTCTCGTTAACCTCAAATTAGACCGTCAAGTTACCGTCACCACCGCACATTCGTTAGCGGTACTTGAAACGTCTTATCCGCCTTCAGCCGGAGCTTTCCGGCAAGATTTAAAAGATTGTCTTTCTCCGATTTTGGACTTCCTTTCGAAAACATGTTCTCCGTTTCTTATCAATGCGTATCCTTTCTTTGCGTATAAGGGGAATCCAAAGCAAGTGTCGTTGGATTTCGTTCTGTTTCAGCCGTCCGACGGAATTGATGATTCCGGCAACAATTTGCATTATGATAACATGTTGTTTGCTCAGATCGATGCTGTTTATGCAGCTTTGGGTTCTTTAGGTTACAAGAATCTTCCGGTTCAGATATCGGAAACCGGGTGGCCGTCGAAAGGTGACGAAGATGAGGTCGGAGCTTCGCCGGAAAATGCTAAAAAGTACAACGGAAATCTATTGAAGTTGGTTAGTCAGAAGAAAGGAACTCCGGCAATGCCGAATTCCCATTTGGATATCTTCGTTTTCGCTATGTTTAACGAGAATTTAAAGCCGGGACCAACTTCGGAACGGAATTACGGTTTATTTAAGCCGGACGGAACTCCGGCTTACAATCTCGGATTCGCCGGAATTACCAATTCCGGCGGCAACAATAACAACACCGGAACAAAAGCACCACCGGTGTACATTTTGCCGCCGGAGAATCCCTCCAGTGGGTATATGTCAATCTCGTCGGCGGTAAGTTTCTTTTTTACCCTTTATTCCTTTCTATAAAGTTTTATTGGATTATAGAGATTTATTATTTTATTTACTGTGAAAGAATCTTTTTATTCGAGAATTGAAGCAAAGATGTCATCTTTATTTGTGTTTGCAGGAAAGAGTTTCATGGAGCATCAGAATCATATCATTAATGGCGGTGGGTTCGATTTCATTGTTATGAAAAAGCCATCACCCCCATCTCAGTTTTTTTTTTAATTTTTAATTTTTAATTTTTAATTAATGAAGTCGAATAAAGAGGCAGGAAAGAATCTTTAAAACCATCTGTAATGGAGATAGAAAAGTAGCAAGTAGAGAAAAGCTTTGTTATTTACAATTCTTTCATTGGAATCATATGCATGTAATGATCATATCAATATCAAATTCAAATTTTCATATATACATATATATATATATATATATATATATATATATTCAGTAAGTTTTGTAAAGCATTTTGGAATTGGATCATTAGGAATACAAACACCAGTTAAAACATCTTTATAATCAGTCAGCTGAATTAATACATTCACACTACTGTTACTACTGTTTTATCTTCCTACCTTACAGTTATGGAAAAATCTAATGCTAAAAGTACAACAAGCAGTTTCTGATCCTAACTAGTTCTTCATAATGCAAACATTGTTTTCCATACTTACAAAGAGATTTTTGGTAATCAGTCAAATGGTCGTTTTACGTTCTCATCAACTCATTGTTCCCATCTCATCTGAACTAGCAGAGGCTTCGTTTGTTCCTCCTTCATCACTGAACGCACTTTCTTCACTAGAATCAGAAGAAGAATCAATATCGTCACTAAGAACTTCAGCTTTCCGTCTCCTTCTAACGTCTTTGATTCCTCTTCCTTGCAGAGCAAGGCGTCTGTGCTTTCGTGCTTTTTGCTTTCCATTCCGCTGAGATTCTAAACTCTTGCTATCTACGTCTTTTGTGTTTCTGTCTGTGCTATAATCGTCTTCTTCTGACTCCAGATTCGGTGCATCAGCTTCAGACTTGCGTCGTTTCCTACCTGCGTTTGTCTGAATACACAAGCATTTAACTGTTCAATATGATTATATAAATGAGGAATTTGACTGCAAGTAAAAAAAACCCGTTCACATGGATAGAAAATAAGGGGCTGTTTGGATGGTTTTCAGTTAATACTGTATGGATAAGGCTGTCTGTGTGGATTAATCTGTCTGTAAGGATTGGGGGGAGGTTTTTGTTTGGGACGGTTTTTCATAGACGGAAGAAACGTGTTTTTTAATTAGGAGGGACGGTTTTGGAAAAAACTTGATCATCTGCATAAAGCTCCCCCCTAGAAGCTTACTGAATAAGCCATTTTTTACATCATTAATACTTTCTCTGTCCCAAAACAAGTGCCCACATTTCAATTTATGTTTGTCCCAAAATAAGTGTCCATTTTCAAAAGTGAATAACCAAATTTTAAAATTTACCCTTAATTAATGCATAAAGAGTTGTGAAAAGAGAGAAATTAAATAGGGGTAAAGATGTCATTTGGTTAAATAAAAAGTGTACTAAAACTGTGTCATTTCAATTGTGGACACTTATTTTGGGAAGGTGGGAGTACCAGACAGTCATGTATGGCAGACCGAATAAGCTGCAAGTCCCATTAAGCTCATTAAGCTGCTAACCAAGCCCTAAGATATGCGAGCTTCTTATACGCTCAAAGTTGTGGGCTAACAATAATTTCCACCATGATTTTAAGTCGATTTGAAGGTTATTGGGCCAACCCGCTGCTTTTGGGCCATGGGGCATTACAATACTGCTTGGGTTTCTGAGCCCAAATAACCCAAAAAGGAACTAATACAGCAAACCAAGGGAAGCGCATTTCGGACCATTTGTTGAAGATAAAAGTATATCAAACCCATATAAAGTTTTTCCATAATTACTAGTCACTTTAAGAGCATACCTTAGGACCACGATCAACCAATCTGGACCATTCACTCCGATTCCTCAAGCAATCAAGAACAGCTTGCGAGTGACTTGAATACGCATAACGCTCCCCATTATGCTTACGCAAGTTGGGCCAATGCTGAAAAAACGAGTCAAAAAATGATCATTAACATGCAAAAATTAAAAAAAACAAGCAATAAAAGATAATCCTACTAAGCAATTATACCGGTAGAACCGCATTGCAGAGTTCTTCATATGTCATCCGTTTCCCTTTACTCATAATCTCAGCAATCAAGCCTAGAAAAAGATAAGATACATCACACAAAATACATCTCATATCAAATATTTATAATATTTATCATTAGATGACAACGTTTACAAACAGTCGAACATAAACATATTGATTGTGTTATGTAACCAGACCTGGTAAAGTGCGATGGGTAGGAACCCCAATTGTGGCTGGTTCGTCATCAGAAGCATTCTGAGGGGAAGTGCGTGTGGATGACGTATTGTGTTCATTAGCTTCATTAGAAGAAGATGGACCACTGCTTGCTGTTGTTGAGGCAGGAGGGGCAATTTTGTCAACATGTTTATTCGATCCATTTTTCATAAGATCATGCCTCCTTGAGTTGGGTAGAGATGGCAATCTATCCACCTTTTTTGATCCATCAAACTCGCGAGAATTGCTTGGCCCGTTATTTGCTAAATCTTTGTTTTTCTTTCTTGAAACCTATCCAAATCTTCCTATAATGAGATCAGCTGCATCTACAACAAATCTAAACATAGGGTGCAAAAAGATTTTTAAGTTAAAGAAACTTACCAAATTATCCTTTCCTCCAGAAGATGATGTTCGTTTCATTAGTGTGCTGGTAGGTGTACTAGAAGCTAGCTGAGGTAAGCTTCCAGCATGGCGCATACGTGGCACACGTGGGACTCTAGGAGAACTATTGAGTTCTTGGTGAAGAAGTAAAGCAAGCTGTAGGAAAGCATATTACAAATAAGAAACATCATATTCAAGTGGTCTCTCTCTCTCTCTCTCTCTTTATATATATATATATATGTATCTATAGGGTCAGGTTAAGGGGAAAATGCCAAAAAAGAGAAAACTGAAGAACACCCAGGGAGCCCTCTAGATGGTATGCACAAATGCATACTGGTAATTTGTAACATGCATTTGTGCATATGCACTAATGCATATATATGCACCGGTGCATAGGAAAAACAGCTTCAGTCGCTTGTATGCATTTGTGCATACCTTGCGGATGAAGGGCTCCCGGGGTGTTCTTCAATTTTCTCTTTTTTTAGTGTTTTCCCTCTATATCTATATATACAAGATACTTTGGGAATACTTAAATTCTTTCAAATGAAAAAACCCATGTTTATTTTCATACCTCTTCATCACTTAAAGTTGCAGGTGGGTTGGTAGACGTTGGAGGGTGAACATGTGGTGGATTGTTCTTTGATGCAGGCTGTCTATTTAACTGATTGATCTTTTCACCTCTTACTGATACCTCTGAAGCACTTTTATTCTGTTCAAGTGCACCATTCTCACTTCGCAATGAATTAGCGGAGTCACCAGAATCTGGGGTAGCACCTATCTGAACCGAAGAATTTTTAGAAGACGATAAGATTGCAGGGTCCTTTGAATCAGACGAGTTCTTCTTGGAAACAGAAGCATGTGAGGATTTGCTCAAATGTGATGATTTTAAGGCAGATGTAGACAACGATTTCGGAAGATCTTTTACTAATTTCTTAGGCTTCTCAATAGCATTATCTCCAATCCGCGATGATTCACTAACATTATCTTTTCTGCCCTTGATGTTATTATTATTATTATTATTATTATTATTATCAGACGCTCCCTTCTGTTTCCCACCTGAGTTGCGATCATCAGTGTTGGAATATCTTGACTTATCAGAAACAGACGGTTTTGAAGAAGGTTTTCCAACAGAAGATTTTACTACTGTAGATACCGTCACTTTACATTGATTAGGTGCTCCTGAAGGACTTTTAACTGTTCCATGTGATTTGGAAGGTCCCTCTGTGGGTCCCGCCCCATGTTTAAATTCTGAAGAACCCCGAGTTACAGTGGAACTTTCTGATCCCTTCGTGTGTCCCTTGGGCTGGCTGGACCCACAGGGTGGTTCATCAGGTTCATCGGCTTGACCATCAACGTGCGGTAGGCTTTTATCAACATTTTGCACCTTATGGATTTGTGACACAGATACAGCTTCTTTCTTGACTTCAAAACTTGCAGATAAAGGATTTTTAGAAATTTTTGTAACTTGGGGAACGGTTTTTGAGCTATCCAACTTTATATCATTAGGAAAAATTTCAGAATTAGAAGTCTTTACAGGACGATTGGTTTCTACTACTTTTACTTCAATTGATTGCAATGGGCTAGCATGGAGTTCACCATTTGGGGCCAAGTCCACTTCTTCTAGATTGTTAGTGTTAGACTGAGTTCCATTACTTCTACTGCAACTTGTTTTATTGTCATTCACATCATCAACAACATCCTGGCCGACCTGAAAAAGAATATATAATATAAAACAATATTACACCTCAATGCAATTTAAAAAATAAGTAGAAGCCAACTACAGTCAAAAGCAACAAAAATATTTTGTACTTAAAAGAACTTCTTTCTTCTATATACATTTCTGTTGGAACAAGTGCAATGGGCTATAACTTGTGTGTTAAATGAAACGTGAAAATTAGTTCCATGAAACGATAAAAAAAACCCATCAGTTACTGTGTTGGCTATTGGCTACAACTATTAAGCTCGAGCTAGATCCAAAAACCCTCCCATGGAAGAGTTATTTGACATAAACCATGCTTCACCTGCTCCTAATCCCACTATTAGTTGTTACGCATGTCTTCCAAACAAAAAGTTGTGATCCAACTAAATGAAAAATGAACACGAATTTCCTATAATATACACATTTAGAAATAATACACACAATATATTTAAATACAGAGTTAAAAAATATAGCATAATATAAGTTGTATCTAAATCCTATTCAACACAGGACAGATTACAATGAGGAAGTATATGGAGATTGGAGACAAAACACTAAGATAGAACCAAGGATTCTAAGCTTCAAACATAGAGTACCTAGGATCTGTTGGAATTGCATAGAACATAAACCAATGCATTTCATCCAAGGGTTAACTCGAAAAGCCAATAAAGGATAGTTTTTTTTCCTTCATGTTCAGTGCAAGTACAGAGTACCGATAGTAGAAATGAAAATCTGGCTTGTTACATGATATCCTTTATTGTGCACATAATCTAAATTATCAAAATGATAATCCTTGTTTTGTGTTTCAAGTGGCTCCTATGGACAAACTCTAGTGAGGGTATGTGTATTCTTCTCATTGCTCTTCGGTTCTCATCGATTTTATTATACTTCTAGATATCATCTTGCTTCGTTATCTTATATTCTTATTAATTATTATAAGCCCCTACTTGAAGTTATGTAAACAGAAAATGGCCTTTCTCCATGTTGGTAGTAAGTGTTTCCAGTTACTTATTTGCAACCGTTCCAGAGATCTATAAAATTTTATTTACTAAATGGCACCTTATCCTAGAAGTCAATCAGTCATGGCAGCAGCATGATATCAATCAGAAACTTATGCTATTGACTTAATAAGCATGATATCTATCCATATTAAACATATAAAATCAAATGAGATACACGCAAAATAAAATCTTATATATTGTTCCTTCATCTCTACCTTCTTTGGTAGCAGGTGCTTAAAGCTTGTCCATCTTATATTTGAAATGTATTCTTAATGTTCGTTTAGATGGCAATGAAATGCAAGTTAAACCCATCCAGACAACCTAGGAGGTTTACAAATATATCAAGATTAATAATATACAAAGATTCAATCAACAGATACTGCTACTGCTTCTGTACATGACAACCACCATTTATAACCTTCTTTAGATTTCTGGAGAATCTTACATAAAGTTCTTAGCAGCTTAAATGTGTGAATTGTGATCCATGCAGTTAGATTTAATTGTATTTCAGGGTTCCTAAGAAAATACTGACTTGAACGGACGAGTCCCACCACACAAGCATATCATATTAGCTAGGCTATCAAGAGAGATTAATGAGTGCCTCCTAGGGTTTCATCACAGCCTACAATTGTATTGGTCCAGCTAAAGAGCTGAATAAAAATGAACCTAAGACAGATAAGATGATGCTACTATAAACTTGGTCCAGCTCCAAGTATTTTTTAAGCTTTGATTAGTTTTAAATGGATCCAGACTCCTATCCTTCAAAACCATGAGCTACCGGATATTTGCAAATATGAATTACATTGTTACATACCTTATCTTTCATGGTAATAGTTTCCATAGGATTGTGTTTTAGTGATGATGCCATGCCATCCTCTGTTTGAGAAGAAATCTCAACACTTGGAGGAACTTGATTTCCATCATTTTCTTCCATTTGTTTTGCTTCTTTTGAGGGATTTAGTCCTGAATCATCAATAGGTACCTTCTCCGAAGGTTGTCCACTAGAGGAGGGGTTGTTATTGGTGTTGAACAAGATATCAAGGCAACCGTCTGATTTATGATTGGTCTGCACATCCGCTCTTGAATTTTCATGTTTGCAACTTTGCTTATCAGTCTTGAAAACCTTAGGACCTTTGCCTTCATATGATTCTGATTGTTTTGCATCACTTGACGGAGTGGACACTAGTATTATAGTAAAGTAAACATGTATTATTAAGCTTGCTTTCATAGTAAATTATTAATTAGTGTTTGCAGAGTCATACAGGCATACATACTAACACCCAACACCAAATGTCAAAACTAGATAAACAATTAAACATTAAAACAGAAGAAGCCTAAATGGTGCAAAATTCACAAGAATACCTGATTCAAAAGAATGGAGATCTCTCTTCCTAGAATCTCCTTCTTTATCCACAGCTTTGCCATTTTTCTTCCTGTTTAGATCCTTGAACACCCTGGAATCATCTTTCTTTTGGTTGCCTAAATGCATCACAATAGGCTTCGGTAAGCTCCTTTCCCTTCTGACACCAGTGTGCTGGCGTTTACCTTCATAATTCTCGACCTCTTGTTTCTTCTTATCAGTAGTTGGTGGACCCATATCACATCCTCCATTATCCAAGGTTTTCATGCCACTAAAAGTTGCTACTTGGGCTGGCAATGCGTTCTCCTTTGACAACGAAAACAAAGCATCGGCCCCTTTACTGGCACGAGTTTCCATTTCCTCCTTGCCTTTGTTACCATCATCCTGCCTTTCATCCCAACAAGGAAACTCCCTGTATTGATAATTGAACTTCTTGGGGACATATCCTGTGCACTTCCAAAGCTCGCGACTGAAAACCGAAGACACCCCACCAAATAAGGCAGGATCACCACCAGGAATACCCTGCAAATGAACCTTTTCTTCTAGAGGAACCTCGGTCCAAACCTGCAATGAATTCTGTGGTGGGCAACTCAACGGATACGGGCTGTCCATCCTCAATGTTTTAGTAGGCAATTCAACCAACAATTGGGCAACCTCCGTTTCTTCACTCTCCTTCCTAAGCTTCTTGCTTTTACACTTATCGCAAGCAAACAATTTCTCACTCTTGACATATCTCGAACACCTAGTGTGCACCCAAACACCACATTCATCGCAATCAACCATCTCTTCCCCATCATCAAAATTAACCCCACACACACAATCCACCGTCCAAGATTCGTCCACCCAGTCATCGGGTGTGTCCGAAATCGTCGGCAGACGATGCGATCGGCTTTTCATCGCCAAACCCTAGTTCTATAAAAATCCAAAAACTCCGAAAATACTGAATAGGCCAAAAAACCAATTAACACCCATTACCCGTTTCATCAATCAGGTTCCAAACATAATTGTCTTGCTCATAGTTTTCAACAAGCAAGTGCTTCCATTTTTTTCTATAAATCGATCAAAAGGGCGTTGAAGAAAGAGGAATTTAAAGAGGAGAAAGAGAAAAAAACAAACCGAAAATAGGAGAATATGCAGCGTAAGAATACCAGTTGAAAAGGGGAGACCAAATTTCGTCCGGCTATGGCACCTTCGTTGGTCTGATGTCTTGATTTCGTGAAGTAGCGATGTAAGACGATGAATTATGTGGACGTGAAAGTAGCCGGAATGAAGAAAAGAGAGATAAGCAATTTGGAATTACGAAGGGGGGTTATGAAATCGAGTGGCGTGACGTCCGTCGACTTTCTGTGTGTTTGTCATTAACTAGTAAACATAGATGATGATATTGGGTCAGCCTGCCAAGCCCAACCCACCAACAAATGGGCCTTCAAGTAGCCCATTAGGCTCAGCCCAATACAAAATATGCCCCTTTACATACAATCAATTTTTTTTTTGAAGATTTGAAAATTGTTATTTTCGTCTATATGTTTTTGAAAATTACAGTTTTTGTTTATGTGGTTTCAGTCGATTCCTAAGGGTGCGTTTAGTTAGTGAAAACTGTTTTCATTTTCCAAGAAAATGTTTTCAGAAAATGAAGTTGCGTTTTCATTCTCAGTTTTCTATGAAAAAATTTTAAAACGCGTTTAGTTGAAGTGGTGGAGTTTTCATTTTTCATTTTTAGAAAATTAGAAAACGCGTTTAGTTGTGCATTTTCTACCAGTTTTCATTTTCCATTTTCAATTTTTTTTTCAAATTAGAAAGTGTGTGTACACACACACTTTCACGCGCGCGCGCACACACACACACACACACACACTTTCACAAACACGCACATACACACACTTTCACAGACATAAACACACATTCACACATTTTCACTTTCACACAGACATACACACACACTTTCACTTTCACACACACACACACACACTTTCACATGCACACACATCACACGCACACACACACTTTCATTTTCACTTTCACTTTCACACATACACACACACATACATTTTCACTTTCACACAGACATACACACACGCTTTCGCTTTCACTTTCACACATACATACACATTCACACACACACATTTTCACACACACTCACTTTCACACACACTCACTTTCACACACACATACTTTCACACACACTCACACACACACACACTTTCACTTTCACACAGACATACACACACACTCTTTTACTTTCACACACACGCACACACACACATACATTTTCACTTTCACACAGACACAGACACATACGCACTTTTACTTTCACTTTCACACATACATTCACACAGACACAGACACACATTCACACACACACACACACCCACTTTCAAACACACACACACACTTTCACAGACACACATACACGCTCTTTCACACACACTCACACATTCACAGACACGTACACACACACACTTTCATAGACATAAACATACATTCACACACACACACACACACACACTTTCACACACACACACACACAGACACACACTTTCACTTTCACTTTCACTTTCACACACACACACACACTTTCAGTTTCACTTTTAAAAATGCGTGTGTATGTGTAAGAATGAAAGTGTGTGTGTGTAAGAATGAAAGTGTTAGTGTGTGTATGAAAGTGTGTGTGTGTGTGTGAAAGTGTGTGCGTGTGTGCTTGTGTGTGAAAGTGTGTGTGTGTATGTGAAAATGTAAGTGTCAATATAAGTGTGAAAGTGTGTGTGTGCATGTGTGTGCAAGTGTGCACGCGCGCGTGTGTGTGTGTGTGTGTATGAAAGTGTGTGTGCGTGTGTGTGTGAAAGTGTGTGTGCGCGAGTGTGTGTGTGAAAGTGTGTGTGAAAATGAAAGTGTCAATGTGTGTGCGCGTGTGTGTGTGAAAGTGTGCGTGTGTGTGTGAAAGTGAGTGTGTGTGTGTGTGTGTGTGTGTGTGTGTGAAAGTGTGTGTGCGTGAGTGTGTGTGTGTGTGTGTGTGCGTGTGTGAAAGTGTGTGTGAAAATGAAAGTGTCAATGTGTGTGTAAAAGTGTGCGCGCACGCGTGTGTGTGTATGTGTGAAAGTGTGCATGTGTGTGTGAAAGTGAGTGACTGTATGTGTGTGTGTTTGTGCGAATGTGTGTGTGGGCGTCTGAATGTGTGTGTGTATGTGTGTTTGTTTGTGTGAATGTGTGTGTGTGCGCGCGCGAATGTGTGTGTGTGTGTGTGTGTGTGTGTGAATGTGTGTGTTTATGTTTGTGTCTCTGAAAATGTGTGTGTGTGTATGTATGAATTTAAAAGTGTCAGTGTGTGTGAATGTGTGTGTGTGTGTGTGTGTGAATGTGTGTGTTTATGTTTGTGTCTCTGAAAATGTGTGTGTGTGTATGTATGAATTTAAAAGTGTCAGTGTGTGTGAATGTGTGTGTGTGGGAATGTGTGTGTGTGTGTGTCTTTGTGTGTATGTGTGTGTTTGTGTGTTTGTATGTGAAAATGTGTGTGTGTGTGTGAATGTGTGTGAATGTGTGTTTGTGTATGTGAAAATGTATGTGTGTGTGAAAGTGTGTATGTGTGTGTGTGTGAAAGTGTGCGTGTGTGTGTGTTTGTTTGTGTGAATGCGTGTGTGTGTGCGCGCGAATGTGTGTTTGTGTGTGTGTGAATGTGTGTGTTTGTGTCTTTGAAAATGTGTGTGTATGAAAATGAAAGTGTCAGTGTGTGTGTGAATGTGTGTGTGTGTGCAAGTGTGTGCACGCGCGCGTGCGTGTGTGTGTGTGTGTGTGTGTGTGTGTGTGAAAGTGTATGTGTGTGTGCGTGTGAAAGTGTGTGTGCGCGAGTGTGTGTGTGTGTGTGTGTGTGTGAAAGTGTGCGTGCGCGAGTGTGTGTGTGTGTGTGTGTGTGTGAAGAAGAAAGTGTCAATGTGTGTGTGTGTGTGAAAGTGTGTGTGCATGTGTGAAAGTGAGTGTGTGTGTGAAAGTGTGTGTGCACGAGTATGTGTGTGTGTGTGTGTGAAAATGAAAGTGTCAATGTGTGTGTGAAAGTTTGTGTGTGCGCACGTGTGTGTGTATGAAAGTGTGCGTGTGTGTGTGAAAGTGAGTGTGTGTGTGTGTGAAAGTGTGTGTGAAAATGAAAGTGTCAATGTGTGTGTGTGAAAGTGTGTGTGCATGTGTGTGTGTGTGAAAGTGAGTGTGTGTGTGTGTGAATGTGTGTTTGTGTTTGTGTCTTTGAAAATGTGTGTGTGTGTGTATGAAAATGAAAGTGTCGGTGTGTGTGTGTGAATGCGTGTGTGTGTGTGTGAAAGTGTATGTGAATGTAGAAAATTATTTAGAAAATGAAAATTTTGAAAACTCAAAAAAGTTGTTTTCTAAATCCAATATAAATTTAGAAAATGAAAAAAAAATTGGAATTTTTTTGAAAACTGAACGAACTAAACGCGTTTTCTAAATTTTCATTTTCTCTGGAAATTTTTTCTAGAAAACAGAAAATTTTTTACGAACTAAACGCGCCCTAAGATATTCGTTCTCGGATGGGCTTTGCCAGCCATTAGAGTAAGTAATGTTGGTGATTTGTATCACCAATATTATTTAAGTGTTGATTGGAATTTTTTTATTTAGGTTAATATTGTTTTATAGAAAATGCATTAAAAACCCGAATTTTGGAAAATAACCCGTTTTTTCCCCCTCTTGTGTAAAATCGTGTGAAGAAGCAGTTTGCTACGGTTTTTGTTGGCAATTTCTTATCTTCTCGAATTTGATCATTTTCTGGGTATGAAATTCATAGGAATTCTCTCTGAGTTCGATAATATACTGAATTTTATCCGACTGATCATTTCGTGAGTACCATCGAAATATTTCAATCTGAAAGTGTTTCACGACTTTCAGTAATCCGAGTAATCGAAATCCAGGATATCCAACAAGTAAGAGGATCTACAGTTAATGAACTTAAAGAACTGCGAATTTTGACCGGATTGTACACCTTTGTGTCTGGCTGTTCGTGTGGTTTATGATTTATTGCTTTTTTTCGTTCATATTTAATTTGTTGTTATTTACTTTCTTCATACTTAACTGTAATGAATTGTATGGGACAAACAAAATAACAAATTAAAAATTACAGAGACAGAATATAGTAATTTTGAAAATAAAAGAATGAAAGTCCTATTCAAAACAAACCATAGGGATGGAAATTATTGTGGATGAGCATCAAAATAAAGAGATACATAACATCCGCATGTTTTTTTTTTGGTTGTTGAAGAAAGATGAATATTAAATAATGTGTTTAAAAGATTCTTTTGAAAAAGTGAGTCGAATTAATTATTTGAATATGTTTTTAATAAAATAAAACTACAGACAAATTTGAAAATGTTTCTATTTTACTGTTAATTTACATATGAATAAGCATATAAAGCCTCTAACGTGTAGCTCAGTTGGTAAAAAGATGAGGCGACTTTGCCTCTGATGTGTAGCTCAGTGAGATATTGACTTTCTGTATATATGTTAACATCTAAAATAGACCGATCACTCACTAAACACCTAATTTGAACATATCATGTTTGTGGTTACGAATTATTATATACGTATACACAAATAGCACCAAAAACAGTTTCCCCTAACGTTTCTTTCTAAAGTTGTATAATAACATACTTTGACGAACACATATCAGTAAATAAATAATTTACATATATTTAAGTTTTGAAAACATGTGAATTCACCCGGACATTTTAGACCCTTAACTAGCTTCGTTCATGTTAATGTCCACGAACGACCCGACACGAAAATTAACTTTCCAAGCTAAATATCATGATGAGCCGGGTGTCCGACCATTTTTTCATCAACTGGTCACAAAGGTCACAAATAATAATATCTCAACATTAGTTCAAAACACATTATATAGAGGAAAGTTCAAATGCGAACTCAAATTTGATTGTGAACGTGAGGACAAATGAAAGTGCGACACGTGTCTGAATGTAGATTATTCAGACTGAATAATCAAAGAAATATTCAGACCGAATAAAACTGAATAAACACTATATTCAGTTTTATTCGGTCTGAATAAGCATTATTCAGACTGAATATACACTATATTCAGTTTTATTCGGTCTGAATAATCTTTTGATTATTCAGTCTGAACATGACACGTATCACGCTCTCATTTATCCTCACTTTCACAACCAAATTTGAGTCCACTAATGGTACCCTTTAATTATTTTACGCAATATTCACTACAAACACCTCGAATTTATTTCTATAAAAATGACCAAAATCTTCACGGACAATAACATTCATTAATAAGGATATTTCTCTAAAATATGGATAAAATACGATTTTAATTTTTGCAATTTTAAAACTTTATTGCTTAATGTAATAAATCACCAAGATAAATGTGAAAATTAGGGTTGTTTTCTGACCCATTTTGGTTGTTTAAATCTCCAAACCACAAACCAAACCGTGATGATGGTTTGTTAAAATTTTCAAACCGAATGATTTGGTAGCAAGTGGTCAAACCAGATCACAAAAGACGGTCTACTTTGACCGATTTAAAGTTTAGACGATGTGGGGTTATTAGATTTTAAACTAAAGAACTTAATATCTATATTCAAAATGAAATCCTACCGATATAACATTATTAAAAAATATTTATACAAATTATAAAATAAACATCTAGCTCCAAAATAAAAAAAGAAAGACCAAGTAAGTTCAAAAAAAAAGTTAAACAAGTCATTCAACAAATAGTTGGAATTTTGGACAAAACATTGAGCAACTCAAAGAACAACTTGGAATTTGGATTTTGATTTTTGACGGATCTCGAAATTTTGCCAATTTAAGGAACACAGACAGTTGAGAATTGAAAACTAAAAACTTAATATTTTCGATAGACTTTGTTTTTGATTGAGCCATAAAAGTACTTGAGCATACAAGATACAACATGAAAATTAGATATAATTAAATCCTGTGTATTTTGGCGGTCGGTTTGGTTTAAACCGTTCAAAAAAGCATGCAAACCGTAGACCAGACCGGATCAAGTAATTTGACTATTTCTCAGACAGGACTGACAACCACATTGCTCAAACTGCCAAAAACAATTCTGTTTAACTTGGTTTGACCGGTTTGATGGTTCTCTTAAAACACCCCTAGTGAAAATATAATTTTGTAAAAGCCAACCATCTATAAATGCCATGAAGTTCAACAATTTATAAGAGGGGCTAAAATTGAGATCCAAATTAGAGATGATCAAATGGGTCCGGTCCAGGACCGATGGAGGACTAGGACTGACCTAGGTTTTCATTTATAAACTTATTTTTAAATGTATTTTTTAGTATATTTTTAAATTTTTCTTTAAATGTATTTTTAAGTGTATTTGATTGAAAACCAAAATGTATTTTTAATGTGTTTGATTGACCCAATTATAATAAAAATGTATGTGTTAGTGTTTTTGATTGACCAATTCTTCAAAAATATATTTTATAAGTTAAAAACCAACTTTAAAAACAATAAAAAAGTTAAGTGGGATCGATTTGGGACCGGCCTAGACCGGGACCAAGTCTCATAAGTGGGCTTCATACATACCTTAACCGGACCTTCGTATTTGAGTCGGGACTGAGACCAATTTGGACCGGACCCAAGACCGGTGTTTGGCCACCACTAATCCAAATGTTAAAATACAACTTAAAAGTGAAAAAAAAACATAGGATCACCCTGTCTTTCAACAGCCCAAAATGGCCTACAAGTTTCCCCAACTTCAAAGCTCAATCACCCACAACCCTTTGGTACTTCGATTCGGCTAATTTGAAACTTGTTCGGGACCAAGTTTCGACCGAGTCATAACTCGATGGTATGCTGTCTATTTTTAGCCTAAATTTGTTCAATTTATGATCATGGGGTGTCATGGTTTGGCCAAAATTGAATAGAGCCTTCAAACTAAAGTAATTTGACGGATTTTTGGTAAATTGATATGACTGGAATCTAGTCAACATATGTGTGCAAGTATAACGAACTTTTATATTTAAATCACCTTTCTGTGAAACATGCTACACACACAATAAACACTTGTAATCTTATCTCTTCCCATACAATGGTCTCTATAGGGGTGTTCGCGGTGCAGTTTGGGGCAAAACCGTAAAACACACCGCATATGCCGCTACAACAATAGTGGTTTTATAGGACGTCTAGGTTGTCTCAGTGTCCTAATAGAATACTTTATAGGACTTAGATTTATATGACCAAATTATAAAGTGTCATATCCAAAAACATTACAATAGCTAGGTTTATAGGACGCTTTTAAGGGTTTTAACAAGTTTTTTAGGACATTTTTAAAAATAGCGTCATATTAGCTATTTTGTAGGACGCTTTCGAGAGATGTCTTATAAACACATTTTTTATAGGACACTTGTATTTATAGAACACTTTTTCAAATAGTATCGTATAAAATATTTAATACGACAATTTATTTTAAAAACGTCTTAAGAAACTTGTTAAAACGCCTAAAAGTGTCCTATAACTCCATTTAACACTTTTAAATTAGACGCTTCTTAATTTTGGACGCTTCTTAATTTTGGCGTCCTATAAAATCAATTTTGTTGTAATGTATGGTTTGAGCATTTTCCCAAATCGCAAACGGTATCGTATATACCTTAAACCACAAAATACCTCCCTACGAAATATGGTACACTTTATAGGGGTTGTACCTAAAGTACTTTACGCATACAATCCAATAATTATAAGATTTTTCATTACATAATAAACAATAAAATTACCATAGTTCGAGAAAATAAAAAGTTTTACCACATCTGATTCCCAATTACATATTAAATAAATTAGAAATAGTCTAAGAAGTAAAAAAATTACCATGCTCTCCCTCTTCCCACACCGATTTCTCCACGTTCTCCATCCTCCCACTCTTTCTTCTCCGGCGAGTGTTGTCTCCGGTGAGGGCTATATCTTCATCGTCTCCGGCGAGGGCTGTCAGCTTCATCATCTCTGGCGAGGGCCGTCTCCGTCTCACAGTTCACACGTCTCTCCCTCCCTCCAGCCGTCTCCTTCTATGATCGTCTCCGTCACTGTGGTTTTTCTATTGTCGTTTTGTTGTTTCTTTCTGATAACCATGGTGACAACCTCTGATATATCTGGATTGGAAAATAAATCGAAATCCATACCACAGGCACCGTCAACAACCAACAAGCTAAAGATATACCTTTTCAACCTTTTAATATACATATAATATAGATACATTTTCCAATCGAGATAGAGAGAGAGAGAGAGAAAGAGGAAACTGATTTCGGTTTGCTACTGTTTCTTCAGCCCAGAGATTTTGGTATTAGGGATTTTTTTTACCCTTTCATATACATATAATATAGAAAGATTATGTTTGCTATTGTTTCTTCTACTCAGCAAAAGGGATTTTGGTTATTCAAAATTGTGGATTTTTAGATACCGTTCACTGATTGATTATTGATTTTTTTTAGCTGCTGATTTTGGTTTATGGGTGTTGCTTGTTGATTTTTTAGCTATTGTTAATGGACAGCCTAATGAACTGTTGTGGCTTAATGAACAACCTAATGAACTGTTGTGGCTTAATGAACAACTTAATGAACTGTTGTGGTTTTGTTAAATTGTATTTGAGAAGGACAACCTAATATGAGATCATCGCAAGAAGGACATCCGCAAGATTTTGGATCGGTTCTTTGAAATACAAATAAATGTTAAAATGGTAATTTGTTCAGACTGAATCGTAATTTGTTCTCATTCAGACTGTCTATTCAGAGCAATTACCAAACAACCATTTTTCATTCAGCACTATATCATACAGAGCCTCTTAGGCATTCTGACCTCCTGACTATCTAACACTAAACCATCCAGCAACGACCAAACAACCCCTAAGACTTCATTAATGATAAAAGACTTTTTACTTGTGATACATTATTTCTCCTAGTTAGATGAAAAACATGTCAATTTATTCATTGCTATGTAGTTAAAATTTTCTTGAATGAAAGATATATGTTGGATAAAAAAAAGGGATCTTCCTTACCTTCATTCTTCTTGTGCACAACAAGGACAATAAGCATTCCTCTTACGTGGAAATTAAGCAATACCAACCGAGTCACAAGGGTTATTAATTGTCCTAGCCATGGGTATTAGTAATCTCTCTTATGTAGATTACATTAATATCCATGTTGCATCTCCATATAAGGAGGGCTTTAGAAAATGCACTAGGTGACTAGGGAACTATGAAGATTATTGTGTATTCATGGGTGCGCATCTGAGTTTTTTAATAGGTAAAAATGACAATTTTTACAAACTACACAAGTCCACTCCTCTCATCTGTTTTCTTCTTCACACTGCATGAACAAAGTTTGATTGAAACTATTTTATTTTTCTTGCCTTTATGCAAGCTTAATGTGTTTGATAGCTACTCGATTTAGTTCAAATTTCAAGAAATATGTGTAACACTCGAATTTTTTTAATTTTATATATATATATATATATATATATGTATTGGTGGAAATAATTTGGAAATAAAGGTATAGGGGAGAAAATAATTCAAACCAAAGTGAAAGGAAGAGAAAAGAATAAGGGTGGAGAGTGGAAAGTTCACGGACCTGTTATGCCAAGTCCCAAAACTCGTGATATAGGTGCGTAGGGGTTAGTTAAAACCTAACCGAAACCGAAAATCCAAACGGTTCGGTTTCGGGTTTGGTTTTCATACCCACCGAAAAACCCGAACCGAACCGAAATAATCTAATTATTTATAATTTTTTATTATATATATAATATAATTTTTTTTAATTTTATATAATAATCTAATTATATATATAATAATCTAATTATATTATTTAATAATACAAAAAACCGAAAACCGAAAACCAAAATTCAAAACATTTTATACCATTCGGTTTTAAAACCGAACCGAACCGAACCCGAAAAAAACCGAAAACCAAAAACCGAACGATTTGGATTTTAAAAAACCGAAATGGTTCGGTTTTGGCTACAAAACCAAACCGAACATGCTCACCCCTATGGGGGTGGTAGTTTTCACCTTGTTATGGTTGCAAATTTGAAGGATTACATACAGAAAGTAAACACCATTTTACAGAATTTCAATTGTTTTCATTTCGGGAGAAAAACCTCTTTGGTGTGGTGCAAACCGGTCTAGAGAGTTAAGGAGAAAACGGTCGACAAATGGTGCAACGTTTCGGTGTTTTTGCGACGATTAAAGGTCACGGATTATTTGCTTGGACAAACACACAATCAGGTGAGTCTTTATGAGGCTCTCTGGGATGTATACATACGTAAAGAAATTTATTTTGACATGACATTTATTTAGAGTTACATATGTTATGTATGATGGCATATGTCTTTATGTACATGTTTACGTATGTTGCTATATGCATATAATTGTTATGAGGAGATGCATGTTATTTATTTGTTGATCTTTAAATAAATTTAGCATGTTATTTTGGAGCCGATTATTATGTGGCACATTATGGTGTCGATGATTGTGTATAGGGGTCGGGCTCGATATGTCACACTCAAGGGTGGCACGACTCCGAAATGGGTGCCGGACGGGTGTGAGCTGCGCAACCCAGGGAATGCCAGTGACAGAGTGGACCTACCTGGTGAGGCAGTTAAGGAACCCTTTTGGAGTTAAATGTTTTTACATTGTTATGCATATTATTTATTGATGTTTAATATTTATGCTTGATATGGAGTGTGTATTTATGTGCACGTAGAACATGAACTCAGCTTTTTAGCTAACTATTAGTATGCATCTCAGGAGCTGGTGGTTCAGGTTTGAGCAAAGGAAAGGGCAAGGCATAGATAGGATTCTTTATGTTATTTTCCTTCTATGTATTTTGCTAGATGCTAAACTTATTTATGTAACATAGCCTGGTATGTGACGGGCTAAGGTTGGAGACTTGTATTGTTTAAGTTAAGACTTCCGTTGTGTTTGTGGTATCGATTGTACCTTATTGTCATGATTGACGATGTAAGGTAATATTTAGGATGCATGATGTGACATTACTCATAGGTGAAAATGAAGGTGTCACAATATGAATTAGCTAGTTAATTGTTTTTTAGAATCAACTCTAATTTTTTGGTTGAGTCAATAATTGAGAAATTGCCTCTATCATGAAAGAAATTCAAATTGTATCTCAAACATTTGACTGATGATATGAGCTTTGAACAACTTGTCTTCAAACTCCAAGTTGAGGAAGATAACACGCTTAATGAGAAAGTTGATGCAAGTTCCCTTGAGCGGAATGCAAACATTGTGGTTGTAATCACTTCAAAAGGAAAGGTTTAGAAGTTTAAGCGAAAATATGTTGCCTTGATACCATATTTCAAGAACTCTATTTCTCCACGAAAGAAGAATTTCATGAAACCACACATTCTAAGTTGTCGGTGTACCGAAAGCCTAGGCATAAATATACAATAGACACAAGAGAGATCAAGGTGATGGAGTTGCTAGAGCTTCTCACCAAGCAAACATGCCAGATTATGAAACTCGATTTGTTGGAGTAATATATAGAAGCAAATATGGTGACGAACACTGTGGATTTGGTGGGTTGATACCGGAGCCACTAGACATATTTGCAACTCCAAAAGTTCATTTGCTACCTAACAGAAAGTTAGTGATGAAGAACCGATGTCTATAGGGGATGATACAATGATGGGGGTAAAAGGAAAAAGGGAAGGTGATTTTGAAGCTCACTTATAGGAAGAATCTTGTGCTTATAAACGTATTGCATGTGCTTGAGATTTGGAAAAACTTGATATCTGGTCCCATGTTAAACAACAAGGGATTCAAGATTGTATTTGAATCTGATAAGTTTATAATAACTATAGGTGGATCGTATGTTGGGAATGACTACTTATCTGAGGGGCTCTTCAAGATAAGCTTTATTATATATAATGACAATGTAAATATCAATAAAACGAAGAGCATTTTCGACTATGCATGTCAGTTTCCGTTGTTTGCAAAGAATGATGAAACATGGGATGTTACCTTCTTTTTCAATAAACAAAAATACAAAGTGTGACTTTTGTATAGAATCGAAATACGCTAGTCATCCACATAAATCCGTTGAGAAAACTAATGAAGTACTTGGTCTAATCCATAGTTACATGTGTGACTATGAAGCAACTCCAACACGTGGAGGAAAAAACTATTACATATCATTTATCGATGACTGCAACAAATTTTGCTATGCGTACTTAGTCAACACCGAAGATAAATCTTTAAAAATGTTTACAACATATTAAAAGAAAGGTAAAATGAATTTGATAAACGAATAAAAATTCTAAGACCCTATAGAGGAGGAAAATACAAGTCTAATTACTTTGCTGAATTTTGCTTCTCTGATGGTATTGTACATCAAACAACGAAAGAAAAAAAACAAACATTGAAAAATAGATTTGCTGAAAGAAAAAACGACATTGAAAAATATGATCAATTCAATGTTGATAACACCAGGAGCACCACATAGGTTATGGGACAAGGCTTGCCCCACAACAAACATGATATTGAATAAGATCTCCCTTCCTGCGTGCCACAAATGCCCTACGAAGAAGAAGAATCCTAGATTTACAAAAAGAGTGATAAATGTACATATGAACTATGGAAAGGAAGGTTAGCCATTTTCAAAAGAACGAAAGTGTCGGTTGCTTGACCAAGGTTCAAGTTCCTATTACGTAAAAGAATTAACATTGGACCCTAAACCATAGATTGCATATACCTTGGTCCCACTAACGATAGTGCATCCTATAAGGCACACGTCTAATGTAGTTGAGGTGAATGTCAATACATTCTTAGAATCCGCAGAAGCAGAATTATTTGAAGATATATTTTCTTACAATGACAAAGAGGGCCAACCCTCGAATTAGGGCTGCTCGAAAACCCGACCAAACCGACCAACCCGACGCAAAATAACTCAACCCGAAGCAATCCAATGCCTAATCGAGTTGTAATATCTTCAAACCCAGGTATTGGTTGATATCAACTTTTATTTGAACCCAACCCGACCAACACGATGAACCCGATATCCTTTTATATTTTGGATTTAATATGATTATTGAGTCTCTATTAATATGTAAATTTAACAATTACACCCATCACACACTCTTTTTATATACATATATTTTCAATCTATTTTTTATCTATATATAATTCGTTTGTTTATATCAGTAACTGTGAACATATATATAAATGGAGAAAGTTAATTGAATGTGATTTACTTAAAATTTAAGAAGTATGGATAAGTTGTAACAAATGACTGATGATGAAAAAGAATTATGAGTAGACTAGAAAAAATAACATATTCAAGGTTAGGAGAATATTTTATTGTACCAAAGTATCAACCCGACCAACCCGTACGGGTTGGGTTGGGTTGAGTTGGGTTGCACTTTGGTTTGGGTTGGGTTGGGTTGAGATTTTTCAAACCGCAAGCATTGGGTTGAGTTGTTGAAATTCCTTCAACCCGATCAAACCAACCTGTAAGCACCCTACCTCTAATCCAAGAAAAAGATCTTGTGATGAGACAAGTATGATGAATTAGACCAACATGCTCAAACATTCAAGATGAAGCTTCCAAAGTTCACAAGAGTTGGAACCTAGAAGAAGTAAACGTGGAAAGATAGCCAAAAACCTTGGACCTGACTATATGACCTTCAATGTGAAAGGTGAACCTCAATCCTATAAGGAAGCCATGGAATCATCGGAGACACCTTATTGGGAAGAGACTATACATAGTGAGATAGGTTCAGTTATCCAAAACAATACATGGAAATTGGTTGATCTACCTAGGGGTGAATATGGTACGGTACCATGTTTTTTTTTTCCAAATACCATGTACCAACCAATTGTAATTGATATGCCAAATTTTATACCACGTACCAACCAACTATACTTGGTACCAACTTTTTTTGGTTGGTACATGCTGGTACGGTTTTGTACCAACTAAAAGTTGAAGTTATAAATTTATTTATATTTACATCTTTACTAACTAGATTTAAATGCATTAAAACCATCGAGTATCTAAATCATATGTTGATATGTATTGTACCACTTATCACTACATATATAACATTCAAATAATTTTCATATAATACAAATATTCTTTAATAATATAATACAAACGGCCATTGAGAAACGATGACGGATCGTAGAGGTATGAACAAGTTACTAAGGTTGTTAGAGTTAGGTGAATGCATTCAATCAAGTTCTATCTAACCATCCATGTCATAATTTTGCAAAACGAAATATAAGAACATTTAAAATGATCAAAATATGTTGTGTTACACTAAGTTTTAATTAATAAATAATAAAAAAATAAGCCGGTACGTTACGGTATTACCATGGTACACGACGTCTAATACCACGTACCAACCAAGTTTAGATAGTTGGTACAGTACTACCAACCAATTAAGTTGGTACCAACTAAATTAGTACAGTTGGTATATGAATTGGTTGGTTTGTCATGGTACAAAATTGACACCCCTAGATCTACCTATGGGACACAAACCAATTGCCATAAATGGATCTAATAGAAAACTTAGCCCTGATAGTACCATAGGGAAGTACAATGCTATATTAGTAGCCAAAGGGTACTGTCAAAAGGAAGGTCAATATTTATTTGACACCTATTCATCAGTTATGAGAATCATGTCTATAACAACTTTGATAGAATAACATCGATTAACAATATGGAAATTCACCAAGTGAATGTGAAAACTGCTTTCTTACATGACAAACTAGATGAAAAGATCTATATGCAACAACCTAAAGGATTTGTTGTAAAAGGTCAAAAACATAACATCTGCAAATTACTGAAGTCCTTCTATAGACTTAAATAAGCACCAAAGCAATGTCATGAAAAGTTTGACAACAACTTGTTGTCAAACGGTTTCCAAATCAATGAATGTGATAAATGTGTATATGTTAAACAATGCACCAAAGCAATGCCATGAAAAGTTTGACAACAACTTGTTGTCAAATGGTTTCCAAATCAATGAATGTGATAAATGTGTATATGTTAAACAATGCAAAAATGCATGTGTTATTATATGTTTATGTGATGGTTATATGCTTATCATGAGATTAACTTAGATGTGGATGTGGTTAATCAAGCTAAGAAGATGTTACACTCCTCATTTGATATGTGAGTAGCCGATGTGATCATTGTATTAGAATTCAAAGAAATTCTAATGGATACATCCTATCTCAATCTCACTATATTGAGAAAGTTCTCAGAAAACATGGGCACTATGATGATAGGCCAGTAGTCACTTCATTTCACACGCCTCATCTCAAGAAAAATCAAGGAGAAAGTGTCCCGATTGGAATATACTCAAGTACTTGGTTTACTATACATTTGGTGTGGTATTGCATATGGGACGACCACATGAACAACCATTTTTTAGGAAAATAGTATTGCTTTTAGCAGAGTAGTAAATGATAACATCAATTATTTTGTAAAGTTTATTATATTGAAAAAAATACCATTATGTTCATTCTGAATTGATTGAAACCTTTATTTTCTTCTATACTTATTTATTATAGAGTTGATTTTTTAGTATAAAAACAACCAAAATCGATAACATACAAAAATCAATGATTTTTAGGAATAAAGTATTCATCCAGATATAAAATCTGTTTAGTGTTACTTACATTATAAAAAACTAATGACATACATATTTTATAGAAAAATCCATACCATATCATAAGAACTTAAAAGCACAAAAATAATTTGAAAGTGAACATCAAAAACCACAAACTAAAATACACAAACCAAATCAAACGATGGATTCACTAAGATACTTAATGGTAGGGATAAATGAACAACAAAAGATATCACAATTGTTCATTACTTCCTTCCATAACAAACGCCCTAGAAATCTACAACCATTCATCAAAAGACATCAACTTATATACCATAGTACTAACTACGAGGATCGACACCATCTTCACATTTCATTGCTCCACAAAAACCCATAGTAAAACACCTGTACCTGCTACATACAACACCGACTGCAAATCACCTACGGCATAGGAGACCCATCAACCACACGACATGTGCATGCATCCGCAACCGACTTAAGTGTGGCTTCGAGGCCTGATTCTCAAGAAACAAACGCATACAATCTTCTACGACATCCTCGTATTTTTCCAGAAGTTCTTTATTCTCAACACGATACTGCCGGCGCACTTTCTTCAGGTCGTGAATCTGCCGGAGAAGCTTCATGTGGTGCTCAACTAGAATCCTTATGCAGGATGTTGGACAACATGAACCATGGCCATCTCCATTGTAACCAGTTGACACCGAATCAGACATGATGAAATGTTTTTTGATTGAAGGAAAAGAAAGAAGTGTGTAAAAGTTCAAGAAATGGTGGATTTTATACCAAGATAACAACACCATGATTAAAAAAATTAAATTAAATGGACATGCGTTGATAATTATTATTCGTCGGCTAAATGAAATGATGACTGTCAGAATTCATTAATGAAGTAGCTACAAATTAATCCAAATCATGATTAAATGTGCAGTAATATAAAAAATCTGATATTATAGAAAAAACAAACAAATTATATGGAATTAGACATACGATTTTAAAATAAGTCAATATAAGGAGGATATTTTATTATAGGAAATAAAACTACTTCCTATTATAAAAATAATGTAAGACATGAAATAAAAATCAGTCAAAAATCCAAACAAACCAGTAAACTAACCAATAAAACTGATTAAAAACATAAGTTTAATAACGAAAAATTTAGTCCTTTCGACCACGCTCCGGGCAATTGCGAGAGTCGTGTCTGGTAAATTTTTTGCATGATTGGCACTTCCTTTTCATTTTTTTCGCTTCCTTAATAGCTTTCTTTCGAGATCCAACTAGTCTCTTGCTAGTACCACAACCTTTGTTGCGTATGCTAGTGAGAGGTAGAATATCAACGGTTTCTGGTTGTGTAACCGCAAGGAACTCATGAATGTTTTCATTCCGTCGTTCAGCCCGAGTCTTCGATGAACCTTCTATACTATAAGCAAAATTCATCTTCTCCAAATCATCAACGAATGCAGGCATAATTTGTTTATCATTTCTAACATTCTTTATAATACTCTCCATCAGCAAGTTGGCTTGGCCTATCAATCTCTCATTCTCAACGTCAATTTCACCGTATCTAACAGCGACAGGTAACCACTAAACAGGAATAATGTAGCAGTCCACCTCCGAACAATGTATCGTGCAGGAATGGTTTCAACCTTATCATTCAACAAGACCTTAAAAACATGACGACATAAATATCCATTCCGAACAAAAAAATTACAACTACAATCGACATTACCATTCATTGGATCTTGAACCACCTAAAAAATATAAATATGATAAACCAGTATAATCAAATGCTATAATCAATAACAGTTAATTAATGCATGAAAAAAAATCCTAATAAATGTACATACCTTATACATAGTTTTCCTACGTGATTCGTTAATTTTCTGGCTAATCTGAAACACCTTCTTGCCTTCATCGTCATACACTCCTTCCCACCAACAATTCCATACCACCTTACTCAACTCATCCTGAACTTCGAAAAAAATAGTCTGCGTATATACTTTTGAAGCATGAATTTCTAACTTACTTGGGGAAACAATTGGCGGTGTTGTTGATTTTTTCAACTCGCGACTACATTGCTTGTTTCTTTGCTGCTCAATTGCAATGTCAAAGGAATGTAGAAACACAACCAAATCATGATGAAACGCATGGAATACATTGAAAAAACGTTTATACTTTCCGAACATGATGTTGTTTTTATTAACCCGGACATAGGCAACTCTTTATAGTACGCGGGTATCCACCTTACACGATCCTGAACATGAACTTAAACCATTTAACACAGACAAGTCCAAACTTCTCCATCAACACCATCCATCCATCCATGGAAAGCGTGCGTGTGTTAACTTGCCTTTAAAAAAAACCATCCATCCACTTTCAAAATCTTTAGGTTCTAGATTAACATCCCATACAAGGTCGTTCATCTGAGTAACAAATGAAGAAATATTAGCTAGTTCAACCCAAACCTACATATACAATACATAAATCAGATTCTTATTAATACATAATACATTAAAAATGGATTTCTAGGAATCCTACAAAACAACTAGCAAATCCACAGTGATTGGATAAAAATATTACTTTTGCCTTAACTTTCTCCATGATGTGCCACAAACAAAAGCGATGCTTACTTTCAGGAAAAAAACGTCGGAACAACCTTCCTAATTGCAGCACATTGATCAGTGATTACAAACTTTGGTTGCCTACCATTGGCTTTCATGAAAGCATTCAGCACCCAGGTGTAGTCAACAACTGTTTCAGCGCGCATCAACGCAGCTCCAACAACGACAGTCCTCTTGTGGTTGTTCATCGCAACAAATGCTACGGACACCATTGCATGTCTGTTAAAAAAATCATCAAACAGACTGAAGTTTTGTATCATCAATATTAACTAATACTAATATAACATTTTTATGTTTTTATAAAATGCTGCCACACACTTTTCAAATGTTAACACACACTATTATATATTAACAGTTAATCAATAACCTTCCCTAATGCATTATATACATTTTTTTGTGAATAAGGGTGATTGTATTTATTATTTGTATTTAAACATACTAAAATAAAATATAAATGCATTTAGAATATTCTCACATTCATGTTGTTCAAAGGTTAATGTACACAAACATGTATTCTGAATGAATCATGAAACTTCAATCATGAATTTTCTTCAACATGTAACATACAAAAAAGTAAATTAAATAGGTATAACAACACTGAATGCTATTAAAATATATAGATCTTACAGATTGGTGCGGAACGTGGCATCAAAAGATATCGCATCCCCAAACTCCTTGTAGTTCATCCTCGCCATCTCGTCAACCCCAAAAAATAACCTCCAACTTCTTATCGTTGCACTTGTACTCAAAGAAGTACTCTGGACAAATCTTCTGCCTACTAACATGTTTATCATTGATCATCTGCTCATCCTTATTACCGACAAACTTACCTATGTCCCTTTTGTAATTCTGATAATCACTTACAGTACCACCGGGTCCATTAATCGCACGTCTCATTGCTTTTCGCATTCTATGAATCTTATACGCACCGACTTTAGAAGTATATGATAGAAAAACATTTTTATGTTCAATGTAGCTAAGTTTCCTTTTCGATTTAGCGAACAACATGTCTTCCTATGTAAGTAAAACATGATTATGATGTTCTACGAACTCGTAAATAATGCACTGCTTAATTTTCGGGCCATACTTCACCTTAAATCTAGCTCTACAACCACATCTCTTAAAATTGGTATTCCCCCTCTTCCGAGTTCCGAGCACAAATTGTAGACTGCCGAAAGTCTTATTTTTTTGGAATACCTTGTTTATTGCAAAGAAAGTACATATGTGTTACAACACACTCATCGTTTGTTTTCCTGTTAGATCATATTTCTTCAAAACCAGCAACATTAGTATAAAATTCTTCTGCCAACTCATGTCTTGAAAAAACTTGGCCTAACTTCGGCCCGACTTCATTTTCCACATTTGGCACCCACAATTCGGATGATGCATGAATCCCAACATGTGACTCAACTACATTGAAAAACATTATAACAAAATTAAATACAATATATTAATGAAACTACATGTATAACACTAAGAAATTAATAAATTAAAACATACCTTCTTCGTCGGATGATTGTGAATACTCATCACCTTGTCTGTCCGGTGAATCAAAATCATTAGATTCATTAGAATCATCACTTTCAACACCATGTTCGTGTCGACCACAATCAAATGATAACGATTCATTCCTTAAAGACATAAAATCGTGAAAATCACAATCGGCGATATTGATTGAATCAATATTTTCATGGAGACAATCGTGAACGTGATCTTCATGGTTTTGAGAAACAAGCGTATTCATTGTATTACAGATTGTATTGAATTCTCAGAAAATATAAAGTCAAAATATAAAAGAATTATGAATATCAGAACGATGGTCGTCAACGAAGTAGAATTTACAGAAACTAAATCTATTCGGTTTCAAAGTTGCCATATAATCCCGTAGTTACTATAGATAATATCTGATTTAAAAAAATAATCAAAAACATAATTATTAGCTGACATTTCTATCCTTGATTAATAAATAAACTAGTAAAATATTAATATCCACATGACGCTATACTATTGGTTCATGCTGAGTTTGCAAAGTTTGTAAAATTCCAATAGCTTGCAACGGAAATTCTGTCTATATATAAAACTTCGTTTATTGATCTTTGGGGATCATATATTACGAACTGTGACCTAGTTCTTACCAATTGCAAAATAGGGATAGTTTAGTTACAACAATGCAAGAGATACGTTGAATGTTCATTCGAGATCGATGCTTTTGGATAAGGATCTGGCTAGGAAGACATGAATGAGTAAAAAATGTAACCCAAAAGCATATATATACATACATATATATATATATATATATATATAGAAAGAGAGAGGTTCAAGGGAAAACACTAAAAAAAGAGAAAACTGAAGAACACCGTAGGAGCCCTCCATCCGGACGATATGCACGAATGCATACAAACGATTGAAGCTGTTTTTTTCTATGCATCAATGCTTCTATAATTATATATACATTAGTGCATATGCACAAACGCATGTTACAAATTACCGGTATGTATTTGTGCATACCATACAGATGGAGTGCTCCTAGGGTGTTTCATTTTATTTTGACATTTTCCCTTAAACCTGACCCTATATATATATATAGCTAGATGTTATTTTGAGAAGTGGTAAATATTTGAGAAGTAAATAAAGTGATCCTAGCCATTCATACGGTTAAGACCGGATTTGACTGGTCAAAGATTAAGACTATGGAAAAATAGAGAGGGTAGTTTTGTAACTTTTACATATAGGCGACAAACTACTAAACAAAAGACTTCTACCTACAACCCTTTCCCTGGGAAATATGTTGTTAAAGGTTGATTTCTCACAAAACCGTCACAAAATTTGGTGGATATATTGTTGGTGAGTAATTCAAATTATTGACAGATTACACAGGGATTCCCTGGGTGATCCGTTTGTATTTTCTCAAAAAACATCGCATTTTACCGAACCACTGGTACTTTTTGAGTGATCCGTGCATAATCACGAACAAAAATATCCCTGGAAATTTTTTTTGGGTGAAAGTCATTTGTTTTGTTGTGAATGAGTTCATATATGAACATATGTGAACTCGTATAATTAGCATATGAACTATTTTAACCGATTTACATATGAACTAATTATCTGATTCACATATGAACTAATTAATTGATTCATATATGAATTGTGATCACATATGAACTAATTAACTGATTGTGGGTTCATATATGAATCAGTTAAATAGTTCACATGTGACTAATTAACGTGTTCACATATGAACTATGAATCACATGACTTCATATAGGAATCCCTTTGACGCCTATTTGTAAAATTTACGAAGCCATATGAAGAATTATCCGGTGCTTCACGATCAAAACTGCAAATGGAACACTCTTATCACATGTGATATAATACACATGAGGAAACTTGGTGGTGTGCGGACGATGTGTCCTGCAACTTAGGTTGTGCTAGATATCGTATGATCAGGGGCGGATGCAGTATAGAAAAGGGGGTCCAAGGACCCCTCTGAATTGTTAAAAAAAATTATACAGACTAAAAAATATCAAAAATACTAAATTTAACCTTTAGGTCTCCCAGTAAAATTTTCCAAGAGACCTCATCTTGCCGGCGATTGACAAAAATACTAAAAAAGTCTCTTGAAATCAATAAAAAAACGGAAAATTCGAAATCAACCAAAACACTAAGAAAATTCTTTAAAATCGACAAAAACACTAAGAAAATCCCTTGAAATCAACTAAAAAACTTAAAAAATTTCTCGAAAAACGTCGGGTGACTTTACGCGTCTTTAGTCTACCTTAATGGGACCCCAGTGGACAAAAATCCTGGATCCGCCACTGCGTGTGATTTAGCATCACATGTGATGAATTATAGTATCACCTCAAGAAAACACTTTTATCATATGTGATAATACACGTGAGGGAGTTTTGTGGCGTAGAGGCAACTTGGGCCGCAACCTAGTTCGCGCCAAAAGTCATTCGCATCTCTATTTTGGTATCACATTTGTATCATATATGATGAAATATAATATCATATGAGTAAAAGGGTATTCTAGCATTCTCATAAAATGAAAATATTCTCGTTTCAACCCTTCCCTATAAACATATATACATGCATAACATACGTACATGTATTAGGTGGTTAAGAGATCAGACAACAACCGCAAACAACTCGTATGATGGATCACGTGTTGGGAATTAATTTTGTGGCTACTTGGCTGCTGATAGTTTTTGTCAAAAAGCCAACCAAAGTAATCTTGACAAACTTCACTTGCTGTTAATTAATTGTTGAATATTCCATTATTACCTTTTTAACTCGCTTTAAAATGAAAAAAAATTAAGCGAAACCATCACGATCATATCATATTCGAAAGCGAGATGTTGGTAAAATAAATGGTAACGCATAAAACATGTGGTCTAAGTAATTAATTTACGAGCTTAATTAATTGCAACAAATACTCAAAGATTGTAATTAAGGATCCAGTTAATTGCCATGCTTGTTCAATTCCTTGAATATGTGCATGCCTTTGATGACTCGCATCCCAGCAATACGAAATTGTTAACAGTAACCATTTGTTCATTAATTTGCGACCTAAACACTTAATTACTGAATCCGACTGCAAATCTTAGATAGTTTTCTTGCTTAAAGATTATTAATTAGTTGTTGAAATGTACTTTTCTTCAGGATGGAAAAAGTATTCAGAAAATAACTCAAATTTCACATGTGATCAGCATGCAAAATGTGTACGTATTTCAATCATATCGTGTGGAAATGGACTAGAAGGAACATTATATAGGGAACGAGTATATATTTTATATGTATGTATATGTATGTAGGGGTTAAATCAATTATAAAAACCACAAAAAAGTTATAAACTCGTGAAAATCAATATAAAAATAAAAAAATTCATGATTTATTTTTATCAATTGCTAAGAATTAAGATATTATTTCACATATATTTGTTTCATAAGGTAAAAGTTTCATATGTATTTGTTTCACTATATGAATATTTTTTACACATATTTTTCATTTCACTAGCTAGGTGAATCAAAAAAAAAAAATGACATGAAAATATTTCATAAGTTGAACATAAACATATGTCAAACACTATTTTAAATTATCGGTTTTTATGAAAAAAAATATTTTTATATCGGTTTTCACGAGTTTATAACTTTTTTGTAGTTTTTATTTGATTATTGCCTATGTATATGTATATGTACATGTTTATGCATAGTATATATAGAGGTCTTAACAAAAATAAAAAACGGAGGAACAAGCTAGTTCATCTAGACGGTATCAATGTGTGCATAGAAGTAATTGAAGTTGTTCTTTGGTTTTTATGTACGTGTGCATGTTATGCACATGTGCATATCGAATAAATTGCTCATAAATGACTTATATGCACATATGCATACCGTCCAGATTAACGAAGGGTGTTCCTCAGTGTTTCATTTTTTACAGTTTCCCGAACCTGACCCATATGTATACCGTATACATGTACATGTACATATGTTCATCAGTCCTTATTACTGAGCATGTCCTCTATGATCATATGTGGATACATTAGATACACCATATATGAATGGTTGGGTACATACCTGTGTATATGTCCAGTATACTCATGAGCACACCCAGTAATTAAAACCTCCATTAAACCATATAAACTTTTAAGAACGTTCTTTACATGTTTCCTTTCTTGTCATCTTTATCAAATCCATGTCCCCCTGTGAGCAAAAAAAGATAAAATTTTATGTAAAAAAGAAGAAAATTTCAAAAGTTGTAGCAAATAATAGAAGCATGAGTGCTCACTTTTTCCTAAAGCCGCTTTATTCCAGATTCCTCTTCATTTCAGTAAAAAGGAAGAAACATCATCAAAACAAGATTTTTAAGAAAAGAGAAAGTGTAATATCTTTTCAATTAGTTCACATCGATCGATCATCAAACACATGTGGTATATACACATTGTCTGCCCGATTGATCAAGGAATCAATTAATCCTTTCCAAAATCCATTATTAAATTATCAACAGCAAACTGCATCCATCAGCCTTTTAATTTCTTAATTAGTTGTTGTAGGAGATTAAATTGTATTAACTACTTGCTTTCTTGGTAGTGATTTCATAGGGGATGTTAAATTGTAAGAGTTAGCGCTTTTAAAACAAATCTTGCTATTTCAACAATCATATAATCATTTTTTTTGGCACCAAAAACACATTTTATTCCAACCAAAAACACATTTTATTCCAACCAAAAACTAGCGAGACGCTAGATAACACAAGTTAGTTACAAAATTCATCGGAGAAGTACTCAAATTATCCCAACATAAAACTCTACCAATCTTTGATCTAGCTTTAGTCAAATTAATCATATAGTTATTTTATTTGAGTAAAGTAATCATATATTAAATAATTTTATATTTATCTTCATGATTTTAATAATCAGTTATATTAACTACTTGCTTTCTTCTCCAAATCTAATTATTTTAGTCATAAAATTCAAAATTATAATCAATATATCTTGCTGAATATATACCATAGGATTGATTGTAGTTTTTGCAGCACATCATATATCCAGACTTCCCTGTAATTTATCTCAGCAGCTTAAACTAGTTGCATCTATAATGCAAAGTTGGTGACATATTGGGATATATATGCATGCCTTCATTTACTTAAATATGCATAAAATTAAGAATTTCAAATGTTGAATATCCAACATAACCATACCATGGCATATGACGGAATGATTATATAAACCTTGTAAACCTGTTATGTATGGATCAAGCTTCTTGATGACAACACTATAATCCAAAAAGGGTTGGAGTTCATATCTTATGGGGTTTTAGAATTGCGATAATCATCTATAATTAAAGGAGTTTAATCAGTTGTTTTAATTTTTTTTTAATTAAAATCATTAGTTTCTGTGAAGTATTTATTATAAGAGTTAAGTGGAACTTTGTACCTATATGAAAATGATATAAGTTCGAATCCAGGAACCCTAAAGTCATGATGTATTTTCAGGGTTTGAAAGACTATATAGGATTTGCAAAAAGATCGTTTCTTAATTAATGGTATTTGGTTTTGGAAAAACTTTAACATTAGGTTTTTGTGGAGGGATGTCAAAGATATAGGCTGCTATATGGATTCATGTTCTTTTTTTGATTCATAAATTTGTTTGTGCATAATCTTCCGTTAAATTTTTGTGTTTGATATGAATGATGTTCTAAATCGGTCTTTTATTTTCAGATTTAACTTAAATATCGTTTGTATTTGGAAAACTCGTTTTCAAATCCTATTGTATTATTTGTATATATCTCAAAACCCTAATTAATTAAACTACCAATATATTATTTAAGTTATATTAATTAATTCGCATGATTTTGTAAAATGCATAATCATTGTTTTCTTTGTCTCGTGTTTTTTTGCAAACAGTCGTCTGTTAATTTTCTTTCTAATGGTGTCAGAGCATCTCCAACAACATCTCTAAAATGAAGAAAATAGGGATTTTATAGATTTTGAGCATTGTTTTTGCTCCAACAGCATCTCCAAAACTTTATCCAAAATGGAGAAAGCATGAAAAAGATTACAAAAATCTCTAACTTTGGAGAATTTGAAGACATCTTCAAAAATGATTACCACGAGAGATAAATTATTTTTTATTATGTTCCACCAATAAGAAAAATGAAATTAAGTATTTAGATAAGATAAATAATATTTTATTAGAAATATAAAATATTTTAATAAGATAATGAATTGTAATCTTCATAATGGAGATGCTGTTGGAGTTGAATATAACATTTTTTAGAGATTTTTAATTATGAATCTCTATTTTAGAAAAAGTTACAGAGATGTTGTTGGAGATGCTCTCAAAGTAGTCATATATGACGTTTAATTTTGTGAATCTGGTCGATCTTTTTAGGAGACAATTAAATGTTTTTAAATTTTTTTGTAAGATTAATTTTAAATGAAAAGACACTTTACAACTTTTGTTTATAAAATTGTCACATATAAAATAGTGATTTTTAAAATCATTAAATCTATTTTGATATTTACTAAATCTATATGTGGTTTTTTTGTTTTTATGATTTTGATATTAATTGTGGTTTTGTCCCTTGTTTTGCAACTCATTGTTACTTTTGTATGTGAGCCTAATTAAGGTAAGACGAAGACAATAAAAAATGTAACACTCTTAAATTTTAGAAAAAGACGATTAATTTAAAATTTACAAGAATCAAATGATAAATTATTTTCTATAAATCAATAAATTATCTTGAATAACAATCTAGACTTAACACCGACCATTAATAAACCAAGTCTTACATAAAAACTAGATTAATGTCGGGTGTTACTAAAACTCTAACATTCGCTATCTCAAAATGCAGACAACTTTATCGAATAGATAGATCCTTCTCGTGTCTCTAATTATTTAGCACTCAACTCAACATGGTATCACTAGTACCGAATCCAACAAGGACCTCATGCACATGCCGGCAAATAAAAAAAAAGTTAGCCTTAATGCCATTACAAAAAATAAGGGTATTTGGCACGACAAAAGTTGCCCCTAAAGCCCCAGAATGTCGCCCCTATTACCATTAGGGGCGACACGTCGCCGCTATTGCGTCGCCCCTATTGCCTCGTCGCTGTTGGCAAATTGTCGTCCGTATTTGTGTCGCCCCTATTGCTTGTCGCCCCTATTGCTTATTGTCGCTGCTATTGATGTTGCTGCTAGCTATTACTCTTTTTTTTACATTATTTTATATAAAATATAGATAATCCTTTTTATATAACCCATATGCAACAATACTATCCAAAAAATATAAATAATCTGCATAATATATAAAACCCACAAACGATTACAAAATCCAGAATAGTTGGTTTAATTGTTGTTTGTTACACAAATACATCCCTCTCGTTCCTTCTGTTCTCCGAACCGTTATCATTTTGGGACGTTAATGATCGAAATATCTCTACGATTCTCGCTGTAAACGCCGGTTACTAAGAATAGCTTCAAGCTCCGGTTCTGGCTACAAAATAAATATGTACATTAATTAGTAAACATACAAGTCAAAACAACTAATTACCCATTCAACTAAATACGACCCTTTAGAAGTAAATATAACCCCTAATTACCCATCATGACCCGTTACAAGTAAATATAACCCCTAATTACCCATCATGACCCGTTACAAGTAAATATAACCCATAATTACCTATTATAACCCGTTACAAGTAAATATAACCCATAATTACCCATTATGACCCGTTACAAGTAAATTATGATCCATATAAACCCGTCATGATTCCAATAAAGACTTACTACACGGGTCGCTCAACATAAATCATCCATTTCAAGCAAATATGATCCATACCAACCCATGGATGCTTAATTACAACTTATTATGACCCATATCGACTAATTATAACTTGTTCAATCGAACTACCAAAGTATCAACATAAAGCAAAATACCTGTACATGAGTATGCGGTGATGTGTGAGAGTGTCCCTCGGAGTAGGCACTTGCAGAAGGTTTATGCCCAATACCTTTGATATGTCCTCGACGAGAACCCAAAACCTTTCAAAAATAGTTGGTTCGTCCATAAGAGTTGGATTGCTCGAGGTGGCTGAGAGTTGAGTTTGTTGAGCAAGCTCACGCACTAAAGCATTCTGTATTTTACAAATAAGATTAAACATATTAATATACTTCTAATTTAAAGCAAATTAAAACATCAAAGATGATTCCAAATCAATATACTTTTAATTTTAAGCAATAAACACTTACATATTGTTCTTCAATTGTTGGGTTGTCGAATTGCCCATATTGATTCACATGAGCATCATGAAAGGCTTATATTATACTCTTTTTGTGTTTAACATTAAAAATTAGATTATATGAGTTCTTCCCTCCCGGATTATCGTAATTTATATATATATATATATACACCTTTTTGTAACATTGCTGTATGAGCTTGTCCCTCCCCGATTCTTAATGACTTGCTTTGCACGATTTACTTTGTTTTGCATAGAACGATTCACATGTTTTTCCGAAGTGAAAAAATCTACAGCTTTATTCCAACTTTCTACACTCATACCAACCGGGGGGGGGTAGCCCTAGCTTTCTCAACATCCTCATATCCTCCATTTCCCATGAAATATTCTTTCGCCTTTGTTTTGCGGCCTCTATAACGTGCACTTATCATATATTCAAGGCCCTCCTTTAACCTACTCTGCGCAGGATCATCCATAACCTGTTGAAGATCAAAATATGGCTACAAATAAAAAAAAGTTAGATAAGTAAAAAGCAATTACAAATAAACTCTTAAAAATATACTTAGATAAATAATTTACCCGAAGATGTTGGAACATGGCATTCTTTTCGGCGGGAGAAACCTTTTTCCATGAGTCTCTATCTAATGAGATGTCCCGCCATATATACACGCCAATCTCACGAATGAAGAGGTCATGTATCTTGCCAACAGTAGTGGAAGTAGTATCGTCAAACTCAAAAGGGAGGGGCCGCTTCCCATTATTCTCTCATTTGGTAAAGAGGGAAAGGTTTTTAGCCTTACCTCTTCTGTGCGGTGGTACAACTGTAATTACAATTAAAAGTTACTAATCATGATAAATTATAATTATAATAAATGAATAAATTATAATTATAATAAATGAATAAATTATAATTATCAGACGTTGCATAAGAATATGACGGTCATGAGATTTCAGCCCATCAATGTTCGTATCGTTATCTGTCACTTTCTTGCTGATATTATATCCAAACCCATCCGGAAGTTTAACATTTTTGATGAATTGACAAAAATGTTTTCGATCAACTTCCGTGAATGAGTATTTTCGATGCGGTTTAAAGAACTTGTTACCCTTTTTTTGCAACCATAACTGTTTCCGAATCTTTAGATTTTCCAAGTCAAGTCGTGAGTTTGATGTGTCTTTGGACTTATCATTCATCAGAAGAGTACCCAACAAACTGCCACACACATTTTTCTCGATATGCATAACATCTAAGTTGTGCTTCAGTTGTAGAGAAGACCAATACTCAAGTTCGAAAAATATGCTCCGTTTGGACCAGTTCAACTCGAACGCCTCCGCTTTCTCTTAACACCTCCAAAGTTTGGATGTTTGCCAGGTATGAGAGTCGGTAAACGATCTAGTTGAGCATTTATTTCTTCATTACTGAATTGTCTCAGAGCGACTCTTGTCTCGTGTTGCCCATTGAATTCCAAAATCGTTCTCCATGGATCGTTAGGATGTAAGAATCGGCGATGACCAACATATGCAATTTTATTTGTTACACGACATGAAGGAGTATCTTCGTTACAAGTCGGGCATGCTTTGTACCCCTGTCCGCTCCAACCCGATAGACTACTATGAGCTGGAAAGTCGTTTATTGTCCATAACAACACCGTTTTCATATTGAAGAATTTGTTTGTCAACGCATCTTTAGTATGCACGCCTGAGTGCCACAACTGCTTAAGCTCTTCCACCAATGGCCTAAGGAAAACATCCATGTCCTTCCCGGGTGATTTAGGGTCAGGAATCACCAAGGACAACATGACCATGTGCTATGAGCCGGACTATATGTGGTGAGTAGTACAACCGACCATGTGCTATGAGCCGGACTCATGTTACCATATGGATTAAAACCGTCAGCTGCAACCCCTAGGCGAACATTTCGAGGTTCCCTCGAGAAGTTAGGGTACTTTATATCAAATTCTTTCCATGAAGATCCATCAACGGGATGATGCATGGTACCCTCTTGTGATCGTCCAGTACTGTGTCAAATCATATTTTTTGCCGTATGCCTTAAACAGTACAAACGTCGTAATCTGGGGGTCAAAGGAAAGTATCGTAACACCTTATGAGCTACCTTCTTACCCTTTGTGTTTTTATCAACCCACCGACTCTCGTTACAAATAGGACAAGATTGCAACGCCTCATGTTCCTTCCAGAAGAGAAAGCAGTCGTTTTTGCACACGTGTATCGACTCATAACCTAAACCAATCTTTCTAAGTTTCTTTTTGGCTCATAATATGAAGAGGGGACCCTATTTTCTTTCGGAAATGCAGATTGCAGCAACTCGAGGAGCTGATCGAATGAACTATCAGTCCATTTGTTGTTCACCTTGATATTCATTAGCTTTACCAAAAAGTCTAGGGAAGAAAACTAAGTACACCCAGGATATAATTCTGCATTGACTTCGTCTAACAGCTCACTAAATCCATCATCAACAACGCTACCCTCCGTATCTGACTCCCCGTTATCATGGTTGGTATCGTTTTCCCCCATATCGTCGTCGAGAACGCCAGCCATCTCGTTTCTTGGGGCTACGTCATCTACAATCGGAGGAGCTATAGTTTCGCCATGATAAACCCATGTAATATAACGTCGAGAGAAACCAAATCTTTCTACACGGACATCTGATTAAACCTCTATTGTCGACGTGTGCTTCGGATCTCTCGACAAAAGACTTGAGTCCTCTTGAGAACTCATCAGAGTTATGATTTTCAATAGTAGTCCAAGTTTTATCAATAGGCATGATGCAACTGAAACATTAAAAAGGACAAGTGATGCTGAAATATGAAATCTGAATAAATTAAAACAGTTTCTTAAGTTAAACCGATGAGTAACAACTAGTTACTAAAAACCGGTGAGTAACAACTAGTTACTAAAAACCGGTTTCTTAAGAAAGATAATTTGAATATGAATCAACTAGTTACTAAAAATCGACACTTGAACAAGTGAGTAACAATTAATTAAACAAATTGCACAACTAATTAGGAAAAGAAAAGGGAAATTACACTGCCAATTGTATTCTTACCTACACTTTCAATGAGAAGAGATACAACCCTTGAAGGTAATTCGGACTTGCCACAAATATAAGACTCAACCACAGTTTTAGACCTGCAAGAACCATAAAGTTATTAACAAAAGAAAATTAATCACAAGAAGAAAACCCAGATGCAAATCAATATCATCTCCTTTGCCAAAACTTTCACTAAATGCAAATAAACAAACAGTAAGAAACATGATACCATGTAGTGACTGAACGAATCCAACAAATTCAACTAATATCTCAGACTAACTACTTTAGTAGTGAAACACTCTTGAGTGTAAGTGGTGTGTGATAATGGCCAAAAAAACAACTTAATTCTCACATTCAATGGGAATTATGATAATAAAAGAATTGGAATTTGCTCAACGAGAATCTTCTTCAATCAAAGGGGTAATGGAGTGTAATTGAAGGAGGGTACATAGAACCAACCAATGAAGGTGCATTCCACCTCCATTGTAAGGTTTATTCTTAGAACATTCACTCGGAACGCATCATCTAAACAATGTGTATAATCCATATTTAGAAATGTGCATCTTTTCAAAGAAGGAGGTGATACTGCTAATTTATTCGCAAATTCGAACTCCATTAATTGATAACTGATTGACTCTTGCATCCTATTCCATCCATAAAACACCAAAGGAAATACACAGATGCATATACAAATGCTTGAATCTACTTGCACAACTTCCATCTTTAAAGAAAACCATATATCAAAAGCATGAACCTAAAAAGAGAAGTTAATAAATCTCTGAAATTACATACCCCGTCATTCAGAAAAATCGTCCCACTTTGACTTATAACATCAAACGTGGTATATATATATATAGTTGTAATACTTGTTAACCTTACTTCAATTTTAAAGTTAAGCATTCCACAGAAGATAATTTCCTTTTTTTCCAATTTCATATTGTTTTCTAAACGAAAGAGGATCAACAAAACAATGCTCATATCTATGGATAAAATCATAAAACCATCCATATATATATATATACCAAGTGATTTGGATTTTGGACCAGTGATAGCAAACATAATTATGAATCTAACAAATTTCTACTAACAACAACACCAAACGAAAAAGAGGGAAGGCGAAGATGTACCATTTGATTTGCTATTTGTTCGTGGGGTTGAGCCTGAAACGGCCGAAATTGAAGTTGTGGATTTGGAGCGTAGGATACTTCTGTTTGGGAATTTGAAGGAACAAAACAAGTTGTTGGAGATTATGGAATCAGTTCAAGGGTTTGGAGTAAAACCCAATACAAGCTTATGAGAAGGAGATGTCAAAAGAAAAATCAAAATCAAAAAACAAAAAAACATTTAACAAGATGCAGACAACACATACCTTGGCGTAATAATCCTTCCAAACTCTACGAGCGATATGATGACCTAAATCTTCGGATGTTGCGTCGGATTCACCTACGTGCACCGGAGAGAAGCGAGAGTGAGGAGCAGTGACGAGGTGAATCGAAGAAGTGAAGTTGAGAGCAAATAAAGAGAGGAAAAACCCTTTTAACTTTCGTAAGTAATTGGGGCGACGGAATTAGGGGCGACTAGGGTATTAGAGGCGACACGATGAAAATATTAGAGGGAAGTTTACCCGGGTTTTTTTAAGGGAAATAGGGGCGACACCATTAGGGGCGACTTTGGGAATTAGGGGCGATGCCCAAAGTCGCCCCTAATGGTGTTGCCCCTATTTCCACTATTTCTTGTAGTGCTAGTAAGTTCAACCAATTTTTATCATGGTGATAAAAACGGTAAAAACTGAAATACTGCTGCTTTAAATCATAATTTCGTAAATGAAATGTCTTTATCATAAAAGCAACATCTTTCGTAACCTACCATTTTCTTAATGAAAATTCATCAATCAAAACACTCATTTATATGCAACTAATACTCACACAAGCAAGAATAAAGTTCGATGCTCAAATACCAGAAACACAAATAAAACTTAGAGATCCTAAAACAACCAAACATAAACAATAAACATGTCTAGGGAGTCAAAACGTGGGTACTCTTCACACCCAAAATAACACAAAAACATGGATAGAGTATCATATCCAAAACTCGCTTTTTGGTGACAGACACTACTAGAAAACTGGGCTATCAGCGACGGAAAATTTCGTCGCTAATCCGTCGCTGAAGGTCAAGTCCGTCGCTGATAGCCCATCGCTGATTTGGGGGTAGCTGATGCTATCAGCGACGGAAATCAACGACGCATTAGCGACGGACCTATCAGCGACGGATTTAGCAACGAAACATCTCAACGACGAATTTAGCGACGGACGCTATCAGCGACGGATTAGCGACGGCCCATCAGCGACCGATTAGCGACGGCCTAACAACGACTGATTAGCGACGGCCAAAAAAATTAAAAAATAAATTTGAGTTTTTTAAAATAATAATTAAATTCTATTTCTTTCCTCTAAAATAATTGTTGAAGGCAAAAAAATATTGCTAGAAGACTTTCTTTTCCATTCATAAATGTAATTAATAAATAAACGTTCTTTAAGTAAGCCAATAAAACATTGTCTTCCTAATACAACACATAATCCTACAAGATCTCGTACAAATTATAGAAGATTCAAGCAAACTACAAAACTCCTTTACAAGTCGTTTTCTGAATAGAAGCCCAACTCTTCAAAAATATTTCATCACTGGTGCCTAGATTAAGGTTTCCATTTATCACAAACTTATTTAAATCTGAAATACAAAATTAAACTTAAAGTGTTAGAATTTTATCTAAATGTAATTGCAGAAATATATACTCCAGCAAGCTTCTATTACAAATTTTATCTGACATGTTAGGACAGTAAACATAATACAAATGCTAGAACTATAGAAGAACATATTATTTGCTATTACCACCATTTCCACCTTTGCCCGTGATCAAGATAAAGGAAAAAACATAACAGTCAACCAAAAATTAGAGGAACACCACCCAATATCTGAAGGACCACAAAAATTTCAAACCAAAAATTCAGATTAAAAGAAACAGAAGATAAAAACGAAGGACTAGAACCAAAATTTTATGCTAAAACATGGGATGGAACCAATAACTCAAAATTTTAAACAACGATTTTGACCAAAGATCGAAAAAAGCAGAAAAAACAAAGAACCAATAACTTAGATGTTGAACCAATAACCTCAGATCCTGCCACAGATCGAACCAAGAATCAAGCACCAAAACCTTCGAACGATGATTTTTGCCAAGATCGAAAAAACAGAAGAAAAAAATAAAGACCCAAGAACCAATAACTCATATATTTTATTAATAACTAAATGGTTCAGCGAAGAAAACTAATATATTAGTTCAATGATACATTTTTAATTTATCATTTAATTTTAGTCAATTTAATTAATTATCATAAATATAAGAGTAACTCTAATTTTGGTTCTCGTGGTTTATTGAAATTTTTAAACTTTGTTAACTTTAAAAATTATTCAAATAGTTCTCATTTTGCTCTCGAAATGGTCCCCTATTACTAACTTTATTAATTTTCTCTGTTAGGGTCAGGGATATTTTTGTCCATTCAGGGTACTTTAAAAAATTACAGATATAGTATATTGTTTTATATATAATATATGTATATATTTACAAAAATTAACAAAAATACCTCTGACAGTAAAAAAGAAAATTAACAGAGTTAATTAGTGACACATACAACATATATGCATGTACATCTGCATACATACACGTACAAATGCTTATAAACCATTGAAGTCCAATAGACCCATTAAAGCCCAATATAACCTATTAAAGTCCAATAGACCCATTAAAGCTGAATGAAACCGTTACAGTACACTAAGATCCATTAAAGCCCAATATAGTTCAATATGACCATTAAAGTCTGTTAAAACGAATTAAAACCCAATATAACCCATTAAATACCGTTATAATGGATAAAAGTCTAATTAGACCATTACAGTCCGATGAGACCATTACAACCCACAGAGACCTATAAAGCCTAAAGCAACTCATTAAACCTCAATATAACTCATTAAAGCTCGTTAGATCCCATTAAAACCAATTGATCTAGCTATATTAAAGCTAACTAAGACCCACTATATATGAATGTGATGCCTATTGAATTCAATAAGACCATTAAGAGTCGCTAAAATCCAGTATACCCCAATATAGATATATGTACACACATGTATATCATATAAACATACAACATACATACATACATGCATACATATGGGCGGGTTCAAATGAGAACTCAAATTTGATTATGAACGTGAGGGCAAATAAGAGTCCGACACGTGTCATATTCGGTCTGAATAATACTACATTCAGTATTATTCAGTCTAAATATTTCCTTTATTATTTAGTCTGAATAATACTACATTCAGACACGTGTCACACTATCATTCGTCCTCACGTCCACAACCAAATTTGAGTTCATATTTGAACTTTCCTCTGCATACATACATACACACACACACACACACACACATATATATGTACACCGACCAACATACATACATGTACACGTGCATATATACAACACATATATCATATATACGTGGTTACGAGACAACACACACATACATTATTGTACACATGCATAAAAACATATATACAACGCATATACATATATACGGTTAGCAAACTAACGCACAAATTAACATATCATGTATATATATAACACGAACCATCTACCACACACATACACGTACACATGTATATACATAAGAAAATATAAAAAAATGAAACATTCATCTCTAATCCGTCCCTATTGAAAAATTAAAATTAAAATTAAAATTAAAGAATTCCGTCGCTAATTAGCGACGGAAATTCCGTCGCTAATCCAGCAGCGACCGAAATTTCGTCGCTAATCAGCGACGGAAGATTAGCGACGGATCATCGACGGAAATCTTTAATTTTTTTAAAATCAAAAAAATTCTTAAATTCCGTCGCTAATCAGTGACAAATTTTTTCTTCGCTGATTTTCGTCGCTGAAGCCCAGTTTTCTAGTAGTGAGAGGAGATCCGATTCCATTAAATGTCACAGAACACAACAGTAGGTCACATCTCTATGTTGTATGAGCATCACTTACGAATTACACGTTCATTAAGATCAATACTTCTAGGTCTATAGTTTAATGAGTTAACAAGCTCAATAACTCCGTGTCCGTTGCTTGTATGGTCATTAAGTTCAACCATATTAAGTCTATACCTTGGGATCTCGAAAAACCCTAATTAAGCTCGTTCACTCGAAATTACATTTTATTGATCAATGGTTGATGCCCGACTTGAAGAGCCTAGGGGCGGATTTATGTGTTGAGTTGAGGGTCAAATGGCCCCTATAAGGTTTCAAAAATTGTTTTTTATATGATAAAATTTATTTATTTTATAAATATATATATATATATATGTATATATGTTTTGACCCTCCGTAAAAAAAATAAGGTTTGACCCATAAAGTTTTTTAGCTCAGGTTCATGGTTAATTTTTTATATAATTTGTCTTTTTAATATTAATTTTTATATTAATTTCATAATTGTTAATTATGAAATTGTTAGGGTTAGAGTTTCTTAGGTAATTTTGTGTTAATTATTAATCAATTGTTAGGGTTAGGGTTTGTTAATTGATGTCAATTTGTTAATTTTTTGTTGTTATTTTTTAGGGTTATGTTTATTAGTTGATGTCTGATTCTTAATTTGAATGATCTTCTTTTGATCAATCAATTTTTTTATGATGTATCACTCTAATAAAAAAGAGATAAATAAAGTGAAAATAGTTTTGCAGAGGAGGTCGTCAACCATATAAGCACATAGCCATTACATAAATTTCGACCTCCATCATCAAAATTTCTGGATGTGTCACTGGAAGAGCCATACCTTATTTCCTATTAAATTACATACGGATAATCCACTAGAAAAAATTGATTGTCCGTCGATAGTTTTATTAATCTTTTTAATTTAAAGGTTGAATTGTTTTAATTTTTAAAAACTATTAAAATACAGATGGATAATCCAACAGCAAAAATCTGTCGGAAGTTTAATTATTTTAGTAATCATTTTCAATGAATTAAAAAAGGAGTTTTCCAAATGCACCTTAGTCTATGATACACCTTAGTTTATGATGTACATGGTAACACTTAAAAAAGTTAAAATAGACATATATATCCTAATCCAATTGAAGGGCATGATATAGACTAGAGTGTATATGATAACACCCATTAAAAAAACCCAGAATTGTATTTGTCACAAACCATCAGAAAATTAACAGTTCTAGAAAAAAATTCCAGTTTTGTTGATTTCATAATTTTAAAATCTTATAAATTAAAAAGGCTGCTAAAATACATTACTTAATGTCCAATACAATTGTTCGGGCGAAATAAATACAATATAAATTGTTCAACGTAATTAAAGTACGATTGTTCGGTGACACAAGTTCATAAATACAACCAAGATATCAAACCTATTGAAGCGGAGTCGGCTGGAACTGTTGAGATCGGGTAAACCTCTTCACCATGTCCATCATCTCTTCCCTCTTCCGGATCTCTTATTCACAGATAATTTCGTCATGCTCCCTCTTTCGGATCTTATTTCGACTGACCAAATCTTGAAGTTGGGTCTATAACTTAATTAGTTTAATAGCCACCACAAATCCGTCGAAAATTGTAATAATAAAATACATTTATACAACTTAAGTTTAAAGACCAACCAATTATGCATGCTACGTAAAAACGTTGCAATATGTTTATAGAATGTTTTTACATGAAATGAAGGATCAAATTAACTTTTTATATGACTTATTTGAAAAAATGTCCTATAAAAACAAACGTTTTCGCTAAATGGGGATTCAACATAGATTCTACATCTTGAAACCAAGCCAGTTTTGGAGCAGCTTTATGATAATGAAACTAAACTTGTATCTCTTTGATGCAAACGCAATACCTTAGCAAGTTTTAAAAACGATTTGCAAAAGACTATTGATAGCTAAACACAACCCTCAATTTGCTCAACCCTAACCTGATTTCATGTTGTTAGAACATGTCCCAATTGAAAGTTCTTTGCTTGTTCATTTTTGGCCCCTATAATTTCCATATAATATTGGTCGTTTCAACCTTAAGGGCAATTAATTTATTTATCATTCTTATGGGATTAAAACTGAAAATTTTCCCCTTAATTATTCAAAATACTAATCTTGCCTTTTCCATGGATCAAAAATCCTGATCAACCAACATATTAAATAAAAATTGCTACTTCAATCAAACATATAAATCAACAATTTGAATAATTACATTATCAAACCTTTTATAATAATCAATATGAAAATAGTCCAAGCAATTAATAATGCATCTAGATGTACATGGGCGGATTGGCGTAGGGAGGAGGGGGTACACATGCATCCGCTCCTTCATATCAACACTATGTAAAAAAAATGTGCTTCTTTAAGCAGGTGCCACAACTAAAATGGAAGGCTTTCACCTACGGACATTTTCCTGAAAAATTTACCGCTAAAGAGTGATCCATCAAAAAACCGTCATAAAAGTTGGTGGGTAAATCATATCAGTGAGACCTTCTACTTTCAAAACTTTTAGAGCACCCCTTAGATTTTTAAAATTTCCAAGGTATCCTCTAAACTAAGCGGATGCACACTATCAAAAAAATGACTTTAACCCACAAAAAAACACCTAGGAAAATTTCTGTGTGTGATTACCACGGATCACCTAGGAAATACTAATGGTGCTGATGAAATTCGATGTCTTCAAGAAAATACCAATGGATTACCCAGGAAATGTGGTAATCACACATAAATTTCCCTGGGTGTTTTTTGTGGGTTAAAGTCATTTTTTGATAGTGTGCGTCCGCTTAGTTTAGAGGATACCTTGGAAATTTTAAAAATCTAAGGGGTGCTCTAATTTTTTTGAAAGTAGAAGGTCTTAAGAATAAGATTGGATCGATTTCCCTCTCCCAAGTTCGTTGAATTCAAACATTACACCTCAAAACAAAAAGAAACATTGTGATCTCTCTCAAACTCTACTCCGACCTCCATCTCAAACTTGGCTTGTCGCTCGTTGTGGGCCGTTGCTCCACCCCTTTCTGACTCTAGCTGCATCGCTTTAGCGCTCCCATTCGGTCATTCTTTAAAATGGGCCTCACCTCTCCAATCCAAACCCTAACTCAAGGCTCAAATTGGTACCATAAATCCCAAAATTCTTCTTTGTTTCAGTGTTCCCCCTAAATCCTCAAATGGATTATTGATTGTTAGTATTTCTTGAATTTGTTATTTATTTCATTATTTTCCCTAAATCCCTCACTTAGTAACTTATTAAATTATTGCAGTTTATTCTTTATAACTTCAGTTGCCTTACTTATTTGGAATTTTGAATTTGGAAATATCAACTAGTTTATTTACTAGATTTTGGATTTTGTTGATAAACTTCATTGTCCAAGTGCTCGAAACTTGAATAGGAAAGTTTTTTAAAATGAAATTTACTATCCGGATCGAGTGGACAAATCTCAACTTGATACAGAAAGGTTTCGAGAGTTAACGAGACTTTTTTTTCGATCTTTTGAAACGAATAAAATGGGCTCGAAAGAAGCTCGTAAATCTGCATTGGAAACTGAAAAACAGTTCCTTGCGCTACTTGGGTCGCGTGTCGGGTCGCGGACGCGTTTTAACAAGTCCCGAACGGATCGCATTTATCTGTTTGTTTGATTATTTTATTTCTTAACTAGTTTAGGATAATTATTTAGTTTTAATTATTATTTATTTGTTTTCTAATTAGATTAGGATTATTATTATTTAGTTTCCTTATCATAAGTTACCTTATTAATTAGTTTCCTACTTGGTTTAGAATTAGGATTGATTTAGTTTCCCTAGTTATTCCAATTAGTTTCGTTATAAATATGATTCATTTTTTCATTATCATTCAGATTATTATTCAATACGATTTTCTATCCATCTTTTTTCCTTCAACGACTCTAAGAAATAATGGTCTCGAATATAGGGGAATTCAGATTTCTCCTTGAGAGTTTTTAAGAGTTTCTCTTAATTTATCGAGTTTTACGTTTCGTAATTCTCAACCCTAAATGGTTTAGACGCTTGTCGATCCTTCCGCAAATCCTCGCTGCATCAGTTGGTATCAGAACAGGATTCTCCTGTCTTTTCACTAACAATGGCAGATCAGCAACCACCTACCAAAATAGATTTCGTCAAGATGACTGCGTCCATTACCGCAACTCTAGACAATCTGACAGCGGTTGTCAACCGACAACTCATCCAACTCGACAACGGCCACCGCCGAAGAAGGGATAGGCACGAGGAACCGATCAGAGTTTCATGCGGCCAGAACTACACCAGTTTTATGGATTCGGTTTCTCTTCTGGGCAAACAACCATCCGTTCGTAAAAGGCTGCCCGAAAAAGATGAAATATTTCCGATCAAGGTTTCGCACGACGATATCTACAACCGTGTTATTGATCCGATTTCTCTCCTAAACAAACGACTCTCTATTCATGAGAATACACCGGGGAAAGTCGAGGTCGAGTTTGTCGAAGAGGAGTATGAAGAAAAGATCAACATCATTCTCCAACGAGTACTTTTCTCATCTAAAGAAGAGGATCAAAGGAAGACCTTTTTCGATCTCACTGCTCCGTCGATAAAAAGGTATGTAACCTCATCATTGATAACGGTAGTTGTGAAAACTTCGTGTCCCAAAAGTTAGTCGATCATCTTAACCTACCTACTCAACCCCATGAGGCTCCTTATTCTCGTGGGTGGGTCAAGAAAGGCCCGCAAGTTAAGGTCACACAAACATATTGGGTACCAATATCGATCAGAAAATATTATCGAGAGGAGGTTTTATGTGATGTCATTGACATGGATGCGTGTCACATCCTATTGGGCCGACCTTGGCAATTTGATAACGACGTCACTTATAAAGGGCAGGATAATGTGATGTTATTCCGTTGGGACGATCGAAAGATTGCGATGGCGGCGGTGAGTAGCTTTGAAAAGATCCCCGACAAGAAAAGCGATAACTTTCTCATCATGACCACTAGTGAGCAAAAGATGAAAGAAGATAAAGAAAAAGTTGAAGTCTTTTGCCCAATTGTCGTCAAAGGCTTAACGAGTGCGGAAAAAGACGAGGTCTTGTTTGACAAAATTGAAGAAAATATCATCCCCGTCGTAACAGAGTCTCAACAAGAAATCTTTACTAATACCGAAGTGTTCAAACCAGATCTTGGACCAACCATCAAAAAACCCGTAAGTAAATCACTTGAAGACATTCCCGAACCAACAAAACCGTTATCGCAAGAAGTCAAGAAGGGTAATTCTGAAGATGAAACTTCCATTATTCCTGCACCCAAGGTTTTGGATCTGACTGAAACAATTTCTAATAAATTTGGGGTCTTTTACCCTTTTGAGTTTGATAGAGTATCGCTTGTGTGGAGACAATCACGACAACATCTTTGGAGATTTGAAGATTTCTCAAACCTTCTGAATTCTAAACACCGAGTTATCGATCAACATGCTTCAAATAAGAAATTTCCTATAAATGAATTGGTATCGCATCTAAGTTCGAGGGAGTCGAATGAACACGATTTTCAAGTGAACTCGAGGGCGAGTTCTTTTCAAGTGAGGGTGACTGATACAGAGAGTTTTCGAGAGTTAACGAGACTTTTCTTCGATCTCTGGAAACGAAGAAAACGGGCTCGAAAAAAGCTCGTAAATCTGCATAATTGAAAAACAGTTCCTTGCGCTACTTGGGTCCCGTGTCGGGTTGCAAACGCGTTTTAACGAGTCCCGAACGGATCGCATTTATCTGTTTGTTTGATTATTTTATTTCTTAATTAGTTCAGGATAATTATTTAGTTTTAATTATTATTTATTTGTTTACTAATTAGATTAGGATTATTATTATTTAGTTTCCTTATCATAAGTTACCTTATTAATTAGTTTCTTACTTGGTTTAGAATTAGAATTGATTTAGTTTCCCTAGTTATTCCAATTAGTTTAGTTATAAATATGATTCATTGTTTTCATTATCATTCAGATTTTTATTCAATACAACTTATTCTCCTTGAGAGTTTTTAAGAGTTTCTCTTAATTTATCGAGTTTTACGTTTTGTAATTTTCAACCCTAAAGGATTTAGACGCTTGTCGATCCTTCCGCAAATCCCCGCTGCGTCACAACTGAAAATGCCTCTAATAATATATGTGAATCATCTTTCTTTGGGATCCATTTGAACAACCAAAAATTATGACTTATGATTCTAATTAGAGGGATGAATTAAATAAGGTGACTATATTTTAATTGTTTTAAATGGTCGAAGCTTTGTCAACCACGTGGCCATGTGTTTCCACCAATAAAAACAGGGTCTAAACAATGACATTTTGTGCTTTGCTTTGATCAACTTTGTTGGTTACGATCCTTCCGCAAATCCCCGCTGCGTCACAACTGAAAATGCCTCTAACAATATATGTGAATCATCTTTCTTGGGGATCCATTTGAACAACCAAAAATTATGACTTATGATTCTAATTAGAGGGATGAATTAAATAAGGTGACTATATTTTAATTGTTTTAAATGGTCGAAGCTTTGTCAACCACGTAGCCATGTGTTTCCACCAATAAAAACAGGGTCTAAACAAAGACATTTTGTGCTTTGCTTTGATCAACTTTGTTGGTTAGAGTATAGTGTGAAAGTGGACAAAGACTTTTGTTTATATTTGTTTAGAGAGGACGACGTGTATCATAGTAATTATGCATCTGTGACATATTGGTTCAATAGTTGCGCAACTTGGGCTAAGGATGGTATATATATTTTCGTTGCACATGGGTTTTTATTAGTTTACAAAATCGAGCACAAAATTTGGTTAAACAATGTTGACCAATCTATTGTTGTTGCCCTTCATAAGCAAAGGGAAATGATGAGGAATGAGTATTGAGTTCGCTTGAATGCTTAGATGTGTATTTGTTTATGAATTTTTATTGATCTATGGATTACCATTTCGTGATCACGATGAGTCGAGGATATCACTTCAAAAATAAAGTGTATATTAGTAAACTGATTATCTTCTCGTAGAAAAATCCGTTTAAAGCATGGTGAGTAAAACAATGCATGTGAAATGTTTAGGTTCCGTAACTCTAATGCATGCCAAAGCATATATATACACGAGCCTCAACAAGATTTTGTGAAACCTATGATCATTTATCACAATGAATTTTTTTAAAATATTATCATCTTGATTGACTAAGGTGCAAACAATTATATTTTAGTATAAAAAGTGTTTGGTGCAATTGTGCAAAGCACTCATAGTTTCTAAAAGTACTTGTTAGAGTCGAGACACGTTTACCAAGTTTCTTGTAATGCACGAAAATCATGAATTATTAGACCTTCTACAATCAAAATCGAACTTATTTGGATATAAAAATTGTAAGAATACTATAAATATTAGAGAAACAGAGAATTCATAGGCCTATAATCAATATGATTACAGTTACGAGAAATGAACATGTCAAATCTAGAAATAGCATCTAAAATTCATGATGGGTATAGAGGTAAAATTGAAAAAAAGAAAGAAATAAATGAATAAGACAAATTTGTTGTGTTAAGGTTATGTGGACGTCACATTTGGTCATATCCCATAACACCAATTAAGGACGTGTGGTTGGATTGTGGTTTATATCAAGAAATAAATTTGTATGCATGTAATGTATGATGGCATGATGACATAAGGCTGAAAAGGGTATACATGGAGTTAATGCACTATGTATATACATCGTGGTGGTGGTGGTTAAAGAAGACGATAGTAATAAACATCAAGTTGTAGGTGTATTCCATTAATAATGGAACCATTTATGATAATTTTTTATATGTATTTTGCAACAAATATATCTATTATATTTTATGAAATGTGTAGGTCAGTTTTTCGAAAATCTTAAATTTCGACAAATATAACATTTATTGAACATAGGTATAAACCACCAATGTATTAATAATAAAATATGAAAATTTGTTTCACACAGGTGATACGAAAAAAAAGGAATAAGATTTATGCCTATTAAAAGAGTCAAATGTTTTGATTGTACTTATAAAACATTAGTTTATTTAAAAAAAATCTTAAATTTCGTGAGTATTTTTTAAATTTAAAAGATGCTACCAAAGGGCCTTTGGCTTAGCGGTACCGGGATTTTTTACATCATCCTCAAGGTCTCGGGTTTGAGCCTTGGGAGTGGTGGTTTTCCTAAAAATGGTGAAGGAGTGGGGTTTATCCCCTAAGGTGAAGGTTCGGGTCCCGCATACTGCCCATATGGATGTCACTGTGGGTCCGAATCACTAACTAGTAACTTACCGTTAAAAAAAATGCTTAAAAATTAAGTACGAATCAATAATGCATTAACAATTATAAATTAACGAGAAGCACAACAGGTTTTGAAAAAGTGCTCAAGTAACCATTTATTTGTTTAAAAATGTCAAAAAAATTAGTTTATTTATTCATTTATATCAAAAAATTATAATTATGATCAATTGTAATTTTTATTTTCTTCAAACATATATATTAAAATTTTCTTTTTAATGAGGAATTGAATTAATAATCTATTCTTAATTAATAATAAAATCTAAAATCTGCATCTATTGCATTGCAAAGTAAATAACTAAGTATATATATATATATATGTAGGGGGCTCTTTTTTATATATATATATATATGTAGGGGTTCTTTATGGGAGATCTAAGTTATCTATAATAACTATGAGATCTTATTTTATCCATTGAAATATTTGATCTATGGTCCAGAATTAAATGAATTAAATTTAATGATATTACCTAAAATAAAGCAATCTAATTTAATTAAATAAAATAAAAAGGGTATCATAGCAATTTAACATTTTATTTCATCTTTATTTAAAGGTGGGTTCCTATATTCAAGGTATTAAAAAAAATCCTACCAAAATCATTTGAAATCAAAAATCGTAAGCTCTATAAATCACAAATGTATCATACATGATCATAAAAATTGTACCATACATGATCATAAAAATTATACTACACACTTGTATAAAAATTGTACCACACAAATTCATAAAAATTGTACCGTACATGATCATAAAAATTGTACTACACGCCTATATAAAATGTACCATACACGATCATAAAAATTGTACCACACACATTCATAAAAAAAATCCAGAATTCAACTTGACAAAAACCATACTAAAAAAAATACACTTTAATATAACATATATCATATGTGCTTAATTGTTCATCAAAATTGTATTTTGAGAAAGAGATATTCTGTAATCTCAATTAGTTGAGATAAACATGGAAATGAAATCATTGTTCATATCTAGTGTTGAAAGTGTCAAATTAAAAAATAAATGTTTTATTATTAAATTAAGTCAATTACTAATATACTCTTATGTATTTAATTAAATAATAAAATTAATTATATAAAATGATTGGTCCAAATTGGATCTCACGGTTATCACGAATTACACAGTTCTCATTTGATTATGCCCCTATATATATATATATATATATATAGGGGTGAGTTCAAATGTGAATCTATCTTTGATTGTGAACATGAGGACGAATCACAACCATCCATTTTAAATCAGATCAAAATACAAGGAAGAAAATTCACGGTGGCATTTTTGTAAATAAGTGGAAAACTCAGGTCATGGCTTAAATCCTAAATATAACCTGACGATTTAAATAAGAACCAGGCATCATCTTATTCTCCAAATTTCTTCATAATCTTCCTCAATTTTCTTCATCATCTTCACCAAATTTCTTCATCATCTTCCCCAAATTTTTTCATCATCTTCCCCAAAAGAAATTTTACTTCCGCCCCAAAAATTTTCATCATCTTCCCCAAAATAAATTTTCGCACAAGTTTTTTTTGTTTTGTTTTCCTCCTTTGAATCACAAGTCTTTTCATTTTCAGATCCATATTCTTTTTCTTTATAAAGTGTAAGAATGTTATTCAAATGTTTTTTCCCTTTTAATATGATTGTTCATCATTTTATCACAGGAAGTTTCTGAATATAAGCATAAAATGTTATGCTTATATTCAAACTGAATATAAACTACAATTATGGGTTTGTATAATTGTAGCTTATATTCAGTTTAAATATAAACTAAAATTATGTGTTTGAATAATTGTAGCTTATATTCAGTCTGAATATAAGCTAAAATATGTGTTTGTATAATTGTAGCTTATATTCAGTCTGAATATAAGCATAAAATGTTATGCTTATATTCAGACTGAATATAAGCTAAAATTATGTGTTTGAATAATTGCAGTTTATATTCAGTCTGAATATAAGCATAAAATTCTATGCTTATATTCAGTCTGAATATAAGCATAAAATGTTATGCTTATATTCAGACTGAATATAAGCTAAAATTATGTGTTTGAATAATTTTAGTTTATATTCAGTCTGAATATAAGCATAACATTTTATGTTTATATTCAGAATGAATATAAGCTACAATTATGAGTTTGTATAATTGTAGCTTATATTCAGTTTGAATATAAGCTAAAATTATGTGTTTGTATAATTGTAGTTTATATTCAGACTGAATATAAGCTACAATTATGAGTTTATATAATTGTAGCTTATATTCAGTCTGAATATAAGCTAAAATTTGAAGTTTAATAATCGTAGCTTATATTCAGTCTGAATATAAGCTACAACTAGTTGTTTGTATAATTGTAGCTTATATTCAGTCTGAATATAAAGACTCTTAGTGCTTATATTCAGTCTGAATATAAGCTACGATTTTGCAAACTTCAAAATTTAGCTTATATTCAGTCTGAATATAAGCTACGATTTTACAAACTTCAAAGTTTAGCTTATATTCAGTCTGAATATAAGCTATGATTATACAAACTTTAATTTTTAACTTATATTCAGACTGAATATATACTACAATCTGGTGTTTTTATAATTTATGTTTATAGATCCAGTCTGAATATAAGATATAGATCGACGCATCTTCAACATTGAAACCAAATTCTAGGTCTGTATTTTCGAAACATGTAACATAATCGCAATCAACAAAAAAAGTAGAATTTTCAACTGAATCACAATCGATTTAATTTCAGAAATCGCAAACCCAATTAATAAAGTTCTTCACATCAATGAATCTGATTAATAGAGAAGAAGACGATTAACAGAGAAGAAGACGATTAACAGAGAAGGAAGAAATAAGCGGGAGTGATATCAAAGAGCAGCTTGATTTTTTTTTCCAGAATTACCCCTCAAGCCACATTTAAAGAGGAGCTTGAATATGGCTTAGATCAAGGGCTGAGATCTGTCCTCATGTTCACAATCAAAGATAGGTTCACATTTGAACTTTCCTATATATATATATATATATATATATATATGGGAGGGATCAAATGTGAATCATCCTCCTTAAAGGAACAAAGGAACAAATTGTGGACCACATATGATGTGAGTCCCACATAAAATTAAATCATTTAATGTGGGACCCACATCATATGTGATCTACAAGTGTCCATTTGTTCCTTTAAAAATGCAAAGTTCTCATTTGAACCTTCCTCTATATATATATATATAATTATATATATATATATATATATATGATTATGTGAGAACGACTATTTTGTGAGAATATAAAAGTACTTCTGAACATTTGCATGTTTTGTCTTTCTATCTCGTGGCTAAAAAGACAGATCTCTATGTACAATCATCTAATGGCACACAAAAAATATGGACCTTCATCAACCTTTATTTTCATATTCACGATCTTTTGCATACCTTCAATCATTTTTACATGCATGCATTTTCAAAATTTCAACAATTATGATCGAAATAGGTAAATGAAAGTAGATGAAGTTTTATGAATGCAAATAAATGAAAGTAGATGAAGATTCATGTTCTCACTCAAAAATTCATTCTAATCAAAATTGAACTGGCCAATATATATATATATATATATATATATATCAGATAGATATATATATATATATATATATAATATAGCAAGGTAGAGAGAGAGACTTAGGGTCAGGGGCGACTGTACAAGCGGGAGGGAGGGGGGGGGTCCCAGGACCCCACTGAAAGAGTTAAAAAAAATTTAATAGGTTAAAAAAAATAAAAAATACTATATTTAGCTTTAGTTTCCCCCAGTGAAACTTTTCAAGGGATCCTATCTTGTCGTTAATTGACAAAAACACTAAAAAAACCTCTTAAAATCAATAAAAAAACAAAAAATTCGAAGTTGACAAAAACACTAAGAAAATCCGTTTAAATCAACTAAAAAGCTTTAAAAATCTTTCGAAAAATGTCGAGTGACTTTACGCGCCTTTAGCCTACTTTAATAGGACCTCAGTGGATAAAATTCCTGAATCCGCCACTGCTTAGAACTGTGTAAAAACCTTTTATTTTTTGAGAACTGTGAAAACCCTCCCCATTCATTGGATGTTCTTTTATCAAAAGGCTTACAAACATGCGATAATAATTTTATAATAATAAAAGCGAACTTCAATAGCATGTTTGTGAAGAAGACCAAGTGTGCACATATCTTAACATATATTTCACATATTTTAACATCAAAATATCAGAAGATCTTAAAATAATTTAATATATCTTACACTATAAAATAAATGACTTTTATCTAAAAAAAAATACTCAAAGAAAATCTATGTGGGTGATTATCCACGGATCACGCAGAAAATATCAATGTTTCGGTAAAATTCGATTTTTTCGAGAAAATACTAACGGACCACCCAAAGAATCCCTGAGTAATTTGTCACTGATTTAAATTATCAATCAACAATTTACTCACCAACTTTTGTGACTAACTTACTCAACTAAGCTTGCATCTTACTATAAGGTTTTCTATAACCTAAGACTCTTAGATAGAGAGTTTCAAACCAAATGTGCTTTCCTGTTGAACATAATCCCCCATGTGCTCTCTTCTTGACTCTAAGCTAAATTGCTTGCCCAAAATCCTACTTCTACAATTGGTAGGCCAGCCATCAAATTTATTATATACCTAATCTGCAGGCAGAAACTCATACTACCATTTTCAAGACAAGGAGTTAGGCAAGGGCCAGGAGATTAGAATGAGTCTCTTGGTAGATCTTACCTACGGTTTTGTGAGGAATCACCTTTTAGCGACAGATTTCTTAAGAAAAAGTACGTAAGAAAAAATCTTTCGTTTAGTAGTGTTACATACCTTAACATGAAATTTTAACATGCCTTAACATACGTTAAAGTATTTTAACATGAAAAAACTAACATACTTTGATTTAATTTACATAAAATGTTAACATACCTTCACAAAACCGATCAAATCATGTCGATATATGAAACACCAAAAGGCCAAGCTGCCCTTCCTTTTCATAGACATGTATGGTAATCTCCTTTGGATCAAAATCGATTAACGGTTGTTCATGATCTCTAACATTAACATTTTCATGTTAATTTAAGTTAACATATATATGTTAACATTTTTCATGTTAATTAATTTATGTTTTCATTTTCATATTAATTAATTTATGCTAACATTTATTGTTAATACATGTAAGATATGCTAACATATCTTACAATAAGTTAATATATGTCAACATTATGCGTTAAAATATATTAACATGAAAACATTAGCACACATTGACATAAGTTCACATAAAAATGTAACATATGTTCACAAATTTGATCATACATACATATAACATATATAGGGGATGTTCCCACCTAATCTAAATTATACATACATGTATAGGGGACGTATCAATTACAAACCCAACAATTTCATCAAACTTTATAAATCAATCTTAGCCGTTCATTTAGTCTAATAAATATTTGATTTTATTTTATTTCCTAATTCAGAGTTATGATCATAATTAATAAACCTATCATTTTCCATATACATCTCAACCATAATTAATAAATCATGATAATTGTCTATAAATATTCCAATTGTTTCATAATATAATAGTTTGCAAAGTTTGTTGGAATTGTTGGGTTTGCAATTGAAACCACCCTTGTATATAGGCCAAGAATCGTGTGAGAATGAGAGTTAAGATGAGAAACGTAAAAAGAGATCTGGACCCTGATCACTTTTAATCTCATACTGACCCATGAATTGCGCTTTAGAAAAAAATTGATCCGGTGCACCTCATCTCGGTGCATCTCATCCTAATGTACATCCAAGGGTGGAGATCTCTTCTTACGGTTTTCACAGATTTGTAACATTTTTATGGTTTTTATTTGATTATCGGCCTATATGTATATAGAGGGATAATCCTTTAAAACTTTTTAAAGTCTAGAAACTCGTGGAAACCAATATAAAAATATTTTTGTAATCAAATGTTATGATTTAAGATATTGTTTCACATATGTTTGTGTTCATTTCAAAAATAATATTACATGTGAAGAAAAAAACGTTTTGTTTCACCACATGAATTTTGTTTCATATATGAATGTGAACCAACATTTTTTTCCACATTTAAGATTTTTTTAATATGAACACAAACATATGTAAAACAATATTTTAAATCATAACATTTGCTGAAAAAAGTTTATGATTTTTTTTATTTTTATATTGGTTTCTACGAGTTTAAAGAGTTTCTAAATGGAAAAGCTTCTATGTATATGTATATATAACAGAAAAATCTAAAAAATTCAACAAACTCTTACATATTGAGTAATAAAGTCTATAAACGTTTTTTTAACAAATAAATCCTTAAACTCGTTGAAATCAAACAAATAAATCTTAAAACCTACTGAAACGAATCAAATGAAATCTTGAACTTACTAAAATAAGAAAAAAACCAACGAACTTTCGTATTTTAAATAATTAAGTCGTTGAATATTCTTTTGATTGAATAGATCATTACATTTATAAAGTGATAGAAATACGACATTTTCCTTCCATGTATCAACAAATTAGTAGGAATATCTGGGCAGGCGGTGGAAACTACCAAGCTGGAGTACGGTAGGGGCAGAGGGAATTACAAGAAAAAAAGATAAATCATTTTTATTATCCATTATTTATTTTTCAGATTAAAATAACAATCATATTGATCATGATAATGTGATTGTCATTTGAATCGAAAAATTAAATGATTATTGGCTTCCCTTATATTCTTATTTGAATTGAACAATAAATAATGGATAATAAAAATGGTATTTAATTATTTTTGTTGGTGTATCGACTACGGTTATTTTATTACTGATCTATTGATATATCAATAGGGAAATGATGTATTTGTTTTTTTGTATATAAGTGTAAGGAATTGATCAAATAATTTACCGGGAAGTTAGTCATTTAAAATATAAAAGTTTCTATAGTTTTAAAAAGCTGAAAGATTTATTTGTTACATTAGTTAAAGGATTTATTCGTTAAGAAAGTTTCACGACTTAAATCACTTAAAAATGTAAAATGTGAAAGTTTGTGTTTTAAATACAAATCATATATAATTGTTATAAACCAATCAATTTAAATATTTATTTTAATGATTAGAGTTTATTTATTATGATGATATATGATTTGATTAATTAGAGAAATTGATTATTGTTTATTATTTATTAGATTATATATTTATATTATTTGTAACATTGTGTTCGTTTGTATAATAAATTTCCTCTATGTATTTATACGATTAATTAATGAAATACAAATAGTTAACGGGTTAGTGAGTACATTAAATGATTAATTAAGTAACGAATTAAGGAAATTAATTAGTGGTGGTTAGGAAGGGAGGGGTGGTTGTTGCGTCAATTCTAATGGATAAAACAAGAATCATTGTGTTTAAGATTTGTTTCTTGGGAAACCATGCATTCAATCATCATTTTCAAGACTTTCTACTCCCCCGTTTTCGCCCTTTAATTTCTTATCATTACAAATGCTTCATTTTCTTACCTTTTACAAATGAAATATCCTTAACATGGTTTTCATAACATTGAATATATATATATATATAGAGAGGTGGAAGATCAAACAAGAACACCTTCATTTTATGAAAACGCAAAAACATCCTTATCACATGTGATAATACACGAGAGGGGACTTGGTGGTGTGAGGATGATGTGCCTTGCTATTTAGGTCGCACCAAAGATCGTTTGCGTCTATGACTTAATATCACATATGATGGTTTTGATTGATTATAGTATCACATCAAAACACCCTTATCACATGTGATAATATATGTGATGTAGCTTAATGGTGTAATAACGACTTGGCCGGTAACCTAGATCGCACCAAAAGTCATCCACATCTCTGATTTAGTATCACATGTGTATCATATGTGATGGAATAATAGTATCACATGTGATTTTCTATAGTAAAAGGGTGTTCTCGCTTTCTCGTAAAATGAAGGTCTTCTCGTTTGAACCCTTCCCCCCCCCCTCTCTCTCTCTATATATATATATATATATATATATATTCATAGGATGGTGTAAGAAGTAGAGTTAATGTGAGAAGTGTAAGAAGAGATTTTAACTTTTGATCACCTTCAATCTCAAACCCGCCCATGAATCGTGCTTGATACGGGGATTGATTCGGTGCATCTCATCCTAATGTGCACATTTAAGAGTAGAGATCCCTTTTTACGCTTCTCACATTAGCTCTCCTCATCACCCGAATCCAACCTGTAATACCCTAGAAATAGGAGACAATTTAAACCGACATAATTCACGGGATAAAGCTTAATAACATAAAGATTGCCCAATAAATGGGGGAAGTGTAATAGAGTTTATATCAATGGATAGATACTAAAACAATAATCTATTAATCTACATGAATTCGGAATATAGATTATGTTTGGGTGTTGGTAATATCCTCAAAACAATAGATCTAGTAACTCCGAAATGTACACTAGGAAGTGTAAGCTCAAAAAGGTGTCTCAACCGGCACAACGCTCCGCTCATCCCTCGAGATCCCCGCCATTACGTTCACCTGATATACATGTCATTTGAGAATAAGTGTTAGGCTTAACGCCTAGTGAGAACAAACAGTTGTATAAAACAAAGTTCCTAAACCATTGGAAACGTAAACGAAACTTTAAATAGAATATTCGATACTCTTTACTCATCTTTGTTCTTGGGAGAACATGTCATTAAGAATAACGGGGGAGGCCCGATATTGCATTAAGTTCAACCATATTAGGTCTATAATGCATAATTAAGTTCAATTACACTAAGTCTTTTGCTTATGGGTAACAAGTTCAACCCTACTAGGTCTATACCTTGATATTTATAACCCAATCATGTTCAACCATACTAGGCCTATACCTTGCAACATATAAAACTGACTTTTATGCATATGGATCCATTACATTCTAGTCATGATGGTTAGTGCGTCAATCTAGACATACCGATAATTTCCCAATACAATCACCTCGTATAAATATCATCTAACAACAAATAATGATTTCTCAAAGTTGTTTCAAAGTGGTTTTGAGTATTACACCATCAATACTTTACAATGCTCTATACTAAGTATTTAAAATCGTTCCCCATAGTCATTTTATCATTAGGATCAAAATCCCCAACTTTCTCAAATTTGACCTAATTTATCAAAAACAACCAAAATACATAAATACTTGAAATATAAACCCTGAGGAAGTAAAATACAACATTTTAACATGTATAAAGTTCTATAAAAACCTTAGGATGAACTCACAATACTAGGATTTAAGAAAACCATACAAAACCCCAAATATCTTGAAGGTAAAAGAAATGGTGAAGAACACTAAGGGTCTTGGAGAGAAACCTTGAATCTTTGACTTTGGGTGATAATAAATGATGTAGGGTGGTTGGATTGGATGATTAATGGCTCCAAAAATCGGAACCTACGGAGAAAATTGGAGGAAAAACGAGTAATAAATAAGAGTATGAAGAAATGGGAGCTGAAAATTCGACTTCAGGTTCAGGCAACCCATAATTCGTACCCCGGCAACTAGCACCGCGACCTTAGCTCGCGTGAGAGGCCACGTGCGTGAGATTGGGTCATTCCAGTAAGTTACGCGGTAATCTGAACGACCCTGGCCCGCAGGCCTAGTCGCGTGGGACCTCAGACACTCCCAGCTGGCCTTTTTCCTTGCTTTTGAGCTGTTCCAAAAACCTACCATACTAAAAATCACATTAAGCCGATTTAATTCATAGATCTCTATATTTTCTTAACCTCTACTAGATAATTCTCATAACTTGAATATCTAACTCTCTAATTCTCATAACTTCAAATACAAACCAGTTGAAGGGTAGAGACTATACAAACTGGTCCAAATCAATATAAAAATAATTTTTTTCATGATTATTTTTCATCAAATGCTATGATTTAAAATATTATTACACATATGCTTGTTTCATAATGTAAAAGTTTCACATGTATCTGTTTTCATAAGTTGAAAGTTTCTCGTATATTTTTTATGAAAAAGTTTCACGTGTATTTGTTTTACAATGTAAAATTTTCAAATGTAATTTTCCACAAACTGAAACAAACATATGTGTAATAATATCTTAAATTTTAGCATCTGATGAAAAAAAATCATGAAAAATTTATTTTTATATTGATTTGAATCAGTTTGTATAGTTTGTACCTTCAACTGGTTTGTATTTGAACCAATATATATATATATATATATATATAGAGGTGTTCAAATACAACCCGTCTAGATTATACAACCCACTCATCCACCATCAATTTTGTTTTTATTTTCTTTTTTGATTTTTTTAATTAAAAAAAGTTATAACCGATTAATCTTAACCGATGATCAAATGGACGCTCCTAATTTGGTTGTAAAGGTTATGCGAATGCAAAAAGTTGCATAATAACGCCTCTCTCTCTCTCTCTCTATATATATATATATATATATATATATAAGGAAGAGATCATACGAGAACCACCCATTTTTAAAGTAATAAAGGAACACCTTATGGACCACATATGATGTGGGTCCCATATAATATTAAATCATTTCTGATTTAATATTAAATCATATTAAATCAGAAATTATTTAATATTATGTGAGACCCACATCATATGTGGTTCACAAGGTGTTCCTTTATTCCTTTAAATTTACAAAGTTCTCATTTGAACCTTCCTATATATATATATATATGAAGGTTCAAAGGAAAACACTAAAAAAAAGAAACTGAAGAACATTTTGTAAGCTCTCCATCCGTATGGTAAAGCAAATGAAGCTGTTTTTTTCGATGCACCATATATATGCATTAGTGCATATGTTATATGTTACAAATTACCAGTATGCATTTGTGCATACCGTCCAGATAGAGGGCTCCAGAATGTTTTTCAGTTTTTTTTTGCCGTTTTCCCTGAACCTGACCCTATATATATAACTATACATACATATATATATATATATATAGAGAGAGAGAGAGAGTCAGGTTTAGGGAAAAACCTCAAAAAAAACTGAAGAACACCTTGCAAGCCATCCATCTGGATGTTATGCACAAATGCACAAAGTAATTTGTAACATTCATTTGTGCATATGCACTAAAGCATAAAATATGCATTCGTGCATAGAAAAAAAAACAACTTCAATCTCTTATATGCATTTGTGCATACCGTCCAAATAGAGAGCTCCTAAGAAATTTTACTTTTTTGAGGTTTTTCTCCTGAACCTCCCTCTATGAGAGAGAGAGAGAGAGAGAGAGAGAGAATGTCTTTGTATCCTTCTTTTACAAATTGAGCAAATGTTACAAACAAGGACATTTATCATTTTAATGGATTCATATTTTAAGGATAATTATATTTCTTAAATATTTTATGAGATACCAAATTAATTAGATTTATTTTATAAATTATTGCTTCCTTAAATAATTTATTCAGTTCTCATATGAGTTTAATCATTTGAGAACTTCAAAATTTGTGAGATCCGTAACAACTTCTACTTTAAGGCTTTGTTCACATGATTTTTTTATGTATAAAGATATATAGTATTTAATGTATTGATTAACATATTTTTTTTTTCACAATATGTCTGTATCATATTATTGGAAATTAGTGTGAGGTTGGAGCTTTCCTCCATCCCACATAGGAAGAAAGATAAACTCAAAGAGTTTAATACGGCTTTTACATTTATTGGGACTTGAACAAGCTAGTGGACTCATGATGGGGGGTCATGAGTGGAAGGTCCAAACACGTGCATGCATGGCCAAGGGCGCGGGGGCAGAGATCCCGAAGTGGCGTGAGGAGGCGCATTTTGCACGACGTATCGGAACAGAAGGAGCCTCGCCCGAGCTCCCGAGTAATTTTTACTAAAAACTATCGAGAGATAGTTAAATACATATTAATTAACGATTTTAATCATCAGTATTTATCCAAATATGGCAGATTTTTTCAGCATTATCTATTTTAAAATTTTGATATTTTTAAACTTAATATCATTGAAAAACGTGTTTAAGTTTTGGTTGATGATTAAGTTAAGCTAGTCGCTAATCTTGGAGAGAAAGCTAATGGCTATAGGGTTTTTAGCCTGTATAAATAGTGGCCTAAACCTCTACCAAAAACACAAACAAATATCTGCCTTTTCTTCTCTCTCAAAATATACTTCTTCGTGCCTTTCTTTCTTCGAGTTTTCTACGTCGAAATTGCTTTATATTTCGTCATCATTGCTTTCGATGACGAAATCCAGTATTGCATCCAATCCTGGGGTTTTGCGACTTGAAAACTCATAGCTATAAGGGTAGACATGTAAAACCTTTAAGGACATGTTTTACCGTGCTGTTCTCGTATTCATTTTGCTCTCATATCAGGTTGGTTTTACTATTTAAGTACTGTACTTTATTTTACCGTTCACATCGTAAACAACTCTGTTTCTACTCCTTTCTACCATTGACTCTATCAAATTCGTGTGACAATATTGGTTTGGTTTTGCTTCCGAACCTAAATTTCACCATCTCGTTTAATAAAGTTTTAATCTTTACATCTTGATTTGTATTCTGTTTAATAAAGTTTTAATTTTTATTGGTTTTCTAATCCGATTTATTAATTTTCTCAACATATATTGTAACACCCCGCCTTACCACGACACAATATTGTCCGCTTTGGCCTAAGCCGCACGGATTTGTTTCTGGTGACCTGGCGAGGACTTCCCAGGGGGTCACCCATCCTGGTACTACTCCCACCCAAGCACGCTTAACCACAGAGTTCCAAGAACCCGCCTTGCGTGTGGCCCCAAAACGCGTTGTGTTTAGGAAGGCCAAAGTTACTTATGAACCCAGCATCACTCCTGTCCACGGCCGATATGGGATCTGCCTAAGGTGTGTTACAAACACCCCCCTTAGGGACTCATCGTCCTCGATGAGGTTTTCCCCACATCCCGAACGGCACAGGAGCGGCTCTGATACCATTTGTAACACCCCGCCTTACCACGACACAATATTGTCCGCTTTGGCCTAAGCCGCACGGATTTGTTTCTGGCGACCTGGCGAGGACTTCCCAGGGGGTCACCCATCCTGGTACTACTCCCACCCAAGCACGCTTAACCACAGAGTTCCAAGAACCCGCCTTGCATGTGGCCCCAAAACGCGTTGTGTTTAGGAAGACCAAAGTTTACTTATGAACCCAGCATCACTCCTGTCCACGGCCGATATGGGATCTGCCTAAGGTGTTACATATATGTATTCGTTTCATAAAGTAAAACTTTTTTACGTGTACTTTTTGTTTCACAAACACGTAAAAGTTGTTCATATTCTGAACCGAGTACATTTCAAACAAACACATTGTGAAACAAATATATGTTAATCAATATTTTAAATCGTAGTCTTAGATGAAAAAAAATCATATGAAATAACACATGGTGTACAAGTTCTCAAGGTTATCATAATTCCATGGGTTTTTAAAAATAACCCCCATATATATATAGGGTCAGGTTAAAAGGAAACTATAAAAAAATTGAGAAACACATGGTAACCCATTCATCTAGACGATATGCAAATGTGTGTAACATGCATAGGTGCATAAAATCAAGAAACAATTTCAATTAATTATATGCACATGTGTACAACGTCTTGGTGAAAGTTTACTACAATGTTCCTCAATTTTTCATTTTTGGAAGGTGTCTCACGAACATCCATATATATATATATATATGGGAGGGTTCAAATGAGAACACTCCCAATTTAAAGGAACAAAGTGACTCATTTGGAACCACATATGATGTGGGTCCACAAATAAAAAATCATATCTGATTCAATGGGCCCATCAATTGAAAATCAGATATGATTTTTTATTGGTGGGACCCACATCATATGTGGTCCTAAATGAGTCCCTTTCTTTCTTTAAATTTACAAAGTTCTCATTTGAACCTCTTCCTATATATATATATATATATATATATAGAGGCGGGTTCATGCGAGAGAGGAAAGTTCCTCTCTCTCTTGAAGGGGCTCCATTTGAACTTTCCTCTCTCTCTCTCTCTCTCTCTCTATTTCCTTCAAGTGTTAACTCAATTAATTGTGTTAACTTTGTTAACCGATTTCAACCAATCAGAATCATTCATTCAATTTAGAATTAGTTGGCGCTACAATATTTAAGGAAGGGCAGTTTTGTCTTTTATAAATTCTTTAAATTTTATAATATGTTATGGTTATTAAATATTTCCTTATTTAAAGGATAGTTAAGTATGGAAGTTATTTTTTAATTAATTATTTTGTAATTGATTTTGTTCAATTCTTAACTGGTAGTCGCATACTTTCGAGTTCTACAATAGCTAATGGTTGTGAAGTGAACACAGGGTGTTCATTTGTTAACACATGATAGACATGATGCACATGATGTTCTGTATGTTATTCTTCACTTGTGACCACGATGTTCACAAGTGATAACATTGTTAATAAGTAGAAGAGCACCATGTTCATAAGGGAATGAGCACCATGTTCACCTTCTTCGCCACTATTTTCACTTGAATAGCATGTCATGAGTGAACGAGTACCATGTTCGTGAGTGAACGAGCACTATGTTCACCTTCTTCACGTCCAATTCATCAGATCGATTCCTCCATGCCCAATTGATTCCTCTGATCGATTCCTCCATGCCAACCGATTCATCAAAGCGATTCCTCCATAGCCATCTCTCGATTTCTCCTTGATTTCTCCCTGATTTCCCTGCAAATCGTCCCTGAGAACATCGTCTTCCTCAAGATGTCTTCTCCATCAAGACAAACCCACAACACCATCTTCCTTCATCGTGTTCTTCTGCAAATCGTCTTCCTATATCGTCTTCTCCATCAAGATTTGATTTTGTATCCGCAAATCGGCAAATCGGCAAATCGGCAAATCGGCACTACTTCTTCTGCTTGTATCTACAAATCGGCACTACTTCTTCTCATTCAAGATTTGATTTCATGGCATAATTGTGAGTGGTTTACCTGTTTTAGAAAGGCACTAGCCGGTCCTTTAACTGTTTCCATGAATCACGCATCTTTGATTGAGACTATTCAAGGAGTGTAGATTTCTTCTTAATTTGTTGCTTGATTCCAATTTACCTTCTTACCCTTGTTCACCTGTGTTTACTGACGATTTTATTTGGAAGACACGCTTCAATTTCTCTATAATTACAACACTGCCACCGGTTCATCTCATCCATCGATTTTGATTATCAACGGTCTAGATTAGTTAACAAAGTTAACACAATTATTTGAGTTAACACTTGAAGAGGCCTCTCTTTTTTTCTCTCTCTCTCTCTCTCTATATATATATATATATATATAAAGAGAGAGAGAGAGAGAGAGAGTCCCCTTCATTAACAAAGTTAACACAATTAATTGTGTTAACTTTGTTAACCTATCTAGACCATTGAAAAAATAGATATATGGCTGAGATAAAACAATGACATATTTATAATTAATAAATAAAAAGGGCGTGAGTTCAGGAGTGAATAATAGGTGAACATATATGAACAAGGACAAATCTGTAAATTGGTTAACCCTAACAAATTAGGAAAAAAATCCTTATTTCCCTAAAACTACTCATTGCCTAACATTATGTTCTGAATTTTGGGCAACTTCCGGTGAAAATCAAATCATTTGCATCAATTTTGAGATCATGGACGAATTGAGAGAAAACCCAGGCGGGAATAATATTTAGGTTTTATAAGTGAACAAACTGTTCACAAGTGTTGTGGTTCATAGTTGAACGTATTCTCTGTTTGCAAGTCTTGTGGTTCACAGATGAACATCTTTTTTGTTCATATGTGAACATGTATTAAAATTAAGGACTATTGACATAAATAAGTAGTAGACTTGTCGTTCACAAGTAAACATATTATCTGTTCATAAGTGAACATGCATATAAATGAACTATTGACATATAGATATTTAAAATCTGCATTTCAGAGTTCATCAACTCATCATGAGTTCGACCATCAAGTTCGATTTCATTACATGGTTGCCTCTCCTGGAAGCAAATTTCATCGTCGTCGTCGTTACTCAAGGATGGAGATCTCGTTAGGACGATGTTGTACATCATTGACAACTTCTGAAACGTAATTTCGTTTGACGACGGATACATATTCAACACTTCATCATCTTCATTATCCATATCTCGATTACAGTTCTCGATCAAGAAATTGTAGAAACAACGGTGCTATAGTTAAACATATGACCAAATCAAATAAATGAAGGGAGATACACCTTCCTTACTTAACTTTCCTGTATATATGGATGTGTTATTCACGGAAACAAATTTTTACCCATATTTAATTAACTAATTTATTAAAATAGGATATCGCCCTTGGTTGTATTTAATTCATATTAATAATTCAATAAATAAAGAAATCATCTTATTGGTTGAATTGGGTTGACAAAATTAACACAATTTAATGGGTTAACACATGATTGAGTCTCTCTCTGTCTCTCTCTCACTCCCTTTCTATATATATATATATATATGTAGAAAGAGAGAGAGATAGAGAGAGAGGGGGGAAAGTTCAAATACGAACCTCAAATTTGGTTGTGAACATGAGAACAAAGAAGAGCGCGACATTTGTCTCATTCAGACTGAATAATGAAGGTGAAATTCATACATTATTCAGACCGAATAACAACATATTCAGATTGAATAAAACTACATTCAGACCGAAAATTATAATCGGAAGAACTTGGTTCCATTTTATTTACTTAGAATGATATTCATCTTTCTTTTATGTTTTGAAACTCATCATCAAACAACATTTATAAATTAAAAAAGAGAGATTTAATTAACACTTTCCAAAGTTTTGATTGCTCAAATTTAAATTTTAGATGTGAATCTAAAAACATAAAGAGATTTGGGTGAGTATTAACTTGTTAGATTTTTGGTATGCTTTCAGTTTCACATAACTATTGAATAGACAATGACCTAATTCAATTATCAGATTAAGTAATTGGTCATCTCGAAACATGATAATTGTCACACTGTAAAATAAAGGGAATTATTTTAAAATTCATTTTGAAAAAATAAATATCCAAAATCTATCCCAAATTTTAAAAATGACCAAAAGGTCCGTGGACCCATATAGTGACTCATGGACTCCTTTGGAAACCATTCCGTGAGTCACTATATGGGTCCACCTGTGAGTCCATTCCGTAAGTCACTATATGGGTCTACGAGTGAGTCCATTATACGCGAGTCACTATTTGGAAACCATTATGTGAGTCACTATATGAGACTCCGTGAGTCACTATATGGGTCTACGGACCTTTTGGTCATTTTTGTAAAATTTGGGAGATATTTTTGATATTTTGGAAGAGATTTTTGATATTTTGGGTATTTGTTTTTTCAATCAGGTTGACCATCACCGACAGATACGACTATCGGTAATTAGATGCAGTGATCTCCTTTTTTATAGTGCCACTCATTAAGAGTTACCAACGACTTTTCATGGATAAAATTTTTGTTTATTTTGATAGATAAAAGTTTAAGAGCATCTCCAACGACTTCTTCAAAATAGGAAAAATGAAGAAAATAAGGATTTTCAATCAATATTATGCTTCAATAACTTTTCTAAAATGGAGAAAGTAAGAGAGATAATAGTTTTTTTCTCAAAATATAGAGATCACTCTAAAAATGATTATCAAATAAAAATACCAATACAAAAACTTGAAAATAAATTTTTGGAGAGAGAAATAATATTTTAAATTCTAATAGGTGAGTGTAATATTTTAATATTATAATCAATAATAAATTCTTCAAAATAAAGAATTTATTGAATATGAATGTAAACTTTTTTAAAGATTTTAAATTTCAATTCTTTATTTTAAATTTTTTTTGAGTATTATGTTTAGCAGGTCTTGTATCCATCATCTTTACGGATAACTTGAAGAAGCCAACAATCATTTGATGACTTACTTCTTCCGGATCAATTCCGTTTGCCAAAATATAAAACTAATTGTCTTTTTTATGCATAACAACCTCAATGTTAATCATAAATAAATAAAATCTATTTTATCGATAAAATTGATAATGTTATGACTTTTCATATGAAGTACGACTAAATTTTTTAAAAAGAAAAATTTATTAATTCAATCATAAAAACTAAAATAACCAAAAAATTACAGTTATATTTATTTAGTTTGTAATTTTGTATTCATATTAGAAACCAACAATCGTCTGATGACTTGCTTCTTTTATGGTGAAATTGTGTATTTGTGATGAGCTAATTTTTGACTTTTCATATGAAGTACAATTAGTTTTAAAAAAGAAAAAAAAGTCTATTTTATTGATGAAATTGATAACATTCTTACTTTTCGTATGGAGTACAAATTTTTAAAAAGAAAATTCTACTAATTAAATCATAAAAGAAAGATATTTATTTAGTTTGTATTCATATTAAAACATGGAAATAATAGTCCTTTTTGTGCTTAACAACCTTATGATAGTTACAAATACATAAAATCTATTTTATCGGTAAGATTGATAAATAATTTTACTTTTTTATATGGAGTACAACTAATTTTTGAAAAAAGTGTACTAATTAAATCACAAAAACTAAATTAATAACGAAAGAACATCAAAATTATATTTATTTAGTTTGCATTCATATTACCAACCAACAAACGTCTAATGACTTGCTCTTTTTCAATCAATTCTATTAACCAAAACAGGGAACGATTGTCTATTTTTATGATTATTGATTACAAATAAATAAAATCTATTTTATTGGTAAATTGATAACTTTTTTATTTTTCATGTCGAGTACAACTTTTTTTTTTAAATCATAAAAACTAAAAAAAAGGAAGAACATTAAAGTTATATTTGTTTAGATTGTATTCATACTCTCTTTAGTTATTTAATTCCTGTCCCATCTATTATTTTTATTTGTTTTAATTTATTTAATTGTATTCATATTCTCTCTTTGATTACTTGTAGGCATATAATTTTTGGACATCAATAAAACATGAAATATTAGGACATATGCTTTTTATCCAAAAATATTATTTCCATTGACTCAAGAGAAAGTTGTTTTCTCATTCGGTTAAAAGGAAAACTACTTTCTGAATAAACCTATTGCTCTATGTTTTAATCAACTTTTTATGCATATCTTTATGTCGAAAAGCAAGGTCATATCATTTTTAGAAACCAAGTAAATGTGTTACTAATTCTTTAACTATTCCATGATGTCGATCCATTTGTATCTATATATTTTAGATGTATTATATAAAAATAGTAACCATAGTTTAATTACTTAAACATCTAATAATTTAAATCTAATTTCACTTGCCTAAACTAGTATAGTGAAGATGTGGGTCATACAAGTGAAGATCGGTTTTACCGTTCAGACTTCAGATACTTTGTTTTAAAGATTTACGTCATATATACAGACGAAGATACGTAAATATTTTATGGAATTAGTTGTTCCATTAAATATGTAATGAAAGAAGTTTGGAAAATATGTTTTCTAATTTCTTTAGGGACTATATTCGTAAACACCCATAATTTTGAGAAAACTGTAGGAGAATATCTGAAGAAATGGTCGGGGAACGTCTACGAAAACGGTCGGTGAACGGCAGGGAAAACGGTCGAAGAAACAGTCAGGGAAACGATAACTGTCGGGAAAACGGTCGAGAAAGGGCTGAGAAAACAGTCGGAGAACGGCCGAGAAACGGTCGAAAAATTGGTCGGAAAACGGCACGACATGTAGCCGGGCGTGGCGTGGCACGAGTCACGGCCTAAGTTGTAATAATCGAGTTTCGATTATAACATTGGAAAATATAGGAACGAACACGAACGGAGGCTTGTTCGTGTTCGTTCGTTTAACTTAACCGAACAAACGAACGAACACGAACGGTAAATGAACGAAATTTTTTGTGTTCGTGTTCGTTCGTTTAACTAACCGAACAAATGAACGAACACGAACGGTAAACGAACGGAATTTTTTGTGTTCATTAAGAAAATTTGTTTGTTCCTGTTCGTTGCTGTTAAATGAACGTAAACGAACAAACATAAATAAACGTAAACGAACGAACGTGAATGAAGATAAACGAACATAGATGAACATAAACGAACAAACACAAATATAGAATAAAACCACCATTACTTATCATTTGTTCCTAAAAAGTAACATAACAAAATAAAAACTGGGTAATCTTAGGAGCCATAAAAAAGAAATTCTAAAAATTTAATTTAACTAATGATTTTACATATTAATGTCGTAATATATAAATATATTTATATATATATATATATATATAAACGAACATAAACGAACGAATGTAAACGAACATAAATGAACGAACGTTCACGAACGTAAATGAACGAACGAGACCATTGTTCATGTTCATTCGTTTAACTAAACGAACAAAAAAATGTGTTCATGTTCGTTTATTAAATAAACGAACATAAACGAACTTCCCGCCGAACGGTTCACGAACGGTTCGGTGAACGTTCGGTCCGTTTACAACCCTACTTGTGATCAATAATTTTGGTCCAATGTTATGGTTTCTTCAAAAGATGCACACGTGAACGGGTGTGCAAACCCCTTTACCACCGCCTCTCTTTTTTTTTTTATATAAATATAAGTTAGCTTTGGTTTGTTATCCAATAGAACTTATATGAGTTTGAGAGGTTTGGTCTCGGTGGTTTAGTTCAAGCAGAAAAGAGAGAAGGATTATTAAAAGTAAGGTTTGAATTTATATATATATATATGGCATGTGTATATATATATAATGGTAAAAGATGGGTTTATTTATCTGGATTATGATCCGTGATTATATGGTTCATATTACGTGTTCTATATTCAAATTTGATACCCGTTAGAAGTTTATCTGTCTATTTCGAACTGAGGTGAGTTTTTATAAATGAGTTTTATAAACTGAAGTGCATATGCTATTGAAAGGTTTTTATTTCGATAATATGTCGAATTGATATAACTGGACTATTATCGTATTTTGGGTTGTTGAGAAACATAATACATATGGATTTTATTTAAGAAATTGTTATTAAATCTTTTCCACGTAAAAGAATGTGTTATTTGATGAGGTATGGGTGTTTTATAAAGCTTTTGTAAAATACGTGTTTTTACGTCACACGTGGTTTATTTTAATAAATGAAATTATGTGACGTTAACTATTAGTTAACGGACTAAAAAATCGAGAGGTTGACCGAGACTTAGTGAGTCACGAGAAAATATACGGAGCGGCGTGAATCCACGATAGAATAGAACGGAGCGGCGTGAATCCGCGATAGAATAGAACGGAGCGGCGTGAATCCGCGATGGGTGGACGGAGATGTGTAAACGATTGTGGGTGGCATAATCCAAATATTGAGTTATCTCGGATAGCATGAACTGAACCATGCGCTCGTGACGCTGGCGATGGTTTGGAAAGGATGAGAGAATGACCACGGTTAGGGTGCGTTTGGTACAGAAAATGGAATTGCAGAGAAATGGTTGTAGAGAATGGAATTGCAGAGAAAGGGAATTAGTCTGGAGAAAAGGAATTGACTCTTCTGTTTGGTAGCACAGAGAGTTCAACCGAGAAATGTAATAGATAATCATTTCTCTTGTTTGGTGCGACAGAAAATTCAACAGGGAATTGTACCCTATTAACCCAAAACAGACCTTATTAAGCCAAAGCAGACCCTATTAAGCCAAAACAGACCCTATTGAGCCAAAACAGACCCTATTAAGCCAAAAAGACCTAGTTTAGCCAAAAAGACCCTATTAAGCCAAAGAGACCCTATTAAGCCAAAACAACAGCTTAACCAAATAGATCAGCACAACAACATACCAAACATACCCTATTAAGCCAAAGCAGACCCTATTAAGCCAAAGTAGACCCTATTAAGCCAAACATATTAAGCCAAAATAGACCCTATTAAGCCAAAGCAGACCCTATTAAGCCAAAACCGACCCTATTAAGCCAAAACCGACCCTATTAAGCCAAAACAGACCCTATTACGCCAAACATACCATATTAAGCCAAAACCAACCCTATTAAGCCAAATAAACCCTATTAAGCCAAAACAGACCCTAATAAGCCAAAATAGACCCTATTAAAGCCAAAAAATACCCTATTAAGCCAAACAGACCCTATTAAGCCAAACATACCCTATTAAGCCAAAAGAGACCCTATTAAGCCAAAACATACCCTATTAAGCCAAAACAGGCCCTATTAAGCCAAATAGACCATATTAAGCCAAAACAACAGCTTAACCAAACAACAACATCAATTGAAATATTTCAATTCTCAAAAAGAAACCAAATTTTCAATTCTCCCATTTTCTTTTCATGTGGGAGAGAAATGTAAATAGAGAAATGGAATTGTTTCTTTTCTCATTCCTTCTTTTCTTTGGTGTCAACAAACAAGGGAATTGTTTGCAATTCCCATTCTCTACTACCAACTCTCCCTACCAAACACACCCTTAGAGTAATACCGGTTGAGAATTTTGAGAAGAGGCGAAGCCTCATACCATGTTATACAATGTTGGAAAAGACTTAGAAAGATTTCTAAAGAGTTAGTTTGTCGCATCAGTGAGATACGAGAACCTGGGTGGTCGCATCAGTTAGATGCGAGGACCTGAGTTATCGCATTCCTAAGATGCGAGGATTGGACTTGTCGGGTCCCATTGATTCGAGAAACGGGTTTGTCGCGTCCCTCAGATGGGAGGACCTGGGTTATCGCATCAGTATGATGCGATAACTTGGGTTGTTGGGCTGGTGTAAAATGATAACCTTTTTGACTTAATAAGCTTAATGTTTTATCAAATCTTGGTTTTTAAACGAAGGAAATTACTTATCGGGATTTTGTCAGAAAGGGGTTTTTACATTGAAATATGTAACCCATATGGGTCGGAACGTGGTATGAGAAATATTTGGTATGTTTGAATTTGAGAAAATATTATTTTAAATGATATGAGATATCAGTTGACTTTTAAATCTATTATGAAGATTTTAGTCAAAGATTTGCTAACAGGGATTCACTCACTAGACCATATGGTCTAACCCTCATTTTGTTTTTAAAAGATATGCATTTCAGGGTATTAGCTGACGATATAAATTGCGAGTAAGAGATGATTTATGTCGAGCATTCTATGAAGTTCAATTAAATCTTCAAGATTTTTTTAGATCGTTTATATGAAGATTATTAGCGAAAATTTATTGTCGCTTTCAGGCAAATTGTATAGAAAGAGACCCAATTTGTAGCCTTAATGTGGCGTCTTAATTGTATAATTGCAGTATTTGTTATATGAGAATGTGGGTCGTTACATATGCCATATGATAGTTTATTTGGGACATTTTTGGTCACGTACGACCTGCCCCACGACTTAGTACGGGAAGCCTTCGAATGCTAAAAAAAAGTCCGCTTTTCAGGATCTTTCTTCATTTGACTATAACTTTTTTATTTCTTATTCGAATTGGGTGATTCTTGAAGATATATAACCCGTGTTTTGAAGATCTTCAAGAGAAGATCGAGTAGGATTAAAGTTTCTTGGTGATTTGAGGTTCCTAGGAGTTGAAAGGTAATATCTATATCTCCATCTTTGAGCTAGTCATTGGTCCATTTTCACCCTCAACCCTCATTTCTTTAGAGGGTTGCATCATAGATCAGGAAATCTACCATGGAGACCTCAAATCTTCATCAATGGACGCTAAATATTTGGGTTTGAAATTTAGGTCTAACCTAACATAGCAAGATGAGTTCAAGTTGTTTTGTGAAAACTTGTACATGTCATAAATGTGCATTATAAGATCTTAAGATATTTTACTTGATGTTTATCAAACATGTGGTTTATTTGATGAGATTTGCATTTTTGGTATATTTAATTTTATAGATCTGGTATGTTTGGGGATTTTGGACATTTTAATAAATAAATCATAGCGAGTAACTTATTTTGATGATTTATTGTATAAATGGTAATTATTTATGATTAATGCACTTTTAGAGTATTTTGTTTTAAAAACCGTTTGGGAAATTCACGTTGTTGAGCTATGAGGCATTTTGGAAGTATAAAATGTATGTGTTCATTTGGAAAATGATTTTTCTCAACAACGGAGTACTTTTAGAGCATGTGTTTGCATAAACGTACAGATTGAATGTGTTTTATTGCTTATGTTAACTTTTATTTGAGTAGTCAAATAAGTGTGGTGTAATTGACTTGATTTTGACCGATTTGAGTTTTAGGGACATTTGTCTAGTTTAATTTGCTCTTGATTGAGCTTGGGCATGATTTGCATTTATTGTATATTAATTTGAGAATTACACGCTTTGAATTTGTTGCTCATTCAATTGGAGTCATGTAATTTAGAATGTAATGCTTTGGATCCATAGGTATGTGAGTTAGTCGTTTGAAAAGTAAGGAGTTTTGATGTTCTCACGTTGAGACTAGTGCTCGAGTAAGCATGATGGTCATGTATGTATTGCAAAGTAGGGATGGATTCGGTCCAGGACCGGTACAGAAAATATTTGGGACAAATTTTGAGGACCGAATACCCAAATTCGGTACCGGTTCGGTTTCCGTTTTGGTTAGGGAAATTCGGGACTAGCATCGATTGGGACTGAAAAGTTAAAAAACACTAATGACACAATCACAACCAATATAAAATTCAACAATGTAAAATTCAAAAGTTCAACAATGTAAAAGTTCAACAATCAAAATTTACTTGAGTTTGATGCATTGGAGTAGGAGTCGATTTGGAGGAGCCGATTTAGAGAAAATGAAAATTTCAAGAATTGAATTTGGATAATTAAGAAGCAGCTAATTTTTTAATGAATTTGGTGAAACCGGTTTTTTTAAGTAGAAGAATATTAGTTTAGGAGGTAAAACATGAAAAAAATTGTGGATGGGAAAAACAAGGGACACTAAAATATCTAAATGACTATACCTATACCCGATTCGGTTCGATTCGGTATTATTCGGGAAACACCCGACACCGAAACTGATTTCATCAAAATGTGAGGACAGAATACCGAACCGAATACCCGAATTCGGTACCGGTACCGGTTCAGTTTGGGACGGTTCCGATTCGGTTCTTCAGGTTGCGACGCTAATCGCTATTACAAAGAAGACTTAGGGTTGGACTCTAGACCGAGGGTATATCTAGCAGAGATAGACTCATGTAGAGTTAGACTCTGGGACCATTTGGTATTGCGGAGGTGAACTTGCATAGAGTCGGACTCTGGGACCAATGGGTCGATGATTATTGTTTTAATTGAGAAGTTTTGACGTTCTCACTATAGTTTCTAGTGAGTGGACACCAAGTGATGGTTTTGAGAGCTTGAAATGATACCCTATTGGGTCGTATACGGAGCTAGTAGCCTGCAATGATACTCTATTAAGTCGTATACGAAGTTGGGTCCTATAGTGGTGCTCGATGGGGCCGTATATGGAGATCAGTGACTTTAGTGGTGAAACTCATCTAGAGGACGAGTAGGAATCTTGGTCACCCTCAGGGCTTGCGGTGGTACTCATTGGAGTCATATATAGAGCTTGAGTCTTGCAATGATACTCGGTATAGTCATATACGAATCCCAATTACCTTGAGAGAAACTCATTAACATTGATGAATGACTTACTTTGTGTTTCTTCACGATCGATGGAAACGGGTCTTCCCTGACACTAAGAGATGTTGTTTTGAGTATTGAGTTTTATCCTTGTTGCGGGTGACGTTTTGAGTATGGAGTGTTTCCTATGATTTGTGATTTTGGTATATTGGAACATATTCATGTTGATGTTTTGGGATACTAGAGTCTTATCCACGTTTTCTATAATTGAATTTTAAACCTTATTCACATTTTATGTAAGCATTGGGTTTTGGTTTCATGTTATACTAGTGTTTTGATTAATGGGTTTTCATCATGAAAATCGTGAGTTTTAGGAAAGAAGTTATTTTTATACTAAATACATTTCATTTTGTAAATTGTGATTAAAATAACATCTTTTTAGTTTTACTGTTTTATATTAAAGATGAAAACTGTTGAACTCACTAGGCGTTAAGCCTAACACTTTTTATTTGTTGTCATGTGTATCAGATCCTCGTTGAGATGTGACACCAACGGCACTTGATGAGTTGAATGCTAGTTAGAGGCACGTGAATTAATTAACTAATTGGAGACGTCTTCCTTAGCATGGAGATAGCGACGGTTAATTGATTTTATTAACTCTCATCCCTAATCTAGACTTCGTGTAAAGTTTGGATTATTATTGGTTGATGTTATATCCTAGATTGCTGTTATAGGTAATCAAGTGTTGACATTTAGAAAAACATTTATTCCTTATTTGATGTCTTATCAAAAAAATTAAATTAGTCATTTTTTTTAGATTTAAAGATGTTACAATATTTTTTTTAACGACGGAATATTTATAAAAACTAGCAAGGAGTTAGAACAAAAACAGTTACATTACAGATATAGCCTATAGGGAGTTTTGTAACTGCCCAACCAAATTAATATTTCTCTTTCTACTTCTATGTTGCGTCCATAGGAACGAATGGGTAACTATACTATCCCATATCAGTGCCTTTTTTGGATTCATTACTCCAAAATCTTCCCATACAAAAATTCCATATTGACCAAAGAGTAGTGCACAGGACTACTTCTAGACGTTCAGCTTCCCCTTTCCATAAAGTAGTTACAATATTACTTCTTATGGATTATTGTATATCTGATTTGCTTGTCACTTGATACTATTCAAGCTAAAGGGTATAACGAGTTAGGGGTAGGCAAATTAGTCCTCTTGCAAAAACTTGTATGAAGTTAGAATTATATTTTTATTAATATCATATATGTACGTTTTATTATTGAAAAAATATATTACGTTGTAGAATATTCAAAGCCTGTGTTATGTTTTAATGTTTTTAAATTAAACTTTGACTGAATTATTTCTATATATTTTTAACATGCTAAAATTTTAAATCAACTATTTTTTTATGATAACAAATTTTGAAGTATAAGGAGTGACTGATTTTTATATGGAAAAATTATTTGTAATATAGCTGATTATTGACGATAAATCGTTGAACATAATTTTTTTTGTTTATAGAATTTTAAAGTATAATCTCAGCCAAATTGATCGATTGTACTTTGAAAAATTTATCGCTATAAAAAGGGACTTAGATTTAGATTTTGTTAATAAAGCGATAATAACGTAATATAAAAACACTAATATTTATGAAGACAAATAAAGTTATAAACTCTTTCGATGTATACAAAAGTTATAAAATGTAACTGATTTTATGCCATCCAAGTTTTTTTATAGACTCGGAGGTTCCAAATCAATTGCTATTCTTTTCTTGCTTTCTAGTTGCCCTAGAAACTCCTACTCCAAAGTTTTCAAATTAGCTTTAGAGATTGAGCACCATTGACGACCCTATCCTAAAGGAGAAAGAGTGCAAGAGCGCTTACAACTCATAGCTATTATATATATGCATGGGCGTGACAGTATATTGATTGCACGAAATAGCCAATCCTTTTCTTGCTTTCATCCTCCTATTACTATTAGGTGAGGTGGGTCGATCTTAGGTTTGACAAAAGAATGAATACAATAACAACAAATTATATTATTTTTGTTTTTTAAGTTATATCATGAAAATTATAATGAATAAATTGTGGCATATAGCACACTTAGTAAAAGGTGAAACGACTTCGATTAAACTTGAGTTTTTATGCTTAAGGTGCCAACATATATGAAATATATTCTTCAATATTCAACTATTAAAAAATATTTAGTTTCTATTTTTATTACAAAAATATTCCTCGCGTTCACTTTCATGAAACATTCTCAATGAATTTATGTTAGAGTTTCCCTCCATTAGGATCCAATTAACACATAGAAACGAATCATATGAATGAATTTAGTTGATCTGAAACATACCTGGAGTACTTATTGTTGACGAATTCTGATTACTGTTGTTGTTGTGATCATCATCCATGCTTTATCAAGATACACCCTTTATGCTCTAACCATTTGATGGATTTGGTTATCTAATAGAACGTATGGTGTTCTTGAGAGAGACAGACGATAATTAACAGAGAACTCACATATATATCACCATAAAAATGGCAGTTCCTTCCATCAAGGAAACCCATAACTGACTTCACACGTGCTTAATAAGTTGGCGCCAAAACTAAGCACGTGATAACAATAAAACAACATATATAGTATATATATACTGATGTATAAATATTTAGTCTTATTTAAACCATAGATAATTATCCATTAATTATCTTGTTCAATAATATATATATGCGTATATATATATATATTACAATCTCCCACTGAACAAGATAATATTTGAAAATAATTATCCTCTGAAGTGTGCACTTGATTTATATAATTCCAAATTAGTATACATCATGCATTGATACTGTATTAGGGATCAAGGGAGTTTGTACATCAGCTAAACTGAGTAGACTCCCAGGGTCACACTAAAACAGTTTCAACAATATACATATATATAAGGTATCCAGAATAATCAGAGTTTAAAGCTATAAGCTCTTAGATACAATTTTATTTACAAAATAGTGTTATATATGAACAATTCACTTTACATATAAACAATACAGAAGGAGTACATATGTAATTTTATATAACAATATCATACATAAACAATCCACTTTGTTTCTTCATGATGAACTTCATCCACTAAGCAGATCTTTCATACCCATAGCTTTGATATGCTTCCTAAAACTTTCAACAGCGAGTGCCTTTGTGAAGGGGTCTGCCAATTGATCTTTTGTTCCTATCTTCAAAACCTCAATTTCTTTGTCTCTCACGTTTTCTCTTACTGCAAAATACTTGACGTCTATATTTCTTGACCCACTGCTTCTTTTATTATTTTTAGCAAAGAATACAGCAGCAGCATTATCACAATAAACCTTTAATGGTCTCTGAATTGAATTTATGACCTTCAGCCCATCAATGAAATTCTTAAGCCATATAGCATGAGATGTTGCATCATATATGGCTATATATTCAGCTTGAAATGTAGAAGTGGCAGTTAAAGTTTGTTTACTTGCTTTCCATGAGATTGCACCTCCAGCCAACATAAAAATATAACCAGAGGTGGACTTGAGATCATCATGATCTTGCTTATATGAGGCATCTGTATAACATTCTACCTCAAGTTCCTTATCAGATCCTTCGTAAGTTAACGCATGACTCATGGTTCCCTTTAGATATCTTAACACTTTCTTCCCTGCAACCCAGTGTGCATGTCCAGCATTAGATTGAAATCTGGACAACATATTCACTGCAAATGCTATGTCTGGTCTGGTGCATACCTGTGCATACATCAGACTTCCAACCAGTCTTGCATAAGGTATTTTATCCATTTCAGTTCTTTCCAGATTATTTGCAGGACATTGCCCCTTATGCAGTTTATCACCTTTTGAGATTGGAGCTTCACCCCTTTTACAATTTTCCATTCCAAATCTCTTTAACACTTTCTCAATATAATTCTTTTGAGACAGTCTGAGAGTCTTTAATTGTCTATTCCTAATTATTTCAATTCCCAACACATAGTTTGCTTCACCCATGTCCTTCATGTCAAAACTCTTCATAAGGAATGTTTTTGTAGATTGTAGAAGGTTTTTACTGTTAGTTGCTAACAGTATATCATCAACATATAGTATAAGAAATATGAAATTAATCCCACTAGTCTTTAAGTATATACACTCATCTAATTTGTTTTCCTCAAAGCCAAAGTTGGTCATAACTGCATCAAATTTCTTATACCATTGTCTTGATGCTTGTTTTAGGCCATAAATGGATTTGTTCAATCTACAAACCTTGTTGTTATCCAATGCAAATCCTTCTGGTTGAATCATATGGATTTCCTCCTCCAAATCACCATTTAGGAAGGCTGTTTTTACATCCATTTGGTGTAATTCCAAGTCAAAATGTGCTACAATAGCCATTATGACTCTAAATGCATCTTTTGTGGAGACGGGTGAAAAGGTCTCATTATAATTGATGCCCTCCCTTTGATTATAGCCCTTAGCCACTAATCTTGCCTTATATCTTTCAACTTTTCCTTTTGCATCTCTTTTGATCTTGAATACCCACTTACTCCCAATGGGTTTTATAGACTTTGATCTTTCAATAAGATCCCAAACTTTATTACTTGACATACTAGCCAATTCATCCTCCATGGCCTTTATCCATTTATCCTTATTTGGAGATTCCATGGCTTCCTTAAAACTGATTGGATCATCAGCATCTCCAATGTCAAAATCCATTTCTGTAAAATAGACATGGTAATCATCAGGTATTGCAGGCCTCCTTTCCCTTGTGGATCTTCTTAGAGTTACAGTGCTTGGTATTGAGTCTGCAGGTTGCTGTAATATTGGTTCAATCACAGGTTCAGTCTCAAGCACATGTTCTTGATTCTGTAATGCCTCATGTGTTGACTCTAAAGATTGATCCATAGTCATATTGTTTGGTTCATCTAATGTACTGCTTCTTATTATAGGAATTGGTTGTAAGATCAGATTCTCATTTTCTGGAATTAAGGGTGATTCATGTTCATGATAACATAACCAATTGTCTATATCATGTGGATTTTGGGATGAATTTCCCAAATCATCATCTTCATTGAACATTTCATCATAAAACACAGCCTTATTAGTTTCAAAAATCCTTTGTCCTCTACCAGGATTATAAAACTTATAACCTTTGGATTTTTCTGAATATCCAATGAAGAATGCAGAAAGTGATCTTGAGTCTAATTTGCTCAAATTTTCAACATGATATTCCCTAGTTTCTGCTTTACATCCCCATACATGAAGATGATTTAGACTAGGTTTGTATCCATTCCATAGTTCAAAAGGTGTGCCTTTAATCGCCTTGGTTGGAGTTCTATTGCAAATATAGTTTGCTGTTTTCAATGCCTCTCCCCAGAGAAACTTTGGCAAACTAGATCTTGCAAACATGCTCCTAACCATATCCATTAATGTCCTATTCTTTCTTTCTGATACTCCATTTTGTGTAGGAGTGTATGGAGTTGTGTATTCAGCCTTAATGCCAACTTGTTCTAAATAAGTGGCAAAAGGTCCCTTATGCTGTCCCTTTTCAGAGTATTTACCAAAATACTCTCCTCCTCTATCTGATCTCACTATCTTTATAGTTTTCTCAGATTGTCTCTCAACTTCTGTTTTAAATTTTATGAAACAGTCCAAGGCTTGTGATTTTTCTGCCATTAGGAATATATGGCAGAACCTTGAATAGTCATCAATGAATGTAATAAAATACTTGTTGTCACATATTGTCTTTACTGGAAATGGCCCACATATGTCTGTATGTATTAACTCAAGAATGCATCGACTTCTTTTAGACTGAAAATTTCTGGAGTTTGTCATTTTTCCCTTTAGACAATCTATGCAAGTTCCAAAATCATCAAAATTTAAGTCTGGCAAAATCTTCTGTCTAATTAAGTCCTCCATTCTTGATTTTGATATGTGTCCTAATCTCTTATGCCATAAAAAGGATGAGATATTTTGCTTATGTTTTCTTTTGGCACCAGTCATCCTATTTATAGAGAATATTTGTCTCTTATTCCCTCTATTGATGGTATCATTTATGCAATTCAAATGCCAATAGCCATCTATCAAATATGCATTTCCAAAACACATATTATTTAAATGAAATGACATACATTTCTTATCAGCATAAAAGGATACATTGTTTTCATTTACAATTTGAGAACCTGACACTAGGTTTCTCTTTATTCTAGGTATATAATATACATCATTCAATGTTAATACATAATTGTTTTTAAATAACAATCTACATTCACCAATTGCTTCCACTTTCAGTGCATGTCCATCCGCAGTACATACCCTTGATTCATTCAGCTTTGGGACTATTATCTTTGATAATCCCTGCATGCAATTAACAATATGAATGGGTGAGCCTGTGTCAAACCACCATGAATTATCACTTTCACATACAGTGGTCTCTAAAGAGAAGAAGTGATTGAAGTTACCTTTCTTGTTCAACCATTCTTTGAAACCATCACAGTCCTTTTTAAAGTGACCTGTCTTTTTACAAAAGAAACATTTTTGGTCTCTTTTCTTCTTTAGAAACTTTCCTTTGTTCTTTATATTTTGAGTGACAAAATTGGAGGAACTTCCCTTTTGGAAACCAGAGTGTTTCTTTATCTTGATCTTGCCCTTAGACATGTGATTTATGGTTACTGCCTTTCCTTTATTCTTCAGTTCTGACTCTTCTTGAACACAGATGGTGATCAATTCATCCAATGTCCATTTTTCCTTTTGTGTATTGTATAGACTTCTCAAATGACTATACTGGTCTGGAAAGGAATTCAGCAGAAGGTGGACTAAGAAGGAGTCATCTATTGAAATTTTCATCTCCTTGAGTTTACAAGCAGTATCAATCCCTTGCAGAATGTACTCTCTAATGCTTCCTTGTCCACTGAAGGTCATCCTTATCAATTTATTCATTAGGTAGCCTGTTTCAGCCTTATCAGAAACCTTGTATTTATCAGCAATAGAAGCAAGGTATGTCTTAGCAAGGTCTGATTCAGGTATACCTCCTTTAACAGCATCTGTGATGCATTTCTTTATGTAGATTAAGGCTATCCTATTGTGTTTATGCCATTCTTGATGCTTAGCCTTTATATCTGCAGTTGCATTGGCTGCTGGTTCTTCTGGTGGATCTTCCCTAAGTACATGATCATAATCTAATATTCCTAACATAAGTTCAACATCTTCTTTCCATTTCTTGTAGTTAACCCCATTTAGAGGGGCAAAGTTAACTACACTCATGGGATAATGGGCTGAATGTGACAGGAATTGCTGCCTATCTGGTTTGATTGGTGAACCTGTGTTAGATAGCAGATTTAGTTTGTGTCATACTCATGTATTTGCAATAAGATTTATACGCAGTCTATGTAAGTGATTAACATCAGAATGGTTTAATCACTTTATAGATGATTTTTATAGTAATTTCGAATTTGATTTCCCTTGTGAAGGTATATCAATTTCGAAATTTAAACATAGTTAGGCATGTGTTTTGATCAAACTGTTGTGACAGTATATGAAACAAAACATCTGTTGCCAATTTTAATACTGTATTTTGATTCTGACTATTATGATAGTATCTTGAATCGGTGTAATCCAGAGTCACTAGGGTGACATGTGGATTTCTTTTATTATCATAGATTTCAATATTTACTAAATTAAATCGTGGAATTTATTCAATTAATCACTGAAGGTTTCAATTTTACACTCTGTATGAGAAATTGAATAAGGCATGGGGAATTATCAATTCTATTCAATTATACAGGGACTTCCTTGATTCTCAGAAAAATTTCAGTCCCTATTTTAATCAGAGAAGTTATAATCAACAGATTTAATTCAATGTGTTAAGTGGCTCTGATACCAATTGTTAGAGTTTCCCTCCATTAGGATCCAATTAACACATAGAAACGAATCATATGAATGAATTTAGTTGATCTGAAACATACCTGGAGTACTTATTGTTGACGAATTCTGATTACTGTTGTTGTTGTGATCATCATCCATGCTTTATCAAGATACACCCTTTATGCTCTAACCATTTGATGGATTTGGTTATCTAATAGAACGTATGGTGTTCTTGAGAGAGACAGACGATAATTAACAGAGAACTCACATATATATCACCATAAAAATGGCAGTTCCTTCCATCAAGGAAACCCATAACTGACTTCACACGTGCTTAATAAGTTGGCGCCAAAACTAAGCACGTGATAACAATAAAACAACATATATAGTATATATATACTGATGTATAAATATTTAGTCTTATTTAAACCATAGATAATTATCCATTAATTATCTTGTTCAATAATATATATATGCGTATATATATATATATTACAATTTATTTATAGAAATCCTCTCTTCGCCTATTTAATCTCTGTTTCTTACAAGGGGCCTTTCCACCCAAAGACAAATACCCAAAAGGGAGAAGGGCTAGACTTTTTTTAAAAAGTAAAAACCTTAAAAAAATTCAAAATTATTGGTAAATATTTAACTTCAAAATGATGCTTGGAAGGTGATCAAGATGGTTCAATCATCAATGGACGGAGCTCAATAGGAACATGACGTTAACCTTATTATATTGCAGCAAATTAAGTCTAAAGGAGGTATGCATTTGTTTCTTACAATTATGTCTGCAATGCATTAATGGATGACTGTGACAATTATTAGTTTTTCAAAAACGTCAAAGACATTGTTAAACAAAAGACTTTTGTTTACGAACTTTTTCCTAGAAAATCTGTCGCTAATTATAGGGAGATTCCTCACAAAACTGTCACAAAAGTTAGTGGGTGAATTATTGCTGGATACACTACAACAAAATTGGGTTTATAGAACGCCATCAATGAATAAACGTCCTAGTAGACCACTTTATAGGACACAAATTATATGATCAAAAATAAAGTGTCATATCTAAAGGTGTTGTAATATATAAGTTTATAGAACGTTTTTGGACGTTGTAACAAGTTTATTAGGACACTTTTAATAAAAAGCGTCGCATTAGCTATTTTATAGGATACAATTTGAAAAAAGTGTCCTATAAGCACAAGTGTGTTATTAAAAGATGAGTTTATAGGACACTTTTTCAAAAACGTCCTATAAACTAGCTAATTCGACGTTTTTTTTTATTAAAAGTGTCATAATAAACTTGTTATGACGCCTAAAAGCGTCCTATAAACTTACTACAACACTTTTAGATATGACGCTTTATTTTTTGGTCATATAATTTGTGGCGTCCTATAAACCCAATTTTGTTGTAGTGGTAATTCAAATCAATTGATCGGCACTCGCCATCTATTTTCATTGTTCAACTCTTTAACAACACGAAAAAACCATTGTTATCCAAGGTCGCATACCCAAATGGAAACTAAGTTCCCGATTCTATTTTGCCTCTTCCTCAGAGAAAGACGATCAACAATTCCCGAATTTGATACCCGAATATTTGGTTTGATAACCTGCTACTAATTCTTCTTCTTCTTCTGCAGTGAAAGACTGGATTTGTTATCTCATGCCTGCTTTTCATGAGCAACTTTTAATTTATTATGAGCCCAAATGATGGATAGATTACCCATGGATTCTCTGGGTGATCCATTAGTATTTTCTTGAAGAATATCGAAATTTACCGAACCATTAATATTTCTAGGTGATCCGTGGGTAATCATCAACAAAAATTTCTGTGGATAATTTTTGTGGGTAAAAGTCATTTTACTTTATAGTGAGAGGCCATTGACCTCGATAGAGAATTATGCAACATTTGTGTGACTAAACAACATTTTATTTAATAAAGCTTGTGGTCGATAAGGTGAAGTATGATATCAACTGACGGTTCCTTAATTACACAACAGATCTATGGATATTCATTTTGCATATTAAAAGAGATCTTCATGTCTAAATATTTATGGGTGAAACTGGTTATAAGAATGCAAGTGTTGATCAATCAGAGCTATGTATGACCAAAGGTTGATCCATCATAATCTACGACTATCGCTTATGGGACTATCAAACGTCTTCAACTCGATAATAGATCATGAGTTTCTATTATAGAAGGGTCAAGTATTTGGTCTTCGAATCCCAGATTAAAAAAATATCGAGGAGCATTTAGTTTACAATAGAACCCGATGCAAGCTCGACAGTAGTTCAATAGATGAAAAACTAACCTCTATATATTTAGTTATAATGCATGAATTAAACAGTTGTAGCATTTTGTTACAAAAAACAAACTGATCAGTTGTAGCATTTTGTTACTCGAAAGCTTAATGTTAGCTTGATAAATAGTTCAATACTTTCAATAGATGTAAAGCTAGTAGGATTCAGCAGTTAGTTTTAGTGAAGGGTATTTGGGAATTTAAGCATATGCTTGATATGTGGTTGGCATAGTTCTACGTATGTATGTTGAATTTTATTCTTTCATTCATAAAAACTGTATACTATTTGAGTAATAATTGAACTTGTTTAATGGAGAAGATTAATGTTTATTTAGTCGAGAAACTATGAAGGAATGAGTAGCCACTAAAACTAAGTGAACAACTTTCCAGTCACATACAAATTAAATCATTCATTGCCGTAATAAACTAATGGTTTCTGGTTCACAAAAAAATTTAAATCATTCAATCCAACACCTTTTGAACTAATCCAACTAAGTAACATATACCCATTTAGAGTTAAAAAATAATTAATCGAGCACATATCAAACTAATATGAGTATATGACTAATTAAGTAAAATAACCAATTAAAATTACAAAATAACTGAGTACATGTTGAATTCTAGTTAAGCCATACATGTGAAAAAAATTCTAATCCTAAGAAAGATAAATACAACTAGGACGTTGCAGTGAATCAAATGATTTTCTTTAATTGTTGGCAGGTCTTCTAATAATAAAGATATTGTTTATGATACAGAGGTTTCAAGGTAAAAAAAAAGCTTCTAATCCTATGGAATGTGTGGAGGGAAAAGTAATTACTTGTTGAGGAACAACTTGTTTTATAATGTTCAGTTGGTGGTGATTTTGAATGAAAAAAACTAACTCAATATGAGGAAGCTAGGAGATCTTATGAATGACTTCTCGAATTAGTTTATTTAAAAGCATCAACGCTAAACACCATTAAATAATTTCCTTTTAAACCCATCGTTTTTCCATCCTAATATTTATATTTCTTACAGTTATAAGCCATTTTCATTAGAACCGCTCTATCATAGCCTCTTGGTTCTTTTTCATTTTAATGGTCTCTTGTTGCAATAATCAAAATCATTTACCATCTTTAGCAAATCCACCAACAGTAAGAACTAACTGAAGCAATATCAACAAATCGACCATAATTGGATTAGAACTTATCTTGGTACATGTTTTCATTTTGGTCGTCCATGTTCATCTTTATCCTCACTTGCAATAGCCAATTGGGCATGTACCCAATTGAGTATGCATCAAGCATGTATCCAATATGACGTCGAACTTTATTAAGCGCATCGAACTTTTATTAACATCCTATATATATACATATATATAGCAAACTTTGCAACATATTGTAACATCCGGAAATTTAGAGAACTCAAAAAAAGGGTAAAAGACTCTTATTTAATGAAGCATTCGTTAGCTAATTCTTGTTGTTGTAGTGAAATTAAGTTGGAGTTTATAAATTTTGGGGTTAGAAATTTGTTTGGTGTTTTGGGAGATAATAAATCCGTTGTTGTATAAATAAAAGGAATTTACTAGGCCGAAAATCGTACCTGTGCGACTTGGCGCACGACCTAGGGTTGCGGCGCAAGTCGCGTATCTTACTGTTTGGTTGCTCCTTCCTCGCGTGCACGATCTAATGTGGCAGCATAGGTCGCGGGAGACCCTTTTAGGCTGTAGCTGAACCTTAACTTGAGATTTTGACCAAAACTTCTTCCATATTATTTTCTCACCTGATTTTTCCACTCTCTCCTCACATATTTCGGACTTTAGGGCATTAATCTTCTTCTCCCACCAACCTAAGAGCATTTACTCCTCTTTTAGCTTAGAGATTCAAGTGGGTTTTAAGATCTAAAGCTAGAGTTCAAGTGTCTAAATGTTCTTCATCTTCTCTAACAAGATTTTGGGGTTTTCTATGAATCCTAGTATTGTGAGTTCATCATACTCTTTTATAAAACTATATACATTTTAAAATAATGCATTTTACTTCCTACAAGTTTGTATTTCAAGCATTTTTACATTTGGGTATTTTTGACAAATTAGGTCAAACTTGAGAAATTTAGGGTTTTTGCTTATATCACTAAAATGAGTATTTGAAATGTTTTTTAACACTTGGTAAATGTATATTTCAAGGTATTATTGGTTTTAGAACAAAAACCACCATGACCTACTTGGGAAATTATTACTTGATGAGAAATGATATTTATACAAAGTTTTGGTGTTGGGAAATATTAATATGTCTACATAGATGTATTAAACTACGTGGCTAGAATGTAATGAATCTATAGACATATAAGTCGGTAATTATTTATGTGAAGGTTTGTATTATCTTATTTATAAAATTGAAAATAGGCATTGTGATTATTGTATAATTTCCCTACATCCTTTCACTATAACTCGAAATAGGCATTGTGATTATTGTGTAATTCCTGAGCAATAGCTTATGTGCACAAATGACAATAATACTGGATTTGTTTGAAGTCAATGGCTACCATACATTTATGTTTGGTTTGTGACACACTTTTGTGTCCCGTCATGACTAGTGGTAAATCGGGTCTCCGGTGTCAACTTTAGATGTTTTACACCTTCCAAGGTCAAGCTTGAGTTAAACTTTATTTATAACATTGTTTAAAGCTATATTTTTATATTTCGAAGTTTCATAGATTTAATCATTAACTGTTTATTCTCACTAGGCGTTAAGCCTAAAACTTTTTTCAAACGACATGTATATCAGGTGACCCAATTAGCGGGGATCCCAAGGTTTGAGCGGAGAGTTGTTGCCGGTTGATACATTTTTTGGGATTGTATCAAGTGCATTTTGGAGTTACTAGTATAAATCTTTTGAGGATATTTTTAACACTCGGAAATTTTGATGTTTATAAATCCAAATGTTATTATGTTCTTCATCAATGGAATGGCATGGTTAAGTCATAGGAGATTTGGTCTCCGGTCAGATGTCGAAAATAAGCAAGAAAAACCCAAATACACGAAAAGGTTGTTTTGAGACCCTAAAATCACGACCCTTCCACCCTAGGCTAGGGTCGCACTTTTTATACCGTAAGGGGGTGTTTTTGGGCAAGTGTGATCCTTGAATCGTGACCTTGGGTGGCAGGGTCGCATGTCAATGTCGCACCTAGCGGCTAGCCTGCAGTAGTTAAAAAGTTAGATTTCGGGGTAAAACTTCATTTGATCATATCTCTCTCATTTCCAATCCGATTTGGGCGATTCAAAGTGTTGTGGATTCGTATTTCGAAAACCTTCAAGATGGAAGCAATGAGGATTGGATATTCCTCAAAGATATGTGGTTCCTATAAGTCGAAAGGTAAGCCTTTAGGGTTTTTGCACCATATCTAGGGTTTGGTTTATGGTTTTGATCTAGGGTTTCTTGTGGTGTAATTTGAGTTTGTTTGTGATCTAGATGAAGGTCATAGTGATGAATATTGTGGATCTGAAGCTCTCTCCAAAGGAAACACGAGTGGTGGAGTAAAACCTAAATATAGCCTAAATCTAGCAAGGTGAGTTCAAGTTGTTTTGTGAAAATTATGTACATGCCAAACATGTCCATTTTGAAGTATTAACTTGTTTTTACTTCTTATTTATCAAATGTGTTGGTATTTGGTGAGTTTTACATATTTGGTATAAATGGTTTTATAAATCATGTAGAATACTTTTACTTAGGTTTTTAGACATCTTGATAAATAAAAATATAAGTGTGGTTGTTTTGATGTCTTATTTCATAAATGGAGATCATTTGGGTTACATGCATCTTTGGAGTATTTGATTTTATAAACCGTTGGAATTACATGTTATTGCATTATGAGGCATTTTAGAAATATACGAATATGATTTCATTTGGAAATGGTTTGTCTCAACCAATATTTTGAGTAAATACATAAGTGTTGAGTTATAGAGCTCTTGCTCGATTTTGACTAAAATGAGTCTCGTGGACATTTGCCCGATTTAAGTTGCTCTATGTCGTGTTTTTAAGTTATATGCAGTTATGGCATATTATTTGATATATTAGTTACACGTTTTGGGTGCGTTAGTCATTCATTTGGTGTCGTGTAATTTTATGGCTAGAATGTAATGGATCCATAGGCATATAAGTCGACATATTGTATTATTGCAAGGTAAAGACCTAGTGGGGTTGAACTTGTTGGGTTATGAATATCAAGGTAAAGACCTAGTGGGGTTGAACTTGTTGGGTTATAAATATCAAGATAGAGACCTAGTGGGGTTGAACTTGTTACTCGTATACATATTATACTATTGCAAGGTAAGACCTAGTGGGGTTGAACTTGTTGGGTTATGAATATCAAGGTAAAGACCTAGTGGGGTTGAACTTGGTGGGTTATGAATATCAAGGTAAAAACCTAGTGGAATTGAACTTGTTACCCGCATACATATTATATTATTGCAAGGTAAAGACCTAGTGGGGTTGAACTTAACGAATAAATTTAGATACGCAGTCTGCTTTGTGTTCTGCCACTAACCATGGAAATCGGGCCTCCCCCGTTGCCGAAAGGGTTTATTTAGGGTATAGAGTCTTATTCATTGTTTTCAAAGATGTTTTAGAGTATGAAGTATTATCCATAATTTATATTATTAGATCTTTGAGACTTAACCATATTTTAGTATTCTAGAAAATGCAGCTTTGTCCTTATTTTGGTATTTGAAGTATTTAAACATATTAACGTTTTGAGTGAGTAAAAGGTGTAGAGTTCGTGTTTGAACGGGTATTTCTATTTAAAGCTTTCATTACATCGGTATTTTGATTTAAAGCTTTCATTACAGCGGTATTTTGATTTAAAGCTTTCATTACAAAAATGATGAGTTTGGGAAAGATGTTGCTTTTATAATGGAGTCTTTATATTTGAGAAACTATTATTATTGTATCAAGCAATCTTTCGATTTCAAACGATTACAAATTAATATGTTATAAACTCTTGAGCTCACTAGGCGTTAAGCCTAACCTTTTTCTTTGTCGGCATGTGCATTAGGTTCTCGTTGGGGTTGGTTACTAGTGACTTGAGTGCTAGGAAGTGGCACGATAAAGATCTAGCTATTTGGTGACGTTTTCCGCATTCGGAGATAACGACTCTTTTGGGTTTAGTAACACCCGACCGAAATCACGTCTTAGTAGAAGACTTGACCTATCTACTGTAGATGTTTATATCGAATTGTTATTTGAGGAAATTCAAGTATTGATTTATAGAAGTGATTTATCCTTCAATTGATGTAATATTGAAAATTTTAATTAGTCGCTCTTTCCAAATTTGAGGGTGTTAACAACACCTGAACATATTTTATGTTTCAAATTAGTATAGATTAATAGATTGTTGTCTTAGTATCCATTCATTGACGTAAACTCTATTACTACTTCCTCATTTATTAGGTGATTATTATGTCATTAAGTTTCCTTCCGTAGTTTATTTCGGTTTAATTTGTCTCCTATTTTTAGGGTGTTATACATAACTACAAATAGTATTTCATCAATCAACAGTCAAAATGTAAATGAGTTATTTTTGGTAATAAAAAATAATTTTTTATTAAGTTACTGAAATTAGAGCAGAGGGGCAAAAAGGTACATTACAAAATAACTAATGAAGAGTCGGGTTTTAAGAAGATTGATGATAGTACAACAACAAAACAAGCCTGGGAGATGCTCGAAATAACATTCAAATGTGCTAACCGGGTTAAAAACTTGTAACACCCTAAAACAAAAAGGAGACAATTTAAATCGATACAATATACGTAAGGGAGCTTAATGATATAAAATCACCCAATAATTAGGGAATGAGTAATAAAGTTTACGACAAATAATGGATACTAAAACAACAACCTATTAATCTATACAAGAATTAATCAAAGATTATGTTCGGGTGTTGCTAATATCCTCAAAAATATGCATATGGTAACCCCGAAGATACACTTGAAATGTGTTCCCAAAAATGCCTCAACCGGAAATACGCTCCACTCAACTCTTGGAGCCCCGCTACTATGATGACCTGATATACATATCGTTTGAGAAAAAATGTTAGGCTTAAAGCCTAGTGAGAACAAACAATTATATAAATAAAGCTATAAAACTTTTAAAGGCGTAAACTTAGCTTTAACAAAATATCTTTACTCTTTAACATATATATAGTTTTATAAAAGGGTAGGATGAACTCACAAAGCTAGGATTGAAGAAAACCCTAGAAAAGCCCTAAAAAGTTTGTTGGAGAAGATGACTTGGTGAAAGAAAGGAAGAACACAAGAATCTTAAAGCTTGGAAATTGAATCTTTGGCTTTAATGAGGAGTAATTGCTTTGAGTTTGGTAGATTTGAGGAGTTAATGCTCCCAAAATCGGCCTTGGGAGAAAATATGGAGAGGAAATCAAGTGGAAGGAGAATATTGGGAAAAGGGGGATGAGTTCATGATTTAGGGTCCAGGCAACGCGATTTTGCCACTTCCTCGACCCACTCCGCGGCTTCAAGTCGCGTGGATAACCACACACGCAAGGGAGGGGAAACAGATACATATGCGACTCACTGCGTGACCTACGCCCGCATGGCAGGTCGCGTGAGACCATTTTTTCGCCTAGTGCTTTACTTTTTTTTAATACAACAGCAAAACCAAAAATCCCTTTTACCAAAATCGTTTTCCACTCAAAATTTCAACTTAACATACCTAAACTTCACCATAATCGACCAAAATTCATTCTAATTAATATTCCAAGCCTAAAATGCCATTTTACCACCATAACTATAATTTCTAGAAATTTTCGGGTGTTACAAAAGTTAAGTACGACTTGAAACTTTACGCGATGAATTGGAGGCCATGAAGATGAAGGAGACAGAAGGAGTCTCAGATTACATTACTCGCGTGAAAATGGTGGTGAATCAACTCAAACGAAAATGATGAAACTCTTTCTTATGCGAGAGTTGTAGAGAAAATTCTACGCTCGTTAAGGGAGAATTTTGAGAACGGTGTGTGTGCGATTAAAGAGTGCAAAAATATGGATGATTTGTTAATCGAAGAACTAACAGGTTCACTAGAAGCGCATGAGCAAAGAAAAAAAGAAAAAGAAGGAAGAGTCACTTGATGAAGCACTGCAAATAAAGGATGAAAAATCTTATATTCACAACATAATAATCATGGGAGAAAAAGTAATTCTGGAAAGCATAATAGTAATCAAGGAAGGGGATGTGGAAAAGAGTACAATTACCGGAAAAGGCAACAAACAACACAACAGTTTCGTCAAAACTCACGTGGTAGAGGACGTGGACATGGAAGAGGAGGACATGGATTCCGTCTGAATTCCATTGTTACAAATGTGGTAAGCATGGACATTATGCAAAAGATTTTAGAGCAAAGAAGAAAACGGAAGAAAACACCAATCTGATGACGAAATTAGAAACAACTGAAGTGGCATTCTCTTGATGGCACATGAACCAATTTCAAAAACTAATAATGTGGTACCCTGATTCTTGTGCTAGCATTCACATGATGGTATAGAGAAATTTGTTCAGTGAAATGACATAAATTGTACAAAATTGTGGATCATCTGGAGACAGATCTGTAACACCCTAAAATCTGGAAAGAACGACTAAACTAATTTTTTTGATGATACACCAATTAAAAGATAAACCCCTTTTTGTAAATCAATACGGTAATTTATCTCGAATAGCGAATCTAGATTTAAAACCAAGAACTGATAAACCAAGTCTTTTGTAAAGACTATGTCAAGGTCGGGTGTTACTAAAACCCATAACTGTTGTTATCTCCAAATGCGGAAGATGTCACTGAATAGTTAGATCTTTCTTGTGCCTCTAACTACCATTCAATTCAACACGGTGTCGCTAGTACCAACCCCACAACAAGAACCTGATGCACATGCTGACAAATAAAAACGGTTACGTTTAACGTCTAATAAGTCGAATCAGTTTTCATCATAATCATTCAATGGTAAAACACAAAGATTGTTGATTTAGATTATAATTTCGCAAATGAGATGTCTTTATTGTAAAAGCAATATTTTTCCAAGACCCACCATTTTCTTGATAAAAACACCCATTTATGTGAAACCAAAACCTAATACTCACACCACCAATAATAAAGCTATTAATGTTGAAACATAAAACATAGCTTTAATCAAGTCATTTTGTATTATTAAATCATCTTTTGCCTTGAAAGGGTGTAACGCATCATAAGATAGTGGGAGAGACCTAATTTACCATTGGTTGTGACAGAACACATAAGTAAGTCACAATTCAATGTTATATAAGCATCACTTATGGATAAATAAACATTGACATCAACCTTATCCGAGTTTTAAGTCAAATGGTCTAACCAACTCAACACTTTCCAAGTCTTTTCTTTGGGGAGTCACCAAGTTCGACCTTATTCGGTTCTTTACCTTGGGATATCCTAAATCCAAGTTTAGCTTGTTCACTAGAAATGACAGCCATTACGAACTACACGGTCATCAAGTTAAACTCTATCCAAGTCTTTACCTCGAGTTCCACGCTACATATCACACGGTCATCAAGTTCAACTCTATCCAAGTCTTTACCTTGAGTCCTCCGTTGATTCAAGTTTCTAGCTACAATACAGGGATAACTATCCCATTCCAAAAAGACTCCTATGCCTATGAATCCAATGCATTACAGTCTAAATTACATGATTCAAATGAATGTCAAGCGCACTCAAAACATGTAACTTACAAATAAATGTGGCACAGTTACATATAACTCTAAAAGCTCACTATAGAGCAAATTAAACCGGACAAATGTCCTCAAACCTCATCTAATACAAATCCGAGTGAAAAGCTCAACAATTCAATTAACTATACAATAAAAGCCATCAAAAACAATAAAATGCATTTAACCGACTTTGTTATTAACTCAAAATCCATCATTGATTTGAGACAAACCATTTTACAAATGAAATCATACTCTTATATTTTCAAAATTCTCCATAACACAATAACGTGCATTTTCCAAACCATTTATAAACCAAATACACTAAAATTCGTTGATATTAATTAATCTACATTTGTACAATAAATCACCAAAAAAACACAGTGTTGAGATTTATTAATTAAAATGTCGAAAAACCCAAACATAGACATTTTACAAAATTTAGTAACCCAACTTTATCAAATATGTAAACTTCGTCAAATATCAACACTTTTTCATAGTTTTCACAAACCAATTTGAACTCACATTTCTATATTTTAGGCTACATCTAGGTTTACCCCACAACTTGAGATTATATTTGAATTTTTTGCATTTTCTCTATGCTGAAATAGAAAAAAAAGATTTTAGCATTTTTGTTGTTTTTATAACTATGTTATCATTTATGTTAAAATAGAAAAAAAGAAAAGAGAGATTATAAAAAAAATTAAATTTGGAAAATTTCTAAAATTCTATAGAAGAGAAATAAATAAATTTTTAACTACATTCAACCGATTATAGTTTTTGAAGTTAAATATTTAGAGAGAGAGATATTGTTTTATTAGAGATTTTGATTTTTTATACTCTATTATATAACATTATAATATAGTTGTTGGAAATGCTCATTTCTAGGTAATTCTTAATTAATTTGAAAATCTGTTGAAGTAAAAAAAACTCAAAATCTCAATTTTCTTCATTTTGGGGTGTTGTCGGAAAACACTGGGCATCTCTAACAGATTCTTTAAAATTTGAGAAAGTGAAAGTTTTGTTCTTTATATTGCTCCAACAAATTCTCTAATCTCTATAATGTTTTTTAAAATAGGGAAAACATGAAAAAAAATTCAAGTTTAAATAATTTTCTAAAACTTGGTGTAGAAAGAGATAAATAATTATTTTCTTCAATTTCACCAATTAAATTAAATTATAATTATAATTTTATGTAATGTAATGTTTTTTTTAAAGTATTAAAATAATAAAATTAAAGAATATTATTAAAAATATAAGTTGGGTTGAAATCTCTAAAATAAAAAAATTATTGGAAAAAAATGTAAACTTTTTCTAGAGAGTTTAACTTTTACTCTCATTTTATATAAGCTGGTTTTTAATTGCTGATCAATGTTCTTTACAGTACAGTGCAAGTAAACAATTAATAGTATGGTTTGAAAAAGGAAAAACATTTACGAGGATGCGATGCTATAAAAGTCTGTATTCATGACGTTGGAAGTAGGAAGAAAAATTGGATGACTGATTTGATGTACGTAAAACAAGGGATTCTAGGTTAAAATGTTTACAGAATCGAAAAAAACTATCATGGTCACTGCATAACGCCGCATTTATACTATATATATATAACAAATACGTAATGATTTAAGTGTATTGAAAACGACCATGCAGGTACCTCCAATGAGTAGTTCTACTCATACGCTAAAGAGGCTTTTAATTTCATCTATCAATGTGTTACTGCTACTTTTGCGGTGTCTATATTAATGACTGTATCTATATAATTAACCTATATGTATATATGCTAAAAAATAGAAACCTTTACACTGGGTATACGTACATTTAGACCTTCCCATGTTACATCTACTCTTTCTAAACATAGACTTAATTTTGTATGTAGGTTAGTTGCTTGCTACTTGGGTTTTACACGATCAAATAATTAATATATGATTAATATGTATATGGTGGTTTTCCAAATCTTTCTTGAAAAAGTTGATGATTATGCAATCTATCCATTTATACTTGTTTCATGGCTAAAGATTTGTTGAACAGAATCAAATGATATATCAAATGGGACCAGAAAACCAAATACTATAACAGTGTAAGGGATCATTTGTCATGATGAGGTCTTACTTCGATCATCAAAAATACATATACATTTGTTTCACAAAATGTTTGTTTTCTTTTATTTATTTATATATATATATATAGGAAGGTTCAGGAGAAACGCTAAAAAAAGATAAAACTAAAGAACACCCTGGAAGGCTAAACTAAAGATAAAACAAAATGTATTTGTGCATATGCACTAATGCATGTTTATGCATTCACTACTAAAATGGAAGGCTTTCACCTTGGGACATTTCCATGAGAAATCCGTCGCTAAAAGGTAATTCGTCACAAAGCCGTCACAAAAGTTCGTTGCTAAATTGTTGGTGGGTAAATTAAATCAGTGACAGATTATCCAGGAAATTTCTGGGTAATCCGTTGGTATTTTCTTGAAAACATCGGATTTCGTCGGAACCATTAGTATTTCCTGGGTGATCCGTGGTAATCACCGACGGAAATTTCCCTGGGTGTTTATTTATGGGTGAAAGTCATTTGTTTTGTAGTGATTGATGCATAGAAAAAAAGAGCTCTAATCGTTTATATGTATTTGTGCATATGCACTAATGCATATTTATGCATTGATGCATAGCGTCCAGATGGCGGCCTTCCAGAGTGTTCTTCAGTTTTCTTTTTTTTTAGCGTTTTCTCCTGAACCTCTCTCTCTCTCTCTCTATATATATATATATATATATATACACACACACACGAAAAGGGCATCAAAGCCCAAAGAGACATCACAGTCAAATCGGGTTTAATATGCTCGTTATTTTAATTTTTTCCAAAAAAGTTACCAGCCTTGGTCTCTCCTTACCTTTGTTTTGCCTTTGCCCTCACGATTCACAACTGGCCTTCTGATCCTCACCTATGATGCACAACGTTGCTATTTAACGCCTACCATTGCTCTCGACAATCGTCTCTCAGCCTCTCACCTTGACTCAGCTTCTAACTTCTGGTCTCGACTCTCACTCTCAGTTCTCAAATCGCAATTAGTTTATTTTAAGCTTGAACCTAGATAAGTTTTTTTTTCTTAGTTTCTTGATGTGTATTTGTTGTTATCTTGATGATATGACTATTTGAATATTGATTTTCTTTTGTCTTTGATCTACTCTCTCCTCATAGAAAAGTAGCATCCCTCTATAAATCTAAACAATAGTCCAACTAGGTTGCAAACCTCTTGAAAATATGTATTATCTGTTTCTTTGGATTCGAAACATCCAAAATCATAGGACCGACCCTGTTAACCACAGGTTAAAACGATAATAAATTTATGGTATATATAGATGGATGATCGAGCAGTGGGTGCGATCGACCCCATGGCCACGGATCTTTTCGATCCTCTCTCATGCTTGTTCTAGTTGTTGCACGAGGGAAATGAGAGAGAGAGAGAGAGAGAGAGAGAGAGAGAGAGAGAGAGAGAGAGAGAGAGAGAGAGAGAGAGAGAGAGAGAGAGAGAGAGAGAGAGAGAGAGAGAGAGAGAGAGAGAGAGATATTTGAAGATAGCGGTGGTTTCAGATGTGGTTTTCTAAGAGATTTTAAGGTCGAAGGTCGTAGTTAAGATGTATGCGTGCCTCCCGCTGCCTTCCCCCATTGGACCCACTTCTTCTTATTCAATTACTTCTTCTTGGGACCCCTAACAACACCCTCTCTCTATGGTTTTGGCCCTTTAGGTGGTTGGTTGTTTTCTAACTCTCAGACCCTACACTAAAAGTAGCAACACACAATGCCCACAACTCCAAACTCTGCTACCTCATTATCATCATTTTTCTTTAATTTTTTTAACTGTGTGTGAAATGAATTCAATTTCATCCCATTGGGTGAGTGTTTATCATACAAACGCAAATAGGTTAAAATAATAAAAAATTAATTATATATGGACCCTTTATAATATATATGCCATCATATACACCAAAAGGTTTCATGCGTTGAGTTTGTTTGGACCCATCTCCCTTCTCTTCTTATATAAATAATCATGTCCTTGCAACCACTTTTATGCACTCCAAAAACATCTCTCTTTCTATCTTTTTTGCTATCATTCTCTCTCCCTCTTTAATTTTTTATTTTCTCTGGTAATGTCAGAAGACGAAATGAATTTATCTGTGAACGTTAATGGCCAATCTAAAGTACCTCCGGGGTTTCGGTTTCATCCCACCGAAGAAGAACTTCTTCACTATTACTTGAGGAAGAAAGTTGCTTATGAGAAGATTGATCTTGATGTAATTCGTGATGTTGATCTTAACAAGCTTGAACCTTGGGATATACAAGGTATGTATATATATATATATGTTGATCATATATTAATTTATATATTATAAAATAATGGTTAATTAATTATATATACGTATATGTGCATGTGGGTTTTTTGCAGAGAAGTGCAAAATAGGATCCACCCCTCAAAATGATTGGTATTTCTTCAGTCATAAAGATAAGAAGTATCCAACAGGGACTAGGACCAATAGAGCCACTGCTGCTGGTTTCTGGAAAGCTACTGGACGAGATAAAGTCATCTACAGTAGCTTTACAAGAATTGGTATGAGGAAGACACTTGTGTTTTACAAAGGGAGAGCACCTCATGGACAGAAATCTGATTGGATAATGCATGAATACAGACTTGATGATAATACAGTTGTTACTACCCAAGATGCCTGTGTAAGTTTTTAATTAATTTGGACTTCGGCAGTAGCACGTATTTTCCAAATTTGAAAATATGCTTTAACTAAAAGATTTCCGTTTGATAGAAATATTTAATGGATTTTGACGGTAAGTATAGCCCATTTAACATCAAATCAAGTACGAAATACCAGTTTTAGATTGAAAAAAAAGTCAAAAACTACGTAACTGGTTTCCAAAAGAAATCCACCAACCAGCTGATTGAAGTTTTTGACTTGGTAACTCTTAATAGTTTTGTTAACAGGCGGTCTTTGAATCGTTAAGAGGTGAATTTTATTTAACAAAAAAAAGTTTGGCTCTTCATGGTTCTAAAACCATCCGAATGATTTTGTATCTTGGTTCTCACTTTATCATTCAGTGTCAATTACGAAACAATTATATTTTATTTTGTACTATATCATAAGTGTTTCTTCAAATCATGCAACAACTGTCAAACAGCCCAGAAGCTCAAAATCTGTGTTTTTTTTATATATTATTCATTTATTTAAGAATATTTTTCTTTAATGATAAGTGTACATCCATCCATGAAGGATCCATTATGAAGTATTACCTAATATATATAATGATTTTTATTTAATTGATTCAGGGTTCTAACTTGTGCGATTCTACTCAAGAAGATGGGTGGGTGGTTTGCCGTGTTTTCAAGAAGAAAAATTACCACAAGGCGCTAGAGAGCCCACAGAGATCGATATCGGCCTCCATGGATTCAAGATCACAGTTGCAATCCTTAAACAAAGATGGTGTTCTTGATCAATTACTTGTGTACATGGGAAACGGTAGGTCTTGCAAGCAAGAAATCGAGTCTTTAGCCGCAAACCATAATGCGATGCAGCAATTTGTTAGCCCGATGAACGACCGATTCTACCACCTTCCACGGCTCGATAGTCCCACCATGACCCTCTCACCTCACGACAACAGCTCGGCCTCAGCCAGCTTCGATCAAGGCTTGAGTTTCAAGCCGCATAATATTATAAACGACTTCCTGACAGAAGCCGAGAATTCAAGAAACACAAACACAAGCCAGCTGCAGGTAGATGATCATGACTCAAGAGAGCGTCTTGATAACTGGGCTGATCTTGAACGGCTCGTGGCTTGTCAGCTGAATGGACAAGTAGACTCTTCGAAGCAGATGTCGTACTCTTGCTATGGTGAACCAAACAACGAAGACTTCTGTTTCCCACTTGATGATCACCATGGTGATCAGCCAGCTGGACCACCACAGCTTTGTGATTCAGCCACAACGACTAGCAGACCCACGTACACAAGTGAGATCGATCTGTGGAGCTTTGCTCGTTCATCTTCATCTTCTTCATCCCCTGATCCGTTATGTCACTTGTCAGTATAAAAATTATATACGTACGTATAGTAGAAGTTAAAACTGTGAAAGATATATATATATGATACTACAACTGAATAAAATATAATATAAAAATAAATATAAAAATAGGGTTTAGGGTGGGGCATGAATTGACCAAATGCAACGTGATTGATGGCTAGGTAGCATATGGGCTGTGCAGAAACATTCTACACATATATATATATATATATTATATAGAAAAGGAATGAATAAGAATCCGTGAATAAAGGTATATGTTTGTATGTATGTATCGGTGATGGATTTGTAACCATGCATATGTCTAACATTATCATCATGTACATATACATAAATATATATACACTGTTATGATATATATAAGCTTGATGATCATGAATGTAGTAAAAGACAGTCTGTTTAATAATTATAATTATGTATATGTTTGTCAAATGATTGATGGTTGATATAATGAGACGAGGTTGGTCCCATGAAAAGGCTTCACTAGCTAGCATTAATATTCAGCTAGTATATATGAAAAGTCGACCACCTTTTTTCCAATTGATATGAAGGTATACCACTAATTATTAACAAAGATTTGGATTATCCCTCCAATCTTCCACATTCGCTTTGTTAGCTACTTTTATGTCTCTTAATTACAACCCTTCATCGTCATCTCTTGCAAACTACAGCATTCATATGACAGTACAGTATATATATTGCTTTATAATTTCTTGCTATTTTCCGGATTTGATCAAAAGCATTATAACATTATGATCAACACTGGTCAATGCCTGGTTTCTTTTATTTATTTATATATATATATATATATATATATATAGAGGAAACTCTAAATGCGAATTCAAATTTGGTTGTGAACGTGAAGACAAATGAGAGTGCGACACATGTCTGAATGTAGATTATTCAGAATGAATAATCAGAGAAATATTCAGACCGAATATTTCTTTGATTAATTATTCAGTCTGAATATGATACATATCGCGCTCTCATTTGTTCTTACGTTCACAACCAAATTTGAGTTCTCATTTGGATTTCAATTACAAACTATGCAATTCTTAATTTCTTACAAACCCTATAAATTTAACTCAGTCATTGATTTTGTTTATTTTGAAATTTGGAGCCGTTATAAAATACAGTTAACAATAAATCTAGGAACCGATTTAATCCCACCATTGAATATATAACATGTACCATTAGGATGATTTGTAATTTTTATAAAAGTCACATGATTTGTGAAATAAATATATATATATATATATATATATATTATATATGAAAAAGAGGAGCTGTGTCGTCCATTTGAATATGATTACATTTCTGTTAGACAACTAACCCACCACACCCAACTCCACTAGCTGCGTCGTACCAATCACAAATGTTGCTCATAAACGCTTTTAATTAAGTTTATATTTTTGTAACACACTCTTATCCCACTTTGTTTTAAGGAAACACAAATTAGTTAATTATTATTATTATTATATACACATCGTGAAAAATATCATTTATCGCGATAAAAGTGAGAAATATAACTTACAATGATGTGAAGGCATCTACCATTATATTGTGTGAAAGTGTGTAATATATTAAAGGTGAGAGGATTCACAAAAACTAGTGAAGGTACGAATTCTTATTTTGTAGCGTTCATAGTCTTCATAAAAATATATAACATTCACACAATATAAAAGTACTTTTAACACTTTTCCGTTTTTCACTCAATATCTTTTTTCTTACATGTACCACTAGCCAACAATATACTTATCCATTGTTCAGTGGGGTACAAAAAAAATTTTGTAGAGTGAAAATGAAATATATTAATCCAATTTCTCACTAAAAAAATATCCCAAATATATGAAGTAAATTTTTGTCGTATTAATAGAAGTTCAATGATTCTCTCTATATATGTATATATTTATTGGTAGGTTTATGGATGTTCAAACATAAAAACTTTTAAAAAGTTGTACACATGCAATACCAAAGAGTCTCTGCCCTAGTGGTATGTGAGCCCCTTATCTTCTAAGAGGTCGGGGGTTTAAACCTCATCATAGGTGAGGAGGGTGTATGAGTTTGTTTGTTTGTTCCATTTGCCGTATATAAATATTATATACTTCAAAAAAAGTTGTTTAAACTTAAAATATTAAATAAAAAAATGACGTTAAAATATATCAAACTTAAATGTATCTATCAGTTTTGGGGGGGGGGGGATCGTTGTCGATGGTGCTAGCTCAATAGTGTTTCGAGGACAGATGGAGACCAATGGAATGAAGGTGCTCGACAACGACTGCAAGAGATTAGTGATATCGATGGACAATTGTGAGAGGTGGCCAGAGATGTTCACGATGGGGGATGGCTTTTGTCGACAATGAAAAGAAGCGGAGACTGAACCACAAGGTTTGTGGCGTACCGGTTGAAGCATTGGGAGATTTGGTGGAATATCTCATATTCCCATATGTTAGTGTTCGATTCCAAATGTACACAACAATTGTTGTTACTAGACACTGAGTTTATCATGGTTGATTCTTCCAATCATAATTTACCGGTATTAGTTTGAGCATAGTCTGGAAAATCCTTCCGAAAAAAATGAGGAAAGAGGGTGAAAGAGAGACATTATGTTTATAATGAAAAAATAAATCTGAGTAACTGAATAATTAAATAATCAAAAGTTAAAAAGGAAAGATAAAACAACCAAATTGTATGCTTTTACTTAACAGGTTCTTTTAACAAACTTAGTGTCAAGAACGAAAATAAAAAAGAATTCCCAACCGTAGTGAAAAATATCGTAATTTGAAAACCATAATAATGAAAATTAATAAAATTTTACAACCACATGGACGAATGACGTAGTTTACCTACCTAACAAAATAAGGATAGTAATAGGTATTAGGAATTACCTCTTAAGACGATTTTGTCTTGCATTTTATTTTTATTTAATCTTTTGTAAATCAAAAAGTAAAGACTTAATTTCATATAATTCATTAATAAATTGGTTTTCATTTTCTCTTTTTTCTTAAAAATTGTGTAATTTTTTAGCCGAAACACTTATAAAGTCTTTGTACTCAAGAGGGGGTTTTTATTTGTTAAGATGGGTTTATTTAGTTTTGTGGTATTAATTATTAAATTATTTAATTATATTGATTAGGAAAAATAATACGTAACAAAATGGAAGTGTGATTAATACCTTATAAATGAAGAAGTTAAATGATTGGTTTGATATATATGGACAAGAAAACAAAGATTTCGTTGTCTAAATAAAATGAATCTCAATAGGACCCACCTACATCTTAATTCCAAAGGGTTTACCGACAATAAAATATTAACAATTAGTTAATTAATATTTTTAATTTCATTTAAGATAGTTTTAAATTTCTTAAAACTTAAAGGAAATCCCTTAACTAGGCCAGGGTGTAAACGACTCGAGTTTTAATAAGCTACTTGAGCTTGAGTTTTAATAATTCTGGAGCTCGAATCGATCTTAAACACAAAATATAAAACTCGTTAGGGATTTATCAATTGCATATCATTTTTTGTAAATCATGAAAGGAGAAAACAAGCCAAAAATAATGCTCCACACGGCAACCATATTAGTTCAAGCGGAAACGTAATCATCTATCGAGTAATGAACTAATAATCGAATTCGAAATATCAATCCACACAAGTAAATATATGCATAAAATAAAATAGAGAAACGACGTCTGATTTTACCTGGAAAATCCAAAACGGGAAAAAACTCAGGAGGAGGAGACCATTCAAAATTCCCCTATGAATGATGTTGAGTACAATACTTGATAAAGCAAATACAATGGAGATAAAGCCTAATTTAAATCTAGAAGTTTTGATTCTAGACTGTATGGATAGTAATCGATGAACATCTGAAGTGAAGCCACAATGACAAGTGATGGGACTGCACATTAAAACAACCACCAGTGTTTAGAGAGACTTCTCGTGCGATAAAGTTGCCTGAATTGTTTTCCCGGTTACTGTTTCCCTTGGCTGATTGAAACAGATCAAAACATTGACTAAGGCAAGTTCGGTGACTTCCAAAGTTGCCTAAGCTTTTATTTCGACAAAAATGGAGATGCACTTCGGAATCAAACTTTACAACCTTCACCTTGCTTTCATAAGTATATCCAAATCCAAAAAAATAGAATTCATCTCCAAATAAAAACAATGCTCTAACTCTTAACAACCTTCAAGCATCAATCAATAGATAACAAACCAAAAGAAAATTTCTTGGGAAAAAAGAAACAATACATCATTTACCATGAGTCCTTTTGACTCAATTGCGTTTCAAGAGACTGACCAAGTCCAAACACAACTGAACTTGGCCACAGGAATTCATTTGGTGAACACATCTACGAGATAGTCTTAATATGAATTTCGCTTATCTTGAAATCACCTCGAGCAATGACTTCCTGGATGAAATGGTAATGCATATCAATGTGCTTCGCTCGGTCATAAAACATTTGATCTTTTGTTAGGAATATTTCCTTTTGAATATCACAAAACACTATGGTGACATTTGCAGGTTTTATTAAGTTCACCAAACAAACCTTTCAACCAAATCGTCTCCTTGAATCCTTCTATAATGGCCATATATTCGGCTTCTTTCTTAGAAGGCCAAGTGTAGACTGTAATCAATCTTCAGTTGTCTATGTTTTTGGCATAATCTGAACCAATATAACCAAAAGAACATCACTACTTTTTCCAAACTGTGAACACACACACACACATATATACATATATGTATATATATATACCTCAGAGATTTTGAAAAATCCGTTGGACAACCTTCCAATGTTCCTTTTCAGATTTTTCCATTGGACAACCTTCCAAGGTTGTTTGGAGACATAGCATACATTAAAGAACCAACGACACTGGAAAATGGCACACATGTCATGAGCGGATGATAACTTAAAGTGAGTTGTTAGAGTTATAGTGACCGGTTTTGCATCATATATATCGAACATACGTAGGACTTTCTCTATAAGGGTGTGCATTTCTTGGATCGGGGGATTCGGCCGGGCAAACCAAAAATTCAATCCGGTTTCGGGAATGGAAACCATGTCTCGAATTTTGGCTTTCGGATTGTGGATTGCTTCTGGTTCAAGTTAGTGAAGTTTCAGGTTGAGTTCGGTCGGGTTGGGGTATAGTTATAATGCATTATATGTATACACACACACACACACACATTCAATCAATTTTTGAGGATCAATTCAATTGATTGAGAAGATTGATCAAATCGATAGTAGGATTAGAAATTAAAAAAGAGTACGACTGACTAGAATTGGGATTTCAAAAAATAATTAGGTAAATAAATATTTTATGTAATATAAAAATGTATATGTATATATATTTTGGGTTATTGGACTGGTCGGGTGGCCAAAAATCAAACCTAAATATCCGTCCATAAGATGTGTTTCGAATTTACGAATTTCAAGGTATTCGGGTTTTACACAAACACATTATTTTTAATTCAGGTTCGGATTTCAGACCATCCGAGTTTTGCACACCTCTATGTTCTCTATGTAACTCTTTTCCACAAACATCTCATTTATGCTTTTGAATGAAAGACCGTACCTTTCTTAAATAATCGTTAATAATGGCAAACATATAAGAAGCCTCATTTACAGAAGTAACCTGAGTCTGTCCCCATAAATCTAAGTGGATGTAGTCGAGTGGCCCTTTCATCGTGTACTTGCTACTAAAAAATCTAAGCTCCAATATTGTTTGTCATAGACCCATTATTCACATAATTCTAGCTCAACCACTTTATCACCTTCAAGAATCCCTCATCGAAAGCTTTTGTTTGGGTTCGTGAGCAGGTTTAGTGATTTCCAAAGTCGACTAAGCTTCTGTTTTGGAAAATAAAAAGGACCTGTATAGCGAAAGTTCATATCATTTGTATTAAAATGAGCATAATTAATATGTTGTCTTTTTACCAATGACTTCTCATATCAATTGATATTCATCTCTAATAAAATTCTACAAATATTAGGGTTTCTTCATGTGACTTAGAACATGAGGTTGCATATATAAATTTTATCTAAAAGGTCAAAATTTTAAATTAAAAATTGGTAAAAAGAAATGGACAATCGATTTACCAAAACGCCCTTGGAGTTGGTGCATAAGATAAAATTTAATCACCAATCATTATAACATATTGTTAATTTTTTTAAAACTGAACACTAATACTTTAATTAATGATTATTGTAAACGAATACTACACCTATAGTTATATAAATTAAGGAATAAGCATTCTAAAGACAATATTTGTAACTTAGTTTCATATTACTTTAAACTTGACATCAGATTAACTATATGTTTGTGACGTTTATAACTAAACTTATGCCTTTTATAATAACATATCGTGGTTTGATTATAATCTGTTTGCGTAAAAGAACATACATGCAACGTTGAACCATTTTCTTCCATACATTAATTTGAATGGGAAAACAATTATGTAAAAGATGAGAGAAAAGCAAGCTACTATATAGATCATTTTTAGCGTGATCAATAAAAATGAATGTGAATGAATATTTGAGTTGAATAGGTAAGTAGCTCCCACTTTTGCATCATAATTATAAGAAATAGACAGATATCAAATATTGTAAATTCCGTTTAATCCGAAATTTAATAATTCGTTCGTATGAAAACGAATATGTTTTTATTGTTACAAAGAAAGTTTTGTTGGTGACGTACACAAAGGAAGAAATTTGAGGTTCATGAATCATCATTTTTCAGAAAATTGAACATTACAATCACTTTTTGGTAAAAAGAAATGGCATAAAGTAACAAGTAAGCTTGTACCTTACAACTTTTTATTTATACTATAAAAAATAAATCAAAAATACGATAAACTTTTAAAGCAATATGTACGGCGTTATCTTAAATCATGTGACTTTTTACACCGATCAATACCACTTGAGGGTAAACTATTATTTGGGTTGATTTGGTTTACATATAATTTTGAGTAGCGTTTTTAAACTTACAATAACTATAATAATAGTTAGAATAAATTACAAATTCTATACTTATGATCATTGAAATTTTGGATTGGATCCTCAAAAATAATAATTACAGACATCATTACTATGGTTTCGATTTTGTTTTTGAATTGAGTCCTTGTCTCAAACTTTGTTAATAAAACTATGTTAATTCGAGGTCTTTTTGTTTATTTTATGTTTTCTCAAATTTTCTTTCAAAAAGAATTAAATATATAATTAATTATAATATATATATATATATGTGATTATTTATACACAAAACACCGGAATCTTCATGAGCTCCTTGCTCCGTCAACCGCCAGCGACCAACCTCATCCTTCTCTCCACTGCTCTTCTGCTCCAACTAGCATCTTCCACAACATCAAGCTTTTCTTCTGTCTGAATCGATATTTTTCCATTCCATTTCCTTCCCGATACCTCTCAAGGAAAATCTCGAATTGGATCCTAAATTGACAGGTTAGTGTGAGCTTATCCATGCGGTTATGCACTCTTCGAATAGGAAGCCGTTTTCTGAAAGATCCTAGCTTTCGTGCTTTGGTGGGTCAATTATTAAAAGATAAGATGAATTCAGAAGCACTTTATTATAAATATAGCAGACAGAATTCTAGTGTCGGTTATGTATGGAAAGATAGAAATAGAAATACCACAATTTTAGGTATTCACTTAATCTTGTTAAGTATAGGTGCTTTTCTTCTAGCAAATAAACGTATTCCTAAGCTTAATGCGCGAAAACAATAAGAAATTAGCACCAACTACCTTCCCTCTTCCTATATGAAACAAACATATGTGCAATAATATCTTAAATCATAGCATTTAATGAAAAAAAATTATGATAAAAATTATTTATATATTGGTTTGAACCAGTTTGTATATTTTGTATCTTTCAACGGGTTTGTATTTGAACCAACCTATATATATATATATATAAAGGAAGGTTCAAATGAGAACTTTGTAAATTTAAAGGAATAAAGGAACATCTTGTGGACCACATATGATGTGGGTCACACATAATATTAAATCATTTCTCATTAATATTATTTAATATTTAATCAGAAATGATTTAATATTATGTGGGACCCACATCATATGTAGTCCACAAATTGTTCATTTGTTTCTTTAAGGAAGGGCGGTTCTCATATAATCCCTCCCCTATATATATATAATATATATATATGTGACAATCGAGTCGTGTTCGGGCTGTCGGGTCGTAGGTTGGCGGATTGTTGGGTCAGGGAAGGTCAACCCTAACCCGACCCGTTTAGATAATTGTGTTGAGATATGCAACCCTAATTCGCACATGCTCGGGTTGACGGGTTGTAAATGGGTTGACGGGTCACCTAATAATACACTCAAATTCAAACATCCAAATTTAAACAAAAAGTCCAAACACAAGTTTCAAACAAATAAAAAGTCCAAACACAACCAAATTGAAACATATCCAAGTTTCAAACAAATAAAAAGTTCAAACGCAACCAAATTTAAACAAATTCATTTTGACTATTTGAGACTTTTAAGTAAAATATAAAATACATCTTTTTTAAAAATTAATTTTTTTGGCGGGTTGGCAGGTCAACATGCGACCCGTTTGGGTCAACCCGAATACGACCCGTTTATTTGGCGGGTTGATGGGTCAGAAACTACAATCATAACCCGTTTATTTTCATGTCGGGTTCGTGTCGTGTTTCGTGTCGAGAATTGCCAACCCTATATATATAGGGGAGGGATAATGCGAGAATACCCCTTATTTAAAGAAACAAAGGAGTGGTTTGTAAGTCACAAATTTTGTAAAATCAATTGATATTATAATGGATGACATTGAAGTAATTAATGGATGCTGAAATATATACTTCCCACCAAGGGTAAATTTTTTAGAGGTAAAATTGGTAGTGCTCAATAGTAATAATATACTATACTAATATATTATTACTTCATAATATATTATGAATATACAAATTTTGTCAAATCAATTGATAATATATTAGAATGTTATATTAAATTATAATATAATTATATCATATATGATTTTACATTTACCTTTGTACACAATCACATATGAATTTACATCAACATTTGTACAACATTATATATGATACTGAAATCATATGTGATTTTGTTGATATGATTGGCATTGTAATCATGTGTGAATATCATGTATACAAAATCACATATGTTTTTACATTATCATTTGTACAAAATCATATATGATATTGAAAGCATATGTGATTTTGTTGACATAATTGGCATTGTAATCATTTGTTGCTCTTACACGATTTGTGAAACTAAATATTCATAATCATCAACACATCTCATTTAAAAAATCCTACCTTTAATTTTTTAAAATAATAAGCTTTTTCAATTTTTAATGCTTTAAAAATAATAAACTTTTTTTTAAAGATATCTCATATTTCAATTTTTAAAAATAATAAGCCTTTAATTTTCTAAAATTATATATGATACTGAATTTGGTTTCTTATATTTCTTTTGATTTTATATTTATTTAAAAATATTTCATATTTATCTTGATCTTATATTTATTTAACTATATTTAATATCTAAAATTAAATTGTTAAAAATTAATCAAGATTGTACACTGTACAATCTGATGGAAATCATGAATACTAACATTCATAAAATAATATTTTGACCATAATACCTTTAGGGTGCGTTTGGTACATGGGATAGAACAGGACATGATGGGACAGAACTATCTGTCCCACGTTTGGTGCAGCATGGGACAGAACAGGACAGGACGGGACAGAACTGTCTGTCCCACGTTTGGTGCAGCATGGGACAGGACAGGAATTCACTATCCCACGTTTGGCGCGACATGGGACAGCGACAGGACTGGGCAATGTGGGACAAAGTAATTAATTATTATTAATTAATTTTTTAATTTATTAAAATATATATGTGGCTAGGAAAATTGCTCCTTTGTTTCTTTAAACCCAAAAAGTACTCATTTGAACCTCTCTCTCTCTCTCTCTCTCTCTATATATATATATATATATATAGACACATCTTCAAATACAATATCAGTCAAATGTTACAAACTATACAAACTCGTACGAATCAATATGAAAAATATTTTTTTTAATAAATATTTTTCATCAAATGATATGATTTAAGATATTATTACATATATGTTTGTTTCATAATGTAAAAGTTTCACATGTATTTGTTTTCATGAGTTTAAAGTTTCTCACATATTTTTTTATGAAAAAGTTTCACATGTATTTGTTTCATAAGGTAAAAGTTTGACATGTATTTTTTGCACAAGGTGAAACAAATATATGTGTAATAATATCTTAAATCATAGTATTTGATGAAAAAAAATCATGAAAAAAATTATTTTTTATATTGATTTGTACGAGTTTGTATAGTTTGTAACATTTGACAGGTTTGTATTTGAAGATACCTTGTTAGGATCAAATATCCTAAGTTAGGAAAGTTTTATAAAGTAGGAAATGATTAATTGTAATATTCCATATTGTGTTTAATACCTTATGGGTTTGGGCTTACCATGTAATAGACACCTAGTATATAAAGTAGTCTAGGGTAGAGGATTCGTTAATGAGAGTCGTTTAGTTACATTCGCGTTTGTAATCTTTAAAGCTTTCATCAATAAAACATACGACTCGATGATTTCCGTATGAATTCATCTTTTGATCTTGTTGAATCGGACTTAACAAGTGGTATCAAGCCGAAATCGAATCTATCTGATTTGATACGATCATCATATTCATCAAGATCAAAGTACTATCGAGCATTATTTTTTTCTCTCACTGTGCGTCGTTTTTCTTCGGGACTGCAGAATCGTTTTTCTGTTTTGATGGTATTTTTCGATCGAGAAGTTTTTATTATTGTATTCGACTTGAAGATCCATATGTTATTTATCGATTTCATCTTATTATGGATTCATCGTCTGAACTTACTTGCTCATCAAGTGTATATTGATAAATGGATCTGTCTGATCTATTAATTGCTGGAGATTCGAAAATATATGTGATGGAGGCAAGGGTTAAAGCAACCAAAATCCTAATTGTTCCTAAGATTTTCTGGGTTTCATCAGTATTCAACAAAGTTTTTCTGGGTTTCCTAACAATTCTTATCAAGACATCTTGACCTAACATATTTTTATGTCGAGCCATATTGACCCGACAAGTCTGATATCACATCTTACTAAGTGATTTTCTCGAGCCCCAAAGACCCGACAAGTTAGCCTTCAAAAGTTCCTAAGCGTTTTTCTCGACTCCACTTTGCCCGATAATTTTTTTTCTCGAGTACACTACCCCGACAACCATTTTTCTCGACCCATGCTTGAACCGACATCATGTTTTCTCGATTCCATATGACCCTATATCATGTTTTCTCGAGTCCATATGACCCGATAACATGTTTTCTCGAGTCCATATGACCCGACATATATTCTTCTTGATTCTATAAGACCCGACATAAATCTTTCTCGAACCTACATGACCCGAGAACTTCATACAGATCCCGACAAAAGCATATCTCGCCGACCACAGTTGAGTTTCAACCCAAGATTCCTTAATAGAATCAAAAATATTCAAGAGCCCTGCATCATCTTTCCCCGTGCTGAGTCTCGGGAGGGGGATCATTGTTCATGGATTTCATGCAAAGCCGGATTTGAAAAGTTTTCAAGACAAAGGTGATTGGATTCTTCATCTGGTTGGATTAATCAGAAGTCTGACTCTCTGCACTCATCATTCTGGAGTTTTTAGTTAGATGTCAGTTTCAGTAAAGTATGATGTTATTATGTGCTAATTCTTTCTCACCATTTACTGTCTGGAGGTTTGATTGTGATCTAGAATGTTGAATGACGATATTCATTCATCTGATTAAGAAGACTGGATCTAAGTTGGTTGCTTTCTGTTTTGGAAGTATTCTGGAAATCGGCTACATTTTGAACAATAAAATGTCAAAGAAGCAATGCTCATCAAGAAATATCATCTCCCAGTTCGTCATGATATATATTACCTCGGTGATCCAAGTTCCTTAAGCTTATCAGATTAAAGCTCTTTACACATAATTATTATTCAACTTGCGGCTAATGACAGATTCAATATTTTTCTCGTTGATTATGCACTAAGCGTTGAAGTAGCTCGCACATGTATCTTTGTTTTATGCGGCTAACAGTTGTGACGAGTTGTCTACAGATTGAAGTTGTATTTTGTGCAATCAGTGGCGGTTATAGCACATTGGATCTGTTATTTTTCAGTTGAAACCAAAGACTAAGAGCTTATTTCAAGGGGAGCTTGGAAGACCGACGACACTAAAGCTTTTCCAAAGAAATCAAGGGGGAGAAGATTTGAAGATGCTTCCTTTATAAAACTTTAGGGGGGAGATTGTTAGGATCAAATATCCTAAGTTAGGAAAGTTTTATAAAGTAGGAAAGGATTAATTGTAATATTCCATATTGTGTTTAATACCTTATGGGCTTGGGCTTACCATGTAATAGACACCTAGTATATAAAGGAGTCTAGGTAGATGATTCATTAATGAGAGTCGTTTAGTTACATTCGCGTTTGTAATCTTTAAAGCTTTCATCAATAAAACATACGACTCGATGATTTCCGTATGAATTCCTCTTTTGATCTTGTTGAATCGGACCTAACATGTCTATATATATATATGTGTATATATATCGGGGCAGGTTCATGCAAGAACACCCTCTATTTAAAGAAACAAATAAACACCCTTAGAACCACATATGATGTGGGTCCCATACAATATAAAATCATATCCAATTCAATGGGGTCCACCATTGAATCAGATATGATTTTATATTGTGTGGGACCCACATCATATGTGGTTCTAAGGGTGTTCCTTTGTTTCTTTAGAATTCAAAGGTTCTCGTTTGAACCTACCTACCTCTCTATATATATACATACATATATATATATATATATATATCTATATAAGGGTGGGTTCAAATGAGAACTCAAATTTGGCTGTGAACATGAGGACAAATGAGAGTGCGACACGTGTCACATTGAAAGAAATATTCATACTGAATATAGTATTTATTCAGACTAAGTATAGTATTCATTCAGTCTGAATAATGCTTATTCAGTCTGAATAATGCTTATTCAGTCTGAATATTTCTTTGTATATTAAGTCTGAATAATCTATATTCAGACACGTGTCGTGCTCTCATTTGTCCTCACGTTCACAACTAAATTTGAGTTCGCATTTGAACTTTCCTCTATATGTGTATATATATATGTGTGTGTATGTGTGTGTGTGGTGGGGGGGGGGGGTAATCAAATAAGAATTGATTAGTTTGTGAAAACTGTAAGAACTAATGTGAATCAATCATTTTAAATAACTAATATTATTTACTAAAATAGCATAAAGGATAAATTGGTAAAACTAGATATCACGGTTAGTAACACAATGGGTATCACAGTGGTTATAACAATGCATCTTATATATATTTGTGTATCATACTGAGGGTATCATAATGGTATCATAGTGTGTATCACATACTTGTATCACGGTGGACTGTGGATGGGGAAGGAGAGGGGAGAGTTTAAAATACCTAAAATGCCCTTTAATTAAAAATTTAATCAAAATTACCAAATTATAAGTTTCCTAATTTAACTATTGATTTGTGGTTAAGATTGATTTTTACAATTTCTACAAGTTAATTAGTTCTTTTTCGAATTGCCCCCTGTATGTATGTATATATATACACGACGAAAAAGGTACCCTTTTTGTGCTATCACCATTCCTCATCGACACATCATATATTCTTCGGTAGATGTTGTAAACTCTTTCATAAAATACAAACAATACAAGCATGCATGTACAAACACAAAACACCCATGCATATACAAACAAACACACTTATATATATACATAAAACAGATAACACATATCTGTAACACTTAAACACATAGGTACACACAAACACACACTTGTAACATTATAAGCAATAAAGCCGAAATGTTATATGCATGCATTGGTTTTGCCAACCAACAACCCATCTTCTCACGTTGACTCTACCATATGATGTACACAAATCCTTATATGCCCATGGATTTACTCCCTTTATGTTCGATGAAGGTTGAAACATTCATATCATTACTAAGGATGTAGATTTTTTTAACCAACCATACTTTGTCCAGCTATTATTGTATGTTGTGTAATTTGAATCAAGAGTATTGGTTGTGATGGGATGAAAAACAGTTGTGTTGGAAATCATTTGGAGAATTAAGAGATCTCCCATGCAAGTTCAGACACTCAAGTGGTCGTAAACCAACTTAAAAACGTAATAAAGTGTCAAGCTAGTTGTCAAGTGAGTTAAACTCACTTCAAAACTAGTGTCAGGCTTTGGAAGTCTGATTTTGGGGTCGGGTTAGTTCCCAAGCTATTTTAAACTAGAGATGAAACTAGTGAATGACGCTGATATTCTCGGGCTAGTTTGTGGAGGCCTGACTTGCACAAAAAGTCCGAAAAACGGGGTTTTTCTCATTTCAGTCTTAACTTTCTCATTTCAACTCCGATTTAGGTGATTCAAGTTGTTATGGTTTCGTTTTTGGAAGATACTTAAGATGGTAACAAAGTTGATTAGAGATTATCTGAAGATTTTGGAGTTCATATAAGTTGAAGGTAAAATCATATATTTAGTACTTTTGTGTATGTTTTGAGAGACAATGATGTGTTCTTTGAAAGATTTACATCATAGATCTAGAAATTTAGCTTGAGGATCTAAAGTTTTCACTAAAGGAAGCTCAAGATTGGGGTAAAACTCGATTTAACCGAAATCTAGTAAGGTGAATTCAAGTTGCTTTGTGAAAACTATGTACATGCCAAAATGTTCATTTTGAAGTATTAACATTTTTACTTGCTATTTATCAAATGTGTAGATTATTTGAGGAGTTTTGCATATTTTGCGTATTTAGTTGTATAAATCACGTAGAGTGCTAAAATTTGGGATTTTTAGACATTTGGTGATAAATGCATTTTAATGTGTTTGGTTTGGAAAATACATATTGTTGTGTTATGGGATATTTTTGAAATATAACGTTTGGTTTTAATTGAAAAACGATTTGTTCCAATCAATTATGTGTTTTTTAATTAATCATGTCTTTAGAACATTTATTTGCATAAATGTTGGTTAAATACGTTTTACTGTTTTTGATGAATTTTATGAAATAGTGTTGAGTTGTTGAGCTTTGGCTCGGGTTTGACTAAAATTAGTCTTGGGGAGACTTGTCCGGTTTAAATTGTTCTATGTCGAGTTTTTGGAAGTTATATGCAATTAAAACATATTTATTATGAAAATTACATGGTATGAGTGAGTTGGTTGTACTGTGAGAGTCTTGTAAATTTATGGCTAGAATGCATTGGATCCATAGACATATGAGTCGATTTAATGTAGTATGTAAAGGATGAGATTCTCAAGTTGTACTTGAGTTTCCTTTTGTTTTTATTGGAAATAGGCATTGTTATTATTATGTAATTCTCAATTCATCCCTTATTGTAGCTTCGAAATAAGCATTGTGATTATTATGTAATTCCTAAGTGTACGATCTTTCAATCACATTTGACTAAATGACTGACTTTGGTTGATATCAACAGTTTTATACCTAAAGTGATGTGGCTAACAACATTGGCTTGTAGCTTACTTATGTGGTCCATCACAATGAATGTAAATCGGGTCTTTCCCGTCATCTTATGATTTTTATGCCCTTCCAAGGGTAAGTGTGAGTTAATCGTGTAAATAACTTGATTAAAGTTATGTCTTATGTTTTAACGTTTTATAGCTTTGTTCCTGGTCGCGTGAGTATCGGGTTTTGGTTGCATATAATTGGGTATTTTGATTAATGAGATTTCATCAAGAATATGGTGGATTTGGAAAAATGTTTCTTTTATGATAAATATTTTTCCTTTGCAAGATTATGATTTAAATCCGCAGTCTTTCAGTTTTACCGTTTTAAGATTTCGAAGGAAACTGATTGAACTCACTATGCGTTAAATTTAGCCTTTTTATTTGTCGGCATGTGCATCAGGTTCTCGTTGGGGTTTGTTATAAGCGACATTGTGATGATCTGAGTACTAGTTAGAGACGTGAGAATGATCTAGTTATTCAGTGACGTCTTCTGCGTTCGGAGATAACGACTATTATTGGGTTATAGTAACACCGTCATTGGTTTAGTCTTGATGTAAGAATTGTTTTATCAATTGTCGGCGTTGAAACTAGTTTTGTCATTCGGAGTAATTCAAGTAATGATTAATAGAAAGGGATTTACCATTTATATGTTGTAATAATGAAAACTTTAAATTAGTCGATTTTTCCAGATATAGTGTTACAGAGGTGGGAAAACAAAACACACTTCAGTGTGTTTTCTTCCTTTTTTAAAGTGGGTTGGTGGGAGAGCGGGGGACGGGTTGGGTTCATAGTAAACATCATGAGAGGGGTAGGGTCGTCGTAGTTCGAACGTGTTAATTAGAGTTGATCACTTGGTTGCTTGACGCCTTGACCTAGACCTAACCTATTTTTCTTGTCTATTGGATCTAATATAGCAAACTCAAACCATTATAATAATGGGTTTGAAAAAACTTGACCTTACTACCCCTAGAAAGGGGTCGAGCTTAAGCCTCTAAATCCTTTTCTATATTTAAGAAAACAAAACTTATATAAAATCAAAAGTTATGTAAAATAATTTAAAATACATAACAATTTTTTTCCAACATCAAGTTAGACGTAAATACGTAACAACGTACATAAGTTAGCAAAACAAAATTGTTTCGTAAAATCTGGAGTATTGATAAAAGAAATGATCAAATGAGATAATAAGGAAGTGATCAATTAAGATAATTATGTTTTTACTTTTTAGGTTTTAGATTTCCGAAAAGTGGTATTATCATGGGTTATAATTGTAACACCCGGAATTTTGTAATCAAGATAATGATTTTCGCATCCTAAACGTTTTGATATTTTATAAGTTTAATGGAGTGTTTCAAGGGTTCAATGTTGGGTTGTATTGATTTGGAAGTTAGGAGCGAAAAACAGAGCAAAATGAAAGTCGGTACCTTCTAGGCGACCATGACAGGCTAGGATGCCATGTCAAGGTCGCAGGACATGGTCGCGGAGGAGGAAAAATCAGCCAAATCAATAGAAACTCTCAGTACAGGTTTGGCTACGATGACACGGCGACGATGCCATGTCAAGGTCGCAGGACATGGTCGCGGAGGAGGTTTGGCTACGATGACACGGCGACGATGCCATGTCAAGGTCGCAGGACATGGTCGCGGAGGAGGAAAAATCAGCGAAATCAGTGGAAACTCTCGGTACACTCTTCGCTAGGATGACAGGCGACCATGCCAAGGCAAGGTCGTAGGGCAAGGTCGCCCGCTCGGTCAACAGGCACATTAAGGTGCGATTTTTCAGCTTCTTTCTCATTTATTCAGATATCAGTGTTGGCTTTAAGAGCAAAGGAGCAGAGGCGATTTCTAGGTTTTCTTAACTTCCACCTACCTCTTTCCATCTCATTTCTTGCTACTTTAAGTGAGGATTCAAGTAGAGCTTTGGGATTTAAAAGCTTCAAGTGGTGATGTTCTTCATTCTTGCAGCTAGTTCCACCATCTCCATCTTCTTAGAGATTTTCTAGGGTTTTGTCAAACTCTAGCTTGTGAGTTCATTCTTACCTTTAAAACTTTATACATGTCAAAATGAAGTATTTTTACCTTAATATGATGTTTAAAATGAGTATTTCTATACTTGGAAGATTTTGGTAAAACTAGGTCAAAATGTATCATTTAGGGTTTTTCTTTGAAATGATGAAATGGAAGTCAAGAACGGTTTTGGAATACTCTTATTAGTTTTAAATACAAGAAAAACGATGTATAAACCTAAATGATTATTTGACCTAATTTTGGATGGAAGGTCCTAGAAGCATGATGTTATACTTCACAAAGATTTGTGGAGAGAAGCTAATACATTGGAAACAATTGTATTAAGATGTTAGACTAGTGTAATGGATCCATAGGCACATATAGTCAGAAGTACTTGGGAGTGGCACTTGTAATAGATCCCAGTTTGGGGTTGAACTCGTGAGGATTAATGTGATGACGGGTCATTCCCGTAAAAGTTTCCCCCAAGAGAAGTAAAGCGTAACTTTCAGGTGTAAATCGCAGAAGTAAAGAAAAAGATATATTTTGAAAAAGCTTTCGGTTATATGTTTATTTACCGCTTTCGAAGTTTAAATGGCTTTTTCTATATTTTGAACTGTTTGTTCTCACTAGGCTTTAAGCCTAACACTTTTTCTTAAAATGACATGTATATATCAGGTGATCAAGCGGATGGAGCTTGATGGGATGAGAGAATCTAGATGCCGGTAGTGGCATCCTTTTTGGAGTACACCTTGTGTGTATAGATGGAGTTGCATAGAAGATTATTTTGAGGATTTTAGTGACACCCGAACTTAATCTGTATTTGGATTGTATAGATTATTAGGTTGTCATTTAATATTCCTATAGATGTTGTAAACTCACTTTAACTTTTTCCCCATCTTTATGGGTGATGTTTTATGAAGTAGAAGTTATTCCGCATTTTATTGGTTTAAATTAACTCTCATTTTTAGGGGTGTTACAAGTTGGTATCAGAGCCACTCCTATGCCATTCGGGATATGGGGCAAACCTCATCGAGGACGATGAGTCCCTAAGAGGGGGTGTTTGTAACACCTTAGACAGATCCCATATCGACCGTGGACAGGAGTGATGTTGGGTTCATAAGTAAACCTTGGCCTTCCTAAACACAACGCGTTTTTGGGCCACACGCAAGGCAGGTTCTTGGAACTCTGTGGTTAAGCGTGCTTGGGTGGGAGTAGTACCAGGATGGGTGACCCTCTGGGAAGTCCTCGCCAGGTCGCCAGAAACAAATCCGTGCGGCTTAGGCCAAAGCGGACAATATTTTGTCGTGGTAAGGCGGGGTGTTACAGTTGGTATCAGAGCTCTAGTTTAAGTAAACTAGGTATGAACTTAAGATGCCTAGACTCAAGCTGAGACTTTAAATGACGTTTTGTGAGAATGGGTAGACCCTCTTGAGATAAGAGAGCTTTAGAGTCGACGGAAATACGCTAATCATGAAATGTGACTTTGGTAATGGGAATTCTTGTGTATATGATATATCCAAGATATCACGTAGCTAATGCTATTTTGGGTGCATTGTATTCTGAGTATGCTTATTTTACTATTGTTACAATGATTGGTAAACGTGTTAAACGTATTTAAGTTAGTTTTGTCTTACTCTCGTGTATCATCTTGACAGACTAAGATGGTGAACACGCGAACCCGATCGCGTAATGAAATTGATGGAGCAACCAACAGTGTCACGAATCAGGAAGTGGCAGGGGGAACTACTCAACCACCGTTAATTCCTATTGTTGCTAGGAGGTCACCACCCCGAATAGACCAATTACCGGCCGTAAAACTTAATCCCGGAGTCGGGCCTCTTATGGTGCAAGCGGGCTCACAAGATGAGCTTAGGCTCAGTATGATCCAAGCAATGAATTCTGCTTTTGCTCAACAGCATGAAACGATGCTGAAGATGTTTGAGAAATAGAGGCCAGTCAGCGAAGGCACGAAGCGACTGCGGAAAATGTAGTAGGAGGTTCAGGCGGGAATGGGGCTTTACTGGTCACTGAAGAGACGCCTGCAACAGAAGGGAGGCGTGCAGGAAGAAGTTGCTCTTACAAGGACTTTATGTGTACAAAACCGCCCGAGTTTTCTGGTTCGGATGACCCTGTAAAGTGCATCCGATGGTTGCGAGAAATCGAGCAAGCGTTTAGCTCGAGTGATTGTGAGGAGAGGCAAAAGGTAAAGTTTGCTTCACAAATGCTACGGGGCGAGGCCCTAATATGGTGGGATGTTACCACAGTTACTCTTGGGTCCGTGATCATCTCTATGCTCACATGGGAGATGTTTACGACGAAGGTCATGGAAGAATATTGTAACGAAAGGGCTATTGACAGGATTGCTGACGAGCTTTGGGCTCTCAAGAAAGGGAACAAAACCGTGAGGGAGTACACCCGGTTCTTTGTTGAGAAACTGAGTTTGGTTGGGCATGTGGCCCCGAATGAGAAGGAGAGAATAAAGTCTTACATCAAAGGGTTACCGGCGGATATGATGGATAGGGTACGGGCTTCTAAGCCTGCTACTCTTCGTGAGGCAATCGAAGAGGCCCAACATAAGGAAGATGCTATTAGCTTGGGTATCGAAGAAAGGTTGGGAGTTGGAGAAAAGAGGAAGTGGGTAGGGCATGTGGCGCCTTCCAAGAAATCAAATTACAATACCCTGAGCAACAACAACAATAGAAGAACCGACTCTAGGAGGGAATCGAGTTGGTGCCCTAAATGCCGGATCAAACATGTTGGAGCTTGTAGCCCGATCTTGGGTAATTGTTATAGATGTGGGAAGAGTAGGCATCAGATTCGTGATTGCCTGGTCAAGTCAATGACGTGTTTTGAATGCAAGGAACCGGGCCATTACAGGAGCGATTGCCCGAAACTGAAGTCAGGGAACTCTCAAGTGAAGGTTGGTGGGGGTCAGAAGGCGGTGGGAAAAGCTTTCAAGATGACGGCGGATGAAGCAAAGGCATCGGCGGACGTGGTGTCGGGTACGTTCCTTGTTAACTCCGTACCCGCTCATGTTCTTTTTGATTCTGGTGCTACTTTTTCTTTTGTATCCACTTCTTTCTACCCAAATCTGCTTGTACCTGTTAGTACTTTGGAAGATGCTTTTATTGTTGAAATAGCCGATGGTAAACAAGTGCTAGTTCGAGATGTCCTTAGGGATTGTGTGGTTGAAATTGAAGGAAGCAAGTTTGGGATAAACCTTATGCCCATGTCAATAGGAGGATTTGATGTGGTAATTGGAATGGATTGGTTGGCCAAGAACCAAGCCGAGATTTTGTGTTCCAAGAAGTTGATTCGAATCCCGTTATCGGATGGTAGTATGGTGTTAGTCTACGGGGAAAGAAGGAAGGGGGAAATTGCATTGTTGACCTTGGCAAAGGCACGCAAGTGTTTAGCCAAGGGATGCCTATCATATTTAGCCTATGTTTTAGATGCGGAGTTAGAAAAGAGGAAATTAGATAATGTACGAGTTGTTAATGAATTTCCGGATGTGTTCCCCGAAGATCTACCCGGCTTGCCACCCGATAGACAAGTGGAGTTTCGAATAGATCTAGTATCGGGGGCCGCTCCGATTGCTAGAGCACCCTACCGGTTGGCACCATCCGAGATGCAAGAAATGATGACACAATTACAAGATCTCCTTGAGAAGGGTTTCATAAGACCAAGCTCATCACCGTGGGGAGCTCCGGTTTTATTTGTGAAGAAGAAGGATGGCACTATGAGAATGTGCATTGACTACCGTGAACTAAACAAGGTAACCGTGAAGAACAAGTATCCACTCCCGAGGATCGACGACCTCTTTGACCAACTGCAAGGAGCGGGATGCTACTCAAAGATCGACTTACGTTCGGGGTACCACCAAGTGAAAGTGAAGGAGGATGATGTAGCAAAGACGGCGTTTAGAACGCGGTACGGGCATTATGAATTCCTAGTAATGCCGTTTGGGTTGACAAACGCGCCGACAGTGTTTATGGATTTGATGAATCGGGTGTGTCGACCATTTCTAGACCAATCGGTAATAGTATTTATTGATGATATCCTTGTCTACTCTAAGAACAAGTTAGACCATGAGCAACATCTACGGGAAGTTCTCGAAGTGTTAAGGAAGGAGAAGCTTTACGCCAAATTCTCGAAATGCGACTTTTGGTTAAAAGAAGTTCAGTTTTTGGGGCATGTCGTTACACGAGATGGAGTGAAGGTGGATCCATCAAAGATAGAAGCAATGATGGACTGGGAACCGCCTAAGAGCCCGTCCGAGATCCGAAGCTTCTTAGGATTGGCGGGGTATTATCGAAGGTTTATTCAAGACTTCTCAAAAATTGCATCCTCTCTGACAGCACTGACAAGGAAGAACGTGAAGTTCGTTTGGACCAACAAGCAAGAAGAGGCTTTTCGGACTCTTCAAAAGAAACTGTGTGAAGCACCGATTCTATCCTTGCCGGAAGGATTAGAAGACTTTGTGGTTTACAGCGATGCTTCAAAGATGGGATTGGGGTGTGTATTAATGCAAAAGGGCAAGGTAATTGCCTATGCATCAAGGCAACTCAAGGAACATGAAAAGAATTACACAACCCATGACTTGGAATTGGCGGCGGTGGTATTTGCATTGAAATTGTGGCGTCACTATCTTTACGGGACTAAGTGTACACTCTACACCGATCACAAAAGCTTGAAGCATATTTTCGATCAAAAGGAGCTAAACATGAGGCAACGACGTTGGCTAGAGTTACTTAAGGACTATGACTGTGAGTTGCTATACCACCCGGGTAAAGCAAATGTTGTGGCAGATGCTTTAAGTAGGAAGGAGTATGGTAGCGGGACGCGGGCCGCACTCACAAGAATTGACCTTGTGTCAAGTTTGATCGACCGAATCAAGACTTCTCAAGCGAAAGCATTACGTAAGGAAAACTTAAAGGATGAAGTTATGGTGAAACAACACTTGATGTTAACAGAAGATAGTCGTGGACTGAAACTGTTCCGAGGTCGTGTTTGGGTGCCTAAGATTGGGGGCAACCGAAAACTTCTATTGGAGGATGCTCATAAGTCTAAGTACTCCATACATCCGGGTAGTACCAAGATGTATAGAGATCTAAAGTTAACTTATTGGTGGCCCGTCATGAAGTTGGATGTTGCTAGTTATATGGAGAGATGCGTGACTTGTTTACAAGTCAAGGCGGAACACCAACGGCCATATGGAAGTCTTCAATCGTTGGAAATTCCGGAAGGGAAATGGGAACACCTCACTATGGACTTTGTGACGAAACTACCAAAGACCTTGAGAGGTCACGACATCATATGGGTAGTGGTGGATAGATTGACGAAGAGTGCTCACTTCTTAGCAATGCGAGAAGCCGGCTCATTTGACAAACTGGCTAAGTTGTATGTGGACGAGATAGTGGCAAGGCATGGTGTGCCTTTGACCATCGTGTCGGATCGGGATAGTCGGTTCACTTCTCACTTTTGGAATGGTTTACAAGAGGGGTTGGGCACCAAGATACACTTAAGTACAGAGTTTCATCCCCAAACAGATGGTCAAAGTGAAAGGACTATTCAGACTCTTGAAGACATGCTTAGGTCATGTGTTATTGATTTCGATGGAAATTGGGATTCGCATCTATCGCTGGTAGAATTTGCCTACAACAATAGTTACCATTCTAGTATTGGGATGGCACCTTTCGAGGAACTTTATGGACGGAAATGTAGGACACCGGTTTGTTGGTTAGAGGCGGGCGAGAAACAATTCTCCGGACCCGAGATTGTGCAAGAGACGGCGGACAAGGTGAAGATAATTCGAGAACGACTAAAAGCGGCACAAGACCGTCAAAAGAGTTATGCTGACAAGAAGAGAAGACCAATGGAGTTCCAAGTGGGTGAGCGGGTTATGCTCAAGGTATCTCCATGAAAGGGTATCATTCGGTTCGGAAAACGCGGGAAGCTTAGTCCTCGTTTCCTTGGACCATTCAAGATTTTAGAAAAAGTGGGACGACAAGCCTATAAGTTGGAATTGCCGCCCGAAATGGCCGGCATACATCCCACGTTCCACATATGCTATTTAAGGAAGTACTTAGCGGAGGAAGAGAGTGTGATACCTCTCTCGGAAATTCGAGATGATAATAGTCGTTGTGTGGAGGAACCAGAAACAATTTTAGAAAGAAAGTCTAAAATGCTTCGACATAAAGAAATCGTAATGGTGAAAGTCCAATGGAAGCATCATCGAGGGTCAAACGTGACATGGGAAGCGGAAGAGGACATGAAGAAAAGATACCCGGGTTTGTTTGATTAGTTTGTTAAATTTCGAGGACGAAATTAAATTCAAGGGTGGGAGGATTGTAACACCCGGAATTTTGTAATCAAGATAATGATTTTCGCATCCTAAACGTTTTGATATTTTATAAGTTTAATGGAGTGTTTCAAGGGTTCAATGTTGGGTTGTATTGATTTGGAAGTTAGGAGCGAAAAACGGAGCAAAATGAAAGTCGGTACCTTCTAGGCGACCATGACAGGCTAGGATGCCATGTCAAGGTCGCAGGACATGGTCGCGGAGGAGGAAAAATCAGCCAAATCAGTGGAAACTCTCGGTACAGGTTTGGCTACGATGACACGGCGACGATGTCATGTCAAGGTCGCAGGACATGGTCGCGGAGGAGGTTTGGCTACGATGACACGTCGACGATGCCATGTCAAGGTCGCAGGACATGGTCGCGGAGGAGGAAAAATCAGCGAAATCAGTGGAAACTCTCGGTACACTCTTCGCTAGGATGACAGGCGACCAGGCCAAGGCAAGGTCGCAGGGCAAGGTCGCCCGCTCGGTCAACAGGCACATTAAGGTGCGATTTTTCAGCCTCTTTCTCATTTATTCAGATATCAGTGTTGGCTTTGAGAGCAAAGGAGCAGAGGCGATTTCTAGGTTTTCTTAACTTCCACCTACCTCTTTCCATCTCATTTCTTGCTACTTTAAGTGAGGATTCAAGTAGAGCTTCGGGATTTAAAAGCTTCAAGTGGTGATGTTCTTCATTCTTGCAGCTAGTTCCACCATCTCCATCTTCTTAGAGATTTTCTAGGGTTTTGTCAAACTCTAGCTTGTGAGTTCATTCTTACCTTTAAAACTTTATACATGTCAAAATGAAGTATTTTTACCTTAATATGATGTTTAAAATGAGTATTTCTATACTTGGAAGATTTTGGTAAAACTAGGTCAAAATGTATCATTTAGGGTTTTTCTTTGAAATGATGAAATGGAAGTCAAGAACGGTTTTGGAATACTCTTATTAGTTTTAAATACAAGAAAAACGATGTATAAACCTAAATGATTATTTGACCTAATTTTGGATGGAAGGTCCTAGAAGCATGATGTTATACTTCACAAAGATTTGTGGAGAGAAGCTAATACATTGGAAACAATTGTATTAAGATGTTAGACTAGTGTAATGGATCCATAGGCACATATAGTCAGAAGTACTTGGGGAGGGCACTTGTAATAGATCCCAGTTTGGGGTTGAACTCGTGAGGATTAATGTGATGACGGGTCATTCCCGTAAAAGTTTCCCCCAAGAGAAGTAAAGCGTAACTTTCAGGTGTAAATCGCAGAAGTAAAGAAAAAGATATATTTTGAAAAAGCTTTCGGTTATATGTTTATTTACCGCTTTCGAAGTTTAAATGGCTTTTTCTATATTTTGAACTGTTTGTTCTCACTAGGCTTTAAGCCTAACACTTTTTCTTAAAATGACATGTATATATCAGGTGATCAAGCGGATGGAGCTTGATGGGATGAGAGAATCTAGATGCCGGTAGTGGCATCCTTTTTGGAGTACACCTTGTGTGTATAGATGGAGTTGCATAGAAGATTATTTTGAGGATTTTAGTGACACCCGAACTTAATCTGTATTTGGATTGTATAGATTATTAGGTTGTCATTTAATATTCCTATAGATGTTGTAAACTCACTTTAACTTTCTCCCCATCTTTATGGGTGATGTTTTATGAAGTAGAAGTTATTCCGCATTTTATTGGTTTAAATTAACTCCCATTTTTAGGGGTGTTACAATAATTAACTGAGAGTTAATAAGTATCAAGAATTTTCTATCAAGTTAATTATTAATTATAAAAATATTAACGGGTTGGCAGTGGCGGACCCACCCTATAGGGAGGGGGGTCTTGTGCTACCGCTCAACTGTGTGTCGTAAGGATAAAAAATGTCGTGATTAGTAAGTTTTACGTGAGGGTCACCCGCTAAACACTGACAGGTGCTCTGTATTAAGGGAGCACAACTTTAAAAAATCCCTCGAAATCAACAAAAAAAACCTTAAAAAATCACTTGAAATCAACCAAAAACCATAAAAAATCACTCGAAATCAACCAAAAACCTTAAAAAAATCTTTCGAAATCAACCAAAAATCTTAAAAAATCCTTTGAAATCAACCAAAAAACTTAAAAAAGTCCCCGGACGGGGAATTCGGCTAAAAAAATCCCTCGAAATCAACCGAAAAATATATCAAACAGCTTTGCGGACATTTGATACAATTAAAGGGTGCACCCGCTCGGGAAAAATACTGGGTCCGCCAATGCAGGTTGGCGTACCTGCCCAAACTCTTTTTTGCATTGCTCGTGTTCATCCATTAATTTTAACAAGTCAGTTCAGATCCACCCATTTCTTCAATAATGATAGTTGAAACAAGCTTTTAACGGGTAGGACAAATTTAACGAGTCATGCCACCTATAAGAGCATCCACAGTGATGGAACTTCTAAAAACCTTACTTGCCATATTTTTTTCCTGCCATTTCGTTGTCACCTCAACAAAATAAGAACCTCTATAAAACTCTACAATGGAGGTTCTTACAAAAACCTCACTTTCCTTATTTTAATTTATAAAAATATAATTTTATTTATAATATTATTATATAAATTTAATATATGTATTTAATATAAATTATTAAAAAATCCAAATATAATTTATTAATTTTCACTTTTCTATAATTAATTTTAATTTGTTAATTTATTTATTTTGTTAATGTATTCGAAAAACAATTAAAATATAAAAATGATTTTATACTACAAGTAAAAAAAGTGCAAAATTACAAAAATATTATTTTTTATAAAAAGTAACACTAAATAACAAAGAATAATATAGATCATTTGTAATCTCAATTCGATCAAATTTGTTCAACCAAGTCGAATTGAAGTTAATAATATAATGAGATAATTAAAAAACTTGTATAAAATTTTACAAGGAACGAAAAATAAAACAAAATTTAAAAAATCATTTTATATCTTTTTATATCAATTTTAACTTATATGTTTTATAGATTTATTAAATAAAATGGTAAAAAAAATATAGAAATAGTAAATAAAATAATAATAGAAAAAGAAAATATGGAAGAACCCGAGTTTTGTTCAAGCACTTGGGTTCTAATAAGAACATGTGATTGAACAAAAATCTATGTCTCATAATAAAGGTTCTTGTAAAAACCCTATGAAAAATCTCACAGAAAACCTCCATTATAAATGCTCTAAACAACTCTAGCGTTAATATCTCAAGAGGAAAGAGATATCGTTGGGAAGGGGAGAGGTTTTGTATTGTATAGTATATACATTTTTAGGTTAAATTTTTAATATAAAGTGAACAAATAATATAATATTTCTTAAACTTTTCAAACGAAAATAAAGGGAAATAAGTATAAGGATGAAAATGTTCCTTGTTTAATGGTACTTAGACTAATTATACAGTTAGGACACATGATAATAAAATGTAAACCATAATGACCATTATTAATATATTTATTAAAGTTAATTAAGAATGTTGTTCATATAGTTGTGTCTAAATCATAGGGACCCAAACTATACTTCGCTTTTTTAAAATCGCTGGTGAATTTACTTAGTTAACGTGTAGGTTACAAATAAAGAAGAGTTGGATAGAGTGTAGACAAAAATACTCTTGAAAGATTTTGTCGTTTGAATATAGATTTTTCGAAACACAATAAATTTACCAAAATATGTTCGGTCGTTCATACTCACCCTTCAATCATCATCTTCATATCTTCTTCTTCAAGATATGAAACAATTTCAAAAGCAAAAAGTATCAAAATTACATAAAACAACAAAACGATCATCATCTTCTTGGTCTTTATCTTCAATAAAGAAAACCAAATCAAACATAAATTTGCAAGAACAAAATATTTCAATTCAGCACAGTCATATCATTCAAGAATATTATTTTTAAATTCATTGACAAAAGCAGATAGAAACAATTCCTTGAATGAAATCCATCAATTAATTAATCCATTCAAACACCACCAAAATAGATGCATGCATGCATGCTTCAAATATTTGGGAAATAAGATTCAGCGGCACTGGATCACGAATCTGGGTTTGTAAGTTATTAAAAGAATAAAAACTTGAATTATTATTTATTGTTTTTGTGACTTGAATTATTTTATTTTCAAAGATTTAAATATTTGGAATTAAGGCTTTCTTTTTCTCATGGCTGCTGAGAAGATTCATGCATGAATTTGGAGAATTTTGTTGTTCTCAAAGCTGCAATGATTGTTAGACTTTTTTTTATTTAAATTTCTTTCTGTTGTTAGATATTTCACTTAGCTAATTGTTTTTATTTTATTTTATTTTTGTTTAGCTATCTAGTTTGTGTTTTGTTCTTCATCTTGAAGACAAATATGAACACTTTTTTCTTGGGAATTTTTTACTGATTATCTTTTGTTAATTCCTTTTCTTCTTGTTTTGGATTTAGTTCCTCGTTTTAAAAATGAAAACAATTAAGAGGAGGGCATTTTAATTAAATAAACATTGTTTTCAAATAAACTACATATATATATATATATATGCACTTGACTGTTTTTTATTTGAAAATCAATTTTGGAACGAAGTGACATGTTTTAATCGATAATTGAATTATATGACCAATCGAAGTAAAATAACAAGTACTATTACTTGTTTTCTGGAAACCACTATTACAATGAATAATCCCTTCTGATAATGACATAAGAATTATGATACAGATCTTTAAAGGAAATTTTATGTAAATAACCATTTTGTAAGATTAATTTTACTTTTTAACTATTTTAGAAACCAATTTCTTTAAATAGCCAACGTTTAAGTAAAAAATGGATTTTTTTACGTAAAGTTAATGTTCGGGGCACAAAAGAAAAGTTAAAAAATGAGTTTACACACACAGAAAAAAAAAAGAGTTTAGGTAAAAACTTTATGTAGAAAATGGAGTTTCATGGTAAAGTCCTGTCTTTTTTTACGTAAACTCCCCCAGTTTTGCTTAAACTCCCATTTTTTAAATTTATTTTTCTTTTTTTTCCTCATTAAAATTAACTTTACATAGAAAATATTTTTTCTACCTAAAATGATTTGTGTAAACTTTAACTATTTCATAAAAATACTTTGTAAAATGGTAAAAAGGTGAAAATAAATATATAAAATGACTATTTATTTAAATTTCTCAATCTTTAAACTACACAAAGCTGGATAATGAACTTTCAAAATTATATATGGACAAATATAATTTAAAATTTTTATTATATTTGGGCAAAAAAAATTATTGTTTAACCAATATTCATCATTCAATTACATATATACTAACAGAAATTACAAACTAGTCAAGAATTGTCGGAAAATATTAAATTTTATACCCGATTATGACCCCCAAAAAAAATGAACCTATGGGTTTACGTAGTCCCTAGCAAAAACTTGATTCGACATATATTATATGTATAGAGGATTGTTCAAGTCAGGGCCGTTCCTGATATTTTGGAGGCCCTGTTCAAAAATTTAAATATGATATTATATTTTTTTCGATTATGTTACTTATTAAATGTCTTATTATTAAATTCAAAAATAAATTATGTTATATTAGAATATATGTTGAAGTAAAAATAATTATAAAAAGATTCAAATAAAAATCAAATTGATCTTTTTATCGTTAAATTAATGATTATAAATTTTATATGATTAATCTAACGATAACAATAAGGGAAAATTTTAATTATAATTCTTTAAAACTTTTATATATTACGTATACATCATTGTAAAGTTTGAAACTAATATATATATTAGTTTCAAACTTTACAATGATGTATACGTAATATAGAAGTTTTAAAGGATATAAATGAAATTTTCCTAATAATAAAACGTTAGTTAATAAAAAAAATTAAAAGGAATCATATAATAATACAATATATAACACACATAGTTTATTTATATTGACTATGAAAAAGTAATTCATTCTCAGTAGTCCAGTACTACAATAACACTACTATGAGCATATTTATCAAATAATAAATATTATATGCAAAAATAAAAATAATAGGAAAACGGGATTTAAAAGGCCTATAAAAATTAAAACAAATACATAATAAGGTCACTTTATATTTTAATGACAAAGATAAATAATTAATTAGAAATAAAAAGAAATATATATAATAAAGAGATTATTTAAAATAATAAGAGTAAACTACGACAACACAAGGACTAATTATGTAACTTTTTAAAAGTTTTTAACAGGTGCTTTTAACTAGGTTAGTGATAAGGATGAATATAGAAGTAAAATGAAATCATAGGGACGAAAAAAGCAGTTTTTAAACCACATGGACCAAAATCTTTATAAACAGTAAACCACAGGGACGAAAAACGTAGTTTACTCAAATAATGAAGAAAAAAGTTAAAAAATTGTAAATTATTTAACGACGGGATTGGAACCCGGGATACATCCTACAAACTTGATAGCGCCTCCCAGTGAGCTACTTGTTGATTTTGAGAAAATATTGGAATTTTATTTCTATATTCTAATTATTATACATAAAAATTAAAATAAATTCGGAGGCCCCCGACGATCGAAGGCCCTGTGCGATGGAACATCCTCGCACACCCTTAGGCACGGCCCTGGTTCAAGTATAACCATTTTAAATCTTACAATCCATGTAATCCATTTATCCACCATTTATTTTCTTTTAATTTTCTTTTTTTGTTTTTTCAATTAAATATGGTTACAACCGACTAAATCCTAACCGTTAGATGATCAAATGGATGCTCAAAATTTGGTTGTAAAGATTTTTTTGTGAAGGGTATCCTAGGCAAAGCCCAGACTAATCCCACAAAATTTTTTAACTGCAATAATCAGCCCTGATAAACTCAGTGGTTGAGAGCGCCTGGATTCGAACCCTTATAGTTATAAAGTTTGTACAAATATAAAGGATTGCATAATAACGCCCAACGGAGTTGCTTTTAATGAAAAATTGATTCTCAAATTAATGGGTAGAAGATAAATTTTGGAATGGAATTGGACAATTGGTTTTGTCCCATGGGTGGAAAAGTGAAACCCTTATAGGTAGGATAGCAAAAGTGTCTTAACCCGCTAAAATTAGCAGTTGGGGTTGAGATTTTCCGCTTATTTAAGTTACATGGGTCAATCCGTCTAACCCATTTAAATAAATGGGTTGGATTGGGTTGAAATTTTCGACATGTTTTCAATCCATTTAAAATATTATATATTTTATTTTATTTTTAATTATAATGTCTAATATTATCTATGAAACATTGAGAATTTGAAAACTTAAGTAGATGTTTAGATGTTTGATCAATTTATTGCATTTATAGTTGTGTTTATTCAAACTTTGAATAATTTATTTTTATTTGTGGTTGTGGTTGTATTTTATTCATAAAGTTATTTAAAATTTTAAAATTAAATAAGTCAACTCAGATTCAATCCATTTATTTAATATGTTGTGTTGAAAAAATAATAAACAGATCAATCTGCTATCAACCCATTTAAGTAGCAGGTTGGGTTGAAAAATCTCAACCCAAGACATGCATGCAGCTCGAGGTCGACCAAAAAAATTCAAAATCAATTTTGCCAATTTTCCAAACGTTATAATTTTTTCAAATCGAATTTCCACCAAATCTCAAATGGTGTTTTTTGAAACCATTTAATAGCTCCCGTCGGTATGTTACTTAATCGAGGAAACTCTCGATCATTTCCTTCCATAACCGAGCTCTCCAACAGTATATATAGAAAGTCTCAGCTCTTTAAATAGAACCGGAAAACGAAAATCCTATACGCTCTACTTGACTCGGCTTCTCTGCAAGGTAAACTTCTCCAACGTTTTCTTACGTTCGCGGTTTTTACCAAACCGTTTAGTCGTTGAATTATGGGAAACAAACGCACCGTTTGGGGGCGAATCTGTTTTAAGTAAACCATGTCTAACACGGGACTCGGCTCTTTGCTTTCTGTTTACGATTTTCGAATACAAAGGTTCTACAAGAATAAGGAACATCATGACCTAAAAACCAATGGCTTTCCATGCCGATGCATTAATCAACTATATGGTTAACTCGTACCTAAGATGAATTCTGAAGTTATGTTAAGTTGGATAACCAATGGTTGTTGAGTACTATAATATTTTAGCACTTTTGTCTGCCATTGGAACTGCCAAAAGATACGACAATGATATGTTTTAGAAATACCTATATTGCATAAAATTGTCTACTAGTGGTATATTGATATCTCCCCTTGAACATCAGAAAAATCATGAAAAAGAAGGCTAATTTAGTAATTTTCAAGGCAATTGTGTTTAGAAACAATGTAATTAATTCCGACTGTCTTTACCACTTCTGATTTATACGGTGTAAAAATGATAGCTATATTAAGACATTGTTTGGCAAAAATAAGCTAGCTAATTTTTAGTGTACATGTTTGGATGCACATAAGCTGACTTATAAGTTAACTTATAAGCTAGCTTATTGATAAGCTACTTTGAGTAGTTTATGAGGAGCTTTTTGTCATCTTTTCCGATTATACCCTCATTAATATTAATTATTATTTTTTCAAGATGTCATTTTTAGTCATTTAAATGGTTATCAGCTAGTTTTTGCCAAACATAATTTGTTCATCAGCTACCAGCTAGCTTATAACTCATTAACTAGCTTATAAGCTATCAGCTAGCTTATCAGCTAGCTTGCCAAACATAGCCTAACTATGAAGACAAATACCATGGTGAGAAGTCGATATACAACCCTCATAGATTTATAAGACGTTTTAACAAATTTTTTTAAGTGTCCTATTAACTATTTTATATAACACTTTTGTGAATTGCTCTATAAACCCATCTTTTTACAAGACATTTCTATTTATAAAACATTTTTTTTCAAATAATTTCATATAAAATAGTTAATACGACACTTTACTTTAAAAATGTCTTAAAAACGTGTTAAAAAGCCTAAAAATATCCTATAAACTTATTGTAACATTTTTAGATATATCGCTTTTTGGTCTAACCCTGTAGACTTAAGTTTTAATAAAATATTTATTTAAGATGCTAGCTTAATTCTAAATTTTGAACGTTCTATAAAATCAGTTTCGTTGTGGTGACGTTATTTGACTACCATGAATATTTTTCACATAATTTAAAACGTTAATGATATTTATAAATATAAGAGCCGAATTTCTTATACATATATGTTTAGGCCAATACAGATTCTTAATTATAACAATGGGCATTTGATATATAAGAATAAATGAAAACACTTAATTAATTGATCATGTTAGTTGTAGAATTAAGGTTAGAAAATGACTCATCCTCTTCCCATTAAATTAATGATAAGCAGAGAGATTTTAGTGGCCAATATATATATATATACACACACACACATATATATATATATAAACTAGTCTTCCTCTTAATTAAAACATGAGAGCTACCATTCATCCTCACCTCTCTCCATCACTTTTTACCAATTTAACAACCATTCCCATCAAATATATTCTTCTTTTTCACCATTCCCCTTTATTGAATCTTTGTTTGTTAGGTAACTTGTGGTCTACCCATGTCACTTTAACTCATGTCATACAACTTACTTTGGTCCCATTGGAAAGTTCATTTGGTTGCTATAACTTCTAATCCACACCCAAAAAGCAACGTAATTGGTCGGATTTTTTATCTTTGAAACGGGGTGCGTATTTAATTAGACAAGATCACGTCCAATGGTCACATCCAACCTTGCACATGTTAACCTTCTTCAATAGTATTCGACACAAAATAACATTATATAGTTTTGCATATATAACCTTTTAGAACGTTTGGTGGTTGTTTAAATACACCTTAATTTTCCTTTAATTTGAAACAAGGATGGTGGCTTAATTGCAAAGTAGTTGTTCATTGGTTTTAAGATTGAAAATTCACTTTACACAATCATCATCTGAATTGTCTAGAACAACTTATAAGAATTTATGCACTACCATACAAAAAAAAGGGTTAGTTCATAACTGTCATAATAGTATTTTACAATAATTTTAAGTTTATAAGATCAACATTTATTTGTCCTATATAAAAAACATATTGTGATAGATTGCAAGAACGAATAAATTTAAATAATCTATTTTAACTATTTTATTGCCGATTATCCTATGAAAGCATCATAAAACTCAAATTTGTTATAGTTATGAGAACTTAAAACATACAAATGCTTAAAAGACCACAACTTAAGTGGTACATAGAAACTTGAAAAGACAAGTCTCGTTGACAATGACAGCTTATCGCAATTTGGGTGGTTAACAAAGAGGAAAATGAAGTGAAACGTGCACGATTTCAAACTGAAAGTTATCTCTATTCATATATGATACATGAACAAACCACATGGTGACAAAAGTACTAGTTAAGACAAATTTATGACTGGGACCATGTGTAATAGAGACTAGATTAGGAACAAGTAGACCTTTATAATTGATATTAAGCCATTATTTGATTGAAACTTAAGCAAGAATTAGGAGGAGAGTAGATCTAAAACGTGTTGAAACCAATTATTAATACTAGTAACCGGTCAAAACCAATTACTATTAAGACAAAGTTTGATTCCAAAAGAACCGTTTACATGTGTAGCGTATGCATACATGTTTATATATGGATGACTAGAAATATGGGTTTAGTTATAAAAAACAACCTATCTTACAAATTAATCCACTTATTTTGATCTACTAAATTGTTTTGAGGTTCTGCTATAATCAATCTTGTAAATGGTGTTAGACGTGTCGTAGCGGTGGGATCAAGTTTTAGTAGCCATAATATTTTTCAAGGCTAAGGCTTAAGGTGGCATGTATAGGGGAGGGTTAATTAGGGGAAAAGTCCATAAAAATTCAAAGAACTATTTTGTTAACATAAATAAATCCTTGAATTTATGTTTAAATGAATAAAACATTGAACTTTTTCATTTTGAATAATGAAGTACTTGAACATCTTTTTTTGAATAATAAACATATAACTTTTAATTTTTGTTTTACAACATTTTAACATAAAAAAACCTACTTGTAACTAGTTAGAAAGGTTTCAAATTAAAAAAAACCTAAATCAATTACAGTTCCCAAAACATATGTCATTCAAACCCCTTGCACCCAACGGCATTGTTCCCCCTTGATGCCCTCATCATGTTCTCCATATATTGTCCATTGCTAACATTAGCCCCTACCATTGATATCCCTCTTTTTTATTTCCTTCCAATTCTCTCTCTTTTATAACAATTTAATGAAGTACGAATAGACAAATTAAAAGAAGATACGTGAAGCATAAAAAAGAACAATAAAAAGAGGGATATCGATGATATGGGTCAATAACGGTCATGGGCAGTGATAAAGACCGGGCGAAGAGGAGCAATGACGTTAAGTATGGGGGATTTAAATAATATATAGAGTTTGATAATGGTAAATTGATTCAAGGTTTTTTTCTTTTAAAAATATTCTTAGACGGTTACATGTAACTTTTTTGGTGTTAAATAGACATGAACAACCAATTTTTAAAAGTTTAATTGTTTATTTATTAAAAAAAATCAGAGACTTAATCATTTTAAATAAGAATATTTAATGATGTATTCATTCAAAAAAAAATTATAAATACTTAATCATTTAAAATGAGAAAAGATGTTAAATATTTTTTAAGTTGTCTCTAACTATAAATATTTTGAAAACCTTCCGTATGATAACCTCCTACAACTACCAAGACGACCACCACCACATCAAGACTCGAATGAATTATATGATAAACTAATGCAACTACCAACATCATCATTACCATTACCATTGTTGTTTTCCACAACAACCTCCATTTTCTGTACTTAACTTGTTCTTACATTTAATTCCAAGACTTCTTTAAAATTCAAAATTCACACCAATAATTCATCACCATTGATCTGAAAATAATATGAGAGTACAAAACCACTTTTCTAACTTGCACTTGTAAACACTAAATAAATCAAATGATTGTACCAAAATCAAAATATCAAGAACATCAAACTCATAACAAATTGATTTGAATGTCTTAATATTTCTCCAAAATGCAACAAAAATTGAATAGATATGTTGTTTGATTCTATGAAAATACATCAAGTGATATATTTCACAATTAATATCCAAAATACGTAATCCAACTTTGACTTTTGTTACCCGAAAAATAAAAATTACAAATAACATCCACAACGTACATCAAATCAGATATGTTCATTAAAAGGTGTTAAGATAAATCACCATATATCTATACAAAGATAAATCCCTTAATCACACTTTAGGGTCGAGAAGCATTGTGGGTGGTCGAAGATTTATAAATTGAAATCCAAACATCGTTTGTTTATAAGTAGGTAGAGATCTTGGCCTTTTGACGGGAAACAAAATGAAATAGAGATCTTGGCTTTTTGACGTGAAACAAAATGAAAAACTAACTTAAGCATATATGAAATGGTGGAATTCAAGGTCACAAATGCACGAAAAAACATGTATAACTTTTGTTCCATAAAGATAACTAGATAAGGGTGCGTTTTGGTACCCAACAAGAGAAGAGGACATGATAAAGGAGTAGACTAAACAATTGTTCAACATTTATATAGAATTGGACAACACAAAACTGGTAAAACGACCAATTTACCCATAATGAGTTGTTTATATATTTTCTGTATTTGGATAGGTGTATAGAAATATACACTTTAACATATATTTAGGATTTCATTTAGTTTCATTTTATTTCTTCCCAATCATATATGGAGTCTTTTTGTTCTTGTTTAAAAATGTTAACATGTATGGAGCTAGGTTGTGAAATTGGTTATGTTCTAGTTTATTATGTGTAAGTTGTTAAAAGAATTATTTGATGTAGTAGGTGTGCCACAACAATACGAGTTAATCGTGACTTTTATCAACTAGTGGTGAAACTTTGGCCCTCATGTTTTTGAAATTGAATCTTTGTGGCTGATGTCAACAAATTTTGAAGGATGAAAAAGTGATGTAGGCATGTAGCTAATAGGAACATGATCTAAGTAAACCACAAGAGTTGTGGCATATTAGTTGAGGCTCTGATGGAGTGGTGGAATATCTTACATATCCAGGGTTATATCCAGACGTACATAACAATTGTGGCTACTGAGTTTATAAGGTTGGTTTCTTATAGTCATAATTGTCGAGATTAGTTCAGGCATAGTATGGGACACCTTTCCAAAAAAATGATCTAAGTACCTAGATAAGATAGTAATAGTTGATTTATGTATTTAAGTAATACTCTTTGGACAATATGTACCCTAAGTACTATGGTTATTATCTTTTGGTCCCCCTTCTAGTTATACAAGGGAGGAAATTGATGTAGTTTAAGGATATCGAACATTTTACAAGCTTTGATATCTAACTGCTTTATGTTTTCCTTTTAATTAAGTATTGAAATTTTCTAGTTGTTATTTTGTTGCTAAAACAACCTTTACAATTTTCATCTTAAATTTACGCAAAAATTACTTTCGTGTTTTTTTACTCAACTGATGGAGAAATGGGTCAATTTGTTATCGTTATGTAAGAAAAGTGTTGGAGATGGGAGCTCAACTTTATTCTGGGAGGATAAATGGCAAGGAGATAGCAAACTCAAAGCTCAAATTCCAAGGATTTATACTCTTGAAGTTGATAAATCGGCTACAGTCAAAGACCGAGCGAGGTCGGAAGATTGGAGCTCTTACCTTCGGAGGCTTCTGAGGGGTAGGGTGAAGACGGCTCAAATAGAATCTCTTAAAGAAATTTTCAACACGGTGACTCTATCTAATGTTAGGGATAGATGGAGATGGTTGATGGACGGGTTAGGAGAGTATACGTTGGCTTCAGCTAGGAAACTGATTGACTCTATAATTTTGGAGGTTGATTAGATGCCCACATTTTGGAGCAGGTTGGTTCCTATCAAGGTTAATGTTTTCATATGGCGAATGAGACTAAAAAAGTTGCCAACTAGGGAAATCTGGCTAAAAGAGATATTGATGTCAATTCCTCTTTGTGCCCGAACTGTGAAGAAGAAGTTGAATCAATGAATCTTTTTTTTTGGGTGCCAGGTAGTGAAGGACATTTGGAGGAATATAGGCAGGTGGTGGAACATTGATATCCCTGGTCTCAACTCTGTGTAGGACTAGAAGAACTGGGTGGCGTCCCTAGAGATGAGAAAAAGGATGATTGATTGCTTGGAAGCGGTTTCGTTTACGACGCTCTGGTCCCTATGGTCTTTCCGGAACAGGATCTTATTCGGCTCTATCAAACCTAAAAAGGCGGCTCTTTTGGATAACATAGTTACGCACTCCTATAACTAGGTGCACGATAAGGAAAGAGAGGGATGGGGTTTCTCTCGCTTTTGTCATAGTGGGCCCCCATATTGAACTCATAATTCATTAGATACTTTTTATGAATGTCAACTAAGTATCGTAAATAATTTCTCCCGGTTGTTCAATCATTTGATAACCAGAGTCATTCTTTGATTAGTGTCTCCAAATTAATTGGGTTAGTTGGCTTCAAGACACCACCCTTGCTATTTCCGTTTTGTAATTTTCGTCTAGCACATTTCTAGTGTTTACTAAAATGTCGTTGTTCTAAAAGAACTTACATTTCAGTAATGTCATACTAAACACCTTAAGCAATCGAGACAAAATAGGGACGAACCGTACTAAATCGGCTCATATCTACATCTTATACCTAGTTATTGGTTCTTAACTTGGTTATGTGGTGGCGAAGTAGAGACAAAACATGAACGATTTTGTTGGTTCTTGTTGATCCAACGGGGTGAAAACAAGGATGAAACATGTGTTGTTGCTTGGTGTTGGATGAAATAAGCGTTGGTGTTTGGTGGTTCAAAAATGGGGGGGGGGGGGGGAGTGGTGTTCGGTGTTCGGTGGTGAAAGGGGAAGGTGCAGACGGGCACTAGTGTTGGTTGGTCCGATAAGGGGTGGTGAGTTTCAATGGAAGAGGGTCGGACTTGTCGATGCGACAATGGATCTCATGTAGAGGTGATCATTTACGAGCTAGGGTCGGGTCCGAGCCTAACATAATTTTTTTTGTCCAATGGGCCTAATATAGCAAACCCAAGCCCCTTTTTCACGGGCTTATGGACTTGTCCATATCCGCTTTCTAAACCAGCCGGGCTTCCCCGCGGGATAACGGACTTATTTTTTTAACATTTGAAAAAAAAACTTATATAAATCATTTAAATTACATATTTTCTTTCCAACTTAAAATAAGACGTAAAAGATATCAATGTGAATAGCTAATGAAAAAAAATAGTTTCACACTATATGGAGTATGAATATTTTCTCTTTAAATTTATCAACTTTCAAAGTCCCGATTTTTTCAATTACAAACCTAATATTTCAAAATCAAGATTCTAGATGTACTATATAAAATATCAAATTATATATATTTGGGTGACGTTTGGTACTCTGGTAGAGGAAATCCAACCCAAAGCCACTTCTAAATCTTTTTGATAAAAAACAATAAATCATTAATTATATATAATTTAAACAACTATAAAAATATAACGGGTCAGGCGGGCTTGTCCTAATTCTTTTTCTCATTGCCCAAGCCCGCTTATTAATTTTAGCGGTCCAGTCCAAGCCCGTCCATTTTTTGGAGAATTATTGTCCAAGCCCTTTTTTAACGGGTCTAGCAGGTCGGGTCTAGCGGGCCATACCGCCCATGAATAGCTCTAATTTCAAGGAAAAAGCTGCTTGTGGGCTTTAAAGAAATATGTTAATATGTTACCATTGGGTCTCAGCGTCGTGTTTGAGGTCTTGGGAGATGTGCTTGAATAATCGTGACCATTAAGTTTATTAAACATGATTTTTTACAGTCATAATTTATCGAGATTAGTCCGACATCCTTAAAACACGATCATGATTTTGTTTCCTAGAAGTGGAAAGGGTGTTTGGTTGTAATTATATGAGAAGTAAATTTATAAAAAAAAAACACCGAAAGAAAATGCTCCACCCTTAACGGATGCTCTTTAACTGGCATTAGTGACAAGGACCAAAACGTTATAAAATTACAAACTAAGGGTCACCTTAAAACAAAAATCCTATGAGAACTAAATCCAAGACAAATCTAAAACCATCAAGACCAAATCCGTAATTTACTCTTAAAATATACTTTTTGAAAAGATTTTAAAATTAAACATAATTTTTCAAAAAAATAATCATATAGTATTTGAACAAAACATTTGAGCATACTTTTCAAAATTTCCTTTGAATTTAAACCTAATAAACTTGGCCTGATTTGAATCATTTAATCATCTGATTCACATGTAACACACACAATTATACTAACTGACCATCAACATTTAATCATCTGAAATCCATAGAGGATCTGTTAATCCAGAAACCAGAAAATATAGATGAATCAATCAGCTACAAATTGGACAATGAACCAGCCCATTTTCATTACAATTACCACATCGAACCACCACCCTTTTCCGCCGTTCTCCACCACCCTCTTCCTTATTATTCCGATCCACCACCACCACCACCTTACAACTCCCATTGCAGCTGAAACACGGCAGAAACCTAACGCCACCACAACCGTCACAAACGAACCCAGCTTTTGATTTCGGTAAATCTTCAAGAAATCCTCCCAGATGACCATCTTCCATCGTTTTCATAACCTCATCGGCTCCACCAATGTATCTTCCCTTTATGAACACCCTTGGTGGCACCAATTCACTGCTATCTTTATCCTTCATTAGTTCTCTTAGTTCTTCCCTAAAACCTTGATCCATTGATATATCTCTTTCGCAAACGAAAACCCCATATCCTTCCATCGCGGTTCTCACCGCATTACATGCCTCAAATGTCTTCCGTACCCCTCTCAATGTCGTCGTATAAATCACCACCTTGTTTTCCCCTTTCGGTGGGCACAGTTCTTCGAATTCGGCTAGCGAAACGGGTTTAGATGCTACGGACTTGATAAAGATCGGATCTTTACAATCAAGATTCGAGTTTTGTTGATTTGGGTTCGTGTTTGATGCCACGGACTTGATAAAGATCGGATCTTTATGGTCAAGATTCGAGTTTTCTTGATTTGGGTTCGTGTTTGATGCCACGGACTTGATAAAGATTGGATCTTTATGACCAAAATTCGAGCTTTCTTGATTTGGGTTCGTGTTTTCTTTATCGACAATGGTGGATCTTGATTTAGAAGTTTGTTGGTAAAGGCGGAAGCTTTCGGTGGTGGGATCAAGACCGGCCATGAGCTCCCATGAGTTGATGACTTCCGGTGGTGGTTCGGACCTGGGTTCGGAGCCGGATGTGGGAAAGATCGAGTGGAGGGTGACACGTGACGGACCGGCGGCAGAGACGGTGGTTTTCGAGGAAGATGGGTCAAGCGTCAAGAGGCCGTAAGTGGTGGAAGTTAGCGAAACGATATGGTGGCCCAAAGCCGAGCTTCCAATTTGGGTGAAATCTTCATCATGGTTTAGAAAATGAGATGATGCACAACCCATCTCTCCAAAAGATTAATGAAAGCAAGAAAGAATCACAAATTATATGTGAAGTTGCAGAGAAATTAAATATGAAGATTTAAAAAGTGTATGATGGCATAGTTATTTCAATTTTCAAATCTGGCTTATTGGTTCAGTTTTAGCGCCCATATCTTATTTTGAAATGAGATGACTAAAGTGAACAAACACTATTCATGCTTTTCCATTTTGAATCCAATGTCTTTTTAGAAAGACAAAAAAGAAGACCTACAAAAGGAACTAGCTGGCTTCCAAGACCAAAAATTCAAAATGAATCCCACCAATCATAGATTTACAATATATAAATATATATAAAGTTTTATATATGTGCATCAAAAACATTATAGTCAAAAACCAACTAAATTCAGAAACAAGGCAAACAGTTAAAACATTTTTACTCCATGATCTCAATCTTGATTAAAATTTGGAGCTTCTTTTTGTGTACTTGCAATTCCAAGGCACAAAGCCTCACCTAAGGGTCCGCCCAACCACGAACCACGGTTCACCCACTGGTCCGATGGGTTCGAACCATCTTCACTCATCATTCCAACCCCCATTTGAAAGAAATCTTGATCCTCAGATACATTATTACCACCAGATTGCATTGATAAAGTAAGAAAGCAATCATCTTTATGATTTCCCTCAAGATCTTGATGACAAAAGTGGTCCCTTTTTGATGATCCTACACTTGGTGAACCCATTGGTGTCTGAATCATTTGGCTTAATGAAGACAAAGGGATAGTGCCACTCTTCATAAACCTGCAACATATACACACCAAAATCAGAAAACACCCACACCAACAATTAAATTATGTAAAAACAAAATAGACAGAAAGCTAGGGGAGTTGACCCACCCACCTACCCACATGACATATTTGTAGATAAGAACAAGAAAAAAAAAACAATAAATATATATAAACATAAGGTTAGTTTGGAGTCCTAAAGATTGCAAGAAAACATTAAAGACTACTTACTATATGATGACACATATGACCATGAAATTTAATGTGGAATACCAAAAACACCCACCTGGATTGTTGACATGAAGTAGGCATACTAGGAGCAGGAGGAAGGGTAGGATGGTAATTATGGTTGCTTCTCAAGGGATAAGATGGTAATTTTGTATTATTATTATTGTGGGATTGAATTTCCACAGGCTTTCTTGAACGAGGTCTGTTCTTGTGAGCATGGCGGTCACAGTATCTTTGATCAGGCATTGCATCCTTTGAACATCTCCATTTCTTACCATCTGTTCTCCTACACCTCCATGGTTCAGGATCCGACCCGTTTGAGAACCTCAAGTCAGTAGTACCCGAACCCGAACCCGACCCTACCACACAACAAATTTAGTAAAAAAACAATTAAAGATTCAATGGCATCAATTGAAGTCCACATGTTCATAATAAAATCTTGATTATAATAATAATAAAGGGCAAATTTAAAGAAAGTACTGTTGGATTGAATGGATAAAGGTAAGAGTAGCTGAGGAGGAACAGGAATGGAAGCCATAATATATTTATAAATCATCGTTTGACTCTCGAATTCTTTCCATTGAGAATCTGTAAAAAGCATTTTCCCCATTTCTCCACCTGCAATTTCACAAAAAAAAAAATAATAACCCCCAAAAATGGTAAAAACCTTTTAAACAAAGAAATTTTCGATTCGATACTAAAATTGAAACAATACAAAAAAGAAAGTGATAACAGAAAGGTGTTAGATTTAGATTTAAGACCTGAAATGAAATTGAAAGAAATCCCAGATGCAATTTGATTGCTACTAGTCGTTGGGTTGTCCAACAGCCGGCGGCCGCCGCCATTACCACCGGCGATTTGTGCAGAAGGTGGATATTGAGGATGGTTGAAATTGGTCTTCTTATTGGGGTATTGCATGTTTAAACCTAGTAGTCCAACGTTATCGCCTGTCGTATCATAATCATCGCAACTCATTTTCACAGAAAAATACGAAAACTGGAAATCTGTAGGGTGTATGGATGTGTAGAACTTTTAGAAGGGTTTAAGGTTGCATTTATTATTTGGGATTTTTGGTTGTTTATATTCAGTCGGTTTGAAATTGAATGATTGGGTTTTGAAACTAGGAAGGAAATGAAATGATAATAAAAACATTGTTGTTTGGATTTTAAATGTAGGAATAGTTATCAAAATGTTTTGAACTTATGTTTATTATTTCACCTTATCTACTAATATTTTTGTATCTATGTAAAAATAAGTAGTTGGTAGGCATCTTTTTTTTTAGTTAGTAGTTAGAAATTCGAATCCACAGTGACATCCGATTGGACAGTATGCGTGACCTGAACCTACGCCTTAGGGAATAAACCCTACACCTTTAACGCCTCAGGAGGAAAGGAGGCTTAAACCTGAGACCTCCTGCATGTGGTAACAACCCCCTAACCAACTCTGTTAGGCAAGTGTTGGCAGTTGGTAATCTTTTACCTAATAAAGTTCTTCTCTCGTTTACCTGATAAAATTATTGGTTATTGTTATGTCTTTTAATATGTAAGATTCACGGTCTTTATCATATAGACTCGATAAGGTAAGTGGCACCCGATAAGCTTTAAGTAAACAACCCTTGCTATTGGAGTCCCATGTTAATAAGGAAGGAAGAAAGGAAGGAGCTTCGGCTTCTGACTCTATAGAAAAATGAGTTTATTCTTTTATAATTAATAATCATGTTACGAGGATTATGTTACTATTGAATAGATTTTCCCTTAATTTAATCTGAAATAAAATTTTGGGTTTGTAAGGGTGTGTCTGTTATGCAAACTGGATGAGACAGGACGGGACAAGAAAAATAGTACCATGTTTGGCATGTCATGGAAAAAAACAAGGTTGGACAACACGGGACAAAAATAGGTTTTCATGGGACTATTCTTGAATATTTTTGTTCCACTAAAACGGGTGGAACAACATAGGACAAAACATAAAATGAGTATGTTATCCCCATAACTCTAACATTTTTCACTAAATCATTATAAACTATTAATTAATGGTAATTATTAATTATTAATAAATTTTATTTTTATTTTATTTATTAATTAATTTTAATTTATAATTATTTATAATTAATTATTAATTATTAGTTAGTTTTAATTTATAGTTATATTATTAATTACTTTTAATTATTAATTAATATTAAATTTTAATTAATTTTAATTTTACTTATTATTTAATTTTAATTATTAATTAAATTATTATAAGTATTAATTCATTTTAATTTTAATTTAGTAATTAATTTTAAATATAAATTATTGACTATTTAGAACTATCAATACTATATTCTTTATTTTATTTTTTAAATAAAAGGAATAGATAAAAAAACTAAATATAAATAAAATTGAATATTTTTTTTACCTTTGTATAACTATTATATAAAAAAACATTAAACAACATTAGGGATAATCTAATTATTTTACTGTTTTAGTTGTAGCAAACGTAGAAGAGACTATTAGTTCAACTTAGTCATGTTCAGTTCTGTTCCGTCCAGTCATGTCCCGTCTTGTCATGTCTCATCCAGTCTACGTAATAAACGATACCTAAAAGAGTGAATCTATTATGTTATATGAAATTAATCATTTCTTTTATTTTCAATGTCATTGATTACTTTATAAAAAACACCCAAAAATTGATTACAAACTAATATACTCAATTTATAAATGCTAAATTAATAAAACGTAATTTCCGGTTATTACAATAATAATTATCTTAATTAAATTGAAGGGAGAATTTCATATACGTTCTTAAAAACTTGCAATAGTACGTATATATCCTTATTCCTAATTTAATTATTATTAAACATTTTAAAAATACAAATAATTAAAACTAAATTGAATATATTTTGGAAATTACTAATATAACCTTCCCATAAATCTTTTTCAAAATACAAATCTTTTTCCAAAATCAAAAACCATAATTGCCGGCCAAAATCTGAAAACGTTTATATTTTGGAAAAGATTTATGGGAATGTTATATTAGTAATTTTCAAAATATATTCAATTTAGTTTTAATTATTTGTATTTTTAAAATGTTTAATAATAATTAAATCAGGGAGAAAGATATATACTTGAGTTTTTCAGGTTTAGAAAGATATACACGTAATTTGAAATTTTACAAGGATATATACTTAATATTGCAAGTTTTTAAGGATGTATATGAAATTCTCCTTAAATTTAAATGTGAAAGTACTAATTTTAGAATTAAAAGAAAAACCTTTGAATTTATAAGTTATACTCTTTCTAAATATTTAACTAAAAATACTTTTGAAAATATATTAATGACCAAAAGGAGTGTGACCCTATTAGAAATGATTTATTTATAAAAAACATGATTTTATAAAAACGATTTACAAAATCTTGATATGTGTGAATCTAAAATGTTAAAACTGTAAGTGTGACTCGGCTTTTTATTCAAGTCTTTGACGAGGCTTTATTTAGCAAAAATTAATAAAGATGGATCGATCTTTTGGAGTTGGACTGTTATCGGGCCAAAAAATCAAAATGGGTTATGTTAAAAGAAATCTATCTCTTTTTCAATATTACAAATAATTAATTTATTAAATATGATTACGATAATTATAATGTCATTGATCCAATGATACTGATAGATCTCAACTTTTTTTTAAAAATAAGGGTTCAATGCTCACCAATGATGAGGAATGTTTTGTGACAATCCTGCCTTTAAAATCCAGACGTTATTACCATAGTTTTCGAAACTTAAATCAAGTCATACATAATTCATTAAAATGTTATACATTGATTGTATACAGTGGCGGATCCAGGATTTTTGCCTAATGGGGTCCTATTAAGGTAGACTAAAGAAGCGTAAAGTCACCCGACGTGTTTTGAGGGTTTTTAAAGCTTTTTAGTTGATTTCAACGGATTTTTTTAGTGTTTTTGACCACTTTGAGGAAATTTCTTAGTGTTTTTGGTGATTTCGAAAGATTTTTTCAGTTTTTTTTATTGATTTCAAGAGACTTTTTTAAGGTTGGACTTTAATCAACAATGGTAAATGGGGTCAAGATTTTATCACATTTCCATTGGGGTTGGAAAGTGTTAAGAAGGTTAGAAGTAAAAAAAAACTTTGAAAGGTAAAAATCTTTTTTTAATGGCATTGATTGGGGTCGATTGACGCCAGCCTCTATAAGGTCATTCTGCCCCCTGAATAAACTTCCGGTTTAGGTGGTGGTGGTTACAAGCATGGGTTAAAATAGCTCGATGTGTTTCAAATTATCTCAAGTGAATATATATTATAGCGTTCAAGTTAATTATAAGGAATCGATAATTGAGCAATGAAAAATCTCAAACTATACATGACAAATCAAGGAAGCAATTTAGATGCTAATTAGACTAGAAAAAAAATGAAAGATACAAGAAAGGAAACTAGGATCGGGAATCCTTGCTCTATGGAATTCAACAGACAACAAACCTTATTTAACAATAAGTATAACTTTAATTACAGAGAGAAATTTATAATGGAGGTTTTTGTTGGGTCCTGATGTGGTTTTTATAAGAACCATTTTATTGATACAAAATGTAAATTAATTATTTATAAAACAAATTTTATTTTACTTTATTATTAATGATATTTCTTAAACATTTTTTAGATTTTGTATAAAAACAATTATGTTTTAATTATTTTTTTAAATATGTTAACAAAATATATAAGTTATAAATTAAAATTAAGATAGAAAAGTGAAAATCAATAATTATATTTGATTTTTTATATTTTTATATAGTATATATATATATTAAATTTATATAATAATTAATAAACAAAATTACTTTTTTATAAATTACAAAAATGGAATGAGGTTATTGTAAGAATCTCCGTTGTGGAGTATTATTAAGGTACTTATTTTATTGATTTGACAATGACGTGATAGAAAAAAAAAATGGTAAGTAAGGTTTTAAAGATTCCACCAATCTGGATACTCTAAGACACCTAAAATTATCTCTCGAGATAAGAAACTCTTATCTATATATCATATTCATACATCATGTTTACTTTCATGACAGTTCAAAATGATACAAATATTTTCATGAGAGAACATCAATCATTAGTCAACTCCTTAAATCGAGATTTAAAATCCGTTCAAATCACAAAAGATAAAATAATTAATATTAATCGGTAATCCGTAACCAACCCTAACTTTCCTTTTATGATTGAACTTCTAACTGATACCAATTAATATCAACACAAATCAATCAACGTAACCAAATATCTAGCTTCAAAGCTACAATAATTGCATATAAATAACGTTTATAAAATCATCTAATTCTCAAAAAGGTTTAACCTAATCCCAAGCAATTGAACAAGTATTTTTAGGGTGTGTTTGGTACGGTGAACAGGATGCAACAGAACAGAATAGAACAAGCTTGTCCTATGTTTAGTGTGATAAAATGTTAGACTAAGTGGAACACGTGTGAAACAAGGGTGTTCTATCCTACCCCTAGAACTAAGTAGAACAAGGTTTTCATTACCATTTTACCCTCTAACCTATAACACACACACACACTCTCTCTCTCCTCTCTATGTCTGACTCTCTCTCTCTCTCCTCTCTCTCTATGTCTGTTGTTATAGTCATGTTCTGTTCTGTTATATTCTTACTACGTAACAAACGCACCTTAATATTATTAAAAACATACTTAATATAATTTAAAAAATATTTTATTTGTATATTTATAGTTAAAAAAGTTTGCAGAACATACTTTTTTAAAAGAATACAAACACTTAATGATTTATATTTATGTTTATACTTTATACGTATGAAAATGTATATACAAAAAGAAATACTTCTTCATTTTTTTATTAACTATCTAACTTAGACTTTGGTTCACATACGATAAAATGAGAATGAAAATGATAGAGAGTAGAAATGAGGATAAATTTTCATTCATCCAAATTTAACATGAAATGAAAATATAAACTTCTAATGTATGAATTCATTATATTATATAAAATCAAACAGATTTAATAAAAGACTCTTGATTGACCAAAATTGTAATTACTATTTATTTGTTTATTATAGCATCAACTCTTTTTTAAATTTCAAAATCTACCTTCTTTCGATATCATTCCTAATGATTTATATAAATTTAATACTTTTAAATGAAAATTATATAAGTCAATAAAAGAAAAATAATTGTTCTCATTATGAGTTAACTTTTTATTTGGTTTTATATTGTATACGTGCTTGGGTAATAATTATATTTGTAAAAAGAGAGCAATTAAAAAGAAGAAAATGTTCTGATTTATTTCGATTGATCATCGGTACTCATTTTAATATATATTTTTCCATTTGATTATATTTATCAAATAAATCACGATCATTAGTCCCACATTGTATTATATTATTTATTATTAGTCACATATATATTATTTTAGATATATAATCATGCAACATGGTACAACATGTTTTTATTTCATTTTTCTCGATTTCATTTTATAGATTTATATGGATTTCTGAGAGAGGGAAATAGTTTTTTAATGATAATTAGTTTTATAGAGTAATTTGTTGTATTAGTAAAACTCAACATTTAATCGTGTATATTTTTTTTTAATAATAAATATGTGAACTCGTTAATTAGTTCACATAAGAATCATTTAACTAGTTCATATGTGAATCACACGAATTCTTATGTGAATCAGTTAAAATAGTTCAAATGTGAATTACACGAGTTTTAATATGAATATATAATTCATATGTAGATCACACGGCTTCACATATGAATCAGTTTGTTGCCTATTTGTAGAAGTTACGAAAGTATCTGTCTATTTTTGGTATAACCGTAAATTTTAACTAGTAACAACCGCAATTTTTGACGTGTCAAATTCAATCATGTCCACGTAAAGAGTGAGGAATACTTTTTTACTTTTCAAATATATACTTCTTAAAATAATATATGGCTATATATATATATATATATGTAAGGAGGTTAATGCGAGAACGGTAACAATTTACGAGAATACGAGGACAATCCTTAGCCGATCATTTTGTGCATGAAATTTTTCATGTACAAAATCACATATGATTCATGTACAAAATCACATATGATTCACGTACAAAATCATATATGATTGGTCGCGACTTTTCCGGCGACTTAGTCCACCGGAAAAGTCGCGCGTGTCATTTTTATGCATGCTAGTACAAAATCACATATGATTTTGTACATGAAAAATTTTTTATGTACAAAATGATTGACTGGGGATTGTCCTTACATTCTCGTAAATTGATATCGTACTCGTATGAATCCGCCTCTCTCTCTCTCTCTCTATATATATATATATATATAGAGAGAGAGAGAGAGAGAGAGAGAGAGAGAGAGTGTGAGAGAGATGGATGTAGACAGATGCATGATGCATCTCCTCGAGGTTGAGATGATGGAGTAATTGTTTGCTGGCCTTCAATTCCCTCCCTGTCAACACCACTTTCCTTTTACCTTACGTTTTCCTTTTTCACCATGCATGTTTCCTCCCCCCCTCTTGTTTCTTTTCTACTTTTAATACATAATACATATATAGACCAAACGTCAAAAAAAAAACTGAAAAACACTTTAGAAACCTTCCATCCGGATGGTATGCAGATGCATACTGGTAATTTGTAACATGAATTTGTGCATTATTAAAAACAGCTTCAATCGCTTGTATGCATTTGTGCATATCGTCCGGATTGAGGGCTCCTAGGTTATTCTTCAGTTTTCATTTTTTTAGCGTTTTCCCCTGAACCTCCCTCTACATACACACACACACATATATATATAGAGAGAGAGGAAAGTTCAATTGCGAACTCAAATTTGGTTGTGAATGTGAGGATAAATGAGAGTGCAACACGTGTCTGAATGTAGATTAATTCAGTCTGAATATGACACGTGTCGCACTTTCATTTGTCCTCACGTTCACAACCAAATTTGAGTTCTCATTTGAACCCGCCTCTATATATATATATATATATGTGTGGGTGTGTAGAGGAAAAAGTTCAATTGCGAACTCAAATTTGGTTGAGAACATAAGGACAAATGAGAGCGCGACACGTGCCTGAATATAGATTATTCAGACTGGATAAATACTATATTCAGTCTGAAAATGACACGTGTGATGCTTTCATTGGTTAAGTTCTCATCTGAACCCGCCCCTATATATACACACATTTAGTGTCAGATTTAGGGAAAAAATCTCAATGAAAATGTAAAATAAATACAGAAAGAAAAAACCAAAACAAGTTACAAAAAAACATCACATGCAAAAGAGAAAAAGGATAAAAGGAAAATGGTTATAAGAATGATGAAGATGATGATAAGAGAGCTAGGTCCACCATTAAAATTGAGAGTAAAAGTGAAGCATGCATGTGCAAGATGACCCTTTGAATCATATCATTACCACCATTTCCCAAATACCAACACTCCAAAATATCACAAAACACACCATTTCCTATTATATCCTATCACATTAAAAATCACAAATTTCTCCATTATTACTTAATCACCACAAAAAAACCATATCTCAAATATAAGAACCAAAAGACTGATATCAATCCCTCCACTTATCTTCGTTCAGTTGCAGTTGCAGTTGTCAGTAATCAACCTTTTGTCCAGATATAAGAAGAAGTAAAAAAAAGAACCGTAATAATGTATGTAATCAAATTATCAAACTTAACTCATGATAAGACTGTTGGACTGGATTTGTGTCTTTTGTTTCAAAAGTATCATGAGTTGAGCCTTCTGACACTCGAGTTTCGTACCCAAATTCCTGCTCCTCGACCCGATTGCTCGAACCACTCTCGGGAACTCCACAAACCCTCGGATTCCGCGTTTTATATGATGGTTTTCGGGCTCTAATTTGAGTGAATTCCCAGATATTATATTGCGATTAATCTCTAAATCTTGATGATTAAGATGATGATGATGATTGTTGTTGTTGTGGGTCATTTTGGTAATTTCCAATTCTGAAATCTTTTCTTCTAACATGATTTTGGCATCACTGAGTTTCATTTGTACTCTTTCTTCTCGTAAAACTTCAGCCACACGTAACATTTTTCGTTCTTCTTCCATGTCCATCTTCAACCTGCTCATGTTGGTTTTACTGGATGTTAACTCTGCAGCCAGTTCTTCACATACTTTCTCCAAAGTTTCTCTTTCTTTCTTTTCTGAAATCAGCTCTTTGGTCAGCTTCTTGTTGACGGATTCAGCTTTCTTACGAGCTCTACGTTCGTGGTCAAGCTGCGCTTTCAGCTCCATGATCTGCGATCGAGCTGTATCGAGGTCTGAATCCATGAACGGCTTAATGAATGTAAGATCCCAGAAAGACGCTGCAATCTTGCGAGTTGAAACTGGAAAATGAAGAAGATGGATTTGCTTCTTTCGATCTTCTTCTTGTTCTTGATCTTGATCTTGATCTTGTTTTTCTGTTTCTTGATTATGATTATAATGGTTTTGAGGACAAGTATAGAATGGATTTTCGTACAGTTTCCAGGTTGGGGATGGGGTAGGGGTAGTAGGGGTAGGGGTAGGGGTAGGGGTAGGTATGAGGGTGGTGGAGAAAGAATTATCCTTTATTTCATGGAAGGTGGATGTTCTTCTATTGATCATCATCATCGTTATCATCATCTCCTCCTCCATCAACTTCTTTTCTTATGTAGGTTTAATACCCCTTTTCTTCTTCTTCTTCTTTAAATTAATATATATATATATACATATATATATATATGTGTGTATATATATAAAATATATATAATGTTCCTTGTGTACCTGGCTAGCTTTTTATTATATGCTTTTTGAGAAGAGAAGAAGGGAGGGACCTATGTTAGTGATGGATGGTGAGTGTAAAAAGGAAGAGCAGACATCACATGCCCCTTCTTCTTTATTTAATAGCAATCACTCATTATCTTTTTACATCCTGTTTATCTTCTCTTCACACGTTTTTTTAATTTAGTATTTAGAGTTTAGGGTTTATCGAAACTAATCAAGGTTTATGATGTATTATATGTACAAAGATAGTAATGCAATTATACGTTTGTTATAAATGTTTATGTTTTTATGGAAAGAAAGAGGAGTGTATATATATATATATATATATACATATAGGGGTGGGTTCAAATGTGAACCTATCTTTGATTGTGAATACGTGTAAGTTTGAAATAGGCATCAAGGCCGAGATCTGTCCTCATGTTCACAATCAAAGATAGGTTCACATTTGAACTTTCCTCTATACATATATACACACATATATATATATATATATAGCTGGTAGGCCATGCCATATCATACCACATGGAATTGTTCTATCTTTTTGTAATTTGTCTCTTATCATTTCCTTCATTGCGTAAAAAGGGATTTAGTATCAAATTAAGGATATCGATAAGATGTAATCTATCATTCATAATGGTTCTTATGGTTTTCCTGTTTTGGGCTTCCTTAATTCGAAGGTTACTTCAATTGAAAGGTTAGTCATTCCAAGTGGTCCAAAGCACATTCTAGTAAAAAGGTACGAATGTCACCATGGGCATAACGTGATTTCGACTAACGATCGACCCTACCAAGTTTAACGGATGACACTAGTTCATAGTCCTAGTGGCCAACCTGAGTCCTTAATCGATAAACCTTTTGCCCGCATTCGTAGACATGAAATGGAAATCCAGACAAATGCCAGCCAAATGAAATTGAGATATGGGGTCACTCGAGGTATTAATTTAATGACAAAAAATGTCCAATCCTTCCAACAGTATCACAACTCCCACAACAGACCACTTAATGATATGTATATATATATATAGGGTCAGGTTCAAGGGAAAACGCCAAAAAAAAAACTGAAGAACACCCTGGGAGCCTTCCATCTGGACGGTATGCACTAATGCATACCGGTAATTATACCGGTAATTTGTAACATGCATTTGTGAATATTCATCAATGCATATGTAATGATAGAAGCATTGGTGCATAGGAACGAAAAACGTTTGTATGCATTAGTGCATACCGTCCGGATGGAGGACTCCCAGGGTGTTCTTCAGTTTCTTTTTTTTGGCGTTTTCTTTTGAACCCGACCCTATATATATATATATATATATGGAACATGTTGATCATGAGATCAAACCAAACGAACCCAATAAATCTCACACGGATGTAGGGTCACCCAGTCTGAGTTCAAAGACATACGCTAGTCTTGCCTCTAACCAAGAGGTTGTAAAACAAAAACGAAACAAGGAGATATGGAAGGGAAACAAATTATGGATCTAGCATAACGTGACAATGAGATTCTCGTTAAAATATGCATTATATTGCTTTAAGTTCACTTAATCCGTGCCGGTTATTAGATAAAAACCAAAAATGGCATGTAACCATCACCATCATCGACCAATTCCATAAACATAAAAAGGTAACTAGAATGTAACATACCATACTACAACATTCAAAAACTTTTTCAAAGCAGATGCTTGGAACTTTCTTATTCTGCACCTTCAACCGGCTTCACTGCTTCAACTTCTTTAAAATGTTCCAATGAAGAGATGCGTCCATCCAGAGACTTATAAAGGTCGTTCATCTAGACCACCGTAGATATATATATATATAACAACTTGTTAGAACTTTAAAAACAATCGCCAATTAAATAGCACAAGGCATGAGGAAATATCGATCATGAGAGATCTATGCCATTTACACAAACAACATAGGGTTTACAAATGAGACCCACTAAGTTGAAATGACCACATAAATGAGAAAAAAAAAACATCATTTGAAATGTTTTAAACATTTTGCTGTTTAACCTTGCAACATTAAAACAAAGAACCGTGATAACTTTGTTGCACGAGTGTGGCTCATTGAAATTTTCCAACACTTCCTATATGCATTTAGTTTAGTTGCTATTAGAAAGAGAGTATTACATATAAATAACTAACATTACAAAACTAGGTGCGATAGACATTACAACAAAATCGAGTTCATAAGAAAGTAAAAGTGTTTAAGTGCCATAATAGACTACTTTATAGGACTTAAGTTTATGGTAACAAAACCTTTGTGTGTCCTATCTAAAAGTGTTGTAATAAGTTTATCAGACGCTTTTAGGCGTCTTAACAAGCTTTTTAGGACACTTTTGAAATGAAGTTTCTTATTAGCCCTTTTATACAATACCTTTAAAAAGTTTCCTATAAAAACATTTTTATAAGACACTTGTTTATATGACACCGTTTCAAATAGTGTCCTATAAAAGGGCTAATAACAGACTTTGTTTCAAAAGTGTCCTAAAAACCTTTTAAATCATGCCCAAAAGCGTTAAATATAAACTTATTACAACACCTTAAGCGTTTGGTCCTATAAAGTATAAACGTAAGTCCTATAAAGTAGCCTATTAGGACATTTCAGACATTTTTAGTGTCCTATAAACACGATTTTGTTGTAGTCAGGGCTATTAAGCCAAAAATGAACATAAGGAATGAGAGTGCACATCGATGACCCTTTAGAGACAACTCCGTAAATGCTAAGCTTAGCCTACCATTAGCACAAATCATGCCCTAGAGCAGAGAAGATGAGGAGGGGGAAAATCCGCCCCATTGCCCCAAGGTCAACTAACTATTGTAGTTGGTCAACATTTACTTGTTCTAGGATATCACCAATCCCTTGAATAGTGGGATTTCAATATTATCATTTCATATCATTTTATATTCGTTTTGTTATGAAAATGCATGGCACATACAAATATATGTGCTATGTGCAAACAAAAAACATTCCAAATCTTTGAAGCTCCTGCACATCATAAGTTTTTAACTTGAGAACAGCCAATTAATGCTCTGGCTCATCAAAGAAGATGCTGCAGCCAAGTCTCACACAAAATTGAATGAGCAATAAGGTATGATATGTAGAAATTTTGTATCCACAAAACTTCAACCACCAAGGGAAATAAGATGTAAACAACAGTCTTTACAATAACTCATTACCGCACTTAATATGAGCACATGCACAGAGGATATTCATCCACTAGGTTGGATACAGTGGATATTGACTGCAAAAGATGCACTGGCTACCAGTGGTTCAAACACATTTCAGTTTTGGTTCAGTAGATGTTTGTGTCAACGGTAGATATGAAGCAACTTGTGAGATATATATATATATATAGATGTTGGTTCATTTAGAAACTAGACGAAGGGTAGAAACTATAAAAACTTCGGCAAATCAATATAAAAAATAAATTTTTTCATGATTTTTTTTCATCAAATGCTATGATTTAAGATATTATTGCACATATGTTTGTTTCATAATATAAAAGTTTCAGGTGTATTTGTTTTTCATAAGTTAAAGTTTCTCATATAATTTTTTATGAAAAGTTTCATATGTTTTTGTTTCATAGCGTAAAAGTTTCACATTTAATTTTTTCACAAGGTGAAACAAACATATGTGCAATAATATCTTAAATCATAGCATTTGATGAAAAAAATCATGAAAAAAACTGTTTTTTATATTGATATGCCGAAGTTTCTATAGTTTCTACCCTTCGTCTAGTTTCTAAACGAACCAGCCTCTCTCTCTCTATATATATATATATATATAACCCCACATGAGCCAACAAATCTATTTGTCCAGATTGTCCAAATTTAGAATTGGTACACAGGCAGAGTTGGCTTGCACATAACAGGTTTATGTGAACCACCAAATAAGATCTTAAATGACCCATGTTTGAAGACAAGTACGAACCATTTAATACTATGTATACAGGGGATCCCACACAGATATATACACTGATACACACAGACTCACAGTCACGCACATACTTCTTTCAATTTCTTAGTTATCTATTTTATTGCATTGGATGGGGGAGTGTACACATTTAATTCCAGAGACTGCATATTCATGGGCAAGACAGATGCCTGATCACTAGGCTATCACATTGAACAATATTAATTTGCTCGCTACGTATACAATTTTGCAGAAAGAAAAAACATTCATAGCAAATTAGCAATAAATGTTTTGTGCAAGGTATATGACATTAATGGCAATGATAACAATGCTAACAATCAAGTCACACGTTATTACAGTCATCTTGGAGCATTTTTAAAGTAAAAGAAGTAGCTAATGTATACATATACATACACGAATATATACATATATACATAAATACATAAAAAACATGCATACATAAATACACCATTTAGTTATAAACATAAATGTTGTAATTTGATGTACATTAAGTCACAGAGTTTCCCTCATTTGCCATGCACGCACCAGAATAATGGTTCCATCATGGAGGACCAAATGTGTTGGTTAATTTGAGGATTTTGGGCCAAAGTGCAAATTTAAAGCCAAGTGACCAAATGCCTTGAATGTCACACACAGTGAGGAAACCTCCATCTAAACTTCTAAAGTATCATGCCACATGGACATGGGTCATGACTCATGACTTAACCCATACCAATCAACTACAGTCGGGAATAAACAGTTGAGTATAAATAGATATGGCACAATACATATAAATAGAATGGCACAATTCTAAGGATGACATGAGTCACATGACATTTATTATTAAGAAAATGAGTTTTTCTTCTCCTATTGATTCTTCAACGAACTTTTGAACTTATCAAGGTTTTATCTTTGTGTTGTTCAAACTGTTTACCTTTGGTTCATTATTCCTATAATCCTTGGCTCGGGGTTTTGTTTCTTATACCTTTGGTTCACATTTCGCTTATAAATGATGGGTCGAGGTTTCCAGCACAATTTGAATTTCAGTTTTCTTGGACCTGTTTTCCCATACCATTGTTGGATCTCAACGGGTTATCCATTGAAGTTTGCATCAGAACCACAAATAAATTACTCCTTGCTGCAAGCTCTGTAACCTTTTAGTTCCTTAAAGCCATCAATAAACTCCCATTGCTGGATAAAGTTTCAGCAATACACTTTCCTTGATTTACCAAGGGATACTTATAACACCAATAAAAATTTCATAATACAACTATTTTTTATCAAACGAAAAGGAAGAAAAAGCAAAGCCTTGCAATGCCATGAAACTCATTATAGTCGAATTTCAAACAAAAATAATGATCTTTGTTATTTTAGTTCCTCCAAGTTTCTGTTTTTTAATAAATGTTTTATCTAATGACATAAACTTCTCACATTCAGACAATATACCCTACCCCCCCCCCCCCCACCCCCCAAGACCATCAATATTATTTACTAATTCCCATTCTAGAAGGACAAAGCTGAGAAAGAGAGCAACAAGACCATCTTTTGTCTACATTTGATAACATTTTTACATCTGCAGTACATGCAAGCATGGTGTTCTCTAATAGATGCAACTGAGCACACAAAGTGTAATAGATCTATCAATCAATCAGAAAAGAGAAATTGATTGGAACGAGGCCCAAAATAGGCACAATCATTTTGCCTAAAATACCATATCATCCCCGTGCTTTGTGAAGATTTGTCTAAACCAAGATGCAAGATATAATTAAACGGTTGGTCATAAAAAGTTCTAATTTTTTCCCTACTCTTTATAATACACTGACAATCCAAAAGGTTTCCTAAGAAATTTGCTCCAGTTGCATCTTAAACAAAGCGTCATGCTGGTCAGTTACCTAGGGTTTTCTGAATTCTGATCTTGAACTTGTTCTTCGCCATCATATCAAAATAGCAACTACATTTATCAATTGGTGCTACAATACTAAAATAATGATTCATTGAATTCAAGACAAAAACTACAACAGATACGGGAAGACAAAAAGAGGTAGTAATCGAATTGATTGATGTAAAAAGAAGAGGAAAAAGGAGATGATAATACCTGCTGAGACATAGATTGATGAGCAACCTTGTAATCCTTATGAAGAAAATAAAATCCACCGGCCGACGCCACCGCAGCGCCGGCGAAGAACGCAGCGAACCTCACCCTGAGTACGTATCCCATGACTTTCCGATTCGATTTAGGAAGATGGCAAGAAAGGGAGTAATGTAAGTAATGGGCCTTTATATAAAGAATTGGGCTTTTCTAAAATAAATTGATATAATTGGGTCATACAATCGGCTTCAAAAGATAGACCCAATATAGCCTAAAAAGATTTATATTGTTTTAGCTGTTATCTAATTGTTTTAAATGTTGTATTTTACAATCATTTTTATATTATATATGATTTTTTATAATCCGGGTAATCATGAACTAAACCGTGAGTAACCATCTTATTTTGGTTCGGTTCGATGTGGTTAGATTCAACCTACGGTCTAGTTTCAGTTCAGATAACTAGGTATCTGCCTTATGCGGTTCAACTTAACCGAACTGAACCAACCCGTGAACACCCTTACATTTTACGAAATGATTATTATGGGTTTAGAAGTTAGAATCCTATGTTCAAATGATAAATTGGTCAAGTAGTTTTACATTTTTCACAATAATTATATTTTTTTCAGCAACTACTTACTTGTTCTAGGAATGTGGTGGAAATATCACCTTTCTTGGGTTCGAATTTAGATGTTATCAAAAAAAAAATTAGCCATGAAGGTTCACTCATAATGACTTTATACCATTTCTAGTTGTCTAAAAGATTTGTCAGTGCAGATAAGTTGGCTCCAAACCCATGTTTACCCAAAAAAAATCGTACTTGCCTCTTCAAATTTAAAAAACAGTATATCCAAACCCATTTGGCTTCTTAAGACTATTAAAAAAAATTATTGTTTATACCAAAAATTTATCTCAGTTTTTATAGATTTGGTATTATCTATTCCATAATCATGTTCATGGCTGATCATGTCCCTTTGACAAAATCTAAACATTTTATTTGGGTTTTTCCTTTTATATCGTACTCTATCATACACGCTATTCTATTGATGTGTGTGGTAACTCTCAACAAAAGTCAAAGTAGGCATGAATATCATAATTTTATTGGTGGAGAAGATATAGAGTAGGGTGCAAAAGATAGCACCCTTTTATTTTTCTTTCTTGATACATCACTTTTTGGGGTTTTATCACATGTCATTAAAGAACAAGTTATTTAAATTTAATTTTTAATTTTTTGTGTTAATATTTTATGATTTTATCATCTTACTATTATAAGGACGAGATCAAAAAAAACTTGGTACTATTCAAATAGGGGACGAGTTCCATAAAAATGTAAGTTATTATGAAAAGAGTAAGAAGGCATCCTCATCTTGGATCAATTCTGATTGAAAAGAACCACTTAATCAACAGTAATGAGATACAATGAATCAATTCCCTTCTAAAACCTAATTCATTGGTTGTTTTAAGATTAAAAGTGATCAAAAGTCCAAATCTTTTCTTAAACTTCTCACTTTAACTCGTATTATTACACGATCATCTACTCAAATATGGTACCAACTGTCAAGTACCCAAAACTTATAAGCAAACACCGCAACGATTATCTATTTCCATATCATGTTTAGAAATTCAACTTTTATACATTAATTGTTTTTTTATAAATACATATACACTATAGTAAAATAATATCAGCCAAAATAAAATAAAACTAGCAGCAAACACAATATCATTTTATGAATATTGTAAACACTAATGAGGATCAATCATTTTTTGTGTAGGGTTTGAGTGACCCCAACCATATACAACATATTCATTAATTGTATCTGAACGAAATTTCAAGAATCACTTTCACACACATGTTTTTTGACATTATGTATCACCTGAAACTATGCTTTTTACCGTTCTTATTTTAATTTGGTTTCATGATGGTAATTTATTCATTGAAGTTAGTAGTTGAACATTAATGTCCAATTTATTAAGCAAGACTAGAATAGATGAAGACATCCTGCCACAAAATGTGTACGTTCTGATTCTAAATTTTGACTCCATTGATTCTACTAATCCTACTTTTCAAGGTTTTATTTTAGATTCTATTCAAACATCTAGATATATAATGTACTGTATTTGCAGCCAAATGTAAAGTTTTAATTTAAACCATGGATAGAAAATCAATATAATTCCTTGTTAGATAAAAGAATATCTGAAATTTATAAGGTATTATATCATAGATGAAGTATCGTGTGAGAATAAGAATTAAGATGAGTTTACCAACAACTTATCGAGTAAGCACTTACAAGCAAGAGTTATCATCTTCACTTACCTTATCAGATAACACTGACGGTCATAAAAAAAGATTGTTGGTAAGCGTCTCTTATCGAGTAAGAGTCTTCTCACTTATTTACTAGGTATCATTATTGGTCCTTATTTTGTATCTTACCACGTAAGATTCTCTATCTTTACTATACTCATCCAGTAAAACAACTAACATCCAGTTAACATCCATCCAATAAACATTTTATAAACGACTCTTTAGCTTTCAACTTTAGAGTTAATCTATACAAGTGAATTCCCTTTTAAGTTTGAGCTTTAATTTATCATAAAATAACACACAAAAGACAAAAAAAGAAATAAGTGAAGTAAAATAAAGTTAGGTCTCACCTTTATTGTGAAGATGGTAAACTAGTATTAAATTCATGAACACTATTCTAGCAATATCCAAGAAACTAGGCCTAGAGTTCAATTTATGAACTGTTGAACGCTATGAAAGACCATTTATCAAATTATTGACATTAGACTTGTAGGTGGGGGATATTTGCATCCTTATATATATATATATATAGAGAGAGAGAGAGAGGGGGAAGGTTCAAGGGAAAACACTATAAAAAGAGAAAACTGAAGAACACTCTGGGAGCCCTCCATCCGGATGGTATGCACTAATGCATACAAGCGTTTTTTGTTCCTATGCACTAATGCTTCTATCATTTTATATGCATTGATGAATATTCACAAATGCATGTTACAAATTACCGGTATGCATTGGTGCATATCATCCAGATGGAAGGCTCCCAGGATGTTCTTCAGTTTTTTTTTTTTTTGACGTTTTCCCTTGAACGTGAACATATATATATATATAATGATTATATGATTTCCTTGTTTATATATATCTTTGCAATTAATAATTAATAAAAAGTGCTTGAAATAACTAATCTTTTCATCTTATTTTATATTTTAGTCATATTTCTAGATCAATTCTTAAACTAGTCATTCGTTACACAAATACACACTTTTTAAACGTAAATACATAATTTTTTTACGCAAATTTGTACTTTTTTACACAAATGTCCGTTTTTTTCTTTTTAATTAGAAAAATGTAGTTTTATGTAAATGCATAAAACATTTGCATCAAGAATGGCTAGTTTGGGAGTTGATTTGAAAATGTGGCTAAAAAGTGAATGAGAATCGAGGTCGTGGGCTATTAGGAAGGTTCGACTAAAGATTGTGGATGTCTGGTTTTTGTGCTTCCCCATAACTAGAGATAACAAAAAATCGGTCCCGGGTCGGGCCCAAATTGGTCCGGCCCTAAACACTAATTATCGGAACTGGTCCCGATCCCCCTCGTGAAGGTAAGTCCTTATTAAGCTTGGTTGTAACCGGTCCCGTTCCCGGGATGGGCCCAAACCGGTCATATGTTAGAAATTAAAATATGTTATTAATTTTAATTTTTTTTGATAAATTTTTAATTATACTTTAATATATGTAATTAATTCACCCAAATGCACTTTAAAAATACATATATTATAGTTTTACAATTGATTTTTAATCTGATACACTTAAAAATTAGAAAGACATTTAATAATACATATAAAAATACATTTATTTTCTTAAAATGTTGTTAAAAAAAATGTAAAAATACATTTATTTAAGAAATCCAGTTTCGGAGTGGGCCGGTTCCATATCTGATCCCATAACAAGTTCCGGATCGGGCCGGGCCGGTCTCTAAAAATCGCTCAAATTCATAACCGGTCCTGGTTCTCCGTCGGTCCCATTTTGCCATATCTACCCATAATGTTTGGTGTATTTTTTCCATGAATAATAGTTATGTTTTTCATGTAAGGGTTTGTCTTTTTCACGTGGGTGTTTCTTGCTGTGAAGTTTGGCTAGATAAAAAAAATCATTCGAGGGCTCAGAGTATTGTCTCATGCCTCTCATGAAAATCGTTTTGTCTCATATGATACAACTGTTATCATTGAAGTTAGACAACCTAACATTATCATAAGAAGTATATCATCCTATTAACCTTTTATAAGCCATATTTGAAAATGTCCTGTTAGATTTTTTAATAATGTTTTATGTATGCTAATTTTATAAAGCGTTCTATGAAAAGAATAATGAGATGCTCTTTTTTTTATTGTATCTATTAAGTTGCTTAACTTTGTTGATAGAGCATTAGAGGTTGTTAGTTCTTCAAATCTAGTCTTAACAACTTATCGTAATGCTAACATAATTGTTACTCATTTAAAGCCTAATAGTTAATTACTCGACATATTATAATGGCATGGTAACAGTTGGGCATCCTAAACAACCCATTTATGTCGTGGTGTATTCTCAATCATAAAACACACACGTTTATCGTCAATCATACAATATATATGTCAACACAATACTAAGTCAACAAAAACAAACACAATTTATGGTTTTTTTATTAACCTGAATATTCAATTAACCCGTTATGCGAGTCGATTAATCTTAGGAAGACCGCCCACTTTGCTGGTAGTTTGAAGTTACCGCATTTTAACATCCATGGCTACAAGGGGATTTTTATTATTCATTGGATTAGAACCTCGGACCTCTAGACACTTTTGACGTTTGGAGTCTAAGCTCAAAACAGATCAGACACCACCCTAGTGGTTAATTTATGGGGTTTTAGAGATCATGAGTCAATTAATGGGTAAAAACGAAAACCGACACTACGAAACAAATGGACATTTTAGACGGGAAATTCCATCAGAAATCCATAATATATTTCGAACATGCTTAATAAACCAATATATTTCATACTATATTTGATGTTAATTATATTCCTAAACAATAATTTATGATTGTTAGAGTTTCACATCGGTTAGACTTGAACCATTTCTCTTCTATATATGTTGGAACCTTCCCTTTCTCCTCAAGGGCTCTTTTGGAGATTCATCTAGGGGTTCCACATATCCTAACATGGTATCAGAGTCAAGGTCTACCACTCTAGGGACTTGACACTTCTGGATAACCCCTCTAGACAATTCAGTGTCCATCTAGCCTCGTTGGAGGGGGTGTGTTAGAGTCTCACATCGGCTAGACTTGGATCATTTCTCCTCTATATATGTTGGAACCTCCCCTTTCTCCTTAAGGGCTCTTTTGAAGATTCATCTAGGGGTTCCACATATCCTAACAATGATGTTGAGTTGGTGACCGTTGGAAAGAGGCCATGCATGTATGTATATATATATATATACATTCAGGTCAGGTTCCGGTAAAAAGAAAAGTTAAGGTGAAAAACGTAAAAAATGATTTATACCTTTGGATCCATATTAGGATGAGATACAACGAGGAGAGATGCATCGGATCAATCCCATATCAAGTGCAATTCACGGGTGCATTTGAGATTTAAAGTGATCAAGGTTCCAAATATTTTCTTATGTTTCTCACCTTAACTCTCCTTCTTACACGATCCTACGCCTATACACTCACATATACGTAGGGTTGGGTCCAGTGAGAAGGGGTTAAGGTGAGAAGCGTAAGAAGATGTCTCCACCCTTGGATGCACCAGTATCGATGCACTCGATCAATCCCCGTGTCAAACGCAATCCATGGGTGAGTTTGAGATTAAAGGTAATCAAGGGTCCAAATCCCTTTTTACACTTCTCACCTTAACTTTTATTCTCACACGATCATGTGCCTTCTCATACACCTACATATATATGGGTGGTAATCATTTGTGGACCCGATTATATATATGTGAGAAATGTGAGATTCAACCGTATGTATTATTTGAGCCAGTAATTTTAATGTTTGAAACATAACACTCATGCCTTAGATCAATGAATATTAACATTATGAATTACTATGTTTAAGTTCAATATTTGAAATAGAAAACACATTGATTTGGGTTCGATAACAACCATAATGTGGATTACCATGTATGAATTGAACATGTGTATTGATAAATGGATCTCACAGTTCTTATAAAATACAAAGTTCTTTTAGGAATAGCCTTCTATATATATATAAATGATGTATATATATACACGTACACGTAGCTTGAATTAATCAAAATTTGTTTTAATTTGCTGGCGGCATCCGACATGGGCACAGGCAACACATGGTGGTTCATCATGAGTGGATCCATATCACACACAGTTGGCCTCCATTCGCCATAACAATTAAGAATTTCAGCAAGGTTATCATTTGACTTTTTCTCATAATTATGGCATTGACTTTTGAGAAAATGGGTCATTAATTATATATATACATATGGACTGCAGTATACAAGAGTTCTATGTTTGACTAACTTTTATTATATATACTACTACTGACTCATACAATAGATAGATATATGATGGTCCGGAGCTAGCTAGGGTGCCAGTCATTGTTGGCAGGGTCGTCGTAATCTTTTTGGAGGCCCTGTTACACTCGTACTAAAACTATATATAGATTGTCTTAAATTAGTAATAAACAAAAGTCGTTTAACATGATAAAGTGAGAAGAATATCAAATAGTCGTTTTTGTTTTTGATCGGCAAATTCTCGAACTAAATAGTCGTTTTTTATTTTGAAAGGAATTATACAACCGTGGGGCTATATAAATTCAGACCCAGTTGCAAGTAAAATTAGGCCCCAACATTTTGGAGGCCCTGTTCAAAAACCAAGATTTAACATGTTAATCGACGGCCCTGATTGTTGGACTTGGTCGATCTATCAAATGTGATTGGATACTATTGGTCACTACACACATATATACACATATAATATATATATATATATATATATAGAGAGAGAGAGAGAGGGTTTTAATTAGGAGAAAACCTCAACAACAAAATAAAGAAGATCACTACTAAAATGTAGTCTTTTCACCAATTCCCTGGAAAATTCGTCGTTAGGATGATCCGTCACAAAAATTGGTTGCTAAATTATTTGTGGGTAAATCGAATCAGTGACAGTGACAGATTACCCAGGAAATTCCAGGGTAATCAAGCTGGTATTTTCTTGAAAACATCGAATTTCGTTAGAACCATTAGTATTTCCTGGGTGATCCGTGCCGGGTGTTTTTTTGTGGGTGAAAGTCATTTTTTTGTAGTGCATCTTCGGAGCCCTTCATATAGACGGCATGCATTTTTGCATAGCCGGTGTGCATAAATACATATAAACGAATTCAGTTTTTTTTTTATATTCATATGTGCATGTTACAAATTACCAGTATACATTTATGTATACAGTCTAGATGAAAGACGTGTTTTTTAGTTTTTTAAAGTTTTTCCCGAAAGTTAATGCTATATATAGTGAGAGAAAAATAAAGAGAAAAGAAGGAAGGTGGCATTGAAACCAGTTTAGGAGGTCTCAGTCTCGATTGTTGAGACCATTTACTGAGTTTGTAGAGTTGTAGTTGCAACAACTCATTACATTTATAGGAACCACCCCTTTCACATAAATCTTTCCTAACTTTCAACTTCAATTCATGCACTCTTTGGTAATTAATTGTACTATATATCTACCTATATATATATATATTCTTCAATTGTTTTGCGTATTTTATCTTGGTTTTTCTGGTATAAATAAAAAATAAAAAATAAAATCTCCATCATATCTTTCTTCTTTGAATAAAAAATCAATTAAGATTTTTTTATCTTGAGGTTAATTCGTAATAATCATTTTAAAAAAGGGAAATTCAAACACTAGTCCTTTAAGATGTTGTACCTCTGACATTTTTTTTTGAACATCGGCAGTTTTATTAAATACGTAAGAATAAAACAGTAGCAAGAAACTAGTAGCACATTACAAAGCAGAAATAGCAAGAGCGATATTTTGCAACCAACCTACCTAATTAATTTTAAAACATCTACTCCTGTTGTATACTCAAAAAAACGAAAGAGTTACAATATTTATTATCCCAGATCGCCGCTTTTCTAGGTTTAGTGGACCCCAAAAGCGTCCCATTTCGGAAAGACCATATAGACCATAATGCCGTGTAAACGACCGCTCCAAACAATTTGTCACTTATTTCCTCACACGAGCTGCATCAATCCATCTCTTCCAGTCAAGAAAGTTATTAAAGCTAGGGATATCAACATTCCACCAACGCCCTAGATTCCTCCGTATATCTCGTGCCAAGTTGCATTTAAAAAATAAATGATTCACAGATTCTCTATCCCTATTACAAAACGGAAAAAGTAAGGATTATACACTAATGCCTCTTTTGTCAAGATTGTACGTGTAACATTTAATATATGTATAATAGTTTGTGAAAATAGTACCTGCAGAGAAGAAGTGAGAAAGTCAAAATAAGGTATAATGACAAGGTCACACTCACACATGATGTCACTTGTAGTTGTATGTATTCGTAAGCTTTTCTTATTTGAGAAACGATGATGGATTGAGAATCGATTATGGACATAATTTGGGTTCAGACGTCGTTGTAATTTCTTGTATTGATGTGAAGAAATAATTGATTTATATAAAAATAATACAATATTTTTTCCTAACGGTCCATCCCAAAAAAATTTGGATCAATTAAAGATTGACAGTCTAGTCTAGTCTAGTCTAGTCTAGCATGATGATATCATGATGAGATCAGTCTGATCTAGACTAAAGACCCTGGTCATTTTGCCCATCTCTAAGAACGTATAATAATCTAACACCCTTCCCTAGCTCCTCAAACTCAATGTCAATGTGGTACAGAACGACTAAAATTGAGTTTGGAAACAAGAGCATTGAAACGTCTTAGAAGATGTGTTTTGGTGAAGATATACCTATGCTAATCAAGAGTAGATATAAATAGTTCAGAAGCGGATATAGATTTTTTTTAAGTAGTGTGTACCATTGGACTTTTTTTAATATATTTACAAAATTATCCTTGGTTTGTTGGTTAGTTATTCGTTCGAATTTTTTTAACCAACTTTTTTAAAAAAACATAATAAATTTGGAATTAAAAGATAAAAACTACGAAAATGATACAAATGGGATTCAAACATGTACTTGGACAGGGAGAAACGAACATGCAAACCAACTCTACCAACACAAAATTATGTTTTTGTTGTAGTTTCAAAGAATATATATATGGTTTGTACGGTTTGTACGAATTGACGTGGTTTGTATTTGAAATCATCGCTATATATATATATATTTGCATCCAATAAAATAATATGGTGACACTTTTCACGACCCCAAAATTGTTTACACTCCACAACATAGGAACCAATAGTATGCAAATCACATATAAAGGTGATCTAATTAACACATAGATTGGTAACAATTTTACATGGATGCAAAGCTAGAAAGTTTAGTAAAGTGCCTAAAATCTCTCCCTGAGTTATTGATAATCTACAACTACATACATAGATTGACCAAAATACTTTCATTCGCATTACTTAACGATCTAATCACAAAATCACAATTGTGAACTCCATATCTGACAATCTTGAAACGGCATAACGCGTCCTTTCAATGTAAGCGATATATATATATATCGCTTAAAGCTTGTGACTATGAAGTTGGCGAACGTTGATGGGTGAACATATACTTTCATCGCCATTCAACATCTGTTGAGCTATGATGAAATTTGCAGCTTGTCCAGGGTGATATGAATCCCAAAACAAATACTTAGATCGATCGTTGCAAAGACTCGAGCTGATTTCATTCTCATCTCCTATCCGAAAGCAAAAAAATGGCGGAAAGGATCCTCCACAGCACGGATCATTCACGTTCTCGAATCCTACATATAAAATCTACAAATTAATTATTTGAAAGAAGTTCATCCATATCATAAACAAATTCATTGTTGGATATATATATATATGTATATATATATATATATATATATATATAGAGAGAGAGAGAGAGAAGGGTTTCAAATGAGAACTTTGTAAATTTAAAGGCTTATAGGAACGCCTTATAGACCACATATGATGTGGGTCTCACACATTAAAAAATCATATATGATTCAATGGTGGGCCCCATTGAATCAGATATGATTTTTTTAATGTGTGGGACCCACATCATATGTGGTACACAAGGTGTTCATTTGTTCCTTTAAATAGGGGGTGTTTTTTTATGATCCCTCCCCTATATAATATATATATATATATATGAATAATGCGTACCATAATCACCATAATTTTGTAAGATCCCATTTATAACATCGTATGAATTTGCATAAACGAAAATGGAATCCGTCCCTATCTCTTGATTCAAGCGATGGACAGCCATGCGTAACTTTTCATTGTATCCACGGATCAATGTATTCATTTCTTCATGGCATTCTCCTTCCGATAGCAAGTGTATGGCACGAACAAAGGGTATGCAACCAAGAGGTCCTACGTCTACTATAACCATCTTCCGAGCCCCTAGTTCGTGCAATCGCTTTCCCAAAAAGAAAATTTAACGAACAAAATTATAATTAACCAACTTAATTCTTATAAGAAATTAATTTTATATGATCAAACGAGAACAATGTCAAAATTATAAGAGAACAGAAGAACAACGAAATCACAATCACATGTGAATATAGAACACATTTATTGCAAGGGTGAGCACCCGCCCCACGACCTCAAGTTGCAGCTAGGGTTGCGTGAATCACATGTGATTTTAGTGTAAAATCACATATGATTCAGTCGTTGTGTTCTTTTGTTTGGTTACACTGGTCTCGTATAAACTTGACTCTCTCTGTGTGTGTGTGTATATATATATATATATGTATATATAGGTACCTTTATATGTAAAGTGATGTTGGAAACCATGGTATCTTGTAAGTTAGTAGGAGAAATATTGTCGTTGCCAACAAATGGAAGATTTGGTAGGAAGTAGGTTATAATATCATTTGATCCAATCGTTAAAGAGAAGATTGCATTCTTTAGAAGATTTCGTGTACGATTTTCTCCCATTGTTTTCACCATTTCAGCTCTACTTCGCTCAAAATTATTGATTTGCATTCTTAACGGAATCCGTCCAACCTGTGAAAGTTATGTTTTTTAGTTTGAAACGCGTAAGTATTCTTATCTATGGCTTTATAAATTATAAGATGTCAAGTATGTCTAAATAGACTATTTTATAAGATACAAGTTTAGGACCAAGCAATTCACTACAACAAAATCGGGGTTTATAGGAGGTCCAAAGTGTTTTAAGTGTTCTAATAGAGTACTTTATAAGCCTTAATTGACTTTATAAGATCAAATAATAAAATGTAATATCTAAAAGTTTTGCAATAAGTTTATGTGATGTTTTTTTGGCGTCGTTACAAGTTTTTTATAATCTTTTTAAAATAAATTATCGTATTAGCTATTTTATAGGATATTTTTTATAAGTGCCATATAGAACTGTATTTTTATAGGACACATTTTTATTAAATATTGTTCTATAAAATAGGTAATACGACATTTTAGTTCAAATTGCCGCCTTTAAAAAAAATACTACATTTTAGTTTAAAGAGATCCTTAAAACTTCTTACAACGCTCACAGACACGGTCGCTTCATTTTTTCGTCCTATAAGGCACTCTTATAAACACTTTAGGCCTCTCTTTAAACTCAATTTTATTGTAGTGACTGTGCATTCTATGTAAATGTGTTACAATAGATATAACGTTTTTTGTCGTCTTAACAAGCTTTTTGGGGACAATTTTGACATATTTTCTGTTTTATAAAACTGATTTTGTTGTGTTGAGATTAGAACCAAGAATGTTGTCATAAACTTTACGTACAAATAAGGTACCGGTTGCTTCTAGTATTCCAGAAGCTCCAGATGCGTAGTTTATGCCACCAAGAATCGCATTCGATCCTGCATTACTGGCTAGAGATGGTAAAGCCAACGTTTTGGCTTCTAACGCTTGTGCTAAATGCGTTAAACCCGGAAAATAAGATATTCATTAGTGTATAGTATTAAAAGTATCTTATACGAAGTTTCATTTAGTACAATGAATATTTTATTTTCTTAATCAATGTAAAAAAGTTTCAAAATTTCATATTCCGTACCCATTTTTGACTAGTAATATATTGATCTTGTAACATTTGATGATATAGACGCCAAATTTTCAAGCATGTTAAATAAAAAAATTACATGACCAATAACGTTACTGGCCACAAAAGTATATATTGATTGACAATTTGGTAATTCGTTACCAAATATTACAAGATCAACAAGTTACCTGTCAAAATGGGTATGAAGTAGAAACTTTATTACAGTATTGATTAAGAAAAAAAAACTCTTAGTTACGATAAATGGGAATTAAGGCAATTTTCGTTGCATTTTATGCATTTCACCCTAATAAAAAGACGGCAAAAAGGATGGAAAATGAAAGAAGATGGTTAGGGTTTATACCAACAATGTCAAGAATGGTGAAACCATTCGTATATCTTCCGGTGGGCTTGCCACCGGAAGGTGTAAAGTCGATGCCATAAGGAGAGTAGTCAGCCTTTGAAAGACTTGGGAAGTAATTATTGTTTCCGGCATCAACAATGGAGTCCCCAAATGCAAAATTAGTGAAGGAAAAACAGCATGAAACATGAATTAAACATAAAATCCCCAAGAGCAACGAGTGCATACTTATTTGGCTCTTCATTTTGTTTTGTTATGAGAAGAGAAGATGAGTGCGACTAATTTATAAACGATTACGTTATTTATAAAACCGGAAATTGATGTTGCCACCGATGAAGGCAAGTAAGTTTAGGAAAGCATACATGTTGCATGACGACCATATCTAAAGGAAAAGATGCATACTTGAACAAGTCCAAATGAAATGGTCTATGCACATATCATGTGTATTGATTGAGTGGACCATGAGGTGATGCAGTATAAAAAAATATGTCGAACCTTTTTAAATCTTAAAAAAAATCTTATTAAAAAAGCAATTATTCTTACAAATATACAGATTTAATGTTCAATGTCTAGTCAATGTGGAATTATAATACGTCAAACGAAGGCTAGATGGTGTCCCCTAGAGGCGAAAGAATGTGTTGATGTTGTAGACTTGGTATCTAGACAAGATATATAGGAGAAAACATGATAAAACAGAACATAAAAGATGTTCAACTTTTGGTAAGACAGAGTTGGACATGACAGAAGAAATAAAATAACCAATTTATTTCTAATAAGTTGTTTATAAGCTTTATATTTTTTGATTAAGTTATTTAATTTGATAAATTATAATAAAATAAATATTTTTTTATGACAAAATATATCATTAAAATTGTTCGTGAAAATAATTAAACTGGTACCAAAATTAAAAAGTTTATGTAGTTTTCAAATTTTATTTTATATTTTTTTTATATTATTTTACTATAAATAATATTTAATAAATTACATGAATTAATCAAAACATATAAACCATATACAAATAATATTTTGAGAAGGTAAATTTAAAGTTTAAAAAGAATAAAATAAAGTATAAAAAGTAATTAAAAAGTAAAGAGAGAGGCATTTTTTAATAGAATTATGTTTTATTTTAAGGTTATATTGGAAAATATTTTCCCACCTTGTTTCATGGAGTCGAGTTGAAACATGTATGTTCTATGCCAATGATGTGTATCTCAGTTGATAATGGATGGGAGTTAAGTTTGTCCAAAACATGTATGTTCTATTTTGTTCCACCATGTTCTTGTATGTTTCATATAAAAGTTACACCAAACATGGAACAATGATCCTTATTATATTTTCGCTAATATACCATAGTGTTTGTTTACCTCTTAATAGTTCCATTAAGAGGTGAATCTTGTTTGACAAAAAATAAGTTTGTCTCTTAATGATTCAAAAACCCTATAAATCATTTTGTATCTTGAACCTCCGTTGACTGTATGAAACTAATTTCATCTTAAATAATTATTAAATAATTATATTTTATTTACACAATATTATAAAATTCTTTTAATTATTCTGATCATTTAATTATTCAATATCAAATTATTCAACAACCCGTGAAACAGCTTAAAAGTTATGACTCATTTGAATTGAGAAAAACATGAGAAAATTGAAATTAGAGGGTCTGAAGTTGGTAACCGGTCTAAAGTCATGAGGTGGCCTTTTTGGTGAAGACTATAGTTTCACACATATACAAACTAGGCCCTTAAACTTGGTTAATTTATAACATTTATGTACTTAACCAAATAGGTTGAAATTAATGGTCGATTACAATTTTGTTTCCATTTCTAATTTAATCAAGTAAGTTTGAAAAAAAAAAAAATACTTGAATTTTATAGAACATATAATTTTTTATATTTAATTTAGATGCAAAAACTTAGTTTATATTGTTTGATTTTGTTTTTTTTTGTAAAATGGGAATATCTTTTTTATAATTTTCAAATTCTAATATGAAATTAAAAGTAATTTAGAAATTGCTACATTTTAGTGAAGGAATAATTTTCAATAAACGTCAATAAAACAAAGTTTACAACTTTGGACCAATTTACTTAATGGTAAAAATAAAAAATTTATGTTTGATGATGGATTGTAATTTCAAGTGCTTAAACTAGAAGAAACCAACACTACTAGAAAATTAAGTATTTTTAACGTAAATTAATTTTCAACGAAAATAATTTTTAACGAAAAATGTCGTTGAAAATTTTCTACGAATTTTAGAGGATTATTATCAGAACATAAATTTTTTACAAATTTTCAACGAATTTCCGTTGAAAATATCTCACAAACATATATGCATTTTCAACCAAAACATTTTCAACGAAATGTCTCGTCAAAAAAATTTTGGTTGAAAATGCATTTTGTGAGAGAATTTCAACGGAAATTCGTTGAAAATTCGTAGAAAAATTATGTTTTGTCAATAATCCCTCTAAAATTTGTAGAAAATTTTCAACGACATTAATAGTTGAAAATACTCAATTTTCTTGTAGTGCAATCAATACGAACTTGATTTTTTTTCTTTTTATTTTTAAGAAATTATGTAGATTGTATCATATCATACCAACATACCATGTGATTTGTAATTTTGGTAGTGTCATTTGTGGTTCACATTATATAATTATCATCAAACTATGTTAAACGATACAATTTACAATTAACCAAAATTTCACATATGTATATATTATATAATATTTATATTTTTAGAAAATATAAACATATAATATTAAAACTTATAACTAAATAGAGATGATGTGATATTTACATAAAAAATTGAAGCGCACTTGAACGGAGAGGGGAAGGGAAGATGATAGGGGTGGGGCATTGGCCGTCTCCGAGGGATACATAAGAATCTGGAATAAATTCTTTAAAACTTTTTTAAAACGGAGTTATAAAATTAAAAGCCTTCAAAAAAAATTATATTTATCTATTAAAATATTATTTCTTTATTTTTATATATTTATTTTGTAAAGTGTTCTATTGGTCCCCTCGTTTGATAATCATTTTTGTGATGAACTTTGTATTTAGAGAAAAAATCACTCTCTTATATTTTCTCCATTTTAAAGATGATTATATATGAAAAAGTTGTTGGAGCAAAATACTTGCCCAAAATCCTCATTTTTTTCACTTTCTCCATTTTGAAGAAGATGTTGGAGATGCTCTAATGCATTAAATAAAACTTTCAAATGTAAATTTTAAATTGACTCGAACAGGAAGGTTGAGTTTGTAAGAGCATCTCCAACAAATTCCCCAAAATTTCTTCAAAATGAGGAAAGAAACTCAAAATCTTCAAAAAAAAATTATATTTATCTCCAACAAATTCCCCATTTTGAAGAATTCATCATTGATTAAAATATTAAAATATTGCATTAACCTATTAAAATATTATTTTTTTCTCTACATATTTGTTTTCAAAGTTTTTTATTGGTGGTCAAACTTAGTAATCATTTTTGGAGTGATCTCCATATTTGGAGAAAATTTTTTTCTCTCTCATCTCCATTTTAGAGAAAGTTTTGGGGAAGCTCTTGGAGCAAAATTTTTGTCCAAAATTCCCATATTTCCCATTTTCTCCATTTTGAGAAAGCTCTTGGAGATGCTCTAAGAAAGTTATGGTAAGAAATGTAAAAAGAGATTTTTATCATTGGATCAATCTTGATTAAATATAAACACTAATAAAATGCATCGGATCGATTTTCTTCTAAAGTGCAATTTGTGGATGGACATGAAACTAAAAGTGATGAAGGGTTCACATATTTTCTTACGTTTCTCACCTTAATTTTTTTTCCTCAAACGATCTTTCACTTCAAATTGAATGGTGTATAAATTATTTTTATCTTTTATAATGATTTTTTTAATTGAATCTAATGTAATTTACATTGATATTGATTTAAAACTTGAGTGCCCATTTCTAATTTTGGTTGGATAACTTTATAGAACTTAATATATGATATTCACATACACCCATTCTTTTATTAGTAAACAAGTCTCAACATAATCTTTCCTAAACTAGATTTTGAATCAATGGCATTCAAAAGTAAAGGAACTTAAGATCTTCACAAAAATTGATTTCGAAAGTTGTATTGATAAACTTTGGGTGTTTGATGATAATGCTTATTTAAAAATGAATTTCGCTTGAAACCTTAATTAATTAAATGTCTATAAAATTACTTGTAAATAAGACAATAACATTACTTTAGATGGGATGGTTGTAAAATCGTATCTTGGTTGTTTCTGTTTTGTATGTAATTCTAGCGTCTTGACAGTGTTAATAAAATCTCACATGTTCAAAAGAAATCAATAAGTGATCTTAAATAAGACCAAAATGTTTAACATCAACACTTAGAAGTGTTTGGTAAACATAATGAAATTTGGTGGAATTGGAATCCATTAAAATTTAACTTTAATGAATTGAAATGGAATTTGATCACGCATTTGGCTTGATGGAAAAAAATGGAATTCGATTCTTTCACTTATGTCAAAGAATGACGATTTTTTAACTTAAGGAATCCATTTGAATTGAAAGAATTCCATCCATTTAATTTTGTGAACCAAATATGGCAAAAGAATTTGGTCAATAGATTTGGTCATTCCAATTCTTTTCGATTCCATCAGATTCCATGAACCAACCATCCCCTTATATTCTTTTGAGATACTTAGATTTTAGCGTTGTTTGGAAGTTTGTATATGTGATGGTAACTGACCAACTTAATCATTGAAGAGATTACTGTTAGTCGTACTCAATTATGTATCTTTGAGTTATAGGAAAGAGCCCTTGACTTAAATGACCATTTGACTCATTCAAATTGTTGTCATAACCATTTTTCTCCGGACTTTACCCAAATTTTACTAGGTCCACAACAGGTCCGTAACAGTTAAAACTAGCTAAATGACAAAAAAAATGCAATAAAACGTACCGGGCCATGTCCGTAATCAACCCAGGTCTGCAATAGGGACTAAATGCATAAAATTTGTAAGTTCAAGAGTTCTTCCTAATGATGACAGGTGGCGGTACGGACTTAAGCCAAAAACACTTAAAAAATTGTTCTTTAGTGGTTAGGCTAATAATTTGAATAATTTGGGTAAAGTCTGGAGAGAAATGTTTAGGAGAATAATTTGAATGAGGATAATGGTCATCTGGTGCAATTTCGTACAGGAAAAGTAATTGTACATCTTGCCTTTTAGACCATAGTTTGTATTAAATTTACTTAGTTCGTTTGATTTTATTAGTTCCTGTAGCCGGCCGAACATTTAAGGTGGCGGACTATTAGATAATTGTTTAGAAATTTAATTTTAAAACATAAAAACAATATATTCAGGATCGAAGAAGGCGATTTTGTATTAATGAAGAGACTTATTAATTTGAATCATGTCGTAAGCTAGAATTGCAAGCCGCATTTATGGATTGAGGGTCCTTTTCCATTACTTCCTTTCTGTCAACAAATTACCACCCCCCCCCCCCTCCCCTTCATGTTTTTCAAATCATAGCTTGGATCCATTTCATTAATTAAACATCGTCAAATTAATTTATTTATTGAGTCTTGGTTAAAAAGTACAAAAAGTTGTTCACGAATTCACTTTCAAATTCCATAATATTTGTAATTTTCTTCATCTTTGTATGTACGTATGAATTCATGCATGTATCGAATGTAGAATCTATATAATTTAGAGTGATTATGGATTTGATTCATGTCGTTTGGGATTAATTATGAAATTGGTACAACAACTTCATTTATTACAAAAAAAAAACCCCCCAAGATTTGCATTTTGTTTTAGATTTGGTCTGTCACCGAATCACCCTATTATTCGTCCACCATTTCCATCAAGTGTAAGGGCAAATCATTATTTAATTATTTTTTCTTATTTTATGTTTTTTAATTAATGTGACATGGCATGGCATGTTGAAAAAATTGATATAGAACGCCTAGCAACCCAAATGAAGGAACAAATGGATCGGGACGAAACAACAACAAAAGGTTGATCTAAATAGAAAGTCTCGCAACTTTCTGTGTGACCTAAGTTGCATAGAGAGTTGCACAACTCACTGTTTAGGTCAACAGAGAGTCCCATGACCAACCCTGCGACTTAAGTCGCATGACTAGTCGTATGCGTACACCTTGGCATGTTCAAGCTGATTGATTCCCTTTTTCTTCTGTAATTCCTTATAACCTTATATTTATCTCGAAATGGTTTTTTTTAATTAATTTATTGTTTCCTAGCTAGTTTAGAATTCTTTTTCTAGATCCTAATAAAACCATTAAGTATTGATGATAAATTATATTCAATCTTTATCAATAAAAGTTCTTTTTTGAGATTTCGAGTTCTTATGCTTGTAGCCTCTTAAGCCTTAGGGTTTTGATGTTTGTCAACTCATTACCATTTCTTATTTTGTCAAAAACTCTATCCTCTGTCTCCGAAATTTTCAGTGACATGAACTCTATGCCTCCTCCTTCTCACCATCTTATGCGTCATTTTCCAGCGCCAACCCCCTTCTACCCACCTCCATCTTATGCGTCTTCTCTCCTAGAGACCCAACTCCATCCACCTCCTTTCACCATCTGTAACTTTCATATTCTTCACCAAGTTCACCCTTCATCGTTTTTCTCTCTTCTTCATGTCCAACCATGACCGATCCTCCTACATGATTGCTTTCTCAAGATGAAATAGACACATAGTTGCAGTCCTGTATGAATACGTCTAGACTTCTGTTTCCCCTTATCACATAAATTGATGACCTACCTTATAACTGTAAAAGCAAGGTTAAAACGATTACAAACGTACATAACAATTGTGGTCACTAAGTTTATCAGGATTGATTATTTGCAATCATAATTTGTCGAGATTATTCTAGGCATGGCGTGGGACACCCTTTCCAAAAAAAGATGGAGGTGAGATACAAACCTCTATTAGGATTTGAATTAAGAAGGCTTTGATAAGGTTTGTAAGTGGGTAGGTTAGGTGGTCCACAGGAGATGAGAAAGAAGGGGGAGGAAGACAGTGAAGCGGTGGACGAAGTTGGGTCTATGAGAAAGAGAGAGAAGAGAGAGGGAGGTGGTTCGTGCTGAGTGGATTTAGGGCGGTGCGACCAATAGAAGGGAAAGATAGGGTAAGAGGTCGGGTGTTGGTATCGTTGATTGAAATGTGATGGTGGGGAAGAAGAAGGAAGAAGGGGCGATGTTTTATGTTTTTAACTTAGGTTCCATTTGTTTTTTCTCCTTTAAGTTCATTTAACATTTGTACATATGCATTCCTAACTTTTATAACAAAAAAATATTGGAAGAAGGCTAAAGTGACGAAAATACCCTCAAACTTAATGGAGATAGTAGACGACAGTTTGGACGGGGGACCAAATTCAAAACAAAATGCAAACCTTGAGGGATTTTCTATATCAAATCAAGTTGAGGTTCCAATTCCATAATAAACCCTAAACCACAAGGACCAAATCTATAGTTTAATTACTCAATAATTTAAGTCCTTTTCCTAATATAGTTTCAAATATAACTTTGTAGACGAATCCATTTGCAATCTAGCAATATGCATCATCAAAATAGATAAACAACAATAAATCTATGCTTTTCAAATCCAAAAGTAGTTTGGTTCCTTAATGATGAACCATTTCTAAAGAGACATGAGTCATGGTGCAATCAATTCACAAGATCCATAGTTCCTGGTTTGAAAATGCACCTCTACATTAATTGTACTCACACTGATTACCTTTTTTGGTACGTATACTTACAAATTCTAATCTTGAATGACACCACCAATGCAGTGTTACATCCCAAGAAAACAAACAATTCAAGATTTACGCTTACGTTTTCTTGTTTAATTCATAATGAATTAATGATTGGGACCGATCGAATAGTTCCACGCGGTTCTAGTCATTGTGTGTTGCAGTGTTGGTGAAACCCTTTGGGTTCAATCATTTTGTGAAGTTACATTTTTAGCCTTGGGGATGTATCAAGAGACAGGGGAGAATGGTTTCTTGGGAGCTTCTCATTTGGAGGTTCAACCACCACCAACCTTTTGTTTAAAAACGTTGCTAATATTTATATATATATATATATAATATTATTTTAATTTCTTCCAGCAACTGTTTTTAATGAATGCATTTATCTCTTACCTGTTAGTACCTGTCCACAAAATACACCATTAATACAAGTAGCAAACTCACACTCTTCCCCCTTCAAACCACAAGAGTATTCAACAAGGTGGTGCATGGTGGGGTGGTGGCCAGTTAATCGGGTCGGGTCATACCTTCCACATTTTCCAATCTTCCACTTTTCCTAATTGGTTATAATTTCTTTTGTATCACCATGCCATTTTGAGAATTGTAAAAAACCCCCCTTTATTAATTGTTGTTTAATTTGGTTTTCTATAACTCCATTAACTTCATGTGGGAAATAATACCTCTTGTTTCCGGTGAAAAAATGAGGGTCATCGGAGCTCTGACGATGATCGGAAAGTTGATTAATGATGTCTTGAGTTTTATCATCTTCTCCATTCTTGATCTTCTTGATTTGATCCTTTGTTATGTGTATAAAATCATTGATTTCTTCATCGAAGCCGAATGGAAACCCTGTTATTGTTCTTCACCAAAAGAAGCCATCACCGGAAGTGGTAAAATCTTGGTATCGGAAAAAGGCCAGTCAAAGAAGATCGTTTCTCTTACTTCCACAAAATTACAACTTGAAGAAATCTCCGATACCCTTTTCACAAGGCCGTCTTTGGTGTCGGAGGTTTCTAAAACCACCGTCAAAGAGCTTAAACGCCGGAAAATCAATGACACAACCACCACCGTCGTTACGAAGACGACGACGACTTCCATTAACAAGTCCGCCGTCCGATCAACTTTCACGGTGAACAACACCATTGTTGAAATGCTTCAAGAGAAAATCGGTGCTCATAAGTCTCACCCTACTCCGAGATGGTCTGATTGCGATTGTGATACCTGCAACTCTTGGTCAAACTCTTGTAAAGATACTCTTTTTGTTCACAACGATGGACCTAAAGGTTTGTATCTATATATCTATATCTATATCTATATCTATCTATCTATCCATCTATCTATTATCAGATTGTTTTTGTGAAACCTGTGAGACCACTTAAATAAAACCGAACCTTCATTTGTTTGTTTTGTGGTCTTACAGTGTCACGAAATCATGTCTAATCCTATATACATGTTTAAATGTGTGTATATATATATATGTATGTATATATGTTCTTTAACCTTTTTAATTAAATTTATTTATTCAGATAATGTGGGAGGAGATGATGTTTTATTTATTCATGGGTTTATATCATCGTCGACATTTTGGACGGAGACATTGTTTCCAAACTTTTCGAGAATAACGAAATCGAAATATCGATTATTCGCGATAGATCTGTTGGGTTTCGGAAAAAGTCCAAAACCACATGACTCACTTTACACGATGAAAGAGCATTTAGACATGATTGAAAGATCAGTTCTTGAAGAACATAAGGTGAAATCTTTTCACATAGTGGCTCATTCTCTTGGTTGCATTTTAGCTCTTGCACTCGCCGTTAAATACCCTAACGCCGTCAAGTCACTCACACTGCTAGCTCCGGTAATTAATTAACCATTCTGTTAATTAATTAATTTGTCTGATCATAAATTAATTAATGTGTATGTATATATATATATATATAAATATGTATGTATGTATGTATGTATATTAATGGCAGCCATATTTTCCGACGCCGAAAGGGGAACAAGCGACACAGTATATGATGAGGAAGGTGGCGCCACGGCGGGTGTGGCCGTTGATAGCATTCGGAGCTTCGTTAGCTTGTTGGTATGAACATGTTAGCAGAACGATTTGTTTGCTTATCTGTAAACACCATCGAATCTGGGAATTTCTCACCAAACTCATCACCAGAAATAGGTAACAATTTTAATTTCTTTCTTATCTTACCAATATATATATATATATATATATTAATGGTTAATATATATATATATATTAATGGTTATGTTTTAAATTAAATATACATATTTCTATTTTAATTTATGCATAAAAATCTTATCTTCGTGTTTTATTTCATTGGTCAGACAGGAATATGATATGATTTTAAAACAACATATTTTTATTTAAAATATAAGTGTTTGTTTTTCATTTCTACCTTTTAATATGAGAATGATAGGAGAAAAAAGAATTTTTATTATTATTAATTAAGGATAAATTTATCGACTAAAATTAAAGTGTAACAGTTGTACATGTCTTAAAGTATATGTATAAAATATGATTTAGGATGATAATTTTGAGTGGATACGCTTTAAAAACATTTTATTTTTGGAAAACAATAGAAAGAATTTATTTTCCTTTTGACAATTATACGTAATAATTTCTATATAATTATAGTCAATGTCGTGATCACTTGGACAAGAGTTTAAATGCACCGAACCCTAAATTTATGACCTCCATGTAAGATTGTTCATTTAGTCTAAAATCAGGTCATGTTTGGTTGGACTGAATTGAAATCAAAAAAGCAAAACTTGATTTATGTATAAACCAGATTTTGAATTAAATATGAACTCTAAATTTTTGTAATTTCTAAGAATTTATAAATCTAAAAAGACATCATTAAGTTAATAAAAACCCATATCAAACTATATTGAGAGGTATTTGGTTAGAGGTATTAAGATGAGAATAAAAATAAAAGAAAGTGTTTGATTTTCTATAATATAATGAGCTTATTTTTCGGGTACCTAAAATTTGATTCTAGTTAAACTGAAATTAATGAAAATTCATTCTCATTTTTATTTTCATTTTCATGTCTCGGCCTGAGCCAAACAGACCATGAAATATGATTTCTAAATATAGTCAAATATGATTTTAATTTCGTGGATGCGAACCATTTTTTAATTGTTTGATTTTCTAACCGTCCTAGTACTATCTGCTTATTGAAAAGTCAAAATTACAATTACATATTGGCATAAGCATTATTCTTTGATTTGACACACACATAGATGTGTGTGTATATATATATTATAACATTTTAAATTGTCTAAGCGTATGTATCTGTCTGACAATAAATATTGAAAATAACCGATGACAACAAGCAATACTAATATGTCACGATCAACCATGGAAAACCAAGTCTATATTTGGTTAAATTTAAAAACGTCACAACCAAGCTGCAAATACAAATGTCACACTCACCAATGAGGCCATTTAATGAAATCGAATTACGTGTCGACTTCAATCTTAATTTCTTCATTAACAATGTTAATCATAGGTAGATCAAATGTTGTTAAGACTTATGTTCCCTTCCAGAAAACCACTTTTTTATTAATTAATTTGATGTGATTATATATAATTAAATGCAGGATTAAGACATACTTAATCAAAGGTTTTTGCTGCCATACACATAATGCTGCATGGCATACCCTTCATAACATCATATGTGGGACCGCCGGCAAGATCGAAGGGTATTTGGATACAGTTCAAAACCAGTTAAATTGTAGCGTTCATGTTTTCCATGGGGTAGACGATGAACTCATCCCGGTCGAATGTAGTGCCAATGTGAAGACCAGAGTCCCACGGGCCCACGTGAAGGTTGTCGAGAAGAAAGATCATATCACAATTGTTGTGGGACGTCAAGAAGCTTTCGCTAGAGAACTTGAGGAGATTTGGAGGAATTCGAAAACGTGTTAAAAAAAGGGTAAATGGACGATCAAATCCATCAAATTAAATCAAGAAGCTTGATGGATGAATAATAGAGAACATTAGTATAAGTATATATATATATATATTGTATGATTTCACTAAGCTATTGCTTATTTGATCTTTTTTCCTCTGTCTTTCTTTTCTTTTTTACTAAAGGTGGAGTGCGTAGTAGCTAGCATTAATTACTCGAATACTTATACCTTACAGATGGTATGGAATATGTTCGATTTCTATGTTGATTACGAGTTTATGAAATCGCTTGTTTGAATTTATTATTTACTTGCAATCTTGTTCATGAGCTTTAAATGTCGACTTTAATTAATTACGCATATTTCATGTAACGAATTATTAACCTATTTCAAGATATGCATTCAATTTTCTCCCGTTGGATATATATGCCATTTTGGACCATAGGGGGTACATTTTGTTTTAGAACCTTAAATATTTTAGAAACTTAGGAATCACTTTGTACTTTGCATGTGAATATCAAAAATACATATAAAAATGATGGTTCATTGGTTCTTAAAATGTTCAAAGTTCTTAAATAAACTTCCAGTCTTTGACCACACATACACACGTATATATAGGGGTGGTTTCAACTCAAATTTGGTTGTAAACGTGAGGATAAATGAAAGTGCGACACGCGTCATATTCAGACTGGATAATCAAAGAAATATTCTGACTGAATAATGTTTATTCAAACTGAATAAATATTATATTCAGTCTGAATATTTCATTGACTATTCAGTTTGAATAATCTACATTCAGATATGCGTCGCACTCTCATTTGTTCTCACGTTCACAACGAAATTTGAGTTCCCATTTGAAATATAAGAATAAGAATACACATTTGAGAGAGCGGGGAAGGTTCAAACAAGAACGGTTACAAAATATGAGAATACGAATACAGTCAAATCACGTACAAAATTACATGTGATTTTACACTAACAGGTAACGAAAGGATGTGCTAGAGGCGTGGCCCACGACCTCCCAAAATAATGTGAAACACTTGTGATTTTACACTTGATTTTATACTAAAATCATATATAATTCGACTGACCTTTTGTTCTCTTAATTAGTTATAAGCCTCGCATAAACGTGACTATATATACATATATATATATATATATATATATATATATGAATGACATGTTTGAGATTATATGTAGTTTTGAAAACATAATTGAATTATTAATTAGTAGACCAATCCAATTGGGTTGGTGTTGATAGGAAAAAGCAAATAACTTGTAGCCGATGGCAACACACCAATCTCATTAATTTGCATTTCAACTATTACCCAAATTTGGTGGTGGCATTAAATTTAGTACCCATTTCTATTATTTCATTATGTGGTGTTCAAGTAGGTTTCACTTCTGACATTTTTATGTACAATTTTATGAAAGATAACCGACATTTACTCTGAATAGATTTAAAGTTAAATCGGGACATTTTAAATAATTGATTTTTATTTATTTATTGTTTGTACATTATTTAGATTTTTTTTTAAACTACATTATTTAGATTTTATATACTTAAATAATTAAAATTTTATTTAACAATGAAATATCGACAAATTAACGAGAGATTATTGACAATAGATGATTATGATTCACTAATTTGTTGATAGTATTGACGAATAAGCCATGATTTACAGTGAAATATTCAAAATTTACTGATAAGTTGTTGACTTGTTGGTAATATTTTAATTGTACAAATGTTGATTTATATTTTATGAAGTCAATTAGTATTATGCCGTGAATGTTATAAATTACAATCAGATCAACAAGTGCTTTTTAATTATTATTTTTTTGGTATATGTTCGTAATTGACTGAATCTTATAAACTACCAATAAAAAAGCAACGACCGTTTATTTCAAATGTTATTTTTTAAAATATGTTGATAATCAATTGGTAATATGAAGAAAGTATATTCTATATAAAGTCGCTTTTGATCAAGAAATAGTGTACATGTATGTAGAGTGTATCAGGTCATGTCGGGTTGTATACATAGGGCCCGTTTGGTTGGAGGGATTTGAAGGGATTTGGAGGGATTGGAATTTCAAATAAGTCATTCCCAGTGCGAACTCTGATGATTTTCTTGAAATTATATTGTACTATATCTTAATACTTATGCCAAACACTGCAGTTAAATAAGTCGTCATGTCAGTACTCTGAGAACTATCCCCAATACAATGGATTGGATTGAAATCCCAATCCCTCCAAATCCCTTCAAATCCCTCCAACCAAACGGGCCCATAGTGTATAATCATATGTATATACGTGTAGGGTTGGGTTCCGGTGAGAAGGAGAGTTAAGGTGAGAAACGTAAGAAGGGATCTCCACCCTTGGATGCACATTATGATGAGATGCACCGGATCAACTCCCTTCTAAAGCGCAATTCATGGGTGTGTATGAGATTAAAAGTGATCAATGGTTGAGATCTCTTCTTACGTTTTTCACCTTAACTCTCTTTCTCACACGATCCTAAGCCTATACGTACATTCATAGAGTTGGGTTTCGGTGAGAATGAGAGTTACAATGAGAAGCATAAGAAGAGAAGTCTACTGTTGGATGCACATTAGGATGAGATGTATCGAGATAAGATGCACCGAGATGCACGTGATCAATCACCATATGAAGCGATATTCATGGGTGGATTTGAGATTAAAGGTGATCACGGGTCCATATCCCTACTTACGCTTATCACCATAACTTCACTTCTCACAGGATCCTGGACCTACATTCAAGTTATAAATACAGTGTAATGCTTAAATAAGAAGACTAAATATCGTGAGAAGGTAAGAAGGTAGATTCATATGTGAAATCATTATAAAAATCCATTTGAAGATGTATAAATGAAACATACATGAATAATTTGTAATGTTGATTTACATATGCATCTTGAACCTTCTGTTAACACTACAAAAATAACTATTTTTGCCGGAGGAAAATGTTGCCGGCAAAAGTCTCGAAAGTCACCGGCAAAAGCTCAAAATCCTTTGCCGTCGAACTTTTTCGTCGGTAAAAGTTTCCGTGAAAAGTTGGCCTCTACAAGTGTTTTTGCCGGCTAACAACATGGACGGCCGGTAAAGATACTTATGCCGGCGAAAGGTAGTCGTCGGTAAAAACTAGACTCGTCGGCAAAAATATCTCTCAAGTAATCGTATAAAATCCTTTTCCCGACGAATTAAAACTTTTGCCGACGTTATTTTTTTCCTCGGGAAAAGTTTTATTCAACTTTTTGGTTAAACATTTGTCGGCCTAAAAATCCGCCGGTAAATGTTTTTATTTTATTTTTACGAATAGCCTTTTACTACGCAAAAATCTGTCGGCAAAAATATGATTTGACATTTTTATTGTGTTTTTTCCGGCACAGAAACCCGACGGCTAAATTTATTAGAATTTTTCGGTCAATATTTTTCCCAACGGAAAAACCCGACGATAGAATTTTGTATTGATGTTACAATGAAACTTTTGATAATGCATTTATGCAAACTTTTGTCAACATAAATAAAAGAAGGCAAACAAAGACTTTTATCGATTTATTTTTTGGGTTTTGATTTATCAAACCACTTTAAAACATAAACTTAAAAATTACATAAATATCTTTTAAATAAACCAACCCGGAATATCTTTTAGATACTTAACAAAATAAAGTAACAAAAAATGTACTAATCAATATTTGTACACCATCATCTTTTTCATGGACCCATTCAGATGATTGACTAGTATAACCGGTGGGTGAGGCGCCATAGGTTGTACCAAAAATATCAAATTTATGTCATGTTGAATCAGGATATAATGCTTTGAATCTGTTGAAACGCTTTGTCATCACTTGTATCTCTTATGTTTGTTGCATCAAAAGATTATGGTGGGAAACCATGTACTAGAGATCCATATGAAGAATTCTACTTGATTTGCTCCAAATGCTTTGAGTCTAGACCTTATCCAAATTATGTTGATTTGCTCCAAATACTTTGAGTCTAGACCATTATCCAAATTTTGCTTGATTCGCTCCAAATGCTGTGAGTTTAGACCATCATCCAAATTCTTTTAGGAGCCTAGAAGTTCAAAAAAAAATTGTCTTTAACCATTAAGTATATATTTATGATATATAAATAGATATTTAGATAACTAAAACAAGGTCAATAATAAATAGGTATTTTATACATGGTCATCGAGTATTTACCCTTGTTGAAGACCAATTCTTCAATTTTTAAGAGCCCAACAAATATTTTGTTTCTTTGGTTGGAGTTTGCTATACTTCCATCACCTATAAAGAAAAAGGACAATCATATTAAAGCAACAAAAAAGAATAATCAAAATACAAAAAATAAACAAAAATAAAAATGATGTGAAGCGATGAACAACGAGAACGAGATGCATACTTGAAGGATGGCATGGACTAAAGAGATTTAGAGTTTTTGCATTTCTGGTTTTTGAATGGGAGGAAGTGAAGAATGGTAAATGAGAAATCAAATATAGTTTTTCTCTTCTTATTTTGATGGAGACGTGGGATGAAAAAAAAGGTGGGAAAAAGAATTTGGTTTTTTGATTTTGGTGGGAATGAAACGTGGGAAAAAAAAAAGGTGGGAGAGGTTGTGGAAAAAAAATTAGGTATTATTTTGATAATATTTAAGTGGTTTAAAAATTTTCTATTGATATTTTATTAAAAATAATAACTTTTTAAATAATTAATATTTACTTTAACATAATAAAATTTAATACTTAATTTTTTAAGCTTTAACTTAACTTATACATCAATGACCATACTTTACTCATTGTGTAAGGTGTTTTATAGCTATGCGATTAATATTTAAAAAAATATAAGTTGTAGTTGAATATGCTAATTTAAATTTAATGTTTTGTTTTATTATTTGTTTTTATCGATATTATAATAAATTTTATGTTGTTTTATTTTTTAATAAAATAAAAATTCAAAGATATAATAAAAATTTTAAAAATATATATTGATATTAATATTAAATTAACAATTTAAAAGTTTTTTTGTGTAGTTTTTTTAATTAAATTTTTTATTATAATTTAATTTAAGTTGATGTAATTTAATTATGGTTTAATAATATAATTATAATAAAGATAACAATTAAGTATTTTGTTATAACTCAATGATTATCTTAACTATTTTTAAGATATTTTATATTTAAAATGATGTTTATCTGCAGTTAGTTACAAAAATTCAAATATGGACCTTTAATAAGTTGTACTTACGCATAATATACTCGTAATCTTGAATTTTAAGTAATATGCATCAATAAACAGTATTTTATAGTATTGTCAAATGCTTTATAATATAGTATGATCAAAAAAATATTAAATTAAAGATTTTAAAATTTTCATCGTTCAGTATTATTTGTTTCACTTAAATTTTTTATTACAAGTTCAATATTTAGATTAACGATAATTCGATGAATCTGTAATTTATTTTAGTGTTCAATATCATGATCTTTTTTGCCTTCTAGTCGTCTTTAGGGTGGTAATCTCTCGTATTCGATTATGTTAGTTAGAGTGGGTTGTATAGTGACATATTTGGTTACATTATGTTATAATGGGTTGCATTGGGTCATATTGATCGTATTGGGCTCTAGTGAGTTGTAACGTGTTGTATTAAGTAACGTTGGTTCTATTGGATTATAATGGGTCCTATTGAGTGGTAATGTAACAAATTCATTTGCGGCGGTTTGCGATGGGTAATATGGTGACATTTTGAGTTATAATGGGTCATATAGGATGATGTTGGTTGTATGTTGTTCTATTGGGTCATATAGTGGCATATGGGTTGCATTAGGTTATAATGGGTCGTATTTGATTCTATCGGGTTGTAATGAGTCTTATTAGGTGGCAATGTGTTATTTTTAGTTATATTGTTTGCAATAGGCCGTATAGTGATGTATTGTGTTATAATGGGTCGTATTGGGTTGTAATGGGTCGTATTGTGACATATTGAGTTGCATTGGATTATAATAGGTTGTATTGGACTCTACTGGGTTGTAATGGTTCTTATTGGACACTACTAGGTCGTAATGGTTCTTATTGGGTAGTAATGTGTCATATTCGGTTATGTTGGTTCAAATGGGTCATAAGGTAACATATTAGGGTTGCATTGGGTTATAAGAGGTCGTATTTGGGTCATGCTGGTCGTATTTGGTTATTGTGGGGTTGTAATGAGTCATACGGTGATTTATTGGGTTACATTGGGTAATAATGGGTGGTATTGGGTTCTAATCGAGTGTTAACGGGTCTTAGTGGCTGACAAGGTGTCGTATTCGATTATGTTGGTTATATATGCACCAGCTCAAAGAAATCATTGGGTTCGCCACCGAATTGTGTGTCATAGTGGGTCTAATGAGGCGGTAATTAATTGTATTGGGTCATGTTGTGTTGTTGAGTCTTATTGTGTTGTATTACTAGAATTAAAAATGGCTTCTACCAATGTTGGAAGTCCGCCTATAGTTCGAGTGTAAGTAAAAAAATATTAATAAAAGTAAAATATATGAGTTAGTGTAGTTCGATAGCAAAATTATTGTTAAACTAATAATTAAACAAGTAAAATACTTTTGCTAGCGGGTTTTAAAATTCTGTTGACAAAAATAAGTAAAAAATAATAAGAAACTAGAATATTTTTACCGGCAACTTAAGAAGTCCGGCCGGCAAAAGTATGCGTAAAAAAATATTAATGAAATTAAAATATTTTTGCCGGCGACTAAGGAAAATCCGTCGGCAAAAGTGTAAGTAAAAAAATTAATAAATGAAAATAAAATATTTTTGCCGACGACTTAGTGATTTTCGCCGGTAAATATAACATCAAAAGTAATAAATTTTAAAAAAAATACATTTACCGGCGGGTTACGGAAATCCGTCGGGAAAAGTAACTTTTACCGGCACCTTAAAAGAATTCGCCGGTAAAAGTTTATTTTTGCCGACGACATTTTTTTCCGGCAAAAAGTTAAACTTTTACCGACGATGTTGTTTAAATACGTCGGTAAAAGTTACTTTTCCCGACGAATTTCCGAAACCCGCCGGTAAAAGTAGAGTTTCTTGTAGTGTAACCTTGTTTTTTTTTACTTTCTCGCGACATTAAGACTTCTTAGTTGAACATGTATGACCTTATAAATTAATACATACATGTTATACACATACATGTAAACAGATAGATATTTACAAATACATTTATATACACATACGACAAATTTATTCTTGCAATGCAATGGAAAATAGTAAGGTGTCGTAAATGTGCTTCTGCTTTAATTTAGTATATGTTCTTTTAAGTTCACATTACGTGAATGTAGCCTATTAGTAGTATCATTGCATAAGGCATTACAAGTTGCAAATTATGATCCCTTGAACTTGTTTTTATAGAAATTAATGTAAAAACCAAGTGGGTTGCAAAAAAGACCACTTGTATATATGTCATTTCAAATTAATTAACACTTTTTATAATTAATTTTTATTCTATAACATGTTAATTATTACCTACAAATCACCAACGTACAGGTTTAACAAATGACTTCTGATAGAATGCTCACCAGCCACGGTAAACTCGTTATTGATGCTCAACAACATACACTACTAGAAAATCAGTATTTTCAACGGAAAATGTCGTTAAAAATTTTCTACGAATTTTTAGAGGATTATTGACTGAACATAAATTTTATACGAATTTTCAACGAATTTCCGTTGAAAATCTCTCAAAAACATATATGCATTTTCAACCAAAAAATTTTCAACGAAATGTTTCGTCAAAAGGTTTTTGGTTGAAAATTTATTTTGTGAGAGATTTTCAACGGAAATTCGTTGAAAGTTCGTAAAAAATTTACGTTTTGTCAATAATCCCTTTAAAATTCGTAGAAAATTTTCAAAGACATTTTCCGTTGAAAATACTCAATTTTCTAGTAGTGATAACGACGTCATTTCAGTCAGTAATAAAGGTTGTCTAACCTAGCGGGTGGAGGTAACATTCTAAGTCGCCAGTGGATGATATCCCTGGTTGGCGAGGGTTCGAACGTCGCAGCTGACAACTCTGAGGTATCCTAGCTAGTGGGCCGGTCCTTTGGGCCGGATCATGGACAAGTCCATGGGCCAGTCTATAGGGTTGGTTCATGGACGATAGGGATTAGTCGGGTTGCACTCTTAAGTAGAAGCTCGGATACCCCAAAAAAGAATGTATGAATATGTTAACTGCCTTTAAAAAAATCGAAAAAAAAAACAATCTATCAGTAATCTTTTTAACGAAGTCATCGGTACTTTATCAATAAATCGTGGCCTCATATTGTATTTTTCCAAAATATCACATTTTAGTGACGTACTACCTACGTATTTTATCTTTGAAAATTTTATAAATATATGGATAAAATTTGTGGGTATAATTTATCAATCATGACAAATACAAACGTGTGTCAATGGAATGATATTTGATATAGAGGTGTATTGTGGATCAAAAGCCAATTTATGATCTAAAAAGGCCGATCAAACGGGCCCTTTTATGTCATGATGGCCCAAGCCCACTCAATTAACAAGAAAATATATATTATCTTTACTACTTTATTGCATAGGTTTCTTTTAAACTTCTATTTTTTTTAATATAAGTGTTAAAAAGTTTATATATTGACTGATTTCAAATACAATCTGTACAAATAATTATACTATAAAATTACCAATATGCAATGGGGAGGTTAATGCCATTTTATATGAGCGAATGTACCCATACTTGTTCAATTGAGATATTTATAGACAATTATCATGATTTTTAATTATGATTGAAATATATAAATGGAAGATGATAAAGTTTATTGATTATGATCATCACTTTATATAAAGAAATAAAATATGGTCAGATATTTATTAGATTTGATGGACGACTGAAATTGGTTTGTAAAGTTTGTTAGAATTGCATGATTTTTAAATAAAACGTCCTCTAGAAACCCATAATTTTTATCTCAAATAAAAAAAATCCAAATTATCTTAAATATAATTAATTTTTTACTTAAATAAATTATATCCAAAAATGGTCTTTTTATCGTGTTTATTTTGATACCTACAAGGGGCCCTCTGAGAACTCAATAAATCATGAAATCTCTGAAAACAGGCGTATCATGTCATATTTCATATGATCTATTTTAATCTATGGTTAGAAGTTTATGTAGTTATTAACATATATTTGTTTCAAAAATATTTCGTTTCACATGTACTCGGTTCACATTGTAAACATTTTTTTATGTGGTTGTCAAATAACAAAAATACATATAATGAAGTTTCACATTGTGGACCAAATACATATGAAACAAACATATTATGAAAAAAAATATATGTTAATTACTACATTAAATGTTATACTTATATTAAAATAAAATATGTCAATCAAAACTTCAAGACAAAAGTTCTTACAAATTTCGAATATGTTCACAAGTTATACCATATCTCGTAAATTTAGTTTTTTCATAAACTATAATAGTATAATATTTTTAATGAAGTGTTCAAAATGTATTCACCTTGACACTACAAGAAAAAATTGACTTTCACCAAAAATAAATCATCCAGAAAAAATTCTTTTGGTGATTACCATGGATCACCCAGGAAATACAAATGGTTCCAGTAAAATCCGATGTTTTCAAAAATATACCAACCGATTACGAAGAAATTTTATGGGTTTTCTGTCACTGATCGATTTTATGACCCACCAACAAATTAACCACCAACTTTTGTGACGAATCACTCTTTAGCGATTGATTTCACACGAAAATGTCCGTAGGTGAAAGCCTTTCATTTTAGTAGTGTGAGTTCATATTCAATTATGCGTGTCTACGTATATGTTATAAAAATGGGAGACATGAGAGACAAAATAGAAGGGAGAAGATAGGAGAGAGAGAAAAAAAAAATAAGAGAGATGCGACAGAGGAAGATATTTTATTAAGTATTTTTTGTGGTTTAAATTAGATCTTATAAATTATCAAGTTTTATGTGAAAGCATCCCTATATATATGTATATATAGTCATAGATTCATTTGAGAAGTGCTAAATGTATTAGAAATAGATAATTGATCCTACCCCTTCCATTAAAAAATAACCGTCAAGATTTGAGGGGTTGATTGTGCAACACCGGATAATTCGGTCGCATTGTAACATCTATGCTAAAAATAGATGAGTAATTTCGTAACTTTTACAAATTGATGGAAAATAAATGCATATGTGAATCCGTTTAATTCACGTATAAACTATATACACGCAAATATGAACTCGTGTGATTCTCATATGAACTATATGTGCACATGTGAACCTATGTGATTCATATAATTATTTCACATATAAACTATATGTTTATATTTGAATCCGTATAATTCATATATAAATTATTTAACTGATTCATATATGAATTACTTACATGATTTATGTAAAATGCAAATAAAATGCATGTTTCACGCCACTTTTCATCTTTTACATATTTTCTTATAGATGATATATGGAGGTGCTGTAAAAATTAAACAACTAAATGGTTGATAAAATTGTATATAATTAAAATTATTCTCTCGAATATTCAGGTAACTATTTGTTATAAGAAAAATGATTAAATATATAAATCAATATAATATCAAAAGATACAAAAAATACAAAAGGATAATGAAATTTTATCATTCGTGAACAAAAAAATTATTTTGTTCAACAAATTAAAGCGACATTAAAATAAATTTATTAAGAAAAAATATGTTATATTATTATATAAAACATTGTAAATGGTTAAGTTTACATTTTTAAAAGCTATAACATTCTTTGTAGAGCTACAACATCAAATCTGTAGAATTTTACTCCAACCTCCCACCTTTCTATATAAATTTATAAATTAAATTATTTTAAAATTTTAAGTTACACTTGATACTCGTATAGTTAGTTATTTAATTTATTTTACGTCCTTCACTTTTTCATTTTTCATTTTATATTTTTATCGTATTAACCTAAATAATTTTATATGAACAAAAAGACAATTAAAAAATAAGTTTCTATTTTTATAAAGTATACCATTATGTTCGTGTCGTCAATACCTTCAAAATGAGCCAAATATTAAATATTTTTCGTTTAATCATATTATTATGTACATGAAAACGTAACGAGTTATTTTAAAAAAAAATTACATTTTATACCCTATAGTTATTTATTTAATTTCTTTACCTTTTCATTTTACATCTTTATCTATACAATAATTAGTTTTTAAATTTCGTTCATACCCTTACTATTTTATTTTTTATTTTACACCTCTATCATATTAAAATAAATAATCGTATATGAATCAAATTACATTAAAAAATATGTACTTTTTTACAAATTATATCATTACTAGAAACATACCCGCTGCATTGCACGTATTTTAAATATTTCATCAACATTAACCTTAGAAGTCTCGAACTCTTTTAAAATATCAAATTATCTATCATTATAAACTTATAAATTGACATCCATTATTTTTACATTTTCTTCAAATCAAATGTGTCATAAATGCATTACTTTGTTTCTCTAAAATTAGGATTGTATTTGAGTTTTGTAAAAATAATGGATGTCGATTTATAAATTGATAATGATAGATAATTTGATATTTTAAAAGACTTAGAGACTTCTAACATTAATATTGATAAAATATTTAAATTCTGCTGCTGCATTGTAGTGAGTACGTCTTCTAGTTTTTAACAAAGTACGAAAATAACAAAGTATGAAAATTATAATACCGTTCAAGTTGGAATTTTTTGGATTAAAATAAGTTACAACTTACAAAGGATAATTTAGTCTTGTATTTTGGTAAGGACAAAATTGTATTAAAACAAAATAATGTTATATTTCGTTCTTTATTTTTCTTTTTTAACTTATACAACATCAAATTAATTGAGTTAATAAAATGTCCAAGTATTATGATTGACTACTTTATTTAATTAACTTTATAAGTCTTGTATGCTATATATTTAAAAGTGTTATAATAAATTTATAAGATTCTTTTATACATCCTAACCTGTAGAATATGTTATATTATTATATAAAACATTGTAAATGGTTAAGTTTACATTTTTAAAAGCTATAACATTCTTTGTAGAGCTACAACATCAAATCTGTAGAATTTTACTCCAACCTCCCACCTTTCTATATAAATTTATAAATTAAATTATTTTAAAATTTTAAGTTACACTTGATACTCGTATAGTTAGTTATTTAATTTATTTTACGTCCTTCACTTTTTCATTTTTCATTTTATATTTTTATCGTATTAACCTAAATAATTTTATATGAACAAAAAGACAATTAAAAAATAAGTTTCTATTTTTATAAAGTATACCATTATGTTCGTGTCGTCAATACCTTCAAAATGAGCCAAATATTAAATATTTTTCGTTTAATCATATTATTATGTACATGAAAACGTAACGAGTTATTTTAAAAAAAAATTACATTTTATACCCTATAGTTATTTATTTAATTTCTTTACCTTTTCATTTTACATCTTTATCTATACAATAATTAGTTTTTAAATTTCGTTCATACCCTTACTATTTTATTTTTTATTTTACACCTCTATCATATTAAAATAAATAATCGTATATGAATCAAATTACATTAAAAAATATGTACTTTTTTACAAATTATATCATTACTAGAAACATACCCGCTGCATTGCAGCGGGATTTTAAATATTTCATCAACATTAACCTTAGAAGTCTCGAACTCTTTTAAAATATCAAATTATCTATCATTATAAACTTATAAATTGACATCCATTATTTTTACATTTTCTTCAAATCAAATGTGTCATAAATGCATTACTTTGTTTCTCTAAAATTAGGATTGTATTTGAGTTTTGTAAAAATAATGGATGTCGATTTATAAATTGATAATGATAGATAATTTGATATTTTAAAAGACTTAGAGACTTCTAACATTAATATTGATAAAATATTTAAATTCTGCTGCTGCATTGTAGTGAGTACGTCTTCTAGTTTTTAACAAAGTACGAAAATAACAAAGTATGAAAATTATAATACCGTTCAAGTTGGAATTTTTTGGATTAAAATAAGTTACAACTTACAAAGGATAATTTAGTCTTGTATTTTGGTAAGGACAAAATTGTATTAAAACAAAATAATGTTATATTTCGTTCTTTATTTTTCTTTTTTAACTTATACAACATCAAATTAATTGAGTTAATAAAATGTCCAAGTATTATGATTGACTACTTTATTTAATTAACTTTATAAGTCTTGTATGCTATATATTTAAAAGTGTTATAATAAATTTATAAGATTCTTTTATACATCCTAACCAATAATTAAAAAAAAAATTAAATGAGACGTATGAGTAATTTATTTACATGACACTAATATTTGAAAATGTATCGTGTTAATTTTTTAAATGACATTAATATTAAAAAAAATATCTTATAAAAATAAGTGTTTTATAAAAGATCAATATGACCTTTTATTTTACACGTATCCTAAAACCTTATCAAAACTCTAATAAATCGTCTTATAAACATATTATAACTCTTTTATATAGAAGACACAATTGTTTGGTTTTATAAAAGTTACTATATTAAAACCTTTTTTGGGAAACTCGTTATATCTCAAATGCAATTTAATAACATATACTATTTCTTCATGCAATTAGGAAGAACATATTAATACAACATTGTCAACAATAAGTCAAGAACATTACGTATGATAAACTAAAAATCCCCTTTTGAAAATTGTTTTAATACATTTTCTGGTTTAAAACATTTTGTCATAAACATTAAAATGAAATTTTGAAACGTAACAGTACCTTCGAGATATATATATATATATATATAGGGGTAGGGTTAGGTTCAAATGTGAACTCAATTTTGGCTGTAAACGTAAGGACAAATCTCAGCCACACATCTTCGGTTATGGTGGACGCGATCACGGAGGATTGACGCGATTCATTGGAGGGTGGAGATTATTAAAGGAGTGGAACCAGGTCAAAGCCGCCTTTATTGACCGGATAAGTGGCTGAGATTCGTCCTCACGTTCACAACCAAAAATGAGTTCACATTTGAACTTTCCTCTATAGGGGTATATGTTTTATATTTTAAAGTAGAGTTTAACACATTTTTGATATAAAATTTCTAAAATAACGTAACTTGTTAGAGTGGAAAATACACTAAATTACCAAATTTGGAGTAAAACACAAGATAAAATAGGTTATATTTTTTTTAATGGAATATGTCTATTATATAATTGGTTTTATGAAAAAGTTTGAACTTTTTTTCTGAAAATGAAAAGTAAATAGAGGAAGAAAAGAAACATGATTGTTCAATCAATTAAAGAAGAGTAGACAGGTTTAAAAACGGAATCCATAGGCCATAGATGCTGGATGTTGACTACACTCTGAACAAAGAAAGAGAGTCAATAAAACTCAACTTAAAAGCTAACCTCACTTGTAACTTATGCAACAAAACTTGTACATTTTACTCTGAAAATATGTACCGCTGAATGATATAAAAATGATGACAGCTTCATGAATTCATGACACATTGACATCTCATACACCATGTTCTACACACACCACGTTCTTTTTCAAACAAGTTAAGAAAAATTAAATTAAAAACAGTACTCATTGTCTCATTCATAATGAATATGGAAGCCATTAACATGCATTATTCATTAATGAATATAAAGTCATTCAACATTGTAGCTCCTATGGCAGTTCAAGAAACAAGAATGATCAAGAATACCAAAACTGATATAATCAAGAATCAAGAACCCACTGGTCAAGAATCAAGAATATGACAACTGATCTTACAGTTCAAAGAGAAAAGATTATATATATATATATACACACACATACATACACGATACATACATATATCTCAATAATCAAGAAACACTGGTCAAGATTCAAGAATATGAAAACAGGCTTAATTTTACAGAAGCTAGAGAAAAGATTATATATATATATATATACACACATATATATCTCAATAATCAAGAAACACTGGTCAAGATTCAAGAATATGAAAACAGGTTTAATTTTACAGAAGAGAAAAGATTTATAAATATCAAGAAAACAAGAAGTGCAGTTGAGGACAGTTTGGGAACTGTTGATGAATAGAGTGAAGTGAGGACAAAACCAAGGTGCATACAAGGGTCACCACCCAAATCAAATCAATCAAAGGACTACTTACTATACACTGTGATGCCAAATTTCTAGGGTTCATAATAAGTGAAACATTTCTCATCAAATAAATTTATAAATTGCATCATTTTCACATCCATGGATGACTACTAGGGCTATAAGCTATACTGGTCTACTTATATGACAACTCTTTTAATTTCCCTTTCTTCAAGAACACAGCTAGTACCATCTATTCATCACCATATATGTAGTACTCCTGCTTAATTTGTCATTTCCATTCCCATTTACACATGCACATTCTTCATTCATAATATATCACACTTACACACATTAACAAAATAAAGTTATAAAGCCACAAACTTGGGAAAAAAAAAAAGAATTTTTGCAGCTTAATTTGGTAGTATATAAGTTTAATATGATAAAGAAAGCAATAAAGATTGAGCTTTGTGTTCAATGAGGCAAGCTCCAGCAGCTTAATTTGGTAGTATATAAGTTTAATATGATAAAGAAAGCACATTATAAATAACATAAAGATTGGGGGTCCAAATCTATTTAAATCACATAAGAGACATTTATATATCTGTGGTGGTGGGGGGGACTGAGGTGCTGTATATGATTGTTTAGCCATACAAAATAATGGAGAGCTAGCTAGCTATATAGCATTAAATTCATAAAGAAAATGAATTGAAAAGAAAACTGAAAAAGGGAATTACCATTTGACCTTCTTTATCAAAAGTTAGATCTCATAAATAAGTTATTAAAACAAAATCCCCAGAAAAAAGAAAGAAAAAAGAAAACTTGTCAAAAATGAAGATTGGAAGCATGAAAACCCTAGATTCATTCGGAAAAGGTTGGAAGATTCATCATCATAGCAATCAATCATAAGGTAATGATGATGGGGGTTGAATGTTAAAAAGTCAAATATATGCATCATCACTGTAAAAAGGAGAAAGGGGGTAAAAATATATATAGCAGAAACAAACAGACAGATCTCAGAATCTTGAAGTTGAAGCCATCCACACAAACTATATATATATATATATATATACATATACGTATACATTCCGATCTATGATTTGGGTTTACGGATCTTGTAATGATTCAAGAAACCTTTCTAGTGCTTTGCAGTCAAAAGAATTCCATCATTACACCAATCTTGTCCTTTATCTGTCATCAGATAACCTAATTCACAACTAAAAGTCACAAAAAGAAGCTAAAACAAACGTTAATATATATTTATCTATATCTATATCTATATATATATATATATATATATTTAAAGATAAATTAAGATTAACCCACCTTCAAGAACAGATCTTTGTTGTGCAAGAAAGAAAACAACAATTGGGGGGAATGAAGCCTGGTCCGAGAACACCAGATCCAATCATCAAGATTCTTTCTCTCTCTCTCTCTCTCTCTCTCAACACTATTCGAATGATTAATCTTAAAACTCATTAATCAACAAAGACCATGGATGATTGATCCGTTGATCAATTGAGTTGAAGAAAAACATCATATACACACATCTATATCTATATATATGTATCTATATCTACATATACATATACATACAGATATATATAGAGATATAGATAGATAGAGAGAGAGAGAGAGATCTAAGGTTTCTAGTAACCTCGAGCCAAACAACATTCCCCTCAAAAGAGATGGCTTCTTTTTCTCTTCATGTATCATAATTGACAGAAAGATGTAGTGAAAATGGTGAAGAGGGAAGGGAGAGATAGAGATGATAAATAAAGGGGTGAGAAGAGAAGAGAAAAGAAGGGGGGGTTGTAGTTGTGCAAAAAAGGACAAGAAGTCTCATTAACGCAAACCAACAATCTCTCTCTCTCTCTCTCTCTCCCTCTCTCTCTCTCTCTCTCTCTCTCTCTCTCACTCACTCACTGTCTCTGTGTGTGTTACATACACTGGACCATCATGTGAGACATGCATTAATTATTAAGTTGAAAAATACATGTTTTTTAAAAGAAAAGAGATAAAGAAAATTACTCTTAATTCATTACATTTTAATAACATATTCAAGCATCAAGAAATAGAGAGAGGAAAAAAAAAAGGTTATGGCACTTATATATGTTATTAATGACATTCTAAAATCTTTTTACATTTTCAAGACAAAAAATATATAAAATTTTCAACACAAATGGGTGTCATTAGAACATACCTTAATTACTACTCAATTGTTTAAGGAATGTAATGTTTAATTACATAATTAATTAATTACACATATTTTAAACTATGGAGAAGTTTCAATTAATTGCAAATCCAATAATTTAAACAAACTTTGTAAACCATTATATTAGGAAACAATTTGTAAAATTTGTTTGAATTGTCGGGTTGCAATTGAAACCTCTCTTATATATATATTTATTATTTATTATTATATTAATCTATAGTATATTATAAAGCAATCAAGACAAAATCTTAAAAATCAATTTTGATGCATCAAATATTGTGTATTGATTCATGTTAATTAAAATTGAATATTACAAATAAAACATGCATAAATACAACTTATTAAAGCTTCATTTTTGAATTCGTGTAAATAACTACAGATAACATAATCAAATACAAGATAAATATTTCATGTTAAACATAAAAAATCTAAAATATAATCAAGATGATCATTGATTTGCAATATAATGTTTGATTATTATCATTATAAAATATTATTTATTAAACCGAAAATAAATTACTGCATCATTAAGTCTATAGTAAATTTGTAATAAAAAAAATTGAATCTAACAAATTACACGAAAAATGATTACTTTTACATAGTTAATTTTATAATAATACTTGGTCCCAAAAAAATTATACTAATATCAATATATTTTTTAAATTTTTATAAGACCTTTGAATTTATATTTCATTCAAACATAAAACATTATCACTTTCTCAAAACCATATAAAACTGTATTATAACATTGGTATAGACAAAAAAACGAAACTTTTAAATCGAGATATATCTCGCTGCGTTACACGAGTATCCAACTTTCTAGTGATTTATAACAATAAAAAAAATAAGGTTAATTATATATGTTTAAAATAATGGATAAAGGGTATTGGTTAAGTATTTGCATTTTAGTTCATTAATTTTTAATGAACTAAATGAATTTGTGGAAAATGACATTTGGATTAAAACTGAATATATTGGATAAATTATATAAAAAGTATTATATTCTAGCAGATAAAAGGTAATATATATTATTGGTATGCACGTGTAGCTTGAAACATTAATAAAAAACAGCTACGACAAAATAATCCCCCAAAAATAAATGAATGACACAATAATGACCTAATTAGGCGCACCGCAAACATTTTGAATCAATGAAGAGAATATTCGTTAATTAAGATTTAAAGATTTAATTAAAATAATAATGGCATTTATTAATCGATACAGCCATTATTCTGTAATTCTATAAAAGATGTAATTATAGAATTGAATACGTACATTTTAAATCAATAAAATGACATTAATGCTGCTATTCCAAAGTTGTTTATTTGTTTATTTTAGTTGACTCTACAGCCAAGTCCAACCCACTTGGGAGCATAGATATATACTTCCATTTATTCCCCAAGACCAAATAATTCATTTGTCATAATTTACTTAATTACATGTCTCTGATGGATAATCGTACTTAATTATAGGTCTCTGATGGATAATCGATGAAATGATGAGTTTTTCAAAACTTTTCCAATGGTTTTCATATATGTCACTATTTCGTCTTTGATATTGTTTTAAATCACTGAATTATCATGATTTTGAAAAATATGGTAAGAAAAAAAACTAAAATTTAAATAATATACGGTAGATTGTCTATGGATATAAAAAAATATCTAACACAAATAAAAATTGAAATTTTAGATAATCCTACGATTATTACTGAGGGATTATCGATGTATATGTAGAAATATAATATCAAAAAAAAATTATATAATATACATGTTACCGATCGGTAGAGTCTAACATCTCAAAAGATAAAAAATTCAAACTTTACTAATTAATATGAGGAGCGTGTATGAGTTGTTTACGTTATATAAAGTATTTGCATCGAAAAAGGGTGGTGTCCAATCATATAGGGGCTCCATCACCATTATTAATATGTATGTATAGTATCTTTATATTGTAGATGGTTAGCTAGGCCTATCTTGTATCTAGTCCGGCCCTATACGTGTGTATATTTTCCTATATATTGTGTTAATGAGAAAAGAGATGCTCATGGGAAAATTACCCAATTACATGGTATCAGAGTGACCCTATCTACTATCTCTAATTAAATTTTCTTTCCCTCTCTAATCTTATTTGGCCCTAATTTATTTTCCTCCTCCCTCATGGCCTAAAACCTGGTCCATTCCCCATTTGTTCCGACAAACATGGCTAGTGAAACCTCGACTCCTTCGTCCCTTGAGAAACCATATGAGATATATTGGTCTGACACTTAGGTATGTTTAAACTATTATGTCATTAGTTTTCATCATGGGCATATTATAATGATCATTTTTCACATTTTTAATATATTTAGGTTATGGATTTACATGAAAGGTCCAAACGGAGGTAGAACAGTAGGCTCAAGAGAAGGATCGAGCAACACAGGAGTCCAAGTTGGATGCATAGCTAGAAGCAGATCGAGTAGTGCATGTGACCAAGGTGGACGTCAAGCAGGCAACGCATGCAACCATGGTGGAGGCTGACTGGGTAGAGCGAAAATCTTTGTTAGCGAGGACGTTATTTTTAGAGACGAGATTGTAGTCCTCCAAAGAGTTTGATTTAATTTTGTTATGCAATTGGAGTTAAATATATTATGTGCATAGTCATTTGTATTTTATTAATGATAAAACTTTGAACTTGTTTTGATTACAAATACATACTATGATATAACTGATATAATATTTCAATAGATGTTAGGTACACATCACAAATTCCTTTGAAGTTTAGTTTGTGGTTTGAAAAAAAAAACTCAAAGCACATACATTGTTTGCTTTTGTGAGCTTCATGATTTTAAACCCTACTATACTGTAACGTGAACACCCTATTATTAATCATAATGTTATGAATAAAGACTGTCCTTTGGGCTTGTTATGACCAAAAGACACACACATAGAGAGAGAGAGAGAGAGAGAGAAGCGAGTTCATGCGAGAACGGTAACAATTTACGAGAATGCGAGGACAATCCTCAGTCAATCATTTTGTACATGAAATTTTTTCATATACAAAATCATATGTGATTTTGTACTAGCAACAAAAATGACAAACGCGACTTTTGCCGCTGGAAAAGTCTCGGCTAATCATATATGATTTTATATGTGAATCATATATGATTTTGTAGATGAAAAATTTCATTTAAAAAATGATTGGCTAAGGATTGTCCCTGCATTCTCGTAAATTGTTACCGTCTTTGCATGAACCTCTTTTTATATATATATATATATAAGCGTAATTATTTGTTAATTAATCCATTAACTAATATCAACTTTACAAACTCATCTGAGTCGTTCATTGTTTTGATCTACGGTTAAGGTTAAGTTGGAGTTTATAAAATGATAAAAAAAATTAAATGAAAGAAAATTTTGGAACAAATTGTGTTTTATTTTTGAAAGATAAATACGGCTATTATTCGATTTATATTTTTTCCCTTTATGCCATATATTCTGTTTTAATTTGAATTTATCCCCTGGATTCGATTTTAGTTTCATTTATCCCTTAAGGTCGGTTATTTTTGAAATAAAATTTTTTTTCGTGTATGAACTGGTTGTTCCAAATTTATTTACCGAACCATAAAGTAAATGGAATAATTAAGGTAGTTTTAACAAAGTTCATAGGTGAAACAATAATTTTTATTAAAGCTCATAATGTTGTTTCATGTATGAACTTTGAATGTTCCAAAATTACATCCAACAAAAACACTCTGTCACATCATCACTGGGTTTTCGAATTATCACAATACTATCACAGAATGGTCACAACAAAATCACATCATTAATTATCATATTATATATTATTAGAATATTTTCACTCTATTAGCAATATTTAAGGGATAAAGATACACTACCAAACAAGTAACTTTTACCCACAAAAATTACTTAGAGAAATTTATGTCGGTGATTACCCACGGATCAGCCAAAAGATAACAATGGTTCAGTAAAATCCGATGTTTTTCAGAAAATACAACGGATCACCCAGAGAATCCATGAGTAATCTGTCACTAACTTGAATTACCCATTAGCAATTTACCTACCAACTTTTGTGACAGTTTTGTGAGGAATTACTTTTTAGCGACAGATTTCCCAGGAAAAAGTCCATCGACAAATTTTTTTCGTTTAGTAGTGATAAGTTTAAGATAACTATAAATTATTGATAAATACTAATTCATTTTTTATTTATTCTAATTTGTATCATCGGTTATAAATTTGAAGGCCAAAACATGTTCTCTTGTTTTCATAAAATATCAGTGTATTCATTTGAACCTCACTTATCTATCAAACTCGTTGTACTTGTACCCAAACGTGATTACAAGTTTACAGCAAAATGCAAGATAGGGTTAATTAAGAAAATCAACGATTGCTTATAATTTTGGTTATTTGTGCTATTTATTATTTTTTTAATTATTTTTGATCTATTGATATATATAACCCTAAAGCTAATTATATTTATAATTTTAATATATAATATTTGTATATGATAAATTAAATTTACATGCACACATTCATCAAGTTTGAAGAGACTTGAATATTGCTAAACCTCATATTTGTATTTCAATAATATTGACGAAATCAAACACATGTTTATGCTTTGATTAATTATATTAACGTCCTGGTTAAGTGTAACACATTAAAGATGGCCAAAATGTTCAAAAGTTAAAAGGCAAAAAAAGAAGGTAGATTCTTTGATTATATCTTACTTTTCTTCCTATAATGCTTTTCAACAACAACGTTCAAACCCAATACATAGTTGTCATAGCTGGATTGATTGGGGTCTTTTTCCTTTTACTCATACTTTTTTGTAATCTTGTTACTTTGTTTGTTCTTTACCCGCGTGCTTACGCTTTGTAGGCAGGGATTGTTTCAACATTATTGGCCTTTTCCAAAAAAAACCAAATGTTATAAACCATATAATATAAATCAATTTCGGTCTTCTATCTAGTTTAATAGATATTTGGTTTCACAAATTTATTGATTGTTTCATAATATAAATCGTTAATCATAATTAATAAAATCTAATCATCTTACATAAATATTCAAATCATAATAAATAAACATTATGATTACTTTCATAAATATTGGTTTGCAAGTTTGTAACATTTAGATGGTTTGCATTTGATTTGCCGTTTCTCTCTCTCTCTCTCTCTCTCTCTCTCTCTCTCCCTCCCTCTCTATATATATACATATATATATAGAGAGAGGCAGGTTCATACGAGAACGCTAACTATTTACGAGAATACGAAAAACTTTTTTCACTAACGGGTAGCGAGCGACTTTTGGGATCACTTAAGTCGCCGTGATCATATATGATTTTATACAAAATCACATATGATTTTGTACATGAAAAAAATTTCATGTACAAATGATTGGCTGAGGATTGTCTCTGCATTCTCGTAAATTGTTACCGTCTTCGCATGAACCTCTCTCTCTCTATGTATATATATATATACATACATATATATGTAGAATCATGTGAGAAGTTGAGTTAGTAGTGAGAAGCATGAGAAGTGGATCTAAACCGTTCATCACTTTTAATCTCATACCCTCCCACAAATTAGGCTTTATAAACATCTCAATGCATTTTATCTCGGTGCATCTCATCCTAATGTGCGTCTATTTCTCATCCAACGATGAATAACCACTTCTCACACTTCTCACCGGAACCCAACCCTATATATATATATATATATATATATATATATATATATAAACATCTCGATGCATCTTATCTCGGTGCAACTCATCCTAATGTGCGTCTATTTCTCATCCAACGATGAATAAACACTTCTCACTGGAACCCAAACCTAATATATATATATATATATATGTGTGTGTGTGTGTGTGTGTGGATGTTTAAACGAGAACAATATTCAAATAAGAGAACACGAAAATGATCAAATCACGTGCAAAATCACATGTGATTTACACTAACAATCAAAGCAAAGGTGTGCGGGTGATGTGTGGCCGCGACTCAGGTCGTGATCAAAGTTGCATGAATCACATATGATTTCACACGTGATTATGGTGAGAAGCGTAAGAAGAGATCGCGACCCTTGAATCAATCCTAATTGAGTGTCAAGACTAATGAGGTACACCGAGATGCACAAAATCAATTCATTTTTAAAGCACAATTTATAGGTGGGCATGATATTAAAAGTGGTCAAAGGTTCAAATTTTTTGTTGGTGATTTTAGTGCCACCAATAAGTGTAATTGGAAGTAATACGTGTTCTAATATAAATCAGGAGGTGAGGAGTGCACACTTGTTATAAGGCAAGTATGATCCTGGAAACGACGAAATGGAGGAGGTCAAGAGGAAACGCCCTTGCAGGGTCCCTAAAAGCTCTTCGAAATTTTGGACTTAGGATGTAGTGAGAAAACCTTGATCAGAATTAAGACTTAGTTTGAAAAACATTGTTGACCAGAAGCTCTGGTTGGTAAAAGGCTCTTCAGACTTAGTCTGGTTGGTTCTGGAGTAAGGCTTTGGACGAAGATTCTGGTCTAAGGTTCTGGACCAGAAGCTCTTGTTAGATACTTCTGGTCTCTTTTCTGATCACATGTGACCAGAGTTTCTAGACTCATACATCCAGAACTCTGAGGCGGTTCCAAGTGCAATTATTATTTATTCATGATCTTACAAGTAACTGCTGTAAACGTCCACTACTCATAAAATTTTGCCGAGATGCCATTTCACTCATTTACTTGAGTGGGTATAAATAACAATTTATACTAACCTTTGGTGATGCTTTTTGAATAACCCTCCTATACTCGCTGTAATATTGCTCTCGTTTTGTGCCTAAATCGAGAAGTATTCTTGAGTCTTATCCCATATTGAATTTCGTGATACCCGAGCATAGGGTCGAAATATCAATTCGAAAAGTGAACTTACACGATTCTCAAACGATCCGATTATTTGATCGATTACCCTATTTCCCACCTACTTTTCCCTAACATTTTTTCTTATAATTCTAACCTAAAACTTTTTTTCTCACACAATAGTTCACTTATATATATGTGTGTGTATGTATGTATGTATACCCTTTTTAGTAATTCAATGATAAAGAAAAGAAAATGGAGGTGGAATTGGTATATGAAAGTTGGAGGGTGACAAATGATGAAGGTTAGAAAATAGAAGAAAGTGGGAAAAGCGGGCAGTTGGAAAGTGGAAAAGCAGCTTTTTACCAAATCCTTAATTAATATATATAAAACAATTAATTAATGGATTATGCAAAACCATTTCTATTATTATATATACCTTATTTATATCATATTCTCTTCAACAAAAGAAACAAACTATTAAACCAGCAAAGCAAAAAGAAAAAACTAAAAAAACATGGGAATAATAAATAATGGTAAGCAGATGCATAGTTCCAACACCAACTTAAAAACCATTTACAAAAAAACAACAGCAAACATCGGGAAAATTATATATATAAGTATAAATACACACACCACATTGCCAAAAGTACAAAAATAACAATAAATAGAAATAAATATGTATGATAATGTTTGAATTATTATTTATATATATAATAGCAAAACTTGTAAAATAACGTAAACCATCTTACTTTAACGTAACAAATGGCACATCATGTTACAATTGATAAAAAAAACAGAGCAAATAAATGTCCGGTATCTTTAATTCAAAAGTTAGGTTTAACAAAAAAATAGATCGTACACAAAAAAAATTCTCTATTTCAAATGGTATAAAAGTTGTTTTCGGAACTACAACTAACAAAATAAACTTTTAATGCAATTAATTTTAGTAAAAAAAAATTTGTTGTTAATTTCTTATTTTCCAGTTTTTGAATATTTGGTTTATTTTGTAATTTTTTAAGTATATAATATTTATATATAATAAACTAAATTTACACATTCCTCATCTCACATTTGGTGAGATTTACGTACATCTTAACATCTCAAATCCTTAGGGAATTTATTGGACTTACTTAATTGGAGTTATTCAGGAAGAATTATTAAACATTTACTAAAGGCACATGGAAGATTTAATTTCTACTATCTTTTAATGAAAGAAATGCATGTGGCCTATAAATAAGATGTATTTTGGTCATCTCTCCAAGAGACATTTACATTTAAGCAAATTGTAGCAAAGATTCATCACAAATTGGGAGGGTTAAGAAGAGATTTAAAAAGAGTATTCATTTGTTGTATCAAATGCTACTTTGTTGTGTTTCCTCTATATTTCTTTTTTTCTTCAGTTTTTACTTATTCTAAGACTTCAGTTTGTACCAGTGTTTAGGTATTCTAAACCTTCATGTTTGACAGTTCATGGTGTAAGCCTTGGGAAGCCAACGGCTTTCTAGATTGCATCATGGTTATGTCGAATTTTACTTTCAGGTAGGGTTTTTTTGTCTATGGTAGAACTTTTTGATTTGACAATATTTTTTTCGTTTAATTTTACTTTTCATCATTGGTTTAGCCTACTTACAATCATCAAACTTGGTATCATAAAATCAAAACCTTTGTCCAATTTTCAGTATATTCTATTTTTTTTAATATCATAATAAGAAGAATATATAGGCATAGCACACTTTATATTTAAGTTGATCATGTTTTTTTTTTCATTTTCTTGATCTTACTTTTTTAGGCTATTGTTTTCATTGTTTAACCATTTAATCTGATAATAGCTAGATCACATTCTAAGAGTAAATCATGCATTCAATTAAAATAATCATTCAACCATTGAACGATTTTGTCGTAATAATTTGGTATCGATATGTCATCATGAATTCACACAATTATTGGTAAAGTTAGAATGGGTTAGTAAGACCTCTTGGCTGTTAAGATATCTGACCTGATGATTTCACTCGTTGAAACTAGTGTTCTAGAAAGTACACATGAGAACAAGATGTATCTCCTACATCTAGCTCGCTAACCCCATGGTCGTTGTTTTAGGCATGGCGCACACCAATGCCTTTTTACTGTTGAAGAAAAAATCAACTTCACATTTTATACTTTTTTGCAAGATCTATTTATGAATATATTATTTTTTTTATATGAATTCGAATTGCACAGTATAAATGAGTAATAGTAGAAACACAAACAACAAATTAACGCACTACCCACATGCACACTCACATACACTTGTCTTAAATTATGTGTTCTTGTATGATTCTCTTTAAAGTTAAAAAAATAACTTTATCAATCGTCATGTTTTATCGACTGATTCAAATGTAAGCTATAAATGACCAGGAGCAGAGCTATGAATATCCAATCGGGCTCCCATGTACCCGCTCAACATATTTACATAAGTAGGATTATTTTAGGTATGAAAAGTATACCCGCTAAACTTTAAGGGTATTTCATGATATTAGAAAAGACACGAAACGTCAACCAAAAAAGTACCAAAACTAATTCTACCTTTAAAAGGCTTTGTTTCGGCCTATGGAATCTCAGATATCAACTCTGACATTAACAAAGCATCTGTCCGTGTGTGTGTGTGTGTTGGGGGGGGGGGGGGGGGGGGTTGATTCGTAAATATGCAAAGGAATGCCAAAAGCAAATGCAACTCTATGGGGAAAACAATTTCTTCATTCTTCCACGATACAAAAAACTCCCTTGAAATCGAATAAGAAACTTAAAAATCCCTTAAAATCAACCAAAATACTTCAAGTTCCCTCGAAACAATGAAATTCAGCTAAAAAAACATTGGACGACTTTGTGGGCCTTTGATCCACTATAAAGACGTGTACCCACTTGACAAAAAACTTGAGTTCGTCAACATTATTCAGACCCGAATAATCAAGAAAAAAAAATTGAATATCGAAGTAACTAGTGAAATTGACAAAAATAGTCAATCCATAAAAATCAATTCATTTTTTAGCCATGTCAGAAATCCACTTCCCCAAATAGTCATAGCGTTTGTTTTTTAAGAGGTGCTGAAGTCTGAAGTCTTATTTCACTTCTGAACAATAAGATGTGGTACTGAAGTTTGAAATCTGAATCAATACGACTGTTTGTTTTTGTAAAAATTATATTGTTGAATTTATAGATCAATTTATACAATCTCATATATATTCAACATCGTTATGAACTTTATATCTAAATTATATAATTAGCGTTCATTTTAATGAAAATATGTCATCAACGGTATTTAACACATTTAAATCCTATTAAAATACATCAATTATGAGCGGTAAGGATCTATTTGGTGAGGATCAATTAAGAGAAATGATCGATTAAAGTTAATCAATCGAGAAACGTTATTGTCGAGAGGTTGGAGAACAATAAGAGGTGAATAAGAGGTTAGTTAACCTCTTATCAGATAAAAGGATAATAAGACATAAGTGATAAGTGGTCATTAAGAGGTAAAATTGAAAAAACAAACAGGACCCTAGATTTCATAAACATACTTCTCTCTTAATTAAGAACTTAAAAACTTCATACATATAGGAGGCTTTATTTTCGCCAAAGAAAGAACCGCAGCCGGAAGTATCCACAACCCTTCGCCACAAATCAAACCCGAAGCCACCGAAGTCGCCATCAATTCCGCCCTTTTGGCATTGAGTTTTTGCCATACCAACAAAACCAAACTTCCGATACACATATCGATACTGAAATACCCACCGACCAAAAAAGGCACGGCCATGCATATCGGCAACGGCATCCACTTCCCGATCTTTTTCGGTAAAATATCTTTCACCACGTTAATTCCAACGGCAAACGCAAAGAATCCGTAGCATAAATCTAAACAATGTTTTGGTAAAGCGGAAAAGCCCTGAACCCCAATAATCGCCATGTTTCTAAAAACTATTGCAAATGGCGCTTTATATTCTCCATTAGGGTTACCAACATCGAACGCTTTAAAGAATAAGGATAAAGTGAGCGGTGATACTAGACAGCCGATGGCTGTACCGATGGCTTGACTAATAAGCATTGTTCTTGGTGAAGTTAGTGTGAGATGGCCGGTTTTCAAATCGTGCATTAATGTGCTAGAAACGTAAAGAACGGACTTCATAAGCCCACAACCGACCAATCCAGCCACCACTCCGTGGTGTTTTCCGGCTAATGCCGCCATCAGAAAAAGCCCGATTTTTCCGTAATTATAGGCCATGTCCCAATCGGTCAAACCGGTTCCGTAAGCGTTGCAAAAGGCTAAAGATGGAGCGATAACGTAAGCTATAATAACGTAATACCATTTAACCTCCGGAAATATTAAGGGTATTATAAACGCGTTAAAAATGGCGAACGAAATGTATCCAACCATTCCGACCCACATGGGTATGGCTTCTCGGATGAAAACTTCATTTTGTTGCCGTTCCTCTTCTGTAACTTCATTTTTCCCACCTATAGCTGCATTAAGACAATTACCATTTGGTAAGATTAAGCATTAAGCACAACTTTTGAAATTGAAGTAGCATTAGAAATAAGTCGTTTTTCTTTCTGAATTTACCTAAATTAAGGTTTTCCTTTTTCAATCTGCCGTAGATACTTGCATACGTGAAATATAGGATCTTAATGAAGTTGTAGAGTCCGTCACCTAGGAGGAGAGCGATTGAGATAAAGACCTTGTAACCATTAAGACTTTCCATACTGCTTTCTGGCACATTAGAAGGAAACCATTCTCCCTTTTGTTTTTCGATAAGTGGCCACATTATACCCCATGAAATCACAGCTCCAAATAGCAAAGAAAAGCTCACAATATGAGGGCAAATCATCCCAGTTCCCACATAAGTCATGCTAAAATCGAAGTAAAATCTACACCAAATAGAAATCCCATCATTTAGAATTATATATATATATATATATATAGGGGCAGGTTCAAATGAGAACTCAAATTTGGTTGTGAACGTGAGGACAAATGAGAGCGGGACACGTGTCTGAATGTAGATTATTCAGACTTGATATAATATTTATTCGGTCTGAATAATGCTTATTCAGTCTGAATAAATACTATATTTCTTTGAGTTCTCATTTGAACTATCCTCTCTCTCTCTCTCTCTCTATCTCTCTCTCTATATATATATATATAAATAGAGAAAGAACCCTTACGTTTTCTTATAAGCTTCCAATCCGAAAGTAGGGAATTGGGCAAATCCACATTCTCCTTTTCCAGTGAAAAACCACTGAAAGATTGCCCACAAGAAACTAAACGAAAAGAACTTGGCAAACCCCTTGATTTGCTTCCTATAATCGCATGTGAATAAAGAAAAGAAAAGAAAAGAAAAAACTCGTTAAGGATGCAAAAAGGTTTATTTTATGAAATATGTTACAAATTAACGTACTTTGCCATCGCGTCTCCCTGACTATGAAATCCATTGATAAGAACAGCCGTGGCCATGCCACTTGGGAATACTAACTTATAATCAACAATCAAGATCTGTTGAATAAAACTGTCAATATGTAATACATATATATATATATATATTTCGGATATAGAGAATTAATACAGACATTTCATGCACCTTTCGAAGTGGAATTAATACAAAAAGACCAGCAAAACAGATTAACAAAGAGTAGCCAATCATCCAGCCAACACGAAGTTCTTTATAAGTCCCTGGAGAATTTGCACCTCCTGCCAACTCATACGTCTTCTTATTCAGAGCCAGTAAGTAAGAACCAAATCCACCTAATAACCGAATAATATTCAAATTTAAAGACCAAGAAACACATTGCAATATGTAAAAAGAAAAAAGAAAAGAAAAAGAAGAATTAAGATTTGAAGATTGAAACCTCCGATGGCGATGGTGTAACAAGCAACTGAACATGTCTGAATCATGGTGTTTTCGTGCCTAGTAAATGGAATGGTGGAAATCCCAGATTTTTGAAGGATTTTTGTCCAAGTTTTCATGTAGACAAAACCAAGAAGTGCTGCTGATACATTCAGATTAGGAGTCATCCCAGTTGTGAGATTAAGTTTCATGGCTATAATAGTGTAAATGCTTCCTAAAATAATGCTTGCAATAACTCCTCTAATTGTGATCTGTTTTGTCCATGGTTGCAGCCTCTTTGAAACTTGAAGGTGATCATCATTATCATCATCTTTCTTTTCAGTCTCCTCCCTCTCTCTTTCAATCTCTCCACTCTCCTTCATTTCTGTGTTTCTCATCGGTTTAGAATTAGATATCAAAAGAAATGCATCCAAAAACAATATAAATTATGCAAAAAAGAAAATCTTTAATATAGTAATCACTCACCTTGCAATTTCTCTTTTCTTCAATGGAGGAAAGGATAACGGATAGAGTGAAGTTAAAAATCAAGTCAACTGGCAAATGTTGCTTTCATAACGTCCTTCCTTTCTCCCTGGAAACCTGCATAAATATATATACATACACACACACATATATATATAATATTATGCAAATACCCTCTTCATTTGCATTAATATGTGTGTGTGGGGGGGGGGGGGAGAGACAGCCAATCAGCAAAGCTGCATATGAAGTTTGTCTCTTTGATCCAATACTTAAAAACTAAAGAATTGATGAGATGTCATGCATGTACTATTATACTCACTAATCTACCAGCTGAAAGTACAATCATTGACTTTTATATTCAACATTTCAATCCTTAAAAGATAATTAACAATCATTCATTTGATCTCAAAAATGTATATCTAATTATAAACACGATCGATTAATCATAGTTCCATGAACATTTAATGCAATAATCTGATTGGCTATATGGGTCAATGAGAGATTCTTTTTGTTAGATTAAGGATCCCATCAAACTCTCTGTAATATCTCCTTCATGTTAGCATATATATATATTATTTGTTGCATATGCTAAAGAACGATTTCATGCCAACTGTAGTATATACAAAATTCAACTATAAATTAAAACAATATTTGTTTATGGTACAACAGATGCTTCAATCCACTTTTGTTTTAGAAACCGATGTTTCAATTGGAAATGGACTTAAAATCCCCAACTTAATGCAGAAATCCAAACCGACAGTAGCAAACAAAAAGATTAGAAGATTCTCTGATATAAAAACTGCACCACTGAAAGCATGCGACAATATGCTACCAATTTCCAACTCCATAGGCGGTCCTCCTCCTAATGTACCAAGGCCTGCATTACAAATTCAAACAAAAATGTGTAAATGCAGTGCCTAAGTATGTCTAATGTCTTAATAGAATGCTTTATAGGACTTAAGTACATAACACCAAACAACTGTGTGTCCTATAAGTTGAAAAGACGTTTTTGGGAGTCCCAACAAGTTTTTTAGGACATTTTGAAATAAACTGTCCTATTAGTCTTTTTATATGACATTATTTAAAAAATTGTCTTATAGGAACAAGTGTCCTATAATAAGATGTATTCATATGATACTTCTCAAAAGTGACCTATAAAAAAGAACACTTTTATTTCAAAGGGTTCTAAAAAATTTGTTATGACACCCAAAAGCGTCCTATCAACTTACTGTAACACCTTTACGGAGGATGCATAATTGTTAGGTCCTATAAAGTAGTCTATTGGGACATTTAGACATATTTGGCGTTATATAAATCCAATTTTGCTGTAGGGATGTAGTCCTAGCTTCAACTCTTATGAAAACCAGTAACGCTTTACCACTTATCATCAGATTGTATTTGAAGCATAAAGATACTAAGGGCATGTTTGTTAGCAGCTTAATGAGCTTAATGGGACTCTCAGACTATTTGGTCTGCTACATATGACTGTTTGGTAGTGGCTTAATTATATATAAGTGGCTTATTCAATAAGCTTTTAGGAGGAGCTTTTTGCAGAAAGCCAAGTTTTTTTCCAAAACTGTCTCTTCCAATATCCAGAAAAGAACACGCTCCTTCCATTTATGGAAAAACTCTCCCAAACAAAAACCTTCCCGATCTATACAGACAGATTAATCGACACAGACAACTTTATCCATACATAACTTAATGAAAAACCAACCAAACAGTCTCTAAGTAACGAAATTAAGGGAACAAAGAGTCTCTATATCCTATAATAAACATGAACCATATAATATGTGTATGTGTGTGTGTATATATATAGAAGGTAGTTCAAATACAAACCGGTTGAAGGATACAAACTATACAAACTGGTTCAAATCACTATAAACATAATTTTTTCATGATTTTTTTTCATCAAATGCTATGATTTAAGATATTATTACACATATGTTTGTTTCATAATGAAAAAGTTTCACATGTATTTTTTTTCATAAGTTGAAAGTTTCTCGTATATTTTTTTATGAAAAAGTTTCACATGTATTTGTTTCATAATGTAAAAGTTTCACATGTAAATTTTTCACAAGGTGAAACAAACATATGTGCAATAATATCTTAAATCATAGCATTTGATGAAAAAAAAATCATGAAAAAAATTATTTTTATATTGATTTGAACCGGTTTGTATAGTTTGTACCCTTCAACCGGTTTGTATTTGAACTTCCTTATATATATATATATATAGAGGCTCCTTAAAATGCAAACCAGTCAAAGTTACAAACTATGCAAACTCGTACAAATCAAACATATGTGTAATACTATCTTAAATCATAGCATTTGATGAAAAAACATCTTGAAAAAAATATTTTTTATATTGATTTGTACGAGTTTGCATAGTTTGTAACTTTGACTGGTTTGCATTTTAAGATGCCTCTATATATATATATATATATATATATATATATATATATATATATCTTTAATCGGAAGATTTGTAAAAATACCTTTGACAAAGCCAAAAGCTGCAGAAGTTCCAGTCTTGAGCTGAAAATTGTCAAAATCACGACGAACAGCATACCGGAAGGTGACACCAAATAATGCACAGCTGATGAGAGTGATTACTGAAGGGAGTATTATCTGGGAAGTTTCGGTCGTTTGAGATAAGGAAATAGGCAAGCTTGCCAAGGTGCCAACAATGGCAGAAATTGAAGCAGCTTTTATAGATTCAAATCTCTCTTTGTTTTTGTACATTGCCTCTCTTTCTGTTTCTGTCATCATTACATCTCTATCTCCAACTCCAACATCAAGAGAGCGTTCTGCTTCTTCAACCAGTGCTCTTGCTTCTGATAATTCCTTCTGGCATTCCTCAATCTTCAAATATATAAATTAGAAACATATATCTCCATTAGTAACATATGATTTCAACTTTGGTTGTCAATGAGTCGGAGATCTGATCCATTTATATGAACCTAATGAAATTGGTCCATTTAGATGAAGGCCAAGTTATCAAAAATCCCAAAGAAATTTAAGTATGAAGGGGGTTGTTTGTTTACCTCTTAACAGTTCTATTAAGAGGCAACATCTGAATTGCTAAGAGGTGAATCTTGTTTGGTAAAAAATATGTCTGCCTCCTAATAGTTCCAAAACCCTCTGAATCATTTTGTATCCTGGACCTCCCTTAACCATTCAGAGGCCTAATTTCATTTTGAACAATTACCAAACAATCATATTTCATTTTGCACTATATCGTAAGAGCCACTTAATAATTCTGCACCAAACCATTCAGCAACTGCCAAACAGTCCCCAAGTCAAGCTTCATCACAAAGGAAAAGACAAAGGAAACAGTTTCTTGCTAAATTATAGCATACCCTCTTGCCTTTGCAGATTGCAAACAACCTTCTAATTCATTTTCTTCATTTTATAACCATCCAACGATCCATCTTTTCAATACTTTACAAGATTCAGCATTACATATATTCATTACACTTTCCTAGAGATACCCTTTTGATTTTGAGTCATTTTTATGATCCAATTGACATGGATTTCATTAGTTTTGATGGTTAAAATGTAACTGTTAACGTAAAAGTCAAGACTAATAGTAATTTTGTTATGGAGGTAGTACTACACTTTGTAATCCATTTCTAACATTCAAATTCCAATAGGTTTCTCCTCAATTTAGTGAAAAGGCATATGATTGATGATTAAAGCTTGTGAAGAATTCCCTAATACCAAAATGCATTCAATTGGAGTAAAATTCTTATAATTATTAGGGTTCATGAAGAAGAAACAAACCTCAGCTGCTCTGGTTTCAAGCTGATTGATATATTCTTTCATCTTTTCTCTTTCAATTTCTTGTTTTTCAATCTCAGCAAGTTCTCTCTTGGCCAATTCAACTCTCTGTGTAGCTTTATCCAACCCATCTAACAAAGCCCTGTTTTCTTCTCTATTTAGCAATTCTTCCACCGTTTCGTCTACTACACCTGACAGCAAGTTCTTCAATCCACCGCCATTATTACTCTGGTCCAAGCTACCATTACTGCCATTATCATTAACGGAGTTACTGCATTTGACGGCGAATGAACCAGCCCTTGATGAACACGACGACGATTTAAAGGGGTTCGAGCAATTGTGAAATTGAAATTTGTTGAACCCAATTGAAGGTTTTGGGGAGTAAACGAGTGTGGGATTGGTTGTGGTTGCCATGGTTTCTGGATATCTTGAAAAATAACAGCTTCAAGAACTACCATACCCTACTTCTTTTTTCTTGAAAGAAATTGGGATGAATTACATAAATAGTCCTTCAACTATTATTTTATTTTCATTATGAAAATAGTTTTGAAATTTTCTCAACAATTGGTTTAGTCAACCACGAATTTAACTGCAAAGTTCTGATAGAATTCGGTGCATTAGTGTTGATATCAACTTGTTGGCGGGGTATTTCCATGGGTTTGCCTTGGTATCGTGTTCATACCGTTGTATTGAATGACCGGAAAAATATATAAAAGATCATTGGGCCATGCGGGCTCCCCGTAATAATTATGACACATACCTTTAGCCAATTTAGCTCAATTCTACTTGAGCATCCAAATCTGGGTCAATCCCAGCAAAAACATCTCTAAACAAGGTTCGAGCACCATGCCAAATGTGTCCGAAGAAGAAGAGCAAAGCAAATGAAGCATGTCCAAAAGTAAACCAACCGACTTTATCGAGAAAGATTACTTTTTTTAGGTTATACAAATTAATAATAGATTTGATCTAGATTAAATGAAATCCATGATTCAGTATATTATTTATTAAATACATGTATATCTTAATTAGTTCCATCGCTACCTTAATAAGACCAAAATAAATAACCTCAATAAATTTCATAATAAAATTTCATATAAAATATGATCTGATGAAAATAAAATGTACATAAAAGAGAAATAAAAGGAAGAAAAGTTGTTTTCCTAAAATTTATTGGTTTTACCGTCTTCAATGAACTCTCTATTTTATTATTTGGTTATGTTTGGCAAACTAGCTGATAAGCTAGCTTGTGACTAATAAGCTAGCTGATTACTTATAAGTTAGCTGGTAACTGATAAGCTAGTTGAAAAACAAGTTATATTTGGCAAAAACTAGCTTATAAGAATGTAAAATGACAAAAAATGACATCTTAAAAAAACAGTTAATTACGAACATTTTATATTATAATTCGAATAATTTTTCAATAATATAATTAAAATAAATTTCTGATAATATAATATGCTAATTAATACAAACAAAATAATATAATATGTTAATGAAAATAATTTAAAATTGATTATTATATATACACAATATAAATTTTGAATTGGTTAAAACAAATTTTTTAAAATATATATATTAATCTATGATTTTAAATAAATAACCATTACATATAATATGAATTAACAATAAAATTATTCAAATTCGCATATTATAATTAATTAATATTTTTCAAAAATATAATTATTAAATAAATTACATATTTTCTTACAATTATTTAAACATATTTTTATTATTTATAAAATAAAAATAAATATAACTTTAATATTTATGTATCTTACATAAATGTTTTTATAATTGTTATATTTATTTTTTGATATCTAAATATATTGAATAATAATTAAAAAATAATTTATATGATAGTTAATAAAATTTATAAATAATTACTATTTATTATTAGTAATTACTGTATAGTTAAAATTAATTAATAATGTGTAATTAAAAGATAATAATTTATCATTAATTTTAATTTCTATAAATTAATGTTAATGTTAATGAATAATTAATATTTATTTAAAACTAACATTTATTAATAATTAATATTTATTAATAATTAATATTTGTTTATAATTATTAATAATAGTAAATAAATAATACTAATCAGGAGTATAATTGAAAAAAATGTCAAAAAGCTTCTCATAAGCTACTCCAAGTAGCTTATCGATAAGCTAGTTTATAAGCTGACTTGTAAGCTAGCTTATGTGCATCCAAACGATTACTCAAAAAATAAACTAGCTTATAAGTCAGTTTATAAGCTAACTTATTTTTGCCAAACAATATCTCTATCTCTATTTTACTCTCCAAATAATCTCAAATGAACTCTCTATTTTACTCTCTTTAATAGAGAAATAAATAGTAACTCTCTAAATATAGAGAGTTACTATTCACTACTCTCTATTTTTCCTAAACTTTTGATAATTACAAAATGACCATTCATTCCTATAGATTGTTGTATTTTTATTCTATTTGTTGTCTAATACCAATTTTAATAAACTAAAATTATGTATTTGACAAAGAAATTTATCTTCGTCTTAATAAGTATAATGTTATTGTGAAAATAAAAAATATTAGAGTATAAATTATAAAGTTGATAAATATAAGGATATTATTGAAAATCTATGTAATCAAAATAGAAGAGAATATGCTTAAAATATTCTCTTTTAAAGAGTAAAATAGAGATATACATTGAAGAAGAAATGTCACATTCTCTATTTCACTCTCTATAATAAAAAATAAAATAAAGAAATACATTAGAAATGCCCTTATAGCTAGCCCAAAGAAACTAGTTGGTGTTTAAAATTTACTCATTAGCATTTTATATTTGTTCCATGCAATATGATATTACTACTAAAAATTATATATATATATATATAATATATATATAGGGAGGTTCAAGGAAAATCGTTAAAAAAAACCCGAAAACCCGAATAACACTCTAGGAGGCTTCCATGTGAACGGTATGCACTAATGCATACACGCGTTTTTTGTTCCTATGCATCAATGCTTCTATCATTACAGATGCATTGATGAATATTCACTAATGCATGTTACAAATTACCGGTATGCATTATTGCATACCGTTCAGATGGAAGTCTTCTAGGGTGTTCTTTAGTTTTTTTTTTTTTAGCGTTTTTCCTTAAACTTCCTTTTATATATATATATATATTTTTTTTTTTGAACAACGACTAAAAATTGTATATTATTTGTAATTTTTAATTATGTTACGTATTTATATGAAAGAAATATAGACCAACTTTCTATTTATTTATTCGTACATTTTTAATGTAAAAATACATCGTTTTAGCACCATTTGATAACTATATGGAAATTTTAATTCCTTTTTTATGCATACTCAAAATTCAAAACGATGGATTATATATATGTGCTCTTAATGTGTTATTCGGTTAAAAAAATATTATCTTTAAAAAACATTAATATTGAAAACGATTTGCAAAAAGTATGACACTTGGGTTTTTATATTATCTTTTGAGTCTTTATGGTTATTTAAGTCGATTTTTTTTTGAACAGCAGCGTTAGCGTTAGTGGTCATGTTAGTAACGAGTTAAACTCCAACCCCTGGGGCGCGCGGGATCGAACCCTCGCATCTCCACATAGCCGCATCACCTATGAGGAATAATACCTCCACCATTTTAGGAGAAACCACCACTCTCAAGGCTCGAACCCGAGACCTTGAGGATGTTGTAAAACCTCGATACTGCTAGGCCAAAAGCCCTTTGGTTATTTTTTGAGAATTTATGAAAGATTTTTCATTTAAGATAAAAACATCACATACAGACGAATATTAATTCTTAACCATTTGACCATTGCATTTTGTTTACACATTTGACAGATAAACATTAAATACCACTATCTACTTTATTTCTTTTCTTTTCTTTTCTTATATTATTATTATATATTTATATTTATATTTGTTTATTTGATAGGCATGTTACTGTAAAGATGCATAAAAGTCTAATGATTTGAATAATCAAGCTCGGTTCGTTGAATGGTCCTTCAAGGACTAAACACCGATTCAAATAAGTCTTTGGGACTTAACAATTGAGGATCGGGCAGAAAAATGATATAGGTTAAGGCTTGGACGTTCGACCTGAAAAATGATATAGGTTAAGGCTTGGACGTTTTGGTGACCAAATTGGGCCCTTTTGAAAACCAAATCTGGCCCAGTCAAGGATCTTTGTAATGACTAGTTATTAAAAATCCTGTAACTGACAACAAAATGACTCGTTCTTTCATATAAAAAAATATGTCCCGGTCGAGAACTGCTTAGAACTGTTGATTCTAGACCAATCTTAGCTTTTAGACCAAAGATTGATTAAGGAGGTGGATATTTGTTAACAGTAGGATCGAGGCCGATCCTTGTGCATTTCTATGCACGTGTATACGTCTTTTCTTTCTTTTGATGTTGCTTGATTTCAAAACCTTTCTATTTGGGATACATATCACAAACACACGTAAGTTAGAGGCTAATTAGTCCATTCTAGAATTTGCAATTAAAATCTCAATTAACATGTCATCTCTTTGGATCATACTCAATTGGGGCTAATTCCCCTTTTTCCAAAGAACATATATTTATATATAAGGCATATTTATCATCTTTGGTGAGATTTAAACCATTAACCTTCTAGAGGACTGATTTCCATCGTTAATCCATACCAGTAGGTCGATGACCCATTGGTGGCTTATTCCCCATGTTGGCAAGTCCCATATATGTTGATACTTTCACTCCAATTGGCTAACTACAAAAATACAATAATCACAAACCTATCTTAATTTATTGGCATTGAAAGAAAATACATCTCTGATAACACTTTTTTGATCTCATACAATTTCTATACATATCAAATATGACATTCATCATAGGCAAAGAAAATCTTGTTGGAAACAGTTTTAAGAAAATTTATACACGAGTCAAATTATTAATATACTCATGGAACTCGATCATATAAAGTATCGGGTAGGTCTTGAACTTGATATGTATGTAGTACTCTTCTTCCACCTATAAACCAAAGATAGGTTTTAGGATGCCAATAAGATATGACCATGTTCGGGGTTTTTTTCTTTCAAAACAATGTGTCTAACTGATATAGTTTTGTTGTCGTTTAAAAAAACATATAGTTTGTAGAACTATGATCTAAGGCCTAAGAAAATGTCATTGTGGTCTTTGTAACCAAAGCTTGTAACCTAATGCCGTTTCTAGCATATATTATGTTAGTGGACAAAAACATCTAAAAGTCAAACCAAAAATCATAGAACAATCAAAATTAAAGCAATAAATTAGTATCCACCTTTGTAAAACTAAGGGCGCGTTTGGTTCGCGGGATTTGGTGGGATTTGGATTTTAAATCCAATCCATTCCGGTGTTTGGTTTGCCTAATGGTAAGGATTTTAAATCCATGGATTCATTTAAAATCCCATGAACATTAGATTTTGAAATCCTTGGCGGATGCCTGGGATTTCACGGGATTTCGTGAAATAATGTTTTTAAAATGTTAAAAACATTTGTTTTGTAATAATTGATTAATAAAAATGTAATTTAATTATTTTTATATTATTTATATTTTTATATAAATTATTCAATAGTGGAAATCAAATCCATTCAAATCCAAATCCCTCCAAATTCAAATCCTTCCATGAAATCAAACGGTTGAACCAAACGGACCCTAAGAGATTTTTTATCTATTAATAAGATGGTTGAACACGAACAACAAATATATTGTAATTTTTCTAATTTAATTACTTTTACAACTAATTAAAAATTGATAGAAAAACATACATTATCAACAATTAAACAAATAAATTTTTAAACTTGTTAAAAAAAAACTCATTATCGATATCAAAATCTTAGATATTTTATTTTGATAGAATCTTTTTTATATATCTTTATAAGATATAAGTAATGTACTAAAAACAATAAAAAAACAAAGCGAAATATCAAGAAAAAGGAAAAAAAAAAATCATAAAATTGGAATTGTTATCCGTCGGTGTAATGGCTTATTTTGGATTCTTTGTTTTATTTTGGCGGTGTGTAAATGCATTTATATTTCGGATGACTTATTTATGTCCTCTTTTAATTAAATCTTTTTATATAATTTACACTCTTTAATGCTCCCTACTTCAGAAATTTATGACAATTTCTCTGAAATCATGACGGTAATTTAACTAAAAAGTTACAAATACTGATGATAGATTTAACGCCGAATTAATTATTAAAAAAAATTATAAAATCATTAATTAAATTCACAATAAATTATTATAAAAATAACCATAATTTGATTAACGAAAAAAAATATCTAAAAATTGGTAAATAAACATTACAAAATTAATTAACAATAAATTATTTATTTAACCGTAAGGAAATGAAATAGATTTTATTTTAACATAATTTTTTAAAAAAATAAACGCGTTTTATTTTGTTTTCTTTTCTTTCCAAATTATCTAAAGAAAGATAAAAATATGAAAAATAATTTAAGCTATACTATACTGCCCTACCGACACCCATTTGGCTAGAATGCTTGGAGGTTAAGGGCTTTGGCCCATACTATATATCACACACTCTTCTCTCCCTTTCCAAATAGAGATTATTGGATTGAAGGTCTTCTCTATTTCCATTCACACTCTCTCTTAAATAGATCGAGATCGAGAAATCTTGATCAAGATCAAGATCAAGATCAAGAATCATGGAGCTTTTCTACTTGCTAGTGTTTGGTGGTTTAGCTATTGTTGTTGCAACAATGGAGCTCAGTAAAAACAACAAAGATCGGATCAATACCTCTTCTGCTTTCAATTCCTTCAAGAACAATTACCTTCTTGTCTACTCTCTCATGATGGGTATCGTTTCTTTCTTCCCACATTATCATTTTCTTGATATGTTTTGCTATCAAATTGTTCTTGATTTGAGTTAAATTACCTATTTATGATTAGGAATTAGATCTGGGTTTTTCAAGATTTATGTCAAATGTTGCTAAATTCTCAATTTTTATGGATCTAGGATACTAATTGCTCTGTTGAATTTTGATATATGTTGAACCCTTTTTGTGGGTTTTAAAGATCTTTTCTTTAAATCAAGTAAGATAGTTAGATTTATTCTTTGGAATTTGGATCCATAATGGGGAGTTGATTTGGGGAGAATCTTGAAAATCTTGATCCATTACAACTCACTTATCACTTTGATGAGTGATTATGCTTTTAATTGTTGATAATAAGTTGTTCTTTAATCTTTACCACTTTGATCATCTTTAACATTGCAATAAATTTCATGGTGGTTTGTAGCTGGTGATTGGTTGCAGGGACCATATGTGTACTATCTTTATACTACATATGGTTTTGGGAAAGGAGATATTGGGCAGCTCTTTATTGCTGGATTTGGATCTTCAATGCTCTTTGGGACAATTGTTGGATCTTTAGCTGATAAACAGTAATTTTCTTTAATCTTTCAGTAAAAAAAGTTGTTTTACAGTTTAAAATGATAAAATGTTGTGAATTTAACTTGAAACTTGTTGTGGTAAATTCAGTGGTCGGAAAAGAGCTTCGGTTACTTACTGTATAACTTACATTTTGAGTTGCATCACCAAGCATTCACCTCAGTATAGAATTCTGATGGTGGGACGAATATTGGGAGGGATTGCCACTTCTCTTCTCTTCTCAGCCTTTGAATCATGGCTTGTTGCTGAACACAACAAGGTGAGATGTAATATATATATATATATATATTATATTTATATAGATATATGTATGTATAGATACATACACGCAAATTTCTTTATTGTAAATACCAAAGATCTGCTATTCTATTGATGCCGGTTAACCAAAATTTCTAATTTTGATCTATTGGCATTGTATAACTTCAATGGTATATAGTCTGATCCTTAGGTGGTTATACTTTTAGAGGTCATGGGTTCAAATCCCCTTTTTCCATTGTCTATTATCAAGATAAAGTGACAAATTTAATTATTTTTTTCCGTTACTAAATTGAGTGTATGGCTATCATTAGATTCAAGATTTATGCTATAAGATGGCAGACTGATTGGTTCATATGACCGTTCCATTGCATTATCTAGTAGACCATAATGTGAATTTTTGGTGATGATATTTTATGTTTAGTTCTAACTTATCTTCTATTTTGTTAGAGGGGTTTTGAGCAACAATGGCTATCGATAACGTTCTCCAAGGCAATCTTTCTTGGAAACGGATTAGTTGCCATATTGGCTGGTTTATTTGGGAATCTATTAGTTGGTTCATTGGCTATGGGACCCGTGGCACCATTTGATGCAGCTTCTATCTTTCTTGCCATTGGCATGGCTATCATTATATCATCCTGGACTGAAAATTATGGTGATGCATCGGAAAGCAAGGATTTAATGACCCAATTCAGAGGAGCTGCTGTGGCAATTGCTTCTGGTCTTTCTCTCCCCCTTCCTTTTATACACACACACACGTATACATACATATATATATATATAATGGAAGATCAAATTGGAACCATAAATATTTTGAGAACCATGAGAACCGCTATATGCATTGATGCATATACAGTTATAGACTATATGAATTTCAATGAGTATATGCACGAATGCGTATATAGTACACACTCATTGATGAATATACTAATTGACAGATACATATTTATGCATCAATGCACACACACATTTATATAAATATATATGCATAGAGGGAGGTTAAGGGGAAAACCCCCAGTAACCGTTCATCTAGACGGCATGCACATGTGCATACAAGTAATTGAAGTTGTTTCTTGGTTTCTATGCGCGTGTGCATATCGGACAAATTACTTGTGTGCACATATGCATACCGTCCAGAAGAACAGTTACCAGAATGTTCCTCAGTTTTTCATTTTTTTTGCGGTTTTACCTTGAACCCGACCCTATATGCATATACTGGTTCTCAAAATATATATGGTTTTCATTTGAACCTGCCCCTGTATATATATATTATGTATATATATATATATATAGGGTTAGGTTCAAATGTGAACTCATTTTTGGTTGTGAACGTGAGGACGAATCTCAGCCACACATCTTCGGTAATGGTGGACGCGATCACGGAGAATTGACGCGATTCATGGGAGGGTGGAGATTATTAAAGGAGGGGAACCAGGTCAAAGCCGCCTTTATTGACCGGATAAGTGGCTGAGATTCGTCCTCACGTTCACAACCAAAAATGAGTTCACATTTGAACTTTCCTCTATATAATATATATATATATATATATATATATATATTTCTCTGCCTTCCTAAATTATCACCTAATATATATTTTTTTTATAAATTCAGATGAAAAGATAGCATTGTTGGGTGCAATACAATCTTTATTTGAAGGATCAATGTACACATTTGTGTTCTTGTGGACTCCTGCTTTGAGCCCAAATGGTGAAGACATTCCACATGGTTTCATTTTCGCTACTTTCATGTTATCCTCCATGTTGGGAAGCTCTTTGGCTTCTCGTCTGTTGGGCCGTGCATCAATCAAAGTCGAGAGCTACATGCAAGTTGTCTTTGTCGTTTCTTCTGCCTCTCTTTTGCTTCCCGTTGTTACAAGCGTATGCAACACTTTCTTTTCTTTTTAACCTCATTTTTTACATTCATTCATTCACCGAAAAAGATGAAATTTTTTTAAAAAATCTTTTTTTCTTGTTTCTTTTTCAACAGTTTTTGGTGGCTCCTTCTCAAGAGAAGGGTGGAAGCATAAAATTTGCAGGGTGTATTCAGCTGCTTGGATTCTGTGTCTTTGAAGCCTGTGTTGGCTTATTCTGGCCATCTATTATGAAAATGAGGTCTCAATACATTCCTGAAGAGGCTAGAAGCACCATTATGAACTTTTTCCGCATTCCTCTTAACATCTTTGTTTGCATCGTGCTTTATAATGTGAGTTCTCTTGGTCTCTATCTCATTTTTATGCACATATATATATCGGGTCAGGTTCAGGGGAAAACGCAAAAAAAAAAAAAAAAACTGAAGAACACCCAAGGAGCCCTCCATTCGGACGGAATGCACAAATGCATACCGGTAATTTGTAACATGCATTTGTGCATATGCACTAATGCATATATATGCATTGTTGCATAGAAAAGAACAGCTTCTATCGCTTGTATGCATTTGTGCATACCACCCGGATGGAGCTCCCAGGGTGTTTTTCACTTTCCTCTTTTTTTAGTGTTTTCCATTGAACCTTCGTCTATATCTATCTATATATATGTATGTATATATTCGAGCTTTTATTAACCACTCTGTTTTACTTCTACTGAAGGTTGATGCATTCCCAATTACTGTAATGTTTGGAATGTGCTCTGTTTTCCTCTTCATTGCATCTATGCTGCAAAGGCGTCTCTTGGGTGTTGCTGAAAGATCAAGTATGTTCTATATTTGCTTTTAGTTTCTACCATTAAAGATGTCTAACTGTCTTAATAGACTGCTTTATAGGACTTAATATATAGGATAAGACAATTCACAATTGTGCGTCTAGGATGTTATATTTATGACAGTTTTGAAATAAAATGTCCTATTAGCTAAAACACTTTTGAGAAGTGTCCTATGAACACATATTTTTGTAGTACATTTTAAAAAAAATATTGTCATAAAAAGACTAATAGGACGCATAAAAACTTGTTAGGACATTCAAAAGCGTCCTATCAACTTATTGTAACATCTTTACATCAGGCATACAACTGTTTGGTCCTATAAAACAGTCTGTTAGGAAATTTAGACATATTTGACGTCCTAACAGATCTTGTTGTAGTAAGATTGATTGAACATATGTTTATTACTACAAGTGTTTTTTTATGCGTAGATTGTTCATTTTGTATGTTATGTTTCAGGGCAAGACAAGGTGAGGGAATTGGAGTCGGAACCCCTAAACATCGAAGATTAAGAAACATATGGGATTTATAGAAAAAATGGTTACATCATTCTTGTTAAAGTTGTGTGCAATATAGTTTTACGTGTTGAGTTCTTGGAGATCGATGATTTCAAGATGAAGAACACGAAGAGGAAGAATTAAAAAAAGTTGGTTGAAGAATAAGGAAGCGAGTATACTATTAAGATAGCGTAGTATGCGGTTTTCGTAATCTGATACAAGATTTTAAAAAAAATGGTTATTTCTAACTTTCCACATTTTGTAGTATCACAATGCTATTTATTTTTGTAATGTATCAACATTAATGGTATTATTCATTATGAAGCAAAACATTGTTAGTTACAACTTTATGTCACAAACATGTGCTAAAATCTTTTAGTAATTGTTTGAAAAATATATAGTTTTGTTCGTTGCAAATAATTTATATTTCATTTTGCATTATATCATGAAAGCTTTTCAATTATTCTGTATCAAACCATTCAGTATATGTCAAACACGCGCTGATATATATTTGTGATCGTTCTTACTTTTACATCAATTGCGGACTACCTTATTGTGAATGGATTTGATGACGGTTTGCTAGATCTGTACTTTCGCATAAAAAATTGTTCACATTTCGATTCGGTTATTATTAGGGATCATTTGGTTGTATATGTGGTGGACATTTTCTCATACAACCATCGTAAGTTGGGTTGGGATAATCGAGTGAATAAGCCACCGATCTAATGAATAAGACACAAAAAAAAACACACACATGTAGGGACAGATTCGATGCATTGGATACACCATACGCGTAGCACAGACCACCCTTCATTCCTCTGTCGTAGTATAAAAATTTATAGGGTCATGAAAAGTGTCATTATATCAATTTAGTAATGTGTCATCATATATATATTTTGAGACTACAATATACACATAAGTCTACCTTGGTAGAGCTGGTTTGCAAGACTTATCTTTCATCCCATACCCGAGTTTGAATCTTATTGGTGTATTTTCTTAGTTTTTAGTTTTTAATTTTAGATTTGTTATGTTTTTGGAAAAAAAAAATTGCAACAAAAGTCATATACGAAAAATAATGAACTAACCAAGAGACTAAACATGCTTTTGTGAAAATATTCTTATATTTGTTTCTTATAGTCAAATGCTACCACCACTTGATAAAAATTCTAGGTCCGTCCCTACGCACGTGTATTTCTTACCCAATTAGTCAGTCATACACCTCATTAAGCTCATTAAACCAGTACCAAATAGTGTATATATTGTTGATCCCAGTATATCAGGTAACGATGTAATAAAGACAATAAACTATGAAGAACACGTTGAATAACTTTAATATGTCATATATCTCACTTGTAAGAATATGTGTTTACATAGATTTCTCTCTTAAGCTCTCTAGAAAGATATGAATGAAAGTCCTAATTCTAATAATGATATGAATCAATGATCTACTTCTAATGCTAGCCCTAACCCTTTATTTATATTGCTAGGAGTTATAATGAGATAAAGAAACTATAAGAGTTTGAGGCATTATATAATGCCATAATTACAAGATAATTATCATTTCCTTATTTAATACATTTCTAATTCAACCCTAACTCTAATTGTTAAACATTTCCATATTTATGACTTTGTTGATTTTACGCTTTTGGTCCTTCATGTCTTCAGTAGTTGTCATCTCGCATACAATATTTTCAGACCTAACATATATAGATTCTTTAAATCAGGCAACATAGCTTACTGATAAGCTTTATAAATTCTCAAAAAGTTAAGCACAAAGAACTCTCCTAAAACCAAAGTTAAGCACAAAGAACTCTCCTAAAACCACAAGGGTTATAGCCAGGGGCAGATGTATAGGGATAAAGGGGGGTCACAAGACCCCACTGAAATAGTTAGAAAAAAATTATATAGGTTAAAAAAATAAAAAATACTACATTTAGCCTTAGTTCCCTCCAGTGAAATTTTCCAAGGGACCCCATCTTGCTGCCGATTGACAAAAACACTAAAAAAGTCTCTTGAAATCAATTAAAAAAACTGGAAAAATCGACAAAAAAACACTAGCAAAATGGTCAAAAACACTAAGAAAATCTGTTGGAATCAACTAAAAAGCTTTAAAAATTCTTCGAAATACGTCGGGTGACTTTACGCGCCTTTAGTCTACCTTAATGGGACCCCTGTGGACAAAAATTCTGCATCCGCTACTGGTTGTAGCGTACTACATGAGACTACGATGGATGTGATGAAATATCCATCTATAAACATACACAACAATTATAACCATTGAGTTTATCAGAACATATTTTCTTACTATCGTAATTTATCGAAATTAGTTTAGACACAGTATTAAACATATTAAAAATAATCTCCTAAACCCGTTGGTTTTTACAACACCCACCGACAGGTTTATGGGAAGAGAAATAAAAATGGAGAAATGGATCAAAAAATGAAAAAAAAATGTGTGAGAAGGATAAACAAACACCATAATAATTGAAAAGGGGGTCGGCAAGCAAAAATTGATTAGAAACCCACCTAAAATCCGACACAACTCATCCAACTCCAAAAAAACAAGAAATAAAGAAAACCCTACCTTCTTCATAATTCACAAACAAATTCAAATACCCACGTCACGGATTTGCAAGTTTCCGTGTAGATTACCATTAATCAAACAAAAAGTCATCATTTTTATGCCATAAATATATATATATATACATACATATATATATATATACACACATATACATACGAAATACAGCAAGTCGAATGTCATTACACCTTGGATCCTCATGTTCTTTCACTTCAACTACTTTTTCAGTTACTGGGTACGCTTCATTTCTATTCTATCTTATGTTTTTCTTTCAAGCTTAATCATATGATTTACTAAATACCCATTTCAATTTTCATCGTTTTTATATTAAAATAATCAATAATTATTATTATACTTTTGTTTAAAAAGCAGATATACTTGGTCAAAGAACTGCGTACAAGTTACGTATCAAGATTTCTTGTTGATGATATAGATAGTGCCTTTTGATTTGAGTGATCATCTGATTTGGGATATTTTTTAACCGATTCTGCAAACAGATTTGAGTGAAATTTGATCATCATCAATGGCGGAAATGGTTGGTCCGAGGTTATACAGTTGCTGTAATTGTCGAAACCATGTGGCCCTTCATGATGATGTAATTTCTAAAGCTTTTCAGGTCAGTTTTCTTTTTGCTGATTTTGAGTTTATTTAATGAAGTTGTTTAAAGTTCAATTCTTGATTTTGCTTGTTTGATGATCTATCTATCTATGAAGTCCTATCTATATCAATTGTGGGTTTTGAATTCCCAAATTATAGTTTTGTGTAAACAGATGATGTTTCTTGCTGAAAATATAGTACAAAAAGGACATTTTCTTGATCACTTGTTTATATTTGGGAATATTTTCATATACTATTCTCAACTTTGTTTTGCTCTTCTTTAAAAGATGAAGAAAAATGGTGGAAAATATGTTGTTTGTGTTACTGAAATGGATGGTGGAAGGTGGAAACAAGTAATTAGAGACGAAAAGGGGGTAAAATGATTAGCAGCGGATGAATTGTACGAATAGTCGAATACAATAGTGTTTGAGAGCTCAGATCTTTTAACAGAAGTTTGCGTCTTTATATGATTGTTATACAGAGGAAAGTCTACTTTTTAGTTGAGAACTGAGGAACCGCCCACAGTGCGCCATGTGTCCTTCTTCAGGATGAATATTGATCATGAATAGCACGTTTGTAATGAATATGGGCGTGTTATTCATCATGAATCACACGGTGATGATGAATATGTTACAACATTCATGATGAATAACACGTCCATATTCCTTATGAATATGCCACTTCTTAATGAGAATTAGCCCCTATTATGTGTCATACCATCACCTTAGCCATATGCAAAAATATGGCTGCGTACATATGGCAATTTCTACGCTTTTCTATCAAGTTAAATGATGCATCTTTGTTCTTGATTTGGGTTTGTGGCATTAAGTTTCAAGGAATAACAAACCATGTAAAAGGTAGTTTCTTGATAAAAATCTATACATATATAGGGTCAGGTTCAAGTGAAAACCTCAAAAAAATGAAAAACTGAGGAACACCCCGGTAGCCCTTCATCTAGACGGTATGCACGTGTGCATACAAGTAATTTGTAACATGCACATGTGCATAATGCACACGTGCAGAAAAACCAAAAAACAACTTAATTTACTTGTATGAAGCGCATATGGTCCAGATGAATAATTATCAGGGTGTTCCTCAGTTTTCCATTTTTTTGAGGTTTTCCCTGAACCTCCCTCTATATAGTTATATTGCATTGTGGGAAGATTGTTGGAAGGATGCTAATCATGTTATAAGGTCTAGGAGGGGTTATTCCTTCTAATCTTCTAGTACAGGATAAGAAAGAGGGGCTTCTTGTTATTTTTCGTAGCATCTCTAATAATGGAGATATTTCTGTTTGGTTTGAGATGGCTTAGTTGCGGATTGCAAGAAACACCCTTTTTGTCTCTTGGGACAGAGAGGTAAGGTCTGCGTACATCTTACCCTCAGACCTACTGCCAAATGGGGTAGTCTGTTTAGTTTGTTTACCTCTTAACAGTTCCATTAAGAAGCAGCCTCTGAATCACTAAGAGGTGAATCCTGTTTGGCAAAAAAATAAGTCTGCCTCTTAATGGTTCCAAAACCCTCTGAACCATTTTGTATCCTGGACCTCCCTTAACCATAAAGAGCCCTAATTACATCCTGAACAATTACCAAACAATTTTTTTTGCACTATATCATAAGAGCCTCTTAATCGTTCTGACCACTTAATCATTCTGCACCAAACCATTCAGCAACTGCCAAACAGCTTAGATTCTACCTCTGAATGTGGCAGATATACATGGTCTTTTTGGTTTGATTTTGTTTAATTATGGTTTTATAGGGGTAGTTGATTTTTCCGTTGGTTTTAAATTGATATTAGGGAAGAAATGGTAGAGCCTTTTTGTTCTCTCATGCGATGAACGTTTCAATGGGACCAAAAGAAGATAGACACCTAATGACTGGCCTCCACACGGTTGCTGATGTGTTCTGCTCTGATTGCCGTGAGGTATTGGGTTGGAAATATGAACGGGCTTATGAGGAATCACAGAAGTATAAAGAAGGCAAGTTCATTCTTGAGAAATCGAAAATTGTCAAAGAGAACTGGTAGTAAATAGTAATATAGCATATATAGGCTGCTGCAAAAGGATGAAAATGTCTTCTTTTTTTTTCTAAGTGTTGATGCTATCCAATAATATCGTATTGATTGGAAAGTGTTTTCTTCTGTTACGCACATTGTCGATTCTGTCTATCTCCCATGGAAACGTACCTGCATTTAAGATTTAATTATCAACAGCTTTGTTGGGTTATTCAAATTTCTTGTAAATCAATTATCGAAGAATTTGGTTTTTGTGATTCTTTATGTTATGTATGTAAGCTGTAGAATATTTGTTCACTTGGGTTTTAAATAATCTTTAGTTGGTTTCTGTGGTAGGGGTCATATAATATAACACCTATTCAATCTCTTAAAAAGAATAAACCAAACAAACCCAGTATATATTTGAAGGAGAAGATGTACATAAACCTTAGTAATTAACCAAACAAGCCCAGTATATATCTGGAGGATAAGATGTACATAGACCTTAGTAATTAACCAAACAAGCCCAGTATATATCTGGAGGATAAGATGTACATAGACCTTAGTAATAAACCAAACAAACCCAGTATATCTCACTAAAAAATACGTACTGTCTTGAAGTCAAGTCTAGAAGGTAAAAATGTACGCGGACATTGTCATTTAAACCAAACAAACTCTATACCTCACTCAGAGGCAGTAAGATAAAGTCTTTTGAGGGTAACATGTATGCAGATTTTGCTGCTAAACCAAACAAACCCAATATGTCCTACTGAAAAGTAAAGGGTTAAATCTAGATGATAAAGATGTACAAAGACTTTACAAGAGACTCATGCTCTAATGGAAATATATTATTAGAAAGCTACCTTCTATCAAATATAGATGAATCCATATTCATTTCTTGCCATCAAGCAAAATGGGAAAGTAAGAACACAAACACAAAAGACACAGAGGAATGATGTTCAAAATTTGCAATTCAAGATTAAATCAATTATGGGCAACAAATGAATTCAAACATTACACAAATTCTAATTCAAAATGTGAAATAAAAGAAGAAAACAGAAACAGGTTAAATGAAAGGAAAAAAAAAACCGAACACACCCAAGTTAGAAAACACAACCGAAACTCAAAAACAAAAAAAAAACAGAATCACAAAAAAAAAAAATGATTCAAATCTTAGCAAACTAAGCTTTACACTCAGTCAGAAAACCGGCACCTTCTTCTTTGAGACCCATTTCTTCTTAGCATTTTCAATTGCAGCTTCTCTATATTTCTGGAGTTCATTACACCATTGACGATATTGAGCATCAATTGCATCAATCTCTTGCTTCAAATCTTCACACAAATCTTTCTCGCCATTTTCAGAACTTAGACACAAAGAAGAATCATTAGACATGTTTTTATTGCAAGAATCATCAGAAGACACTATTGAGCTCTTCATCCAATCACCAGAATATGTAGATGATAAAACCAATGAAATTTGTCCATTTTGAACCATTATAGAACCTTCAGGTGAAGTAGATCCTCCACTAGAATTAGATGTCACAAATGTAGGTTTCCAATTTGGCACAAATTTTGTGAGTATATCATCGATCAAATGTGCTATGACAGCAACATCTTCATGCAATAGGTCAAGTTGTTCAACCATTTCAAGAGCTATTGAATGAACAGTATCAATATCCAGATAAAATGTGAATCTAATGTTCCTTATTTGACCTGTTAAAACAAAACAAAAACGGAATTGGAACACAAAGAACAATAAATATATATATATATAGAGAGAGAGGGGGGGGGAAGTTCAAATGTGAACTCAAATTTGGTTGTGAACGTGAGGACAAATGAGAGTGCAACGTGTCATATTCAGACTGAATAATACTACATCCAGTCTGAATGTTTTCTTTCATTATTCTGTCTGAATATGACACGTCTTGCACTCTCATTTGTACGTTCACAACCAAATTTGAGTTCTTATTTGAACCCGCCCCTATATATATATATAATGGTTTTACATAGAAACAAAGTTCTTACCACTACAGTCAGCTATTTTCAAGGATAGCAAGATGGAGTTTTCGTGATCCTTTTCTCCTTTGAGTCTGATTTGGTTTTTGTCATTAATGCATTGGATTTCAATTGATGGAAAACGAGGGCTGCTACTGGTGCTTTTCACACATGAGCTACCAGATGACAACTTATTGTCATTACGGTCTATGTCCATTGGACATAAGTTGAGCTTTGGCAGGTTGGATTTAGGCTCAGATACGCGCTCCTTTATATTTTCTAAGGCAAGAAATGGATCTTTAAGAAGCTCTTGTGCAGGCAATCTTTCAGACACCGGAACCAAACACTTCTCTATGAACTGCTTGACTTGTGGGTCTTTCACTTTCGAAAGACCAGCAGGCTTTATACCCTACAATTAAGACATTTATCAGTTTACAAAACAGCATTATGTTCTTATCAATAAGAAGTGAAATAAGACTTCAGAGTTAACTAAGGGGTTGTTTGGTTGGTTTTCCAATAAGTCATGTATGGATAAAGTTGTCTGTGTGTATTAATCTGTCTGTATAGATTGATAAGGTTTTTGTTTAGGAGGGTTTTTTTATAGATGGAACTTGGAAGGAGTTTGTTTTTTTAATTAGGAGGGACAAGTTTAGAAAAAAAAACCTGGCTTTCTGCATAAAGCTCCTCCTAGAAGCTTACTGAATAAGCCACTTTCTATATCATTAAGCCACTACCAAATAGTCATGTATAGCTGACTGAATAAGCTATTAGTCTCATTAAGCTGCTAACAAACAGACCCTAAGTGATAGAAGGAAGTTAACGGTCGGAGAACTTACTGAAGTAACCTTCTTATATATTTGTGCTTGATTTCTGCACTCACTATACGGATATTCACAAGTAATCAACTCTAATATGCACATGCCAAATGAATATATGTCGACAAGTTCATTATATTCCTCTTCATAAAGCTCTGGAGCCATGAATTCAGGGGTTCCTGCAATCCAAATATTATCCAATGAACCGATTAGAAGTTTTGTTAGATTATGATTAATCAAAGTTTATGACACTTTCAAATCCTCTTAAATGAGTTACACTTACCAATCAAACTTTTGGCAGTGGGACGCAGCATCAGAGTTGCTAATCCCAGATCTCCAATTTTCACTTCTCCATGATTTCCATTCACAAATATATTGTCGCATTTTAAATCTCTATGAATAATAGGCGGGTCGTGGCTGTGGAGATAAGCCAAGCCTCGAAGGATCTGCCTGGCCCAATTCTTGATAGCCTTCAAATCAACATTCTTATGCTTCTTGCGGTATCTAAATACAAATGGCATATGTTTAAAGTTTAAAACTTTATTCCAACGGAATTTAATTACAAAAGTAATCAAAGAAACTTACTGTCTCAAACTCCCGGAAGTGAATAATTCAGTGATCATGTTAATGGTTTTCTTCTCGTCATCCACCCAAGAAACGTATGACTTGATTATGTTCTCATGCTTCAATGTCCTCAATAAGTGAACCTCAGAATAAACTCTCTCCAAATGTTCTGGAGATTGCATAGCATCATCTAATCTCACTTGGTTCCAAGCAATTTCAATTCCTTCAACTTCATCAAATCCCTTATATCTGTACATATACCAAAAAGGAGAACATAAATTATAATCATCCATGTTATGTAAAAAAGGCGATCTCGAATAAGGTTAAACAGTTAAACCAGTAACATAAAGTTATATCTACAACTAAAATATAAAAATTTATACATAAAAGGAAATAGGATGCAAGTGCAGAAAGCATACACAGTCTTGAATGCTCCTCTCCCAAGCATTTCATTATACTGAAGAAAAGAAACAGAAAGAACTAAGAAACCAGTAAAAAAATGATCTAGGGCCAATAAACCAAAATATATATATAAAACATGCTTGTTCATATATTTGCAATGATTGTGAAATTATCATATTTTTAAGACCAATTCAATATTACTTCACCAATTGCATATAAATACTCTGCAACATAACCATACAAAAATTCAATTTAGGCAAAACTATCATATGTAACCCTCAGATCTTACCCTGGGGGATGGATATCTTTATAATAACAATGCAAGCAACATAACTATATAATAGCGTTAGATCATCAATACGCTTTTCCCAAAGATATTGGAATAGTATAATATATTGAAGTTGATCTTACCCGAATGTAACGATCGTTAGGGCATCTTTCTACAACATCAGCATCCTCAAGCTCTGGTTTTAGTTTCGAACTCAGTTTCAATTTCGCAAGCAAATCATTCTCATATCCCAATAACCCCACTTCAGAAGCCATTAGTATCAACAATTACAAGGCGAACGGATCCGAATAACGTAGAAGACAACAGAAGCTATACGAAGGGAAAAGAAGAAAAGAAAAAACGAATGGAAACCCTAGAGTTGACAATGTTCAGAAAACGCTTCACAAGCAACGGAAAAAGAATCGATGGATGATCGGATCCTGAAGTAATTTCCAGCAAAACTCATCGTTGATAATGTGTGTGAATTCTTCGAAAGAATCAAAATTCTATCAATCGCATGTACTTCTTCTCCAATTAACCTATCCATAACTCACAATCTTCAGATCCCCAATCATGCGATATATACATAAAAATTGCTTTCAATGCAAGCAAGACGATGGGGGCAAGAATTATGGGGAATCAAAAAACCCAGAAATCAAGCCCCCTTTTGAAGGATTGAGAAGCAGGATTTAAGATCGTTAGCGACTAGCAGTAGGAATCGAAAGGAAGCAATGTTTGAAAATCGGAAGGCAAGCATTGACAACAGATTTATAAAAAACCCTAATTACAATCCTACGATGAAATTGAAACCATCTCTTTAGTCTTTATCAAAAACAAACTTGCCTTTTCTAAGAAACTAAGTTACATAACTAGTCCCTTATCTATTGGCCAACCTGCATATTCGATCCAATTGCTTTACTTTTTTTGTATTTTGTTTTTATAGCATTTTAGCCTTAAATAAAAGTAGTTTGGAATTTGGAATTTGGAATTTGGAATATAATTTGGTAAAAGAGCTTCTAGAAAGGATTTATTTTTTTGTAGGTTACTTATGGATATCAACTTCGGTTGTTATATTTTTTGTTGTTTAATGTATAAAAAGAACAGAAGAAGATAAATTTATATATAAAGACAGTGCTATCCTTTTTTACGGTTGTGTGTTTTTATACACGTCATATTTAATGGATCTCCACTGATGTCGTTATACTTTCGGACTAAATTAATGGAAACTGTAAGTGTTTTTTATTAGCATTGCAAAAGGATTGTTATTCAATAACGTAGGGATGGTTTTTGTAATTTAAAACCATGCCAGAATTAATTATCCGGATAAAGCTAGAAAGGTACGGTTATGATCTTATGGTTATTTTGTGCTTAATCCACCCTATGGTTTAGTCTTATTTTTTAAAATTGCCATTGAGTTCTTGAAATGTCTAATTTACCCTACTAATCGAATGTGAATGCAGATGGGGATTCTACAGAGTCCTTTTATCTCATTTGTGACTCTGCATTGAATGAATAAACAGATGAAGTCAATAAAAAATTCGAAGAATTCAAAGAGCGGGTCCTAAAATTAATCTTTGATATTTTGTAAAACCTTGTGTTTTGATACAGGCTAAAAAATTGACCATTTTTTACTTGTTTTATTTGGGAAGAATAAAAAGATAGAATCAAATAAGAAAATAGCATTTATGAAGATGCACAAATAGGAAAGATTCCAACAAATCAAAACTCATAAATGTGATTGATACTCAAAAATTCAGACAATGCCAAGTAAATACACTTTTAGCAGTAAAACAAATATTTTGTTATATTTCAGACATAATTAGTGGTGACTTATGAGTGATAAAGAGGAATTGATTTATCATGATATAACAAGATATAGATAATTACAGTAGTTAAGATTAAATATCAACTATGAACAATAAGTTTACTAAAAAAACAAAAAAAAGACAAATATAATATACCACAAACAAAATAAGGATTTGAAAAAAGAGATATAAAAAGAATTGTATTCTACTTCAAATGATACACTGTAACAAAATGTATAATACAATTTTTATTTGTTTGGTTTTAAAAGACACAAAAAAACAAAAACCATAAATTAAAAAAATGAAATGAAAGTAAATACTAGAAGTGTAGTATGTTTTGTGACTTTTAGAAGTAAAAGGGTAATTTATGCAATTGAAGTAAACTTAAAGGGGAGTTTGTGTAATAACACCTTTATAGTCATCAAAGGAATAGTACATCCGTGATTCGTGGGGGTTCGGCGGCGACGCAATAGGCCAAAAGCAAATACCTCAAAATTCACTTTATTTTATAACTATGTAATAATATAAAATAAAATAATGTTTTTTTTTAATTTTATATTTTAAAAGAAATATAAGTTTTTGAAGACGTAACATCGGGATGTCATTCGACAAAATGTCATGACTATAAATAGCAAATCCGTTACGATAATTGAATGGATACGTGTTGCTGTTCAATATTGTCGATTGGGTTTGAATTCCAATTTAGAAGTTTCTGGCCGAAATTAATAACTAGGTATAATGGAGAATAAAACCGAATAAAAGTATTTGAACCGATAGATGAACAAATAAAGTTTGACATGTAAATGAACAAATTAAATCGAAATAACTATTGTAAGGGTCTGTTGGTTAGCAGTTTAATGAAATTCACATCTTATTCAGTTTGTTATATATTTTCAATTGATAGTGGCTTAACGATATAGAAAATGTCTTTTTCAGTAAACTTCTAGAAAGAGTTTTATACAGAAAATTAATCTTTTATCAAATTTGTACTTCCCACTTAAAAAAACATGTTTCTTTTGTCTCTCCAAAACAAAAACATTTTTAATCAATACAGACAAATTAATTCACACAGACAGATTTATCTATGCATGATTTGATGAAAAACCAACTAAACAACTTTTAAATTAGACATGGACAAATCAAGTAATCAGACAAAGATTTTTTTTATGTGGCGTTTTAAAAAGAAATTTTCCATGGTCATATTATTTTCCACTAAACATAACCATAAATCTAAATGTTGTCAAATTGGAGTTTTTGGTAATACTTCAATTTGATAACATGGTTGGCAAAAATAAAATCTCTTTACTCTACGATTGAAGAGAAGAAAACGGCAAAAAGGAGAATTTCAAGGCCCGTTGGAGAAGCTCTTAACATCGAGTTTTGTTAATTTTGATTTTGATTTAATAAATATTTTATTGTTTAATATAAATATATAATATTAATTAATTTGTTTTACAGAAAAATAAGAAAATAGGATAAAATGACTAAACTGCCTTTCACTCTATCGACACCATGTAGACGACGTCAACGGGATGGACTCATTTGGGCTAAAAATATAATTCACTCTTCTTTTTATTTGCCATTCAACAAATAAATAAGAGTGAAGGAAATAGAAGGAAAAAATATAAATTTTGATGCTTTTGAGACGGAGAGAAAGGAAAGAAAGATGTTAATTCTATAAATATCCTTATTTATTTTATAATTGAATGTAATTAATAAGTATATGTGTAATTTTGTAAATATTTTTAATTGTTATCAATTTTTTCTTTTTCTTTTCTTCTTTTTCCTCCCGTCTTTGGGATGAAAATTTTGGGAGAAAAATCAACATTATTTTCTTTCCTTTCCTCTATAAAAAAAACTTGAGAACACAAGATTTTTCTTTCCCTCCTACCTTCCTCCAATTTCCCTTCCTTTCCTTCATCAAATAAGACTCGAAAACACAATGTAAGGCTCAGTCACATGACTGGTTAACATAACCAGTTACCCAAGGGTCAAAGACCCAATTGATATTTTAATAACGTTAACCGTTTAGATTTAGCCGATTACACTTTAGGAACAACTGGTTAGGCCTTAACCAAGTTGGGTTTGCCATTGTATATGATTGTTAAAAGAAGATTTTAACAATCTAACTGCATATATGTATATTTCAAACATTCTCGTTATCCGATTTAAAAAATATTACTTAATATTTCGAGTTCTGTTTCTCCAATACAATGATCTCAAGATAAAACCAAACCTACGTACATTTTACTATTAGCGTGCGAAACTAAATCAGTTACCATTTTCATCATATCATCTCGACACAATTAGTAACCTAACCGCCTTAATTCATGACCCATTATCAATCTCGACAGGCTTACCAGTAGATCGAAAGCCAAGTTAATCCAAACTCTGCAACCACAACAGAATACTAATATCCCACCAAACAAACCCAGTATATCACACCCAGATCCAAAAAGATAAAAAAAACCTAAAACAAACTAGTTTAAAAGATATAGCGGCTACCTCATAAAAAGAACAAAGCATTCTGTTTGTGGGTCTGGTTTTATTTATTAGGTCAATACATGTCCAGAGTTAAAACACTAATCTGCATAATAAATATAATAATAATACATCGTTAACAATGAATATTTGACGAAAACTTAGTTCTAACCACAGAATTGGTCTTCTTCGTTCATCAAAGGTTAGATAGAAGACGACTTGATTAACAACAAAAAACAAAATCCTATACCAGGGGAATTTGAAGTGAAAATTTATGATTTCTGCTCCACAAAAAGACTGGCTTGAGGATGTAATCCAACTTCTTTGAGCGTTAAATTGAGTTTCTCTGGACCATATAGGACACGAGGGAAATTGGTGACGAGAGTGTAGCTTCCCATTTCCAAGATACCTGAAGAATCAATAAAGTCGTATAGAGATTGTATTGTTGAACTACAATGGAACCTTCTTCCCTTTCGTTCTCCATTTGGTAGCCGAACCAATACCTACCATCAAGTTCAATATAATTATAATAAAATTTATGGAGAACGACATAGATGAAAGAAGCGTGTTTGTTAATTGGGAGGGGCAGGTTTGGAAAAAACTTGGATGTCTGAATAAAGTTCCCCCTAGAAGCTTACTGAATAAGCACTTTCCATATCATTAAGCCACTACCAATTAGTCAAGTATAGTATAGCCAAGTAACTAAAAGAACTGTGTGGACTTCTGTCTTTGTTGACTAACTCAACTGTACCATCATAAGATAAATTAAATGGTTCGTGTGTCTTGTCTATTTTATGATTTTCATCCTCAGACACTTAACTTTCTAGTGTGATTCAATCGTTTAAGTTCCTGTACACAAAGTACCTCAAGGAGTGTAAGATAGAGGTTTCCTAATTTTCTTCCATCTATACATATTATGTAGTGCCTGTAATTGCTTGAAAGTGAGCTAATTTATCAGCCTAACCACTCATCTCTCTCAGTCTATATATATATATATATATATATGTGTGTGTGTGTTAGAAAATTGGGTAGAAGCAGATTTTGTTTTATTTATATAATTAGGAAACAAATTCCTTAGAACAAAATTAAATAAATAACATAAACGAGAAACCTGATTCCCGATGAAAATGACGTCCCGAACAGTGGGAAGAAACAACGCTGAGGCTCGTGTAGAACACGATTCCCATAAACAGATTCGTCGTCTGTTCCCAGGGTACAACAGCATAAGCAGAATGTACTGCTGGATAGAAATCTTGCCTAGAAATGTCACAGGAAAACTCGAGTGTGGTAGAGAGAAACCGAGAGAAACCGAAGTCTCAATTGTGTTGTCTAGTGTTTCTGAGAATGGCACCCAATGACCCTTTTTATATCGAGAATTGAACCCGATGAAACCGACGAATTCAATTCAATATTAAATGACAATTAAACAAATTAATTGTCAGTTTTAATATTTAAGATCATAACCGAAATTGAATTTATTAAAACTTAAAACCAAAAAAATTTAAAGAACTAAAATATATTTTTGGCTAAAAATAATATTAAAACTGGGTCAACAGAAAATTTAGCAAAACCGATTGACTTTTGATAATTTATATCCAAATGCTCAACTTAAAGCATCGAAATCTCATTCACACTTACTTCGTTTTGGACACATTTCGAAGCTCTCATATAGGAGAACACAAACCCACTAAAGGTTTATTATATATATATATATATATATATATATATATATATATATATAATATGTATTTTAAATGTGTCCAAAGTTAGAAAAAATCATTATTTTAACTAACTTTTCCAACAATCCCCCACATGAATGGAGATCGATCTCTTGCACACGAAAATTCCAACAAATTTTCCAATAGTTGAATTCTGTATAAGATAGGTAGGTGAAAACCTTTGAACCTTCTCTTGTGAAACACACTTAGTCTCCTAGCTGTCAGTGGACTTGATGTCCTTGAACTGAACTGCTGTTTATGTAGACGACAATATGTTTCACGCAGAATTCTTCCTAACAAGTTCATATCCTCATAGTGGTGTTCGTTATGGTCATGAACACTACTAGCCTGGTTCAGCGAGAGCTTTTAGGAATTGCGCCCCCACAATTCCCTTCGAAGCGACCCCACTTCTCTCTCACATAGGTGATTTTTCAATAATCATTAAAAGCCATATGCTTATCCTCATTTTTACTGATTATGAAGTTTATTAACTCTTTCACAGTTTCTATTTCTATTCATACAACTAGGTTGTCCTTTTGAACCCAAATCTTGGGATCTCTAGTCTTTTGGGTAAGGTTTCCTTTGCATGACTTATTAATTTAAGGGCTTAAGTCTCATCCCTTTTGAGAACTTATAAACTAAATCTCTACTAAGGCCTTTAGTAAGCGGATCCGCAATGTTATCCTTTGACTTCACATAGTCAATCGAGATAACTCCAGTAGAGAATAGTTGCCTTATCGTATTATGTCTACGTCTAATGTCTAGACTTCCCATTATACATTGTACTTTGAGCTCTACCAATCGCCGATTGGCTATTGACAGACGGTTTTACACACCTACAGACATGTGATAATTAGAACCAAAAGCAAATATACAATATAGTCCCAATATCGTCTTTCAAGTAATAAAATGGTAAGAACCAAGTATCGTTTTCCACAGGGATAGGTATTTTAAGTTGCAAGATTTCGAGATGACAAACTAACTTTAGATGGCGAATATGAAGATTTCAATTGGTGATTGATTTGTGCGTCACTTTAACATATTTATAACAGAATAAAGCAAGTAGCAAGGGTGTAAGATCTATGCTAAAGTTTAAACACAAATTCCAGTGGGTAATGTTGTAGGAATGCTACAACATTCTAGTCTGTAATAATTAGTTCCACTACCTATTTTGAGTATTCCTTCTGGACTTGTACCAGTATACTAATGTTTAGCTATCAACCCATATTCCTATGTAGTATCAAGAGCAGTGATAGCAACATGGTATTCTCAAAATAGACGGGCTTAGCAAATTCCTTTGTCTAAATAATCCCCCTTCCGAGGTGATTCCATATCATCCAAGTGGTGTGCATTCAATGGCTTATTCCTAAGTCCATGGCACTTTGACACTTTGATAAGTGACCGACTTGTCAAGAATAATCAATAAGAAAAACATAAAAGGTAACTTTTCCAAGTATACTTCTCATATCATTCGGATTGACGTGCATATCGTGGCTCATGCCTGAGTCCACGACACATTAACACTATCAAAGTGATCAACCCGTCAAGAAGTGTCGTTTGGATTTATAAAACTTTAGATGAAATAGTGGAACCTCATTATTAAAGAATAATGCCCACCTTCCTTTGGTTTAAAACCTGCCATTTTACTTACACCCAAGCTAATAAAAATTAGCTACTTATAATAATAATGACAGAAATATAAATGACTAGAAGTAAAAACATAATCGTAAATTATTATATGTATGTATATACATATATTATATGTATAAATATAAATGACAGAAATATAAATGACGGAAATATAAATGACAATGAATGGAAGTGCAAGAGAATAAATGACTTGAAAGTAAATAACTTGAAATTAAATAGCAAGAATGTGAAGTGCAAGAATATAAAAGAAACAATAATGACAAAATGTAATGCTGCAGTAATGGAAAGCAGAAAGCTATATGAAGAACAAGATGAAGAACATGAAGAACACTATGAAGATCTTGAAGAACATAAGGAGAATACTATAAAAATCAGTTTAGAACTGATGGAGCTTGGTAACACAATGACCCCAACACCTCCTTTTATACTAGGAGATGTCACAAAATACAAAATTATGGACCAATGGTCCATAGGTCATTTCAAGCATCTTCCATCACATACAAAAAAAAAAGATTCCTATTCCAAGATACTTTCTAGTTCACCTGAAAATATAAATAAAAACCATAATATAATAAGTAACTACTAGATTATTCTAGATCCTTCCATTGATTGAGCCTTTCTTTGCCAATATCATGTTCCTCCCCTGCTGCCAGTTGCTGCAGCGTTCCAACAGCATTCATCTGAAAGAGAATAGACAACCAAAAGTGTAAAAAGACAAGTGAAATCAAATACTTAGCTCCAATTACTACAAATGAAAAATAAGATAATAAAATGACTCAAATTGGGATATAATAAAGAAAATATATGATCTATGAATATTAAATAGGTGCTCAATAAAGTGAAATCTCACTACATATCAGCTATCACAATGTATACAAATAGCCATTACCGGTTTAGGCCATCTAGGAATATCCTCTACAAATTGACGCAACCATTCCACCTCTTCACCACATTTATCCAAGGCGATAAATTCGGATTCCATCGTAGATCTAGCTATAATAGTTTGCTTGGATGATTTCCAAGATATAGCTGCACCTCCAAGTGTAAACACATATCCACTTGTAGATCTGGAATCTTTTATGTCGGATATCCAGTTTGCATCACTGTATCCTTCGATTACAACTGGATAACTTTCATAATGAAGTCCATACTCATGTGTGTATCTTACACATCTTAGCAATCTAGTAATACTCTTTAAGTGTTCAGAACTGGGATTACTAGTGTACCTACTTAGCCTACTTACTGCATAATCTAAGTCAGGACTTGTACAACTCATAAGATACATCAGACTTCCAATGATTCTTGAGTATTCCACTTGTGCAACACTATCTCCTCTATTTTTAGATAGGTGTTGACTAGTATCAATTGAAGTTCTAGCTATAATAGTATCTCCTTGATTGAATTTCTCAAGAATCTTGTCCACATAATGGGTTTGGCTTAATACTAAACCATTTTGGGTTCTTGTGATCTTGACCCCAAGAATCACATCTGCTAAACCCATGTCTTTCATGTCAAACTTAGATTTTAACATGTCTTTTGTGGATCTTATTATTTTGTCATCACTGCCAATGATAAGCATATCATCAACATATAAACATAATATGACATAACCCTGAGTGGTGTCTTTCGTATAACACATTTATCACACTCATTTATTTTAAAAACCGCTTTCTAACAAGGCTTGATCAAAATTTTTTAATTGCCATTGTTTTGGAGCTTGCTTAAGACCATACAAAAACTTAATAAGTTTACAAACTTTGTTTAAGTGTTGAATTTTGCCAGTAAGCATTTACCCGGGTAAGATTTGGTAAACGGCCCCTTAGTATATCTCTTAATGTTTGTTTAAGATTAATTTGTTTACATTAATGTTAATATTTAGAAATGGGGAAAAGTTAAAAAAAAACCCAACGAACTATCTGATTTTGAATGATTAAGTCCTTAAACTATTTTTTTGAATGAAAAAACTCTTAAACTTTCTGAAACCGGTTAAATACATTCTTGTAACCTGTAAAAACAGGTTAATGTTATAAAAATTTTGAAAAAGTCTTGAAAAACCCTACAAACTATCTGATTTTGAATGATTAAGTTCTTGATTTTTTTAACGAATAAATCCCAAAAAATTTTCCTAAATCTTTTTACCAAATTATTTGAACTTTCTTTTAACAGATAAATCCCAAACTTTTTTGAAAAAATAAAACCATGAACTTAATTTTGAACAAATAAATGTGGAATTTTTTTTGAAAAAAATACAATATATATATATATATATATAATTTTTCTCACCGACAACAAATTACAATAAATCAATTAAATATAGATGAATTATATCATTTTCAATACTAATTACAAAGCATATAAAAATATGCTTAAAGCATAAATTAAATTCATTAACTTAATTTTTTAATTTTTTATGTATAAATATTTTATATGTATCTATTTATGTTTTAGACATGACTTATATATATTTCATAATTAGTAATGGAAATGGTATAAGTAGTGGATGATATCTCTGAATACCTGGGTTTGAATCCCTGCGGCTGCATGTTGCAATATACAGACTTTGGTCTACCACTCTGTGGTGGGTCCTGGTCGCCGGGGATTAGTCGTGTGCTCGAATGGATACCGGATACCCCGGGAACATTTGTGTGAGTTATTGTCGTTAAGAAAATCATGTATAATATATATATATATATATTTACGTTATAGGCATTACTTTTATATGTTTCATTATTAGTAATGGAAATGACATAATTTTTCTCCATTTAATTGGTTATTGTACTCTATTGTCGGTGAGAGAATTATTTTTTTTGCTTATGATTTTGTTCAAAAAATATTTCGGATTAATTTGTTTAAAATTAAGTTCACGATTTTATTTCTTCAAAAAAAGTTTGAGATTTATTTGTTTAAAGAAAGTTCAGAACGTAATCTAGTAAAAAGATTTAGATTTTTTTTTGGAATTTATTAATTTAAAAAAATAAAGAACTTGATCATTCAAAATCAGATACTTCGTTGGGATTTTTAAGACTTTTTCCAAATTGTTATCACATTAAACTGTTGTTACAGATTACAAGGATGTATTTAACCGGTTTCAGTAATCTATTTAATAGGGATTTTAGTATTTTTTTAAACCAATTTTTTACTGTTTTGTTTACTTTTGTTTACTGTTTTTTTTTACTGATTTTACTGCTTTATATTATTATAAAACATAATAGTCTTCTTCCCCAACACATTCCAAAGAATCTTCTTCACCTGCTATTGCTATTGTGCTTATGAAGACCATAGTTGCAAGTTGCAATAGATCCTCGAAAAGATGAGCCGAAAAGCTCGTTCTCAAGAAGTCAATAAACACATATCCCTCTCTATGCACCGTTCCCCTTCTTTCCCACCTTCCCGACAACCTGCATCGGTGCAGCTCACGCTTCCCGGCAGCCCCTCTCCGGCTCCCCCACGACCACCTTTAGATAGTCAACCATCTCCTGCCCTCCATTAATTTTAATTTTATGAAGGATCAACTCACTCACTGATTTCTTAGTGGATTTGAATCATCCATTCATTTCTACTCGGAGAATCCATTGAAATCAATCTCTGCATTTTTGTGACATATACATCTACAAATTCCAATATATTTTGTGTTTTTAAGTCTTTTAGATTTTTGGGTTAGATGATCAAGAAAATGAAGGCTTTGGAAGGTGGTTTTAGAATTTTGCAGGTGGGTTTTTTATTATTATCTAGGCATCATTTTTGTAGGTGGGTTTTTTTATCGTCCAAGCATCATTTTATGTTGCTATGGATGTTACCTTTTACACCTTACCCTAATCTATATATATGGCTCTGAAGTAAAATTGATAAATAAACATAGGAGTTAGTGTGTTACTAATCAAAATAGATAAATAAGATAGACTAGGGTGCATTTGGGAACTAGAGTACGGTGTAAAAGAAAAAACCCTATTGCTATGATCCCACATCGGACAGGTAGTCTTATCCTGATTCCTACTCCTCTACAATTGCTATGATCCCACATTGGACAGGTAGTCTAATCCTTCCTTCTATTTGTATATATAAATAGAGCTTGCAAAGGCATCATTTAAACAGTTGAAGCTTCTAACTTTTTTGGTTGGAGTACCTATTGAAGTTTTGGGAGGGGTGTGCTTAAGACTGGTTGCCGGACAGGTTAGGTTTTTAGTTTTTTTTTTGTAAATTGTAAATTAATTAAAGTATATAAACCAATGAAATTAGATTAAGATTAAAAATAATCAGTTTACACGTAATCAAGAAAGCTAACTGAAATTTTCAAGAAATTTGAGCTAACTGATGACATTCCCAATGTGCATGTTCCAGTTCAGCATGCCCAGATGCCGGTTTCAATTCAGCAGGCCAAGATGGGTGTTCCAATTCACCATTGCCCAGATGCCAGTTCCAATTCAGCAGGCCCAGATGCCAGTTCCAATTCAGTAGGCCCAGATGGCAGTGGAGCAGGCCCTGATGGGTGTTCCAATTCAGCATGCCCAGATGCCAGTTCCAATTCAGCAGGCCCAGATGACAATTCAGCAGGCCCAAATAGTTTATTAGTTTTTTTTGTAAATTGTAAATTAATTAAAGTATATAAACCTATGAAATTAGATTAGGATTAAAAATAATCAGTTTCCAGGTAATCAAGAAAGCTAACTGAAATTTTCAAGAAATTTGAGCTAACTGAAATTTTAACCAAAAATTTACTCTTCACGCCGGTTATAATCCATCGTCCCTTTTCCAAATTCTCACATTTCTACAGGTTAGTGTTCTAGTTCATTAGGGTTGAGTAAACTCCTGCTAAATGAATATCTTTGCTTTGAAAGTCTTTCTGTTTCTGATTCAACTCCTTCATGCCATTGATTTATGCAAGTCTTTTTTCTTTCTCAGAATTAGAAAACATAACCATTGTTCCTTTCCCAAATTTTCACATTTCTACAAGTTAGTGTTTTAGTTCATTAGGGTTTCTTTCTCAGAATCAGAAAACATGAACGAACCAACTGACATTGAATGTTTACGTTATCTGATTCAAAAGTATGAAGGTGAATATATTCCAATGGAAATTCGAGAAATCAATTTGTATTCCAATGATCCTGAAATATTATTTGGTAAAATTTATATTTGCTTAAGTTTCATAAATTGTTATCATGTTTTTGGATTCAAATTGCCGGATGAACTCAACTATTGTTTCTCAGTTTTTTATTTTATGGGTTTCCCTGAAACTTTTTTATGTGTTTGAATACCTGTTTCTTAGTAACAGATTGTATGTTTGATTAGCTGTTTCTCAGTAACATTGCATGTTTGATTACCTGCTTCTCAATTTTTTATTTTTTTATGGGTTTGCCTGCAGCTAATATCATCACACCATTCCCTAATGTGTGGTATATATTTACTTCCAGAAATAGGATGTCACGGAACAACACCAAGACTGTAAGGAGAGCAGGCCAGGGTTATTGGAAGAGGAGTGGTTCAAAAGTAGGGATATCTTTAAATGGTGTTGAGTTGGGTTATAAAGAATACCTGACATTTTATAGAGGTGTTTCTCCAAATATAGACAGGACTAATTGGACAACGCATGAATTCGTTGCTATAGGTCGTCAAGACGAGATAATAGTAGGAAATAACAATACCCGGCTGGATCGATATGTGTTTGTAAAGGTAGTTAGAAGGGATGTTATTCCCAATGTGCCTGTTCCAATTCACCATGCCCAGATACCAGTTCCAATTCAGCAGGCCCAGATGGCAATTCAGCAGGCCCAGATGGGTGTTCCAATTCACCATGCCCAGATGTCAGTTCCAATTCAACAGGCCCAGATGGTAGTGGAGCAGGCCCTGATGGGTGTTCTAATTCACCATACTCAGATGCCAGTTCCAATTCAGCAGGCCTAGATGACAATTCAGCAGGTCCAGATGGCAATTCAGCAGGCCCAAATAGTTTTTTAGTTTTTTTTTTTGTAAATCGTAAATTAATTAAAGTATATAAACCTATGAAATTAGATTAGGATTAAAAATAATCAGTTTCCACGTAATCAAGAAGGCTAACTGAAATTTTCAAGAAATTTGAGCTAACTGAAATTTTAACCAAAAATTTACTTTTCGCGCCGGTTATAATCCATCGTCCCTTTTCCAAATTCTCACATTTCTACAAGTTAGTGTTCTAGTTCATTAGGGTTGAGTAAACTCCTGCTAAATGAATGCCTTTGCTTTGAAAGTCTTTCTGTTCCTCATTCAACTCTTTCATGCCATTGATTGATGCAAGTCCTTTTTCTTTCTTAGAATCAGAAAACATAACCATTGTTCCTTTCCCAAATTTTCACATTTCTACAAGTTAGTGTTTTAGTTCATTAGTGTTTCTTTCTCAGAATCAGAAAACATGAACGAACCAACTGACATTGAATGTTTACGTTATCTGATTCAAAAGTATGAAGGTGAATATATTCAAATGGAAATTCGAGAAATCAATTTGTATTCCAATGACCCTGAAATATTATTTGGTAAAATTTATATTTGCTTAAGTTTCATAAATTGTTATCATGTTTTTGGATTCAAATTGCCGGATGAACTCAACTATTGTTTCTCAGTTTTTTATTCTATGGGTTTCCCTGAAACTTTTTTATGTGTTTGAATACATGTTTCTTAGTAACAGATGGTATGTTTGACTACCTGTTTCTCAGTAACACATTGCATGTTTGATTACCTGCTTCTCAATTTTTTATTTTTTTATGGGTTTTCCTGCAGCTAATATCATCACATCATTCCCGCATGTGTGGTATATATTTACCTCCAGTAATAGGATGTCACGGAACAACACCAAGACTGTAAGAAGAGCAGCCAGGGTTATTCGAAGAGGAGTGGTTTAAAAGTAGGGATATATGTAAATGGTGTTAAGTTGGGTTATAAAGAATACCTGACATTTTATAGAGGTATTTCTCCAAATATGGACAGGACTAATTGGACAACGCATGAATACGTTGGTATAGGTCGTCAAGACGAGATAATAGTAGGAAATAACAATTCCCGGCTGGATCGATTTGTGTTTGTAAAGGTAGTTAGAAGGGATGTTATTCCCAACGTGCCTGTTCCAATTCACCATGCCCAGATGCCAGGTCCAATTCAGCAGGCCCAGATGGGTTTCCAATTTACCATGCCCAGATGCCAGTTCCAATTCAGCGGGCCCAAATGCCAGTTCCAATTCAGCAGGCCCAGATGGCAGTGGAGCAGGCCCTGATGGGTGTTCCAATTCACCATGCCCAGATGGCAGTTCCAATTCAGGAGGCCCAGATGGCAATGCACCATGCCCAGATGCCAGTTCCAATTCAGCAGGCCCAGATGACAATGCAGCAGGCCCAGATGACAATACAGCAGGCCCAGATGGCAATGCATGAGGCCCTGATGGCAATGCACCATGCCCATATGTCAGTTCCAATTCAGCAGGCCCAGATGGCAATTCAGCAGGCCCAGATGGCAATTCAGCAAGCCCTGATGGGTGTTCCAATTCACCATGCCCAAATGCCAGCCCTTTTGGTACATTCCTTCCTTTTTCTTCCTTTTTTGTGCTTACTTTGTTACTTGTATGTTTGTTTTCTTTGATTAGTGTTAATTCTTTAGTCTTTATAATAGCTTACTTTTTTAGATTAATGATTTTAATTAATAGTTTTTGGTTTGAAAACTTGGGAGTCCTAATCCCTTTGGTCCCTTGATTTTGCTTGCTTGTGGATTGACATGCTTCTGACTTGAATTCTCATATTATTGCTTGTGGTTTCTTATTTTCTCTATTGTCAAATATTTAATTTCATCGGGTCTCTTTGTGCTAAGTTTCTTGGACCGCCACCACTGGGCGGGCATAGGCTTGTACACCTTCACACTGGTAATTTGTCACTTTTTCGTTATGGTTGGGGATATTCACAAATACTTCGCTGCTGCGGGTAACTCCCCGCACCGCGAGTTCTAGGCATCGTCTATATTCTTCCCCAACACCCTTACACAGGTTTAGCTTGTGGGTGGGTGTTTTCTTTTTCTTTATTTCTTTTATCATTTGCTTTTAGGATATAGGATGCATCTAGTTAGTTTCATCTCATGCATGCATTCTCTCTCCTTTTCGCTTGTGGGTAAGCATTTTCTTTTGTTCTGTTCCTTTTCTATAGTTAGTTCCCTAGTTTTTAATCTAGTTTATATTTAGTGTATGTACATTCTTCAACCCCTCCCCCTCTAAAAAAAATTCCAAAAATATTTTAAACGCCTCTCCACTGCATTAGAGCTCGTAGTAAGCACCTATCTCTTAACATGATCCAACTGTTAGGTGTACTAGCGTATTTTGTGACGTATAATCATGTTGTAAAGTTTTTTTTTTTCAAGAAACATTGTTTACTTTAGCTTGTCACTTGCATGAACCACCTTGTATATTGCTACACGTTGCCTAGGATTAGCTTTCTCACCGTAGTCCCCCTACACTACACCCGTGACTACTTGGATGGATTACACCATGTGAGATTTGGGCCGTATTAGATTGACACATTCACAATCAATCCCATTCTCTTATTTCTTGTGTGTTACCTCCCATCGAGGTGTATCTTTAGGTGTTTGATAAGATTCTCGTCTAGGATGATTGTGAAATTGCATAGAGGCCATCTTTCTCCTAATAAACCCCTAATCCTGAAACGAAAAAAAAACAAAAATATCTCCCCTTGCAACCACCTTGAGCCTACACTTTAGCCTTTCTTTTGAATACCCATAAAACCACCAAAAATGCATTTTAAGGTTAAACTTCCCAAAAATGCAGTTGCCTCTAATTCTTGCTTATAGATGCAAAATAAGTCGTGAATCCATCAAGAGCATTAGGGAAGAATCAACTTGTGCACAAAAACAAACCCCTTAAACCCAATAATAAATCCTCTTAACCCGTCCTTAGCCTTACCCGAAAGTCCTCAACTTATGTAGTTTTATAAAAATATTTAGACTTGAGAATTGTTTCAAACACGTCAAAAGTGCATTTCATATTTCTCGATTGGGAAGGCATTGAGCGTATACACATCCCAAAAACACACTTGAGTGAATTGAGTGAAACCGTGAGTCTCCATCCTTGTAGATCACTTTCCCCTCCTTTAGCGATTACGGTAATATAAACGAAGTCTTATTTGGTGCGTTTTTTGTAATATGCTTGGCTTGGTGTTGTGTTGGTTGGCACTTTGGTAAATATGTGTTTCTTTTGCTATTGTTAATCCGAGCACATGGTAATGAGTTGCATTTTTACATGGGGAATCCGGAACATTAGGTTATGTTTATTGAGGTCGTGCGTTAACTCGTTTTGATGATCGTGGAGGTCGTTGTTTATTTTTTTTTCCCCTTTCCTTCTCTTTTTTTGTCTGTTCAGTTTGCTAACTAGTTTAGATTCTTCCTTGGGGACAAGGAAGGTTTAGCTTGTGGGTATTTTGTTTCGCACACTTTATTCTCATTTTGTAGCATAGATTGCATCATTTTTGTGTCCATCCCTAGTGTGTCTCATGCATTTTTCTTACCTTTTTGCACAAATTTTCTCTTTTCGATGCCTATTACTATATCGCGGATATATTCAAGTTTTTGCAAGTTTTTGCAGTGTGCATGTGCGTGTGGACTCGAGAAAGAGAAGAAAGTGGGAGATGAAAGCGGTGTCGGAAGCGGACAAGATGGAAAAATAAAGTACGGGCGCGAGTTTTGAAAAATATACTTTCTGCCATGTTTTTAAGCATTTCTCGCGAGCGGGAGGAATTTTAGAGTGCGATCGCGAGCTGATAAGAAATAAACTTTCTGCCTTGTTTTTGAGGTCCTCTCGCGAGCGCGAGGTTTTAAAGGGTGCGCCCGCGAGCGACGCTGATGCACCCGAAATTCTGATCTTTTCTAGGGCATTTTGGTCATTTGGGCCATGATATTTAAGGATCTTTGATGCTCACTTTTAGGGTTTAAGCCTCCATTGTACATTTTACCATTTTAAAGGTGTTCTCTTTAGGTTTAGAGTAGTTTTTAGATTAATTTGGGGATTGGAGCATACAACCACTCGATTTGCAGCTATGGCCATGGATTGAACTCGTTTTTGAGATGAATCTATGAATTAGAGAGTAATTGTATCTTCTTCTTCCATTTATACTTCATTTTATCTTCTTAATTCATGTTTATAGCTTAGATCTTAGAGTTTTGGTTGTTAATTTCAATTTTCTGCAACTAGTTAGTTCTTAGATCTAAATTGTTCAAGTTATTTTGGTGATTTTTGTTTTCTCTTTGGTTTTGAGTTTGTTTATTTCCTGAAATCATTAAAATAGATTTATAGCTTTGTTCTTCTTTAATTTTAGGATGAATTTTTATGTTTGTTAAATTAGATTTTGATGTTGATTTAGTGTTCTTGATAGTCTAGATCTAGGGTTTATGTGTTTTGTCTGTCTAAACTGCTTTCTTCATAGATTAATTCTTGTTTAATCATGTCAATTGGTTTAATATTTAGTTTTCTTCATAGATTAGTTCTTGTTTGATCATGTTAATTAGTTAATACCTTGTTTTCTCGATTCATGTTTGTTTGATTCATAGTTTAAGGTGAATATTGGTAAGGATTGATTTGTATCAATTGGTTGTTTTAATAAAATGATTTCCCGGTGAAATGGTTGTTTGATTGATCGACTAACGGAAGTTAGGGATTGTTAAACGATCATTAATTGGTCATTGTTGAATTTAGCAGTTGAAATATGAATGGAAATTTGGTTTTGATTTCGATCAACCAATTGATGATTTTCACCACATCATGAAAATAGATGTTTTGACTATCCGGAATATTTTGCCTCGCTTAATGCTTCTTTTTAGAACTAACCGATAAGGAAATAATCGGTCTTCAATTAAGAAGAGTTTTGTCGCCTTGGAAGAGGGATAAAAATGGTTTTTGAATTTGGTAAAAATCCGCTTTGAAAAGTCCAAACCGATATTCACCACTTTAGATAACTTTAGTGTAAGATTTACATGTTTTTCAATTCGAGTTGTTAGAGTTGTTTAGATTGTCTTTTGATTCTCGTTTTAGTTGTTAATCTAGCTTTACTTGCTTGTTAACTCCATATGTTTATTTAGTTTAGTTTGGTTTTTAGCTTCGTTATGTTTAGTATAGCTTAGATGGTTAATTGAGTAATTTGATTAGTAGTTTTAATTCAATATTTGAAAATTGACTACGCGCAACTAGCTAATACCGTGAGTAAATCTGTGCTTATTCCCTTGTCTCCCCGTGTTCGACCCGTATGCTACGACACCGTACGCTTGCGGTTAAAATGATTTATAAAACATCTCAAACAAGTTTTTGAGATGGTACGTTATATTGATTTTTGTCCCTATGGTGTGTAAAAGACTTGGATTTTGTAAAATCCTCCATTAAATCCAGGGGTAGTTTAGTCTTTTTTATTATAATTTTTCTTTTTGATTTATTAAGTAATTTTCCTTTTGCTATTTTCTTTTTTATCGATAAAATTATATATTTTTTTTGATAAAAGAACAAATGAATAAAGTGTCCAACTAATGACGACAATTTGCATAGCATAACAACACCGATACACCAATTATTTTACTTCAACCGGAAGGTCGTAGATTTAAGTTGTGGAACCTTGGTGCACTCGCTACAAGAAAATCATATCATTTTTATAGTTCGTTAAATATGTCTAAGGGTGTTTATTTGCAGCTTAATGAGTTTAATGTAACTCATAACTTATTCAGTCAGCTATACATGATTCTTCGGCGTTGGCTTAATGATATAAAAATGACTTATTCAGTAAGTTTTTAAGGGGAGCTTTATGCAGAAAGCCGAATTTTTTTTTCTTTTAAACATGTCTCTTCTAATTAAAAAACACACTTATTCTATCTATGAAAAAACTCTTCCAAACAAAAACTTTCCCCATCCATATAGATAGATTAATTCACACAAACAATTTTACCAATACAAGAGTTGATGAAAAGCCAACCAAACAAAATCCCTAAATGTCCTAATGGGTGTAAATTTAGAGAAGCAAATAATTGTTCGTCGTATCTAAAAGTGTTATTACAATAAGTTGATATGACTTATTTGGCCATTCTGATAAGGTTTTTATGACATTTTTTTTAAAACATAAACAATATAAAACTTGTTAGGGTGTCCAAAAATGTCCTGTCAACTTATTACTACACATTTACATATGACGTAAAATTATACAGTTGCCTGAGATATTTAGACAAATTTGACATCCTATTATTATAAAGCCGAGCTTGTTGTAGCGGCTAGGGACGTCCTTTTAGCTGTTTTAAGTTGGATAAATACATGGCATGTGAATTTTAGTTATAACTTGTACGTGAACCAATTTATAACTTATAACCGAAATTCTTAATCAGTTTTAAGATTCATATGTTAAACATGTGTGTGTATAGGGTTAAATCAAATGAGAACAAAAAAAAGGTAGAAAACCGTGAGGACTAATCTAAACCTAAATTCGGTTTTATCCTATGCTTTTAATTGAAAGTTGTTTTTACTTAAAAATGACACAATCGTCCTTTTGGTAACAAGATTCACCAGATGAAACATACACTGTGTGAAACACACATATTCACCATATGAAACACATATTAATTCACCACATGAAACTCAAACATAGTTGATGGGTCTTTATGTGTATTGATGTTGCTTTCTCTACAAGATCCTCTCTAGAATGTTGTCATGCTTCAATGTCCTCAATAAGTGGACCTCAGAATAAACTCTCTCCAAATGTTGTGGAGATTGCATAGCATCATCTAATCTCACTCAATTCCTTCAACTTCATCAAATCCCTTATATCTGTCCATATACCAAAAAGGATAACATAAATTATAATCATCCATGTTATTATGTAAAAAAAAGACAGATCTTGAATAAGGTTAAACAGTTAAACCTGTAACATAAAGTTATATCTAATCTACAACTAAAATATAAAAATTTATACATAAAAGGAAATAGGATGCAAGTGCAGAAAGCATACACAGTCTTGAATGCTCCTCTCCCAAGCATTTCATTATACTGAAGAAAAGAAACAGAAAGAACTAAGAAACCAGTAAAAAAAATGATCTAGGGCCAATAAACCAATATATATTATATAGGGTTAGGTTCAAATGTGAACTCAATTTTGGCTGTGAACGTGAGGACGAATCTCAGCCACACATCTTCGGTTATGGTGGACGCGATCACGGAGGATTGACGCGATTCATGGGAGGGTGGAGATTATTAAAGGAGGGGAACCAGATCAAAGCCACATTTATTGACCGGATAAGTGGCTGAGATTCGTCCTCACGTTCACAACCAAAAATGAGTTCACATTTGAACTCTCCTCTATATAATATATATATATATAATATACTTGTTCATATATGTGCAATGATGATGATTTTTATGACCAATTCAATATTACTACAACAATGCATATAAATACTCTGCAACATAACCATATAAAAATTCAATTTAGGCAAAATTATCATATGTAAGACTCAGATCTTACCCGGCGGGATGGATATATTTATAATAACAATGCAAGCAACATAGCTATATAATAACATTAGATCATATGAGAAAGGAAAGAAAGATGTCAATTCTATAAATATCATTATTTATTTTATAATTGAATGTAATTAATAAGTATATGTGTAATTTTGTAAATATTTTTAACTGTTATCAATTTTTTCCTTTTCTTTTCTTCATTTTCCTCCCGGTCTTTGGAATGAAAATTTCGGGAGAAAAATCAACATTATTTTCTTTCGTTTCCTCTTTAAAAGAAACTTGAGAACACAAGATTTTTTTCTTTCCCTCCTACTTTCCTCCAATTTCACTTCCTTTCCTTCATAAAATAAGACTCAAAAACACAACTTAAGGCTCAGTCACATAACTGGTTACCATAACCAGTTACCCAAGGGTCAGAGACCCAATTAATATTTTAATAATGTTAACCGTTTAGATTTAGCCGGTTACACTTTAGGAACAACTGGTTAGGCCTTAACCAAGTTGGGTTTGCCATTGTATATGATTGTTAAAAGAAGATTTTAACAATCTAACTACATATATGTATATTTCAAACATTTTCGCTATCCAATTCAAAAAGTATAACTTAAACATTTCGAGTTTTGTTTCAGATACGATATGATCTCAAGATAAAACCAAACCTACGTACATTTTACTAATAACGTGCGGAACTAAATCAATTACCATTTTCATCATATGATCTCGACACAATTAGTAACCTAATCGCTTTAATTCATGACCCATTATCAATCTCAACAGGCTTACCAATAGATCGAAGGCCAAGTTAATCCAAGCCAAGCCAATCAAGTTTAGCAGAATCAGAGCTAATCGAAAAACTGACATCCCACCAAACAAATTCAGTATATCCCAGCCAGATGCAAAAAGATAAAATACCTAAAACAAACTAGTTTAAAGGATATAGCGGCTATCTCATAAAAAAAGAACAAAGCATTCCGTTTGTGGGTCTGGTTTTATTTATTAGGTCAATACATATCCAGACTTAAAACACTAATCTGCATAATAAATATAATAATAATACATCGTTAACAATGAATATTTGACGATAACTTAGTTCTAACCACATAATTGGTCTTCTTCGTTCATCAAAGGTTAGATAGAAGACGACTTGATTAACAACAAAAAAACAAAATCCTATACCACGAGAATTTGAAATTTATGATTTCTGCTCCACAAAAAGACTGGCTTGAGGATGTAATCCAACTTCTTTGAGCGTTAAATTGAGTTTTTCTGGACCATATAGGACACGAGGGAAATTGGTGACGAGAGTGTAGCTTCCAATTTCCAAGATACCTGAAGAATCAATAAAGTCGTATAGAGATTGTATTGTTGAACTACAATCGAACCTCCTTCCTTTTCGTTCTCCATTTGGTAGCCGAACCAATACCTACCATCAAGTTCAATATAATTATAATTATATTTATATAAGAATAGTTTAAGTACCAACTCCAATATGTTCACAAATCAAAAGCTGCAATGTACAAATTGGGAAGGTTTTTGTTTTGGAGAGTTTTTTCATAGATGGAAGAAGCATGTTTTTTAATTGGATGTTGAATAAGCCACTTTCCATATCATTAAGCCAATATCAAATAGTCATGTATAGTATAGCTGACAGAATAAGCTGTGAATCCCATTAAGCTCATTAAGCTGCTAACAAACAGGTCCTTTCTTAACATCTTCATTTCATTTGGTTTCCAAAATTAGCAGGAAACAGATTTGAGATTTTAGTTATGTCATAGTGGATGTATATTTCAGTATATAAGAGGTAAAGGAATAACTTTTCATGCTTGATTACCCAAGTAAAAACCAACATATTTTAATATACTCAAGTCCTACCTACCATTATAAGGCTTATTGTTCGCTGGTTATGTAAGAAATTAAGAATTCTCATTGAAGCTATTACATTTTATTACAAAGTTATATTTTTCTCAGGAAAAGATTCAGACCTGCTGTTATAAGAACTATAATAAAAATTTCTTCTAAAAACTTAACATGCAAATGGTATATATATAAAATGAAGTTAAGACGAGAAGCAGGGAATACCTGAGTAACATCAGGTCCCTTTTCAGGTTCAGGGCCCAAAGAACGAGATTTTTCCTCACGCAGCTTAATTAATGCAGCTTCTTTTTCAGCAGCTTCACGTTCTGCTTTTTCACGAGCCTCTTCTTCTTCCTTTTGCTTCCTCTCAGCTTCAGCAGCTTCCCTTTCTAGTCGTTCTTCCTCTTCCTTTCTCTGCCGTTCCCTAGCCTGATTCAACATAGAAAAAAAAAAGTTAAGCAATTAAAGCGTATGGTTTTAAACTCTTTGAATCACCATGAACAAAAAGCCTTTTATCCGAAACTAGTAAGTTAAATTATTTATGAGCTTATTAAAAAATCTCCGTTTGGTTAGCCATAAGCTAGTTTTTAAAAAAAGATACTTCAAGTAGTGTTTCAATAAGCTTAAGTGGCTTTTTGACAATTATGTTCCCTTATATTTTTCCAATTACTATTTCAACGTGTCATTTTAGGTCATTTTACATTGTGGTCTAGTTTATCGGTTAGTTTTTACCAAACATTGACTAGTTTATCAGCTAGCTTATCAACCAACAACTACTTTATCAGTCAACATTTAATTTATCAGTTAGTTTGCACCAAAACCGCTAGGAGTCTTGGTACTAATCTCCTCAACCCAACTTTTAAAAATATGTATCATACATACATGATACATATTACATATGACAAACATATTAAAAATATTTATATTTATGTCTTCTCATCATTAGTGCTTATTTGTATTGAGCCCATTGTCCAGCTTGCAGCTGCATAGTCATTAACTATGTCCTAAATCTAATAATCAAATGACAATTCACAAAACAGAATAAAAAGCATACTTGATCAGCTTCAAGTGCAGCTTGATAAGCAGCGTCTTGTTCCTCCCTCAAACGTATGTTATTTCGACGTTCCTCAGCATCAAGTCGTGCTGTTACAAGAACTGGGGCACTTTCTTCAAGAACCCTCTGCAACACTGTAAGCATTTCTTCTGGTGATTTAGGTCCCTCAACCTACAATAAATAAAATAACATACTGATTACACAAATGATATACACTTGTAAAATACTAAAAGATATATTCACAAAGTATAAAGATTGGATAGGCTTCGGGAAGGCCACTACATAATATGCATAGATGGAAGAAAATTAGGAAACCACTACCTTACACTCCTTGAGGTACTTTGTGTATAAGAACTTAAATCATTGAATCACACTAGAAAACTAAGGTGGCGTTTGTTTTTTAAGAGGTGCTGAAGTCTGAAGTCTGATTTCAGTTCTGAAATGGTTATGAAACGTCTAAACGAATCAGACATAAGTGGTGATTAGGAGCTTAAAATGAAAAAAAACAAACAAGGCCCAAGTGTCTGAGGATGAAAATCATAAAATAGACAAGACCCACGCACTATTTAATTTATCTTATGGCTGGTACACTTGAGCTAGTCAATGAAGACAGAAATCCACACGGTTCTTTTAGTTACTTGGTGTACTTGTACTTGTACCTGTCTCCCTGATAAGACTAATATCCATAAAAATGTTGCTTGCTAATGCATTAGTTTTCACACCTAAGGCCTATGCCAAAGATTTTTCACTCGGATAATAACTTGAGCAGACAACACCTAAAATGTTCCAAACACCAGTTTCCTTGTAAAAAAGTTATCGTCCAATTTCTAGCATTTAGAAGATTATCCTCTCCCTGTCTTATAACATTGACTGCCATTAACATGATATGTGAAGTGTCACATTCTAAACTTTTAGAAAAATGAAAGTTGTGCGTGCCTATTGTAAATTTATTTGTACATATTTTAATACTATTGAGACACAATGGTCTTCTATGTTCACAAGATAAGGCAGCAGGTAATCAGATACTTGAGGACTGAAGGTTAACAATCACACAAAAGTAAATGGCAGATTTCTAATTCCAATAAGAGCATTTAATGATAACTTGATAAGAACAAGCAAAAATATGTCATACCTTTGCTTTCCACATTACTATGAGTACAATAGTATGCATGATAATCAATTAAGTTTTGAAATTGCAACTACCCAAATTAGACACAGATAATCACACTCCTTCAAATTGCATAAAACCAACCATCATATCTATTCAAAATGCTTGATAACTCAAAGTTCTAGCAAACACTATATAAATTCGACAACATCATACGTTAAATAAGGGAACTAAGCAAGTATATGACATACAGCAGTTGCTATAAAAGAAAAGCACATAAGAAATTTCAACTTAAAAGTTAAATCATCAAGTGTTAATCTGATAAACAAGGTACTCTCATAGAAGAAATATTAATTTCTTGATGCACCACTCAACTCAAATTGGTGGCTTGGTGCATCTACCCTATATTAACAATACATATGAAAGCACTGACTGATTTTAATTGTTTAACACCCTTCAAACTTCATAAAAGATAACATTTCATTGGTCTACTCAAGAGTCCTAAGATATAGGTTATTAGATACCTGCTGGAGCAAAGCAATTCTCTGATTAGTAGCTGCCATAACAACAGCACAGAAAGGAAATCTGGAAGCCTTCAAGCTGTTACTCATCTTAAACCCTTCACTTGCCCTAATACTTCCACCCCAAGCAACAAAATTCTCATTTACAAACGCTGAAAAAACCTCGGAACACAGAGTGTCCTCACAGAAGGATGGTGTATCAGGATGATCCGGCGAGTGCAAGTACACAAACAATAGCTTAAACTCATGCCTTGACCGCTGTAACGCGTCCATAAAACCCTCGGAAACAAAATTCGGATGTCTATCCCCATACTCACCTTCGAACTTGGACACAAAATCCATCGCCTCTGATGCTGCCGTTGACAGAGAAACTAAAGGAGTCGACGGAGATCCGTCATTACGTCCGGAATTAGTCAATCCGATCATGCTTAGGGAATAAGAGAGAACACCGCCAACCGCCCATAAACCAAGCCCTACAGCACCGGAAACTAACCCTAGGCTTCCAGAAACGATAGAAACAGGAAGGGAGATGAGCTTCCATGCTAAACCTGGTGGACCTGCACCCTCGGCGGCAACAAATCCTGATTGTTCGAATCTGTCGTCTGCGATGTTGTCGGTGGCGGAAGCGGTGTGGTCGGAATCTGATGTTGAAGTAATACTAGAGATAGCTTGTTCAAGGTCCCATCCATGAGCAGATAGGATCTCGGTGCACAAATCGGCGTCTTGGAGACCTGTAATTGCTTGAAAGTGAGCTAATTTATCAGCCGAACCACTCATCTCTCTCAGTCTATATATATATATATATATTATTCAATCAATCTGTATACAAATTGAGTAAAGTTTATGAAAGATCAATGAAGAAACGATGAAATTAGGGTTTGGGAAACAAAGAAAGAGAAGAAGGAGAAGTATCTTGTGCAAGAATTTTGATGAAAGATATGAGGTATGGAATTGGAAGGAAGACTGTGAGATACTGATTTCTTGAGAAGGGTTTGGCGTTGGGAATTGATCGAACCCCAAATGACGACACTATTTTTTTTATTTAAATATAATTATTGAAAACATACCAAAATATCTCCATACCAACAACAATTCAAATCAAACAATTTTGGATCTCTCCACATTTGGATCGGGTTTTTAAGGTCCGATTTCAATGATGTAAAAACAAGATTTGGGTTGAAAATTAGAACCGATCTGAAATTCGGGTAATCTTAAACCGGTAATTAAATCGAGGTAAATTTTGAATAATGGATATGACTTTAAAATAACAAGGGTTGGTTGAGGTTGGTCAGTGAAATAACGAGGGATAAGTTTCATTGTTGAGAGAAAAACAGCTCGGATCACCAAGTAAGACCCCTAAAGGTCCGCTCCGTACACGTTTTGTATTATTTTATTTGTTTTTTGAAAAAGTTGGTCATTGTTTTCGTTTCGAACCTTCAAAAACAGTTTTTGACCAGTCAACTAGTAGGATTAATTGGGACCCAAACGGCCAAACCATCGGTCCTATAATGTCCTTTTTGTCTCGTCGTTGGTTCATATTGTTGAATCTCTCTGTATCTCATATGGAGTCAAAATCAATCAATGAAATACGAGCATTTCCAACAGCTATGTTATTTTAGAAATTTTGGAGATTTGGAAAATGCTTGTTCCAACAGGTATGTTACACTCTCGTCTAGAATATTAAAAAAAGACAGAATGGGGACAGTTCTAGTAAGATTTGTAATATGAATACCTTTTTCTTCCATTTAGGTATCATAGACCGAGAGGGAGATTTTCATTCCTTGTCTTCTTTTTTCCACTGTAATTTTGAAAATGAACGTTTAAATGTCCTTCAAAAGTAAGTAAATAGATCCGACACATATAAAATGCGGTAATCTCTATATTTGAAAAAGAAAATAGAGAAAATATGGCATACCTGTTGCAAATGTTCTAAAAAAACAATTTGACACGCCTATAATGTAATAGTGCATTTGGTATTTGGGATAATATGGTATATGACAGAACAAAATTTTGTTATCGTGGACTAGTTATGGCTTTTCCTTTCCCATCAAAATAGGTGGAACAAAATTTAGACAAGTTTGAAAAAAACTAAATTGTTCATGTCAAATTAAAACTTTACAACTTTTCACAAGTCTTTCGTCTCCCTAGAAACTGAAACCAAACTATAAATCTTTGATGAAGTGTATTTTTTTAAAATCGGTTTAATGGTGCAACATCTTTTTCCTTTGCTATATTTGAAATCAAGACTTGAAACACAATAATCCTTACTTTTTGTTAAACCGTAACACTTCTGTTAGTATCTCTCTCTTAAGGTCTGAGATTAATTTGTTTATATTCATGTTAGAGCATCTCCAACAGCTATGGTATATCAATTGCTAAAATAGAAAAATGAGAAGAAAAACCTCTAAATTTAGAGAATCTCTAAAAATATACAGAAGAGAGAGAAACAATATTTTAATTATATTCAACCAATCAAAATAATTTAAGTTAAGTATGTAGGAGAGAGAAATAATATTTTATTAAATGATGTAATATTTTATTAATATTGTTAATGATAAAGTTGCTAAAATAGAGTAGCTGTTGAAGTTGGATGCAAATTATTATAGAGATTTTGACTGTTAATATGCTATTTTAGAAAAAATTTACAATAGTTGTTGGAGATGCTCTTAGTATCTAGATATAATGTTAATTGTTTATATTTAGGTTAATTTGTTTATAGTCAAAACTTTGAATGCTTCTGTTATTCATGTCATAAAAAAGAAGCTTTTGCCAATATCACAAATGAAAATGTAATTAACCATTTCTAAAAGATAAAAAAAACCGTAAAGAAAAAATTGAAATCCATTATTCGAATTTGAAATGACAATCATCTCCAAGAGATTTCTAAATTTATAGGTTAGTGATTGAAATCCCGAGATTTCAAATACAAACTCTCCTTCAAACCAAATACAGGGATTTAAATAGAATTCAATTTCAAAATCTTACCAAATCCCGCAAACCCAACAAACCCTAAAAGTACATTTATATATGCATGTGATATAATCGTCTAACAACACGAACAAACCAAAGGCACAACACACACTTATTCTACATAATTTTAGTTATAGACCACCCATCTCCTCTAGGATATTTGAGTTACCCAAAGGTCAAGGGACCCGTTCTGTGTCTAATATATGAAACCCAGTTAGATTACTCTCCAAAAGAGTCACTGAAAAGAGAATAGAGGTTTCAACATATATTCAGATCCAGTTCAAGTTTAGCTGATACAGGACTCCAACACACCCCCTACAAAGGCTAGACACAGATTGTCGAGTCCCTAGAGTAGTAGACCTTGGCGCTGATATATTTTAGTTTTAACTCATCAAATATTTCTTCTTTCAACCTGCAAAATTGGGCAAAAATAAAACTTACAAGATCTCTTCGATTATAACCTTCCCCTTCGTTTCCGCCTTCTTCCACCCTTTCCCACCACCATTTCCACCGCCACCTATGTAATCCATGGCGGCATTCTTCTCAGCCACCACTAATGCCGCCAACGATGACCAAGCCTCCGGCGGCTGTTCATGCACCCAACACATCAAAAAATAAACCTTCCGCTCACCAGCCGTAAGTTTCCGCTTTATTTCCGTTCGCTTCGAGTTCCGTCCCTTATCGAGCTTCACTTCACTCATACCACCTTTAATCATCCTATGCAAATCACAAAGCCCACAAACCAAACCATCACCTCCAAGAGTCAATAAGCTCACAACATCGTCAATAAGCCCCAGCCCGAACCGTGACCCACCCATGTGCCTGAAACCCGGAGAGCAAGTTTGTTCCAAACAGTTAGCTAAGGCTTCAGAGACGGTTTCCGGTTGACCACCTTGACCCAAAACGAACGATATGGTCAAAACCACCATAACCGACCCCATGGGATCTGATTCCCAATCTCCATTGTATAGCCGAAGAGTGAAACAGTAGCTATATAAGATGTCGATAAGATGAACAGCTAAAAGCGGAGATGGTTCAGCTGAGCTGAGCTTGTTGACCGGAGCCAATGCGGTTTCAGGACCTGGTGGAACCTCGTGGACACGGGGTGAGGAGTCTGGTTCATGTTTTGTTATGGGTTGAACACGTTGGGTTCCTTCACGGCTGAGAGATATTGATCTAGCAGACGGCTTTAACCACCATGGTTCCCATGGTTCGATCAATTTGCTTAGCTCTCCAGAAGCCACGGCTCGTTGAAAATGTTTCTTTTCTTCATTAGATAAATCATCAAAGCTGATTTCAAGTCCTAAAAACGCAAATAAATTCACATAAATTCCTCGGATAAAAACCAAACAAACCCAGTAAATCCGAAACATACCAGACATGATCTTTTCGATGGTCTTATCGGACAAAGCTGACTCAGTCAGACCTAAAAACACAAACAATCTAGTGATAAAACCAAACCAAACGAGCACAGTATATCCCAATTGAAATTAGGGTCTGAAAAGATAAAAATAATTTTGGGCCTGCCTTTTAATGAAACATATTAATTAATAACTTACCATCATCATCGATGCTATCAGCCTCTTCCTCTGAATGAAATCGTTTCAGTATGTCCAACATTTTCTGCTTAGTGTCATCACCAGGTTCCAGATGCTGCATCTCCCCCATCACATTATCTCTCATAAACGATTCTGTGCATCGGAGACTGTGCGACTGCAACGATTATTAAACAAAACCTTAAAGAACACAAAAACTTTAGGATTCAATACCATGATGAAATTGAAAACACAAAAAACAATAACGGAATCCAAATTTCACATCTATGTTCTTAAGTTTAGAGTTGGAAAATGTTCCATGTAATTTCATTTTTTTCTTTATGACCAAACGAATTCTAATGGATGTGAATCTAAAAGGTACCTCCTTTCGCATTTAAGAATTCAATTGGTGTATCTTTGTTTCAGATAGAAATGTAGAACAAACATAATTCTCAAAGTGGACAATAATTTGTGTAAAACAAGGGGAGCAAAGATAAGATTACCTTGTAACATGGAAGCGAACAATAACGGGTATTACATCTAGGACATGTATATTGCGAAAATTGCTTTTGGCATCTGCACATAAACATAAGAATATCACTTAACAATCGGAAATGAAATTTGAAAAAGTTGCAAAACCGAATACGTATTGAAAACACGCAAATACAGTATAACATTGAATTAGAAGGGTTTGAAGAACGTACACACGACAGATAGTACGGGATGGAGGATCTAGTTGGGATGAACTGGTTGGTGCTTCAGAAGTAATGATTGAATCAGCCATTATTGCACTTCCTGACATAAAAAAATTGGTCAAGAAGTTAATCACAAAGCAAAGATTCAATTTTTTTCACGAAATTTACAAAACTTTGTCATGGGCTGAATTAGTTTACCAATGAGCACAACATATAACACAAATTTGAAGTAAAGAACAAAGTAGCGAGAACCCACACACACACAAATGTACATAATACATATGCAGATTTTCTTGATAGCTTCTTGATCATGGTACTAACTGTCATCAAATATCATCTATGATCTATGAACATCACAGATCTTTCAAGATTACAAAGGACAACAAGCTTATTATTGTACATCACATACTTCAAAGAAACATATACTTGCAACATTTGATTTTTTATGAAACTTTGAGATCAAAAGAATTATTTTTGTCACAGTGTGTGGACCCACTTACCCAGAGTGTCTTTTAGTCAGCAAATGCAATTGTCAAAGAAATCTGATTAACCCATTTGCCACTTCAAAGACAAAGACCCAACAGAACAAAAGCAATCAAATTAAACTTTTATATACAAACCACTCTTTTAACAAAAGACGATTGAATGTGGTTGGTGTTTAGTTGCAACGAAGTTTACGTTAATTCTTGAATCAGAAAAGTGCTAGTCGTCACCTCAACAGTCAAAATATAAATTTTCCCATATCAGGAACTACTCCTAGTGACACTCCATCACACACAGGCAATAACACAAACACTTGGTGGGTGTGAAAGTAAAACAAAAGCTAACCTATAAGAAGACACTATATGGTCCAAGGATGGAGAAACAGTATTGAATTTCAACCAATAACGTCATTAAAGACTATGAAAAATAAGAAAAAGTGGGGCTAAGGTTTACCTATTACTCAAGGAAGCAGAACAAGATTATGGTGCGACGATGAAATCAGATACGAGAGCCAAGAGAGCAGCAGTGAAGACGAGAGAAGGACAATCGTGAACAAAAACTAGCCCCTGACTGATACGGATGTAGCCTGATAAATGAACCATTCAGACATGGTTCGAGCATATGTGAGGGTTCTCGATTAATCAAGAACCATTCAGATGAGAAACCCCAAAACGGCAAAACCCTTCTTTGAACTTTATGTTTTGCTTCACCCCTTGTAGTTTTAAGTCATTTCCATTTTAAGCCCGTAAGTTTATGTTATTATAAAATGTACCCTGTTCTTTTTGGTAGTTGAAAATCTTTTAAGTTCGAATTTATTTCCACCGGTTAATATGCTAAAACTAGGGTCAGTTTCTACAAAAACGTAAAAAAATGAAAAACTTAAGAATACTCTATTATCGTTTATCTGGACGGTATGTACATGCGCATATACAAATCATTTCCAAACAATTTGTCTGGTATGCACATGTGCATAACAAACAAAAAATAGCTTCAATTACTTGTATGCACATGTGCATGCCGTTTAGATTAGATGAATGGTTATCAAGTAATCAAGTGTTCATCAATTTTTCATTTTATGGGTTTTCCCTGAATCTCCCTCTATACATCTTTGAAATTCATGTAAAAGAAGTGAAAGCATTAGGACCTTTTTTTGGAGTCAGCAGCGGATCCAAGATTTTTGTCAAGTGGATGCACCTTAGGACATCTCCAACCCAAACACTAAAAAAGACACAAAAACACCAAAAACACTAAAAAAGGTGGGTCCCTTGAACACTAAAAAAACCATCTTCAACCGCACACTAAAAAACAACACTAAAAACACTTTTGATAATAAAATAATATTATTTAATTAAAACATAATAATTATGATATATAATTGATTTTTATAATCAATATATAATTATCACTTAAAACTGCAGAAAACCAGTAAAAAAACAACATCACAAAACAGCAGAAAACCAGTAAAAAACTGCAGAAAACCAATTAAAAACAGCAAAACAGCAACTGTTTAATCTGATTTTTTTACAGCAAAAACAACATAAAACCAGTAAAAAAACTGCAGAAATTAATTATTCAAATTAGTAAACTATTAATACATATATTTATATATATATATATAACTAAAAAAGTTAAATAACATATTAATATAATTTTTAGAGGTCTTTTTTATGAGAATTTAATTATTTTGACCAAGTATGAAAATCCATTTACCAAATTGGCCTTCAAATATAGAGGCCAACAATTTGCCCCTCTTTTTTTTTTTTTGTTATAGTGTTGGGTTGGAGAGAAAAACACCTCCATTTTTTGTGATTTTAGTGGTGGGTTGGTTGGAGATGGTCTTAAGGTGGATTAAAAAGCCTGCAAAATCGTCCAATGCGTTTTTAGCCGAATTCTAATGTTTTGCAGGATTTTTTAAAGTTTTTTTTGGTTAATTTTGAGCGACATTTTCGGGGTTTTTTTGTTGATGTTTCTTGTATCCGGGAGCACCCCTCAAAGTTTAGCACGTACGCCTTTCATACCCCAAAAAAATTCTACTTATGGAAAACCAGGTTTTTCGGGCCCGGGCCTCAAGCAAGAAATTCGGCCATTAAAGGTCAGGCTTGGGCTCAAGGACAAAGCTCGGACTTTTTTATGCATCTCTATCTATTAACGTCAAAGTCATTTTTTAAAATACCATTATTTAGCTGAAAATGGTTCAAATAGTGAAACTCTTGTTTGGTTGGTATTCCGTTAAGTTCTGTATGACTCTGTGGATTAATGTCTTTACAGATCAGAAAAGTTTTGTTTGAGAAGGTTTTTTCATAGATATTTTTCTAATTGGAAGGGACATGATTGGAAAAAAAAACTTTGATTTCTACATAAAGCTCCCACTAGAAGCTTACGGAATAAGCCACTTTCTATATCATTAAGCCACTACCGAATACTCATGTATAGCTAGCTGACTGAATAAGTTGTAACTCCTATTAAGCTCATTAAGCTGTTAACAAAGGGCTAAAAAAACTTATGTAACATTTAACCAAACCTCATATAGAAATAATCATAAAGGTGGCTATCAGCCTACAAACTAAATTTGCTGTATCTGTTGGTTTCCAAATATGAACATACACCATGGAAACTTCTGGCAAAAAAAATAAAAAAACTAAAATTTCAAACCTAAAACCAAATCCCCAAAACAAAAACAAAAAAACCGCCAATTCAATGGCGTTCATAAATACTTAATTTATATAAGGATGTCGACCTCCTTACCTGCTGCTAAGCTAAAGTTTTCGTAAATACTTGGTTATAAATTTATGCAATATTCTGTCTCGGGCAAGCTTTGCACCAAAGATTGCTGATAACTGTCGAGTAGCGGATTAATTGCTTCGATAACCTTATTAGAAACCTGATTATCATCAAGGCACGTCACTTGTAAAAGCCGAACGAGAGCTGAAAACACCTCGTGCCTAGTAACATGCCTTTTTGCCTGCAAAATCATATCGTTTTTGTAAGAAATATTTCTCCTTTCACTTCTCACTACAACAAAATCGGTTTCATTTTATGTCTAAGTGTCTTAATGGACTGCTTAATAGGATTTAAGTTTATAAAATCAAACCTGTATAAATGTGTTAAAAAAAAGTTGATAGGACTTTTGTGGACATCCTAATAAGTTCTTTTAGAACAATCTTTATATAAAGGGTCTTATTAGTCTTTTTACATCACAAAAGTTGTAAAAAAAGGTCTTATAAAAATAAGTATCAAGTAAAGTTAATAGAACACTTCATTTCAAAAGTGTTCTAAAAAACTTGTTAGGATGACCAAATACATCCTAACATCCTACTGTAACACCTTTATATAGTTTGGTCTTATAAAGCAGTCTATTAGGACATTTAAACATCTTTTGCATCTTATAAAGCCGATTATGTTACCTCGGCTTCAACTATAAAGCGTGTCCATATCTTATCGCGTACTTCCATCACTCCGTTCAAGATGATGAGACCAAAGCCTCGGATTACGCCAACCATCTCAAGAAAGAACCCTTGTTCTTCACATAGCATCTGAAACCATAAAAAACGCGAAAAAATGGTCAAGATTTATCGAACACATGGTGTCGAGTAATTACCCATATGCCCTTTTTTCTCTTACCTCTATAAGCATGTGTCCAGGGGTATTAAGGTCCTCGACAATTAGTGGGCAAACCATCGTTTGATTTCCCAATTCGCAAGCCCATGTTGCACCATTGGAGCTTGGATCCTTGGCTTTATAATTCTGAAATCATTTAGAAACCATGATATTATAAATGTGATCATTGAGAAATAGTATGTAAGTAGAAAGGCTCGGCTCGGCTCGGCTCAGCTTGGCTCACCTTTGGTTCGTCGGCTTGTTTGACTCTGTCGGCATGTTTTGTGACACTTTGCAAGAAAAGCATGTGTTTGATGGTTCGATCCAACAAACAATCGATACTCATCTGTGAAAATAATCAAGTTATTTAACTTAGGAAGAGATGGATGATTCTTTTTGGAAGAATCATCGTTATAAAATCGGTTATATAAGATGTTTAAATGTCCAAATAGACTGTTTTACAGGACTTCATTTTATAGAGTATGCACCCTAACAAGTTTTTTAATATACTTTTGAAATAAAGTGACCTATTAGTGTTTTTTATATATATGACACTTTTGGGAAGTGTCCTATGGACACATCTAATTTATTCGACACTTGTTTTTATAAGACAATTTTTTTCAAACAAAATGTAATATGAAAAAACTGAGAGGACACTTTATTCAAATTTGTCTTAAAAAACTTGTTAAGATGCCCAAAAGCGTTCTATCAACTTATATTGTAACACCTTTATATAGTATGTACTCGTATAAACTTTAAGGGGTTGTTTGGTTGGTTTTCCATTAAGTCCTTTATGGATAAAGATGTCTGTGTGGATTTAATATGTCTATATATATATATATATATAGAGAGAGAGAGAGGGAGGTTCAAGGGAAGACGCTAAAAAAAGAAAAAACTGAAGAACACCTTGGGAGCCCTCCATCCGGCTGGTATGCACAAATGCATACAAACGATTGAAGCTATTTTTCTTCTATGCACTCTGTAATTACAAATGCATTAGTGCATATGCACAAATGCATGTTACAAATTAACAGTATGCATTTGTGCATACTAGCCAAAGGGCTCCCAGTTTTTTTTTGACGTTTTCCCTTGAACCTAACCTATATATATAGAGAGAGAGAGTGAGAGAGAGAATGTTTTTTCATAAATAGAAAGAACGTGTTTTTTAACTGGAATGAGCATGTTTGGGAAAAAAACTTGGTTTTCTATATCATTAAGCCACTACCAAACAGTCATGTATAGCTGACCGAATAAGCTTCGAGTCCCATTAAGTCTAACAAGCCATTAGTATATTTAGACATATTTAGTGTCCTATAAAACCGAAATTGTTGTTATAAAAGTTATAGGACTTGTATTTTTTGTTGAACTACATACCTTATCACCATTGGGAATCAATTCCCTCAACTCAGCCATACGGTCCAAGATCTGCTGGCGGTCTTTAGGCCGTGGTCGAGTCCCTGCCTTAGCCTTTTTAACCATGGTCTTATGAGGTTCGACTTCCTTCTTAGCTTTTGAAACCCGACTCAAACCGTTCACACTATAACCGTTAGCCATCCACAAACCTGGCTCCGATTTAGGCATAACCTCTTTCTTTCCCTCAAAACTATCATATCCAACAGGCTGTAACGAACTCATAGAATTCACGGTTTTCATTCTTTTCACTGCCAAAGAAACCCGATCTTCAATGCTAGAAAGCGACATTGCGTTTGAAGTACAAGAAAGCCCCTCTAAAAGCTTTTCAATCCCAAGTTCCGAGAACAATCCTTTCCTTGGACCAAGGGCATTTGAGTCATTATTACTAACAACATGCTTGATTGACTTATTGTAGGAATGAAAGTTAAGATGACTTCCATTATCAACCGGCATTAAAACCCCTCCCCAGTTTCCGGTATTCCCAATGAAATCGTCCGTTTTTTCTTCAGAAGTCATATGAACAAGTTCTTCGGTTTGCGATATTAAGCCGTTGGTTTGAACGGGTGACGGAGGGATCCATTGGGAAATATCGAAATCGCCCGTTTGCAGGATTTCATCTGGGATTCCGAAATCTAACAAATCTTGATGTTTGTTTGTTAAAGATAAAGAATTGTTACATTGAGTAGGAAAAGCATTCCAAGATTCAAGATTTCTTGATTCTGAAACTAATGATTCTTGAAATGGAAAAAGATTGTTCGGCTGTAACCAAGAAACGGGCTCATTTCGATCAAGTGACATGGGTTGAGAATTCGAGTTAAAAGAGCACGACCGTGAAGGACCAACCGAAGAACAAGCGGGTCCCACTGAACTATCTTTAAAATAAGTATCTTCGGACGATGTCAAGTATGGAAACAACCCATTTGGAGGACAACAAGATGCAATTTCAAGCATTCTAACATTTACAATTTCCCGAAACATTCTTTTCGTTTGATTTACGAATTCTGGTGTCTCCATTATCTGAATCATTCAGAAGAAGTTGATTAGATTTATTTACATAGTTTATTTGAAAAGTGAATTGTTTTTAAGGATCTTAGATTAAGAGTTTTTTGTTAGAACTAGCCTTTTCAGTGGACCCAAACTGTACTACTCCTTGTGGTTCCACTGGGATTGCTGCAATTGTCTGCAAAAATGGACCAAAATCATTAACGTATGCAACAGGTAAGTTATTTCCAATTGATACCATCCAAATATAGGATTAAATAAAAAGCAACTACCTTTATACCAGAGGAAAGTTGGCAATTTAATTCAGAATCATCCTGCAAAATTACACATTAACTAGATTAAAGTCACCATTTATATTATATATATATATATATCCCAGATTGAATTTGAAGAATTCATACCAGAAACATATCCCAAATCGAATTTGAAGAATCTTGAACACTTTTGTTGGGATTTTCTAAAGATATCCATTGGTGCTTCTTGGTAAAAGCAGCTTGGCCAATTGTCCTTCAAGTTTTCAAGAAAATGTTTATAATTACTAGTTTTGAATCTAATTATGCCATGTTTTCGATGGAATGGGATTTGGATTTGGAAGAAGGGGAATCGGAAGGATTTGAATCTTTAGTTTGGTTTGTACGATTTGAAATGGAATTGAATTCCAAACTTTATAATATTTTATAAAAATAATTAAATTACTTTTTATTAGTTAATTATTAAAAAAATATTTGTAACATATTTTTGAACATTATTACAAAACAAATTTTATGAAATCTAGTGAAATACTAATTACCCATGGGATTTCGTTGTGCACTCAACTATCCATGGGATTTCGTTGAAAACCCATGGGATTTCATTGAAAACCCATGGGTAAATATTTGAATTCCAGGCCTTTCTTTTTATGACACATGGTCGGGAATAAACCGAAATGGAATCCAATTCCAAATCCCACAAACCAAACGGGCACTTCAGTGTTTTTAGGCAAAAAGTATTGAGTAAAAGAGCATACCCTCCTCCAACCATGGGTACTTTTAGCTGCAAATCTTCTATCAAACTTCCAAATTTCTCTTCATAATAGGTATCTTGCATACTCAAAAATCTAGTAAGCAAAACAACATTCAAGAATCAGAACTCATTATCTCAAAATTCACCATACAAATTATACTAAAGAAAAAAAAACAGAAGAATTTGAAACCTTTTTACACACAACATAAACTAAAAGATTAGATTTAACACACACATTATAGACTACAAAAATATTCAAGAAATCATAAACAAGAACTAACTTTATTTCAAGAAAAATGAAGATTAACTATATACATTATACATTGTATAATATATGATTCATTCTCTATAAAAACAAGTTTCTATGTGTAGAGAAAGTGAAAGCATACATTGAATTTGAGTTGTCAAAACTCCAAAAAACACCATAACACCATCCATAAGAAGAGCAAAGATTCTTGAGCACATTCTGAACAATGGGATCCCTTTGTATTGTTCCCATTTACACACAAGATCAAGATCAAGAAACCACTTCAAGAAAGTCTTGTTTTTGAGCAAAAATGGCTTCTTTTTGTACCAAGAAACAAAGATTGAAAAAACCCAGAAAACCCAAGTTATGATAAGTGCTTTGGGAAAGTAATTTTGGATACCAAAGTTGAAAAAACAAGAAAGCAGAAGTGTGTTTTTTTTTTTTTTTGTTGAGGTTTTTATGTTTGTGAGGAAAGAGGTATTCAGAAAAAGTGAAAGGTGTGGTATTGTTTTCCCAAAAACTGAATGAAATGAATGGTTTTGTGATGTCTTGTTGTTTTTTTTTCACTGCCAGAAACAGTACTACAGGGTGACGGTCTATGAAGCTTTATATCACTAGGAAAAATGATATTTTAATTAAATTAAAAAAATCAAGAAAAAAGAAAAAGGGTTCCAAATGTGTGTAGAAAAAGCTGAAAAGTTGTCTCTGGCATGAGACAGAAATTGGAATTTTGAAAGGGAAGTTTTATTATTCAAATATATATATTTATTTTTTTGAGAGAGAAAGAGAGAGACATGTATGTATATATATATATATGTGAGTGTATGGATAGAAAACCATAGAGTTTAGATGGGGTTGATAGGGGAATGGTGTTTTGTCATTAGGAACACGAGTCTTTTATACTATTGATATAAACAATTATTTATGTTGTGTTGTGTTGTTTTAAATTTTTACATAAGAAAATGAAATAATTGAAAGTATAGGAGAAAGAAAAAAAAGGGATATTTACATGAATAGTTAATTGATTAAAGAAGTTTAAATTTTTAATATTCTTAGACCGTATTTTACTTTATAGTTAATCCTAAGGTTTGTGTAAAAAAAAATATTTACAAAAAGATTTTGGCAAAAAAGAAATTGGATCTTTATGTTGAAAGTGGTTGAAAACCAATTCTTATGCATATGTGGAAATATTTTGTGTAAGAAATTTTGAATTTGGATAGAAGAAATAGCTAAAAAGAAAGAAAAATATCAAATTTGAAAGAGAAAAGAAAAATAGTAACTACTAAAAATATTTATAAAATTACACGGTTACTCATTAATTACAATTTCTTGTCTAATAAATAAAGGTACATTTATAAAAATAATATGTTTCTTTTCCTTTCTCTTCTACTTCGTACATGAAAGTTTATACTATTTTATTTCTTTCCTTTCCTTCCTAATAACACAAATAAAAAAATTATTTCTTTTATCCTTAAATTAAAAAACACAACATAAATAAACAATATCGTTCGAGTATGAAGATATTTTATACTCATACTGTAAGAGCATGTAGAATCCTAATAGATTACTCTCTAAAAAAGTATGTCATTGAGAAGAATAGCTGTTCCAACATATCTAAAGAAGAATTGGTCTAAATCTAGCAAATGTAAGACTCTAACATGTTCCTTTAATAGAGGCCAGATGGGGTACATACTATGCTAGAATATCGAGCACCTAGAATAATAGGCATTGGTTATAATATCATGTAAACAATAAAAGTAAGTGAAATATCATTAGAAAAAAATATTACAACATATATAAAACTTAGACCTATATGTGTTGGATGGAATGGCTTATGATAGGATAAATGGATAATGGGTGTCTTTGTATGGTTATAAAAGGAAAAACAATGTGATGTAGAAATAAGTAGAAAATGAAGTGATGGCATTGAATGGAAACCAGCTGGTTTGACAAATTTAGTTACATAAATGGCAGGGTGGAGGTGGAGGTGGAGGTGGATGGTTGGCGGCAGAAAAGAATATTCCGGCAAATAAGAAGGAAGAAAGGGTAATTGATGAATCCGTAGTAGTAAGTACTATTATAGGGAAAAAAGATAGTGGGGTTTGGGGTCCATTAGCTATAAGGTACATCCTCTCCTCTCCTCTCTCTGGGTTTTAAATAACAACTTAAATTTGATTATAAACATGAAAACAAACGAAAGTGTGACACGTATCATATTTAAATTGAATAATTAAAGAAATATTTAGATTGAATAATGCTTATTGAACCTGAATAAACATTATTTAGACCGAATAAATATTATGTTCAGTCTAAATATTTCTTTAATTATTCAGTCTGAATATTTATTTGATTATTCAGTCTGAATAATCTACATTCAGATACATGTCGCTCTCTCATTTGTTCCCACGTTCACAACCAAACTTGAGTTTGCATTTGAACTTTTCTTCTCTCTCTCTCTCTCTATATATATATATATGTATATATATATATATACCCTGTTCATACGAGAACGCTGAGAACATCTCCAACATCATCTCTAAAATAGAGAAAATAAAGAAAATAGAGAATTTGAACTAAAATTGTGCTTCAAGAGCATCTCTAAAAGACTAAAAGTTCTCCAAAATAAAGAAACTATGAGAGTAAATGTTTTTTTCTCCATATTTGAAAATTACTCAAAAAAAGATTACCAAGTGAGAGAAAATATTATTTTATTCATACTCCACTCTCCAATCAATAATATAAAAGTTAGTTTAAAAGTTTTTAAATATATTGAATATTCTAATAATATAATTAATGTTGGATTTTTGACAGTGAAGATGTTGTTGGAGATGAATGTAATATTTTTAAAGATTTTAACTTTTGTATCTCCGTTGTGGAAAAATTTAGAGATGTTGTTTGGAGATGCTCTAACTATTTAAGAAAACAAGAAAAAAAATCATGTGATTTTATATTAACATAAAAAAATTGACACGAGCAACTTTTGTTGTGGGCTAAGTCGCGGAAAAGTTGCGGCTAATCATGTATGATTTTGTACATGAAAAAAAAAGTTCATGTGATTTTGTATATGAAAAAAGTTTTTTTGTTTTCTTAAATTGTTATGATTCTCGCATGAACCTTTTTCTATATATATATATATATATATAGGAAAATTCAAATACGAACTCAAATTTAGTTGTGAACGTGAGGACAAATGAGAGCGCGACACATGTCATATTCAGACTGAATAATGAAGGAAAATATTCAGACTGACTGTACTGAATTATGCTACATTTAGTCTGAATGTTGTATTATTCAGTCTGAATATAATGTTATTCAGTCTGAATAATACTAATTATTAGATGAGTAAACTACATTCCCAATTTCGTGTGGTATACTTACATTATGTATATTTATGGTCCGTAAGTTTTAATTTTTATATGAGTAAACTACAAATTTGGTCCATGTGGTTTGTTGTTTATAACACTTTTGGTCCTATAATTTAAAAATTACAGTTTCATTATTATAGTATGCGAAAACGATCGGATTTGGTCCCTCCTTCTAACGACTGTTAAAACAATTTGTTAGATTAGGGCCATTTTAGTCTTTTTAGATTTTTCTTTTACTCTTTATTAAAAAAATTAAAGAACTTCATACAACCCTCCTATTAGATAATGACAAGTGTCCCCCTTTACTTATATTATACATATGCACATTCAGATTATCTCACCGGCCAAGAGATGAGTAACCAAATCCTATAAATCTGAAATCAGGATTCAAACCAAAATCTGAAACCAAATCCAAAACCAAAACCACATTTAATTCCAAAATCCAAAATCAAAACAACATCAAAATCAAAAACCAAAAACCAAAGAAAAATTAAAATCCAGACAGAAATTGAAACCCAAAAAATCAAGATTTAGGGTGGAAAAATGGTTTCCCTGATTGTTTATGCAAGTCTTCTCTTCATTTGCTATCAAAATGTTATCATACAAAATGCCATCTTGCATAGTCCGAATCTCGATATCGATAGCGGCAATTGACTCAAAGTTAGGTGTTTCGAGTTCAAAGTAGTTAGGGTTTGGAATTTCTTGAGGCTTCCAGATACCCTTGTAAGCAGTATTGTCGATAAGAGGTGCATGCCATTTACCGTTATAAGTTGGGTTCCGTTTATTTGGTCTTCTCCATTCTCCACATCCAGATGCAACTTCACATTTCGGGTTATCGATCTTGGGAGCTTCACACTCGCCATCCTCCTCATGATCCCAATCCTCGGGCTTTACGGCCTCAGGATCGTCAATTTCTTCAGGCTCGTCTTCTAGCCATTCTTTGTGCTTTTCAACTTCTTCGTCAAGAATTTTCATTGTTGTGCCCTCATCCCTTCGGGTTTTGTTGCATCAGGGTCGATAATCTTGGCCCGCTCATCCCAATCTTCGGGCCTTTTATCATCTGGGTCGGGAATGGTTTTTGAGATATCCTGAGATTTGCATATTTATCCATATATATAGGGAGAGGTTCGAATGAGAACTTTGTAAATTTAAAGGAACAAAGGAACATTTTGTGGACCACATATGATATGGGTCCCACATAATATAAAATCATATCTGATTCAATGGGCCTCACCATTGAATCAAATATGATTTTATATTACATGGAACCCACATCATATGTGGTCTACAAAATGTTCATTTGTTCCTTTAAATAGAGGGTGTTCTTGTGTGATCCCTCCCCTATATGTACGTATGTATAAATGAGAAAGTTACATTGTTAGTCCCTGTAATAATGTAATTGATATATATCTGATTATTTGTTAAATAAAAATCTAAAAAGACTAAAATATCCCTAATCTGATGGATTTTTTTTAAAGGTCGTTAAAAGGAGGGACCAAATCCGATAGTTTTTGCGCACTGTAATGGCAAAACTGTAATTTTAAAACTGTAAAGACTAAAAGTGTTATAAACAACAAACCGAAGGGACCAAATTTGTAGTTTACTCTTTTAATAATAATTTGATTATTTTGAGTTAAACAACATATGACCCTCATATAAGGGGCAAATATGTCATTTTACTTTCTATCTTTAAGAATGGATGGTTCTTGCTTCTTAGTATGTGTTCTTGTTTTTTATGCATATTACACAAAATAAGTTAATAAATAATTTGGATTCATCATCACCAAATCATTGTATAAAACTTGTGCCTTTTAAATAAAAAAAAACTTTACTCAAAATCAAAAACAAGAAAAGACCCCAAGACAAAAAGATGCTTCCATCAAATTCAAACCTTAAGTATGATATAACATCCTTTCATAGAGGAACCTTAAATCGAGTGAAATAAAATACAACATTGTTTGAATGGGTTTGAAATGGGACCAAAGCAATTGCCTAGGTCACTTGAAGCATAGAAAGAACGAATCTAACCATCTTTTGAAGAACTCAGATGAATCCACAACACAAAAGAATTCGAGTAAGAGAACGAGCTATGCCCAAATTACCACCCACCACCACCTTCCACCATCTCTTGTTGTCAACAACCCCGTAACTCCATTTAATAAATAATATTTTATTATAAATATAGAATATTTTAATAATATAATTGATAGGGGTTTTAACACACCTACAGACAGGGCAATTAAGATAAAAAACAAGTATACTTCTAACCCTAATATCGTCTTTCAAGTAATAAAATGGTAAGAACCAAGTATCGTATTCCACAGGGATAGGTATCTTAAGTTGCAAGATCTTGAGTTGGAAAACTAACTTCAGATGGCGATTTGGAAGATTATGATTGATTTTGATTCTTGGTGATTATTTTAATAGAATAAAGAAAGCAGTATAGGTGTAAGACGCTTGGTGAGACATAAACACAAATTCAAGTGGACTAATACCTCTCAGTATTGTAGTTTCAAAATAACAAGTTCCACCATCTATTTTGAGGGTATTCCTCTTGGACTTCAATACCTGCACTGATGTTTAGATTCAACCCATATCTCTATGCAGTATCAGACTAGTGGCAGTGCAGAGTAGAGTCCTCAAAATATATGGACAACAACTATCGTTGTTTAAAATCACTCTCTTGAGCAGATTCCCATATCATCCAAGTTGGGGTGTTCCAAGTGGCTCCTCTCAGAGTCCGACTACACTTTAACACTTTGACTAGTGACCAACCCGTCGAGAATTAATCAATTTAAATAAAATAGTTTACAACTCTCGTTGTTAGCAAACCCTCACCGGTTTACTTCCCATATCATTCAAATTGACGTGCATTCAGTGGCTCCTCTCAGAGTCCACGACACATTAACACTTTCACAGTGATCAATTTGTCAAGAAGTGTTATTGATATTTATAAAACTTGAAATGAAACAGTGGAACATTGTTATTGAGAAACAATGTCCACTATCCTTTGGAATATAATCTCACCATTTGCCTCACACACACACTAAAGAAAATTAGCTACTCATATTGGAGAGTAATTGCAAGGGAATATAAATGACAGAAATTAATTGCATGAATTTAAGTGCGTAAAATAATTGCAGAAATGTAAAATTGTTGAAAGTAAATAACTGAAATTAAAGTGCAAAAAATTAAATTGCAGAAATAAAAGGGCATAAAATTAAAGACAACAATTTAAAGGTGCGATAATTTAAAAGACAAGAAATGTAAACTTCAAATGATTGCGGAGTATAATTTAGTAACCAAATATTTAGAGAGTTTCAAGTATCAAAGGCTTAGAGCCGTATGATAACAAAACAAACAACTATCCCCTATTTATACTACATGCATAAAGGGGAAACTACAAGGAAACATACAAACTTGCATAAAGGGGAAACTACAAGGAAACATACAAACTTGGCCACCAAGTTTGCCACAAAAGGTACATAATTAACTTGATAAGCAAGCATAAATAAAAGTACTAAAGCAACTAAGTCTTCCAAAAGTCTTCATAAATAAATCTTCAAGCAATAAAAAGTATGATTAAGCCCATTCTCCACGGCTATATCCATTAAGCTCCTCCAAAAATCGTGTAACCAAACAACAGCTCAATGCTGTCACCATTGTCCGGTCCAAAACACCACAATAAGCCTACTAATGGTACTAGAACAGATAAATCACAACTTTTAGCTTCATGATGCAACAAATGGAAAACAAGAGGATAAAAGACTCAAAGTAGGGACATAGAAGTAAAATAAGCTATCCTAAAGGTATAAAATGAGTGCTTAAACATTGATTTCTCAATGGTTATCAATAATGAATGCTGTAATCATCAAAATGAAGATGCTGTTGGAGTTGAATGTAACTTTTTTCTTATAGATTTTGAATTTGATTCTCCATTTTGGAGAAATTATGGAGAAGCTCTTACTCTGCTATTTTGGTCCTTATTCAAGAACCCCACTGATGCACGTAATTCCTGTACTCCTTTATTCGATACAGCTCGTCAATTATGCACCTCCTCGACCATTGATCCCTCAACATTTTTGCATTCCTTATTCAATACTGAATAGAGCACAACACTAATTTTTTTGATCTCAAAGTTTACAAACGCAATAACCCATATGAGAATCCACAATCTTTCAGATCAGAGTCTAAGCAAACCCATTAATGTATTTGAGTTTTTTAGTACAACATATTGTAAGGGAGATGCTTAAACATTCCTGGGATTCAACGCCAATCTGCCATCTGGATCTGTAATAGAGGCAAAGCAGGCTCTGTTAGTCGGGATAGCTGGTTTTCTTGCCCCCTAGCATGCTTCGGCTCCTAAAGCCGCATTCCCTTTTCCCCTCTCCCCTTTGTATCTTTGGCCTTCTTCTTGGAGCCTGCTGTTTGTTTTTAATAAAATTTGCTTTGCCTTTCAAAAAAAAAAGGGAGATGCTTAAACAAAGTCTATAACAACATATTGAACTAAAAGTTTTTTCTTTATCAACGATACATTACTAGTGAACCCATATTCTAAAACAACACGACTTTAATATGAACCCATATTCCAAAAGGACAGTACTCGAAGGGTACAAAGACAAAGTAAGAGAAATCGAGATGAGATTACAGACTACAAAACCTGTCGAAACCCAATTCCGTTTCCCGTATTTATGATCATAAAATTCTAGTTAGATTAAAAATATCAGATACCATGATCGAAGAAAATAAAAAGATAGAAATACACTTCATTTATATATATATATATATATATATATAGGGTTAGGTTCAAATGTGAACTCATTTTTGGTTGTGAACGTGAGGACGAATCTCAGCCACACATCTTCGGTATGGTGGACGCGATCACGGAGGATTGACGCGATTCATGGAAGGGTGGAGATTATTAAAGGAGGCAGAATTAAGCGCGCTTTATTGACCGGATAAGTGGCTGAGATTCGTTCTCACGTTCACAACAAAAAATGAGTTTACATTTGAACTTATATATATATATATAAATAAGTAATACGATAAGTATTGAATATAATTTTGGTTGGTTTATGCGTTTCCAATTATGTCTAAATTTGCGTGCTAATAATGACCACCACCACCATCGCCGTTACCAATTGCCATCATCATCGTCATCACCAACAAGCATCTCTCTTTTCTCTTCTCTACAACAAGTCCACACACCCACCATCTACAACCACCACGAACCACCTTCCTACCTGCTTCATAATCATCTATACACCATTCTAATTCTCCTTTTTACACTATAATGGCTAACTTGTATGTCCAAGCGGTTCCGCCCACGGATCTCAACCGGAATACGGAGTGGTTCATGTATCCAGGCGTCTGGACCACCTACATACTCATCCTATTCTTCGCTTGGCTCGTCGTTCTCTCCGTCTCCGGTTGTTCTCCTGGCATGGCATGGACCACCGTCAATCTCGGTCACGCTCTCGTATGCTTTTTTTTTCTCTTTTTTTTTCATCTCGTTTGAGTTTTAATTTTGATTTTAATTCTACATGCCGACATGCGCGATCACTTGATTGTGATCGCGTTTGAGCCAATTTGTTTTAATTTTTTATCTGTATTGATGAATTTTGATGTTACGGTATCTGGTGTTAGGGTTTTGAAGTATGAACATTTTACATAGTTGTTTGATTTTGATCTGTGTTTTTTGATGGTAATTGGTAATTGCAAAAAGTGGAGGATAGAACAAGGAGACTAGAGTTCTAGTTGCTGCAATTATGTTACTCTTGTTGGTTGGATCGATTATTGGTGCCTAGAAAGATCTCTGATCTGTACTGAGTGTTTGTACTCTATGCTAAGCTGTTCATGAGCTAACACATGAAGTTGGCCTATGGTTGAACTATTGATATGTGTTGTGATCACTCTTGCTTCTATGAGAACTTATTAGGCCACAATATAATAAGTTGGTTCCTTCCAAATATCTATCTTTTTATCTTATTGATTGTCAACAAAGGGAGTATATTCAATTTGTAAGGGAAGGGGCAAAACAAAAGTAATTAACATTGAAATCCAAGCGAAAAGAATTCAAATGTTTAAAAATTTTACATGCTGTTGTAGATAGGGGTTTGTGTTCCTTCACTTTCTTGGTTTTGGCTAGGTGTATTTATCTATTTTATGTGCCAAGCCTCTGAAACAGATGAGTATTTATGTCATATTTGCACACATTAACACCTTTCTCAACAAATGACTGAATTTGTATAAGGTTCACAAACTATCTTTGAAAATTTTAACCTGTTCGTCATGCTAGATTTATTATCTATTTCTTGCATGCTTGATTGGTTGCAAATGTGCGCACTTGGCTAAATTTAAGTGGTATTTTTTTCCTTTCCTTCAGGTTACATATCACTTCTTTCACTGGAAGAAGGGAACACCCTTTGCTGATGACCAGGGCATCTACAACAGGTTGACTTGGTGGGAGCAAATTGATAGTGGCAAACAGCTCACTCGCAACAGGAAATTTCTAACTGTTGTACCTGTGGTGCTGTAAGTTCTCTTAGTTTCTTAAATCTATAAGCAGGGTCTTAAAGCTCATATCATCACCATTATCTTTTAGTATTATTGCATATTGAGTTTTATTTTTGGTTTTCTTCTGATAAAGGGGATGGAACCCCTTTGGAAAATTTCATATTGAATTTTGTATGAGTCCATATTTTGCTCTATGCATGATGGTAGCTTGTAAGGCTGGCTTGCAAAAGAAATGACCAGATTATTGACAATTAATGAAATGTGCAACAAATGCTTATTGCTTTGGAGTTGATGCAGGACCGTTTATTGAAATATAATTGATGTGGGAAAATAGAAACAAATGGTGTAGGAGAAGGAACCACCTGTATTTCCATGAGAACGGCCATAATTTAATGGTATTGTGTGATTACATCAGTATTGTAAGAGAAGAACAGGAAACTGTAGATCTGGTAGAACTAAAAAACTTAGTCACTTACTAATAACTACAAATAAAGGTGAAGGGAACATATTATAGAAAAAAGTAGAATTATAAGAAATATATCTTATTAGGAAATAAATAAATATTGATTTATTTCCTATAATATTTACTTGATCGGAGTTGATCCCTTGCTTGTATCCTGATCATGGAGGGTAGGAGGTCATTTGCTGCTATTGTTTAATGATGCTTTCAGTTATCAACTTCTGTCATTGTAATCCACTATATTGAAGATTTAACTGATAGTTTTAACATGAATTTTTGTTAATATACTTTGGGTGGTCAAATTGGACAAAAGACATTTATGGTTTGTTATGGATTGAGGGTGCTTAGAGCAGGACACCTTTACCAATTCTAAAGCATGGGTCTCTTTTGTTTTTAGGGAGAATTATGTTCTTTTTCAATTCTTTATACTGTTACTCACCCACTTTGAATACAAAAAATGGTGGCCAATGGACACACCACCACATCGATCACAAGCATTTCATCTCGATCAATCTTTTGTGAAAGAAGTACACTGTAGTGTTAGGCTGTTAGCTATACGAAGATTAAGATATGATCACTGAAGTCCTTGGTAATTAGCGATTATGGCAAAAAAAATGTTTTCTCACTTGATATGATGCATTTATTTAGAACATAGTAATATGATCTAATCGTTACAGCATTGCTTATCGATAGCAGAAACCCATGAAAAAGAAGAAGTTTGAGGTTGATTAGATGGGCGATTTGTTTTGTATCTTGGTATATTGAGTGGTTAAGACCTCCTTTAACTGTCACTCTAGGTGTGTGGTTTAGTGTGTGTGTGCATATATATGCAATTTGGTTTTTTACTTTACATGTCCATGTGGTTGGAGAACTCTTGTTTGAGTCATGTAAGAATTTTGATAAATTTGCATGTGAATACTTGGTCATGTTTTTTATTTTTTCAGAGAAGAATTTGATTACCCAATTGGATTTTGCATATATGCCAGCCTAAACATAGTAACCATAGTCCCACTGATGATTTCCTTAGTTGTATTGAAGCTTGTAAGCTTGTGTGGCTTGCTTCTAAGTCCCATCTTCTGTTAAATTGTTCTTCTCTCATTTTTTATATCCATAAAATTTGGTGTTTCTTCTTTTCTCTCAAAATTAAGTTCAGTAAATCCCATGGCTTTATCTGTTAAATTTGACAATAAATTATAGATTTGATCGTGAAGCTTGACAAAAATGAAGTTGATTGTTAAGGCCGTATCTGGTATTGTTTTGTTTATGATGATCTATCTAGATGTTGTTTACAATACATTATTGAATAGAATACATAATCTACCCTGTAGGAAACATATTTGGTGGGTCTCGTTGGACTTTGCATTCTGTCTTAAACTTGTATCTTTTAAATGTTCCAGTTTTGCATTTGATGTAAAGAGTGATTGATTATTTGTTTATATATATATATATATATGTGGATGATACAGGTACTTGATAGCATCTCATACAACGGACTATCAGAACCCGATGCTGCTGTTGAACACGGTGGCGGTTTTTGTGCTGGTGATTGCCAAGTTCCCACACATGCATAAGGTCCGGATTTTCGGAATCAATGCTGAAGAGTGAGGGAGAGGGAGAGGGAGAGAGAGTAGTTGAGTTCCAGATCCCATGGATATATGTGCATCCTTGTTAATTTTGACATATAACAGACATTTCAAAAAGGGTATATTAACTTTCTTTCTTTCTTTCTTTCTTTCATGGATTGATTCTCAAACTAGAAGAAGAAGAAGAAGAAGAAGAAGAAGAAGAAGAAGAAGAGAAAGGAATCATGTGATTGGTGTTGTGTGAAATGATTTATGTGAGTAAAAAAAAATTCATTATAAAACCATGCAAACATAAACAATGAAATAAATGTGAGTAAAGAAAATGGAAAAAAACAGTCTTGATTATATTTAGGGTAAGATGTCTGAGAAATTATTTGTATTTATAAAGTCAGTCTGTGAATTAATTTGTAATCTATATCTGTGTTGGATGATTGAAGATTTTGAAAGGAACTTGATGTCTTTATCATATTTTTGTTCATGTTATCTACATATATGATAAGTTTTTGAAAAACAGTAGAAAGATGTATTAAAATATATATATATATATATATACTAAAATAAAGTAAAATAGGAAGTCATTTGATATTAGGAAGTGTAGTAGACTAAAAAGAGATCAAAAGAAAACAAACACTTCTTAGGGGACATAACTACATAAGCCTTGGAGATGCTATATAACTAGAGGCAATGCTATTAATGGTTGATAAGGGGCCTTAGATGGGCATTACCTATTAAGGCAAAGTGAGGATCGATTTCAATAGATAGTTCTCACGTAATTGATTCTTTTCTAAGACGTCCATTCGAACACGTAAAATTGTGGGAGATTTCTTGCGATAGTATAAAACCAGATTGAAATGGTCACTTGAAAAGTCTAAGGTGGTTCGACTAACCAAAACCAGATCAAATTGATCGGTAATGATCTTTTATTAAGGTTTAAAGTCTTAATTAAAGCATGAATTAACATTTGTGTTGGCTTTGCAAGTTAGATATTAGCATATTTAACAGATTCTTTAAAAAAATTTCAAAATAGAAAACCAAAAAGTGAAATCTTAAAAAAAAAAGTACATTCATTTTCAACAGATTCCCTATTTTGGAGGTTTGAACATTGATTATAATATTAAAATAATTCATTCATCTATTAAAATATTGTTTTTATTTCTAAATATTTATTTTGGAAGTTTCTTATCGGTACTCTCACTTGGTAATCATTTTTGGAATGATCTCCATATTTGGAGAAAAAACCATTATCTCTCATACTTTCTCTATTTTGAAGATAGTTTTGGGGAAACCATTAGAGTAAAATATTGGCTTAAAATCCTTATTTTCACCATTTTGAAGAAGCTGTTGGAGACGCTAATAAACTAAAAGTTCATCATAACTTACATTCTACCTGTACAATATTATGTCAATAAACAATTTCCGTTTGTATTAAATTTTCCAGTTAATATAATATTTCATAGTATCAAATAAAAAAATAAAAAATCCCATCAATTTTGTACAACATTCCACAATCGTATTCACAAAGTGAAAGTCTCACTGTCCACATTTCTTTTTGGAATGGTGTTCTAAGCCATGTCTGGATTTAAAATTATGACCGTAAGACACATCTCTGATAAACTCAATAGCTATAATTGTTGTTTACAGGGCAGATGAGATATTCCACCACATCCTCGGGTCTCGACCACTGCACTGCAACCCTTGTGGTTCCCGTTGTCCACTTTCAGGTAGTTGTAATCTTATTTCCTTGCTATTTCTCCATATGGAAAGGAACGGGGAAAAAATCATTTGTGTTTTTGAGAGTAAAAGGAAATGAAGGAAATCAAAGAAAATAAATAAATTTCATGTTCTTGAACAGAAGAAAGAGTTAAGAAAATATGTCATTTTTAAAAATATATACACTTATTTATTTTATAATTTTAAGAGTGAATTAAGTTTTTGGTCCATGTGTATTGATGTTTTTATTCTGACTAAGGTCCCTACGGTATGTTTAATATGGATTTGGTCATTGTGATATTTTATTTGTCTTGATCACGATCCCTCTTAGTAACGTCTTTAAAAGAATTCATTAACTCAATTAATAAAAGCCATTTTAGTCTCTCTTTTTTCCTTAAAAAGGTAAAAACAATATTTTTATAAATACACATTTGAAGATGATGTAGACATTTATTCCCAACTCATCTTTCTGTATGCAGAGAGGATAATAAAGGAAATATGATTCGGTGCATGAACTGCACTTGATATGAGGATTAATCCGGTACTTCTCATCTCGGTACATCTCATCTTAATGTGCATCCAAAAGAGGAGATCTCTTTTTACATTTCTTACCTTAGCTCTCATTCTCACCGGAAGTCAACCCTATGTATATAAATATAATGAACCTCTATCTTTTCTTTAATTGTTTCAATTGATTCGGTTGTATGAATGAGATGGTTTATATAATAAACTACCTACCCCTCTCTCTCTCTACATATATATATATATACGGGGTGGTATCCGTTGCAAACTATTCAATATTTGCAAACTTGCAAACTCACCACTATCCAATAGAAATAAGCCATGTGGATAATATTATTTTAATATTTTATAATTAGTTTATTAATTCATTGATGGTATCATCATCATTTTATAATTTAACCATTTTAAATTAATATTTACTAATTTCCTATCATGAACACACTTTCTGACGACTTCGTCTTCTCTGGCGAGTTTTCCGACAAGTTTTCTCATTCATGAATATACTTTTGTCATTCGTGAATACACTTTCACCATTCGTGAACACTTTCAACATTCATGAATATCCAGTTGGTGCTTTATCATTGTGTTCACGACGAGTTTTCACGGTTTGCAAAAATTGAATAGTTTGCAACGTATACCACCCATATATATATATATATATATATATATAATACCAAAATAAAGAAATTGAACCAAACAAACCATAACAAAGTTCATTCTGTTATATACCCAATATGTGAAGAGAAGACTGAATCTGTAGATCATTTGTTCTTTAAATGCCAAATGGCTCGAGAGATATGGAGGAATGTAGGCCGATGGTGGAACATATACATACATGGGCTCTATAATGTCACGAGTTGGAATGATTGGATGGAGTCTCTAAGTTTGAAGAAAGGGGATGCAGAGTGCTTAGAAGCGGTCCTCTACACAACGTTGTGGTCAATATGGAAATTTCGAAATTGGACGCGTTTTGGAACAAAGAAACCGAAAAAGGCAGTGATGTGGGATAATATAGTTACACACTCGTGCCTTTGGGTGCCTAATAGAAGTGGAAAGTGGAACATCAATTGGATAGGCTGGTTGTAAAACCCCTTACTGACTATTTTCTGTAATGTAACTGACTAACTGTGTCTAGCATCTTGCTAGTTTTAATAAAATAACTATTGTTCAAAAAAATTATTGGTTTGGATCGAATAAGACTTTTTCACATTGACCAAATCTTTGATTAAACTAAAAGTTTTTCTACTGGATGAGGTTTGATATTTGCCCAACTTTATGATGTATAATAATAATAATACATTTCTAACGATAACGTGACAACTTGGTCTATTGTCAAGGTATTTGGAATTAAATCATTAAGATTCACTTTTTCTAAAGATTTTTTTTATTTGTAGTACATATTTTTATTATATTATCTAGCATTTTCAGTAATAGAAATAAATAAAAGTTTGATCATTTAAAATTTTTATATATTGTAATAATTGTAAGAAATATCATCGTAAAGTATTTTTTCAAACGATCTTTTTTTTTTTCATTTAAAATCATAATTTAATATATTGATAAATATATATGTTTTACTATGCGATTATTTTCTATGTATACGTTTCACAATGTGAAAATTTTAGTCGTATTTTATATTTTATAAACACATAAAAGATGTTCACATTATGAAATAAATGTATGTTAACTAATACATTAAATCCAAGTTATAGATGGAAATTCATGTCAAATAGTACATGATGCATCGATTCTTAACTTATAATAATTTTATGGGTTTTTCAAATGAATGTCATATATACGTCTCTCTCTCTCTCTCTCTCTATATATATATATATATATATAGAGAGAGAGAGAGAGAGAGAGAGGAAAGTTCAAATGCGAACATGAGGACAAATGAGAGCGTAACACGTGTCATATGCAGAGTGAATAATGAAAAAAATATTCAAACTGAATAACACTACATTCACTCTGAATTAGGGATGCAAAAGATTCGAGCTCGAGCTTAATAGTTTTCCAGATCGAGTCGATCTCGAACACAAAATAGAACTCGTTTAAATAAACGAGCCGAGCTTTATAGCATTAATGTTTGACCCGGCTCCTTCGAAAACTCGATTCGGTATGCTCGAATGGCTCGGCTCGACTCGAAAAATCGATTCAATTTTTCGAGCCAAGTCGAGCCATTCGAGCATCCCTTTTTTGAGTCAAACATGCTCATATATTTATTAATCATACAATAAAAATATAAAAATTATCGAGCTCAAACCAATAAACGAGTTAATTGATCGTGAGTTCAAACCCATAAACGAGCATCGAGCTCGATAACTCAAAAAATATTCGAGCTCAAGCTCAAGCCTTACATTGAAAAGTTAATGGAGCTCGAGCCCAATATTAATTTTTTGAGCCCGACTCGATTATCTTACTACTCGACTCAGCTCGACTTGTCTACCGGTTAACACCACTACTCTGAATAACACTATAAATTCAGTCTGAATATTTTTCTTCATTATTCATTCTGAATATGACACGTGTCGCACTCTTCTTTGTCCTCATATTCACAACCAAATTTGAGTTCTCATTGTTCATATATATATATATATATATAGAGAGAGAGAGAGAGAGAGAGAGATTGTGAGGTTCAAACGAGAGCTGAACCATGTTTAAAGAAACAAATGAATAAACAAAATCATATATGATTTTGCACTGAAGTGTAGCGAGCGACTTTTGGGACCACTTAAATGATATGGAAAGTCGCCCGGAATTTTGGATGATTTAGTGCAAAATCATATATGATTTTCTTTGTTCCTTTATTTCTTTAAATATGTATGTTTCTTATATGAATATATATATATATATATATATAATTAATATTACATGTTTGCAGCAATTTAATTGTGGACCTCTGTTTCTTTGACCCACCAACCCGGTAACCCCACAAAAAAACGGATTTTGAAAAATCGTATTCGTAAATTAAAACCACTAGATTCGAAGGAAAAATAAAGGGAAAAGAAATGAAACATAAGCCATACAAAAAAAGAGGAAAAAGAAAGAAAAAGCATATATATATATATATATTTCAACAAAAAGAAATGGGCATAATTTGGCCACCACAAATATATACCTTTGTAGAGAGACAGGAAATGGTGGAAGACCCAAACTCACTCTACTATAATAACAAGATATAACCAAAACATAATATATGCACACAAAATTAGTTAGGAAATTAATTAATATAAAACGCCACTAACTCCTAATTCTATCACTTGAATATTATTGATAACTTGTGTTAAACAAAATAATTGAAATTAAAGAAAAAGAACAATATATATATAATTAATAACATTATAGAAACAATAACACACAATTAATAAACATATATATAAATAAGTGGTTTTTATTTGCAAACCCATATAAATCATACAACTAATCTCAATCGTCCATCTAATCTACTGAATATCTAGACAATGAGTATCTCAGTTGTATTATAAATGATCATAATAAATGAACTCTGATAATATGTCACAAGTTTCCAAATCATAATAATCGAACATTCATTATTTTCATAAATATTTCAATTAATTATTTTGTATGATTTATATTAATGGTTGAGTTTGTAAATGAAATAACCTCATATATATTTGCTAGATTGAACAAAAATATGAACATACAATGCCTAAAGTTTGTGAAGGTTGGGAATTAGAGATGACCAAAAATTGGTCCCGGTTCTTGATCTCCTTTTCGTAACCGGTCTCGATCCTGAGTTCTGACCAAAAACCCATGGCCCAGTCTCCTTTAATCATAACCGGTCCCACTCTAGGTTCTAAATGACGTGATGCGCGACGTGGAGGAGAGGTCAAGCCTTACGAGCTACGGCGAGTCCATGGCGTTTTCCAAAGCCTGGCTTAAGGCTGCAAATAGTATTATATATATATAGGGTTGAGTTTTGGTGAGAAGAGAAGTTATGCTAAGAATGGTAAGAAGAGATCTCCATTCTTAGATCAATCCTAATTGAAGATCAACACTAATGAGACACACCAAGATACGGCAGATCAATTTTCTTCTAAAGCACAATTTATGAGTGGACATGAGATTAAAAGTGATAAGGGTTGATATCACTTCGTACGCTTCTCACCTTAACTCCATTTCTCACATGACCTCATGCCTATAAGTGTGTGTATGTACAATAATGATTAAGTATTTGACCCCTAAAACTATAAACTTATATTTACATTTACCCCTATTCAAGTTTTAAAAATCGTAAATTTCCTCTCATATCTTATAACGCATATCACTTGTAAAAGCATGACTTACAAAAACTTGTAAAACCATAACGCACCATGGAGGGCTGTAACGTGCCATGGCCGGACATGGCGTGCCATAACGAGCTCCACACCTTATCTTGACGCCAAGAGAGTTAAAGTGATGGCAAGGTTGCGCCTCGACACCATGACACGTTTTTTAGAACATTGGTCCCAGTCTAGGCCAAGCCCAACTCAATCCCAAGTTTTTTATTTTCCAAAAAATAATTTTGATCATATAAACATAATAATTAGATGATTTTTTGGACAATATTTTATTGGAATTTAATTTAAAATATTTAATTACGTCATTCAAATACACTTTAAATATTTTTTTCAAAAAGTCTTGCACATGTTTTTACAATTACGATTTTTAAAATTTAGTATTGAAACATTTAAAAAAAAACTTGATATATAATATATAAAAACTTATTTTTTTTAAAACCAGACTTATGTATAACCGATCCCGATTCCGCCTTAAATTTTTATAAAAATCATAACCAACTACAAACTATCGAGCCGATCCTAATCAATCCGAGTCCCAATCCTACGCTGATCCCGAACCAAGTGAGGCTCATTTTGACCATCTCTATTGGGAATTGGATGGATGATTATCCTCCAAGTTGTTAGTTGGGGGCCTTACTTTTAGTAACATGGCTTTCATCTCTATGGCCCAACCCACATACCCAATGATAATTTCCTTTATATATCCTTTTATATATATATGTGGACGACAAACAATCAACTAATCCATCAAAATAAATGCATTCTTTATTCCCTTTGGTTTCGTACGTAAAACCAAATGCCAATATAGTTTGGCTATCATATTAATAATGTCGCCCATATGATATGAAAGCCATTTGTAAAAAGAATTAAATTAAGTGGAATTTAGGGTTTTGTTTATTACGTATGATTTTCCTTTTACAATGTATAAAAGACGAGACATGTTCACTCTCGTTTTCTTGATGAGAGAACGATTATACACTCGTGAAAGTGATATAAGCCGACCAAAACAAAGTAATCAGAAGTCTTTATGAGTAAGATTAGCGGATCACTTATTTTATAGACGAATACGGAAGTTAAGTAGTAAGAATCTTACACAATAAAAGCGATGGCAGGAACCTATTACGGATCAATCCATATCACAAACAAAATGAAAGTCAAACCCACATTCAAATTCCATTTAATGTGTATTTTTATATTTAGTTAATTGTGTGAGATTCCATTTTTATATTTAGTTAATTGTGTGAGATTGCACAATGTTAGCCAATTATTTCTTCTTTCCATCTGTTGTATTTCATGTATAAAAGCCACTGTAATTGATCAATAATATATACAACTTTTCCCTGCAAATCCTCTATACCTCTATAGAACGGAGAGTCTTACTCGGTAAGTGAGCATGACGATTCTTACCCTGTTAGAGCTTATCGGGTAATTATTACGTACGTTGACATTTTGATGGAGTAAAATTTACCCGGTAAGTCTGGAAGCAAGATTGTTAAAAATCTTACTAGTGAGCGCTTATGGGGAAGCGTTTGGGTAAACGACCCCTAAGTTAAACGAATTTCTAAGGGGCGTTTGATATGATGAAATGATTTTGAGAGATTTGGATTCTGTTGAAGAAATTGGAATTGGATGAATTTGGATTTGAAAAAATTCGGATTCTTTGACGTATTTGATTTGTAGAATTTGGAATGTAATTGAATTATATTTTTTATAAAAGTAAATTATACATTAATCATAAAAATAACTAAATTTCCTTTTTATAAATTGATTATTAAAAAAATAAATGTTTTTAACATATTTTAAAATATTATTACATATGAATCTTATGAAATATTATGAAACCTCTCCCACCTAGATTTCAAAATTTCTATGTTTATAAGATTTTAAATATGTGAAATCTATCAAACAAAACATAAAATAATTGAAATGAAATGAAATTCTAAATCTACAAAATTAATCCATTTCAACAAATTAAACGGGACATAAGTATTACAAAATTCTTATTGATGTTTTTTCTGTTTAACTAGTTTATAAAAAAGGACAACCACAAACCTAGCCAAATTCGGTTGGAGGCTATCTCAAAGTAGCCAACTTTTTAGACTTTTATACAAAATTTTCCATTTCACAAACTCCCCACCCTTTTGTGAGCTACATTTTTCAGGCTATTCATACGAGATCTTAACTATATTAATACAAAATTGTACTTTTAGGGTTTTACGAGCTAAGCATCTGCATCATTTTTTATTTTATTTTAACTTCTAGTTAACTAACATGTATTAAAAATCCAACAAACACGAGGATTTAACTACCACAACGTAATTAACCACATGGACCAAACATATGAATGTCACTGTGGGTCCGAATCACTAACTACTAACTACTAGCTTGCCGTTCAAAAAAAAAACTACGGTTCCGTTGCAATGTTCTTATTTTGTGAATCCATTTAGTGAATTATGTGGCTATAGGGTATCCCCGGTGAATTGGTTAGTTAATATAAAAATATATAAGTTGGAGAATAGTTAAATGCTTCCTGTTTTGTACTATATTTTGGAAACTACCTTTAAACAGTGGAATATATCTAGTATTTATCAATGTTTTAAAACTCGAATTAACCTGGTCGGTCGAACCGGTTGGACCGGGACCTGAGATAGTGATCGGGTTAACTAACGTCGGGTTAATGCATATGACCGGTCCGTTTTAACCCGGCCGATTTTCTCAAAAACCCGGTTAAACCGGTGGTAAACCCGTTTCTCAAACCCGGTTAACCCGTTTTTGTATTAAAATTCAATTTTTATTTTTAAAAAGTGTGTGTTATGTTTGTTTTTTAAATGTATTTGGATTGATGTAAAATTTGTTGTTTGTGTATTTTTAATGTTGGAACTTGTGGACATCAAATTATTACTTTATATATATATATATGTATGTACGTAGGAAAATGAAAAAAATATGAGGAATTAAGGAAATTATTGAAACCGGTTAATCAGGTAGTTGAACCAGTTAACCCGGGATCCGATTACCACACCGGATCAACTAAAATCCCGAGTTTTAAACCATTGATATTTATGAAACTACTGAAACTAGCTTAGGCCCCAAACTTAACCTACAAGGCCAATACCTTAGGTTAATAATTAAAAAAGGTGGGATAAATAAATTGCATTTTTTTTGTGTGCATATTATTCGTGTTAAACAAAAGAATATTATGCAAGAGAACCAACAACTTCCCTCCAAATGTAAGTAATGTAAACCAATTAACATCGTCTTAATCATTTGGGTTGTCGAGCACTGGTAATTAAGATTTAAGGGGTACACTAGAAATTTTATCTTTTTCAGGTTCGAATTCAGTCGTAACCAAAGCCCTTATAGCCATAGAGGTTCATCTCTGATAATGTACTACAAGCCATTTGCAGTTGCAAGAGGATTACTCATTGCGCACAAACTATCCCAGATAGTCAAGGTTACCCAAAATATATATCAACAGGTAGCAAACCAAGCTAAAACATAACATTACAAGAAGCTACACCCCGGGACGGACCCAATTTTTTTTATATGGTGGCAGCATATGATATAGCTAAAAATATTTATCAAAAACACGGTTTTTATCGACGTGTCTTAATGTTTTTACTAAGGTTCAATATCACTCGATGTGTTTTTAGCTTAATTATACCGGTTCGAGGCATTTTTTAAGTTTTTTGCTTGATTTCAAGGGATTTTTAAGTTTTTTTTTATCGATTTCGATGGACTTTTTCGGCTTTTTTTTGGTTGATTTCACGAGTTTTTTCGGCTTTTTGGTTGATTTCAAGAGTTTTTTTTGGTTGATTACGGGGCACGGTTACATCTTATTGAACTTCTTAATATTATACGGTAGCACCTTCTAAAACGATATGGTTGCACCGTTCACAAACCCAAAAATTTTACCCTTCAACGCAGAGATAATAATGTGGCACGTGCCACAGTATGCACCCACTCATGTCCGTCCCTCCCGGCTATACCAACAATTTTATGAAAATCTATTCTTGGTTTTATTACATATCCATATGTTAATTAATATATATTATATGTACTTATATATACATGCATTACAATAGTATTTAACATGGAAAAAGAACCCTTTCTACACAGTAATATAAAAACCATTGGATATATATATATATATATGTATATATGGATAGACCATATGCACGAGACACATCTTGAATAAGAGCTATTGTTCCAAATTATAAACTCTCTCTCTCTCTCTGTATATATATATATATATATATATATCAACTATTTCACATGACAAAGTGTTTAAACTACGTATATGTGTCTATATTAAACTGCCAGCTCTTAGTTTTCTGATAATATTTTAAAAGTATATGTTGTAACCATAACATGGTCATAGAGTATCTACATCTTTTTTTAATTTGATGATCGATATGTATAATAAAATTCATTGATCGGTATCTAGATTTTTTAATTAATTTGATGGTATAACATGCAGTATAGTAGGTGTAGTGTAGATTAATCTAATCCATGGAAATGGGCAACCGCTGTTTTCGGTTCATTAGAAACCATGAGTTCAGAGAAAGACCATAACCGAACACCTTCCTCTGGATTGCATGCTGCTTTCGAGGCTGAAGCCTCATTGCAGTCTACAAAATATTTTCCACTCACGTTTTTTAGTCTCGGATGAGTTGCAACATAACATGTTGTGGCAGCTGCCTGTATTTAAAAATTATGTATCTTCGTTAGACATGCATAAAAAATATAATGTATTTTATTTTTATTTTTATTTTTAGTTTGTTCTGATATAAATATCCACTTTTAAAAATAATTGTCTACTTTAATTAATTAGAAAATGTGAAATGATCACATGTTTTTTAAAACTGTATTTAATTTTGAATAGTGGACATTTATATGTATATAGAATATAGAGGTGCAACATATATATGTGTGCATGTGTGTGATAGAAAGAGATGATTGATTCCTGAAAATAAATTACCTGAGGAATTGTCTTTAACAGCTTTGAAGCCAAAAAGAATATAAGATCTGCAAGGTTTAATTAGTGATTATAATTCAGAACACTAGTAACAATATACTTACCATCATCTTAAACCTATTTATTTATTCATGCAATAAAATAGAACTTCTTTTATTTTTCTTTTGTATGAATGAAATTAATTAGTCCATGGCACATCGCAAAGTTACCTGTAATGAAGCCGTTGTGATCTCTAGTTAGTCCAGTTCTAACGATCCCAGGATGAACACAATTTACAATCACGTTCGCATCCATTTCCTGCATAAATATAGTTATCAATAACTATCCAAATGAACAAGTTTATATCGATCGTGTAAAGTAATTAAATGAATTAACACTAGCTCAAATGCTCAATATACATGATTATAAGGCGATATATATATATATATATTTTGTAACTTGAAATTAAATATAGAAACATATAGAAACATAAAAACATGGTAACAGTGAGATGCCATTTTGTCCGGTGCATGTATGTCCAAGAAAGAAGAAATGAAAGAAAACAAGGTATTAGTCCTTTTAATCAGCAAAATCTTTTTATATTCTTCTTCAATTGGAAATTGATATATTTATATATATAAAATATATATATCTCGTATCATATATAATACCTCGAGTCTTAGAGCAAGTTCCTTGGTATGCAAAACGTTAGCGAGCTTCGAGATTGCATATGCACGTGTTGCATCGTACTGACTGCATACACAAGACAAATATGCAGAAGAACTAGTCAAAACCAATATTATAATAATCCCATCATGTACTCACATTCATAGCTTACAAGAATATATACAATATATCAAAGCCAGTATATAATATAATCATACAGTAATTGTATTCGTGTACTGTCGCATCTACCCACTTAATCAATCATCAGTAAATTAATACTTTCCAACAATATCCTTTTGGAGATTACTTGTTTCGTTTCTTGTTCATTTTATTTGTTACTTGTTTCTTATCTCTTTATAAGAAATTAAAAAGAAATATATATGAATAATGAATAAAGGGCGGGTTCAAATGAGAACTTAAATTTGGTTGTGAATGTAAGAACAAATGACAGCGTGACACGTGTCATATTCAGACCGAATAAAACTGAATATAGTATTTATTCAGTCTGAATAATACTTATTCAGAATAATTTACATTCAGACACCTGTCGCGCTCTCATTTATTCTCACGTTCACAATCAAATTTGAGTTCTCATTTGAACTTTCCTCTAATAAATAATATATTATGCTGTATATACACTTTCGGCATATTAACTGGATGTTAATTTCCATCCATTTTTTCAAAAGTTATAATAAAATTAGACAAAAACATTAGAGTGTCGCTGTTAGCAAAAAAAAAAAGGCAATCACAAAAGTGGTGTTCGATTGATTTGAGTTTGAACCTTAAAAGTGGTTGTAGGTCCCGGTTTGAATTCAATGACAAATAAAAATTGTCTTGTTGTTCTCTGACTACCCGTAAAACTGGTTGGATATCCAGGTTAATAAAAATATATAAATAAATAAAAAACAAAATCTGGTGTTTTATTAGATGAAAATCCCGTTAATTGTCTTCCTCTCGATTTTCCGCCATTTTTAATAAAGTTTTTAGAAATTATTTGTGAAGCGGTACCTTTTATCTCGAGTTATTTGACCGAGGGAACGAATCAAGTCGCCGGAAAACCAGGTATGGATGCCGGACGACACGTTCACTATACGACCTTGTACGCCGGTTACTTTTGCCGTCTCTATCATATTCTTCATCACCAATTTCGTTAACAAAAAATGACCTAATCAAAAACACTAATTAATCACTCTTTCAATTCGCCGTGCAATCTGACAGGTTGTTATCGTTTTCGCAGAAAACCTTACCTAGATAATTAGTCGCAAACGTCATCTCCATTCCATCTTCCGATATACTGTGATCGTGAGAAAATTTTCCGGCGTTGTTTCTGCGATCAAATTGATCGACTCATAATCAGTATATATATATATATATATGTGTGTTTGTGTGTGTGTGTGTGTGACAGAAGAACGAGAATGAAGGGAGGCAAAAATCAAGTTGATTAATTACATGAGGAGATTAAGAGGCAAATTAAGAGCTTCAAAATCGGAAACAAAGCTTCTGACGGAATGAAGCGAGCTAAGATCGAGAGTCATGATAATAATCTCTGAATCAGGAAACTCCGATAAGATACGAGCCTTTGTCTCTTCGGCAGATTTTCGATTCCGAGCAGGCATCACGATTCGAGCACCACGCTTAGCCAGGACTCGAGCCGTCTCAGCTCCGATCCCGGACGTCGCACCTGAGAAGATGAAACTGAATTAATTTTTCATAAAATCAACAAACACAAAACACTATAGATTAGATCAGATTAGGTTTCATTTGGATGAGTGTGCATGTGCATGATCAATATGACGAGTAATTGATAGCTAGATGAGGAATTTTACCGGTGATGATGGCGGTGCAGGAACATAAACTATGGCAGTTATCGGTGACTTGATCGGCGGTGGATCTGGAACCGTAGCCGCTTTCTCCGGCGCAACCGACGAGGTACTTAATCATTTGTGAATAATAGTGCAACTACAACTACAACTGCAACAGACAGTGGATTTGTTGAAGTTTTGTGATTGTTGGCAAATGGAGAGGATAGGTGTAGTGGGGGCCGGTGGATATCGTGAAGGTATCGGAATCGGAGGAGGAAGATGAGATGGTCCTGCAGAGAGAGACCACTGCATATTTGTTTTCTGATTAATATAGACTTTTAAATTAAATACATTTATTAATAAAACATGAAATAAAAACTAAACATAAAAAAAACAAAAAACAAAATTTTATAAATAAATAATATAAAATTCTAAAATTGACTTCTATAATTTCATCATCGGAGTGCTAAGACCATCTTTAATACAAGCTTCTTATAAGTAAAAAGCCTGTTAGTTTATAAAAATTATCATTACAGAGAAGTTTATAATAAGCTAACAAGCTATATGTATTTCATTTGATTTTTATCATGATTTTTGTGAGAAATGTTATTTCACTTATTTTTTATTTTATTTATTTAATTATTAAAATATAACTTATTTAATTAATGAGACCCATAAAAAAGACAAAAGAGGTTCTTATAAAAACCTCCATTATGTAATTCTTGGTGGGTTCGTAATTTGATAAGGTGACTTTGGCATGATAAAAAAATGTACAAAAATAGGTTATTGTAAGAACCCCATTGGAGATGCTCTAATGGTACCCCTATAGTAGGGGTGTGTACAGAAATATTTGTACTATAATAGTCTTGAGAATGTAAAAAATTGATTTTAATATAGATGTGTAAGAATGAATTCACTTCTAAAGATGTCACTAACAACATTTAAGGATATCATTAGTTTCCTACTTTTGTAATTAAAAAAACTTTGTAGACTCAACTGCAAGTCTTAAATATAATTTTTATTTTTGGTTTTATATCTTCATTTATTTATTTATTTGTTTTTTTGTCTAAAACTTGTTTTTAGTACGTTATCAAACTACAAAAGTTTAGCATTGATGAGATTTTTATATACTTTTGAGTAAATTACACTTTTAGTCCTTATGGTTGACACTCGTTGTGAAAGCTAAATTCTTTTATAAATTAATTACACTTTTAATCACTTCGGTTGACACTTTTTTAAATTAATTATCATAGGGCTCAATAGTGACCTTTATCAACCCGACTCTGAAATAGCTCCCTACCATGATCCAGGCCCGTCCTTCAGCAAGTTAAATGTGGGTTTCAGAACAGGGCCCCCAAGATTTTGGGGCCTAATTTTCAATTTATTTGGGACCTGATATTACTCACATGTTCACCCCCTCACCCTATAATCGACAACGACGCCTGCAAAACAAAGAAAGACGCTTCGATCTCCTTCTTACTTTGATTCCCGATTCAAACGATTGGCATCCCCAAATCAAAATACAGAGATGTCTAATGAATAACGATTTAGTTTTAGATACTCAACGGCAACGGTTAGATTGTAGGCGAGTTTTGTATAATATGCTTGGTTTAGTCATCAGATTTCAATCTCCAAAATCTGAGAAAATTAGGTCTGAGATATGCACAAATCATAATACGATTGGTTACTTGGTTAGTGATTTTGGTTAATTGGTTTATCAATTAGAACAGTAGAACATTTCTATTCAATGGTCTACTGTTTGTTGAGTTCTAAAAAATAGAGTAGGCACTGAGGTAAATTGGAGATGGTAGCCATAGCCAGCGCCCAACATGTGGGGAGGTAAATTTCATTTTCTCATGTTTTTTTTATTGTTTCTCATGTTGATAGCTCCAGCATTAATCTTCCATTAAATCGAATTTCAAAAACTTAGCTTTTAATTGGAAGTATGGATAGCATTTGGGGTTTCATTACCCCTTTCATTTTTAAATAATTTAGTTATCAAGACTGTGAATCTGTCATAACTGATAAGAACATTGGTTTCAACTTTCAATTGACACTTTCATCCAAGTAATTTACACTTTTCAGAAATCAGAATATAACATCATTATGGTGTATGTTTGCTTATTGTTTCAGTCTTTCAGATCGTTAATTAATTGTTCCAATTGTTTAGGTTCATATTCTTAATTATTTTAGGTTTGGTTCAAACTGTCAAATTTGTAGATTTAAGTTCATTTGTTCAAATTATGTACAAACTCCGGATTGTTTATATATGTATATGTATATGGTTTCAGTTATGTACAAACTTCTGATTCTTAATATATATAACAGTGCCTCCAAAAAGATTGGGACGGCCCTGCCATCATCAAATCACCTGTATTGCATGTGTGTGTATACGTGAACACACTTAAAATCATTTTCCACCCACATACTTATTGGTCATCTCCATTTCTGTATGTATGTGTCAAAAATGTTGTGGTTGTATGTGCATATATACAAGATCTAGTGTATATAGAACCACCATTGCAGATAATGTTTGTTTGTATTAAGGTGAAATGCGAACACCACATTGGAACACATAAAGATCTTGGGTTTGTTCTTTTTCTATTTCATTGTTGTATTTTCGAAGTTATTTAAGCTTTGCTCTAATGGTGTGTGTAAGCAACATAAAGAATGTCACTGATTAGTTTCGGCTTTAACTTGTTGATAAATTTAAGAACACCTAGATCTAGTATGTGTGTGAAAGGGATCACAGAATGCCAAAAATGGTATTTGTGCAAGGAGGATGGGATACCGAAAATGTTGTTTGAATATTAAAAAAACCAAGATTTAGGAAGGATGTTAAAATTTTAGAAGGGCTAGAGAAGGGGATGAGCAAGTGATGAAAACGACAAAGCCATGGTGGCCAACGAAGTCTACAGTTCCAGGAAAAAGGGATGGGTATCAGGTGGGTATGCGTAAATATATTACTACTTTTGTTTAGTTTTCTAATGGAAAGTTAAATAAATGAAAAAACAAACAACCAAATGTTCTTGAGTTAACGATTTGTGTTAACATCGATAGCCAAAAGTGATAATCACAATGACAAAATTACAATTAATTTATAGTAAGAACTAGACTTGATAGTTGATAGTTGACAGTCATGGCCATTCGCCCATTCTTGGGGGAGGGGCCGAGCGTACTCCCAAGGCCCACAATTAATAGGGTCCCACTTTTTATATGTATAGTATATAGTATACGTATAGTAGTGGTTTAAAAAGAATTAATAAATAAGAGAGACAACTTTTTTAATATCTAATATGATCAAAAAAGAATTTAACATTTTATTAAGGCTCAAATATGTATTAATTAATTACATTGAGAACAAAATGTAGAAAAATAATAATTTATTGTTCATTTTATAGTATTGTTTGTTGTTTTTTCTAAAAAAAGTATCTACTACTAAAATCTAAAACGACCTTGTATAGAAGACAATTATATATTTTTCACCAGTCATCTCCCAACTGCATGAATTCTATTTTTGTATTATGATATAACAGATTTATTTTTATTAACTAAGAAAGTTCATACCTTTTGAAAAAAATATTAACCATATGAAACGATCCAACATATATCTATATTTAAGATTTCAAAATTACTATTGTATTTTAGTACTTATTGACATCTTATTACCTAATATTCAGTGCACAAATTTTAAGTATTATCCTATCTCTAAAACAACAATAAATACTATAATCAAAATGAACTTTTGATTCCAAGATAGATGGTTCCAAAAAATTTTGTTTTATAAAACATTAACATGATTTGACATTGAAATTCAATTTATTTATATTGATTTACATAAAGTGTTACTTTAAATAATCAATATTGTAACCTCAAATGCTACCGATATATGTACCAAAGGTATATCATAGAACGTGTTTGGCAACGGAACGGACTTACGATGCTATGTAAAAGTTATATGATGGATAATTTCAATTTAGAAGTAATTGTTGATTATTTTGCATCTAAGAAGGCTTAAAAAACGGTTTTATATGAATTATTAATGTTTTTTTATTTTAAAGTTATTTCTGATAATAAAAATAATATATTTAACTTTTTTATACTTATCAAGAACTCTTATTTCATTTTACAGGAGCTATAAAATAACGACTTTATATGGACTAAAAGTTTAATTCATTTTATATATTTTTTCCAGGTTTATTAAATTTCATTCGAATATTAATATAAAATTTTGAAAATGCATGGAAAGAAGTAGATTTTGACTTTGGTAGAAGTCAAAGATTCGTCCTTCCTTCCAATCTAACCGGCGAGTTGCTCGATGTATTCAATCAACTAGTTTAATACTTCCTTAATCTCACCCCCACTATTGGATTGTATATTAAATATATAAAGTTTCAAATATAAACAATGTAATATTAGACAAGATAATTTAAAATGAAGAAATAAAAGTAAAAATAACTAAAAAATTATTTTCATCAATACATTATTTATTTTAGAGATTAGACAATTATTATATCATTAAAATATTTAATAAAACTTATAAAATATTATTTCTTTCTTTTAAAGATTTAAATTCAATCAATTTTATTAATAAAATGAATAAAAAAATCTTCCTCTTCCATACCCTCTTTCATACTTTATCCATTTTAAACTATGTTTTAGAAAATGTTTGAGCAAAAATCCCGTAAATCTCCATTTTGAAAAATATGTTTGAGGAAAAATCTCCTAAGGTCCCATTTGGTTTGCAGAAATTGAATAAATTTGGAGGGATAAATTTTAAATCCATTTCAATCCATGTTTGGTCTGTTGAATTGTTCGGATTTAAAAATAGTGAGAGTAAAATGCATTTAATAAAAACAACCGGTTGGGTATAAATAAAACTATTTTTTTTCGAATTCTATTAAACCTTTTCAGATAATATTTTAAAATAAATATAAAACTTTGAAAAAAAAATGAAGATATCACTTATTTATCAATAATTTTAATGATTCACAAATTTTTTTCCCATTTTAAACCAATTTGTTTTTAAAAGAAACTTAATATAAATACCAACCGGTTTCAAATAAATAAATAAAACTTCAAATAAATAATAAAAAGGTTATTAATTAAAATATCAAAAAAATATTTATTTTTATTAATTATATCGTATGTTTTTTAAAATGATTATAACTATATAAAGAAAGAATAAGTATTTAAATATATATAAAGAATATAGTATCAAAATGATATATATATATAATATATATATATAGTATTAAAATATAATAAAGGAAGAAAAACAAAAATAATAATATATATAAGTGCCAAATTAAGAGTTTAATATAATAAACGGAATTTAAAATTAAATATTTAAACTTTATATAATACAAGGACTAAATATGTAATTTTTAAAAACTTTTTAACAGCACTTTTAACTTAGATATAAGGACGAAAATGATAGCAAAATGAAAACCAGAAGGACCAAAAAAAACAATTTTTAAACCACAGGGATGAAAATCATTATAAACAGTAAACTACAGGGACAAAAATTGTAGTTTACTCTTAAATCTTACAGAAAGCGTCTAAATGTTAGAAACTATAAAAACAGTTTCTTATATTGTTTCATAAATGAAACGACTGTGAAATTCAATCCATAGAAAGCGTAAGAAGGGACCTGGAGTCCTGGACATTAATCTCATTTAATTTCAAACTCATCAATAAATTGCGCTTCATATGAGGATTGACTCGGTGCATCTTATCTCAATGCATCTCATCCTAATGTGCATTCAAAGGTGAAGATCTCTTCTTACACTTCTCACATTAACTCTCATTCTTATCGAAACTCGACCTTGTTATGTAAAATACATATAATAGTGAATTACATATTTTGTCCCTATGGTTTGAAAAAATGGTATAAAAAAGGAAAACACCTTAAAAGAGGAATTTACCCTTATAACTAACGACAAGTTAGATGTCAGCAGTGTGAAAGACCAAATCCATTAAAAAAATTGTGTGCATAGAGGGTTCTTTTGTATAAATGAAGTTAAGGGATAAATCCGTAATTTTTTACATACCTTAGGGATGAAACCCGTAATTTAAATTAATATTTTTAATATTTAATCATTAATTATTGCTAGCAGCCTAGCATATGATATCTTTTATTAGTTTTACTAAATACTATTAAATTGTTTTTATTCATATTAATTTCTTCCCTTTTGTTATTGTTATCAATCATTTAATCGATATAACTAGAGAAAATCAAATAAAATAGTTTCTAAAAATACCTTTGGAGTCATATAAGCATTATTTTTTTTCTAGTTCTCTAAATAATTTAAATAACATATTTAATTTATGGTTATATTATATAATGTAAGAATTAAGTAATCTCTTATCATGTTCTTTTAGATCATTTTTCATTTATCAATAGCTTATCAACTAGTTTTTATCAAATGTAACTAGTTAATCATCTCAGCTTAATTATGAGCTAATTTTTATCAAAAGTAACTAGTTTATCTTATCAGAATATCAACCAACGATTAATTTTTTAACCGTTAGCTATCTTATTAGTTAGGTTGTCATAACATAGCCTAAATCATAGTAATTACTTTGACAACACATATCAAACATTCTTTATAAAACATCATGGATACATTGATTTGTTGAACGATAAAATGATAAACGTGCTACCAATTTCATAAACAATTACGACGATTAATGAGCTTGATAAATAGTCTTTCTATACCCAACTAAAAGGAATTTTATATTGGATTGTTTGTATGTCATGTTTGAATGCTTATATATATATATATGTATATATAATTTTGATTTAAGGGGAGATTTGGTGAAGTGGTGTATATTATAATGGATATGGTTTATGTTTTCTTCCCCTTTGCTCCCAAAAAGACATGGAAAAAACTAAAAAAGTGTTCATCGTGTTTCATGTCACACCATTTTCAAACAATCTCTTCTTCCTATTTTCTTTTATTTATACAAATAAAGAAATTCAATTTCATACGAAAACAATAACTAATTAAAAAAAATAGAAAAATGGTACTCGAATTAATCATATGTGACTTTATCCTAAAATCAAGTGTAAAATCACATGTAATACATACGTATTTGGTCACGATCTAAGGTTGAGGGCTAGGTTGCATGCGTACTATTTGCAACGACAGTTAGTGTAGAATTACAGGTGATTTTATATGTGATTTGGTCATTTCCTTGTTCTTTTATCTGATTAATGTTCTCGTTTGTAACTATCTCTCTCTATATACTCATAGGTATTCACAACTGTGGTGTTTTTGTTATGAAAGTTTTGTGTTTTTTTTTGTGTTTTCATGGTATTTTGTTAGAGGTATTAGAACATCTCCAACAACTTCTCCAAATAAGAGAATATGGTAATTTCTCCAACAACAACATCTCCAACAATTTCTCCAAAATAGAGAAAATCGAAGAAAGAAGGGTTTTTCTCCAAATATGAAAAACACCCCAAAAATATTTAGAAAAAGACCACCAATAGAAAACATTGAAAACAAATATTTAGAGAGATAAATAATGTTTTAATAGATTAATGAAATATTTTAATGTTACAATTAATGTTGGTTTCTCCAAAATAGGGAATTTGTTGAAAATGAATGTAATTATTTTTAGAGATTTTAACATTTGGTTCTCTATTTTGCAGAAATTTTGAGAAGTTTGTTGGAGATGCTCTTAATTAATCAATAGGAATGATAATAAAAGAAACTATTTGGTTTTATATAATATAACGAATTTATTCCCTCATAAGCTCAAATTTCATTCCATGTTAAACTACGGTGAATGAAAAGTTATTCTTATTTACATTTCCTATCATTTTTATTCCCCAACCTGGATCAAATAACCTCTAAATATATAAACAAAACAACAAAAATGAAATCTAACCACAAAACTAATAAAAAAAACTAACATAACCATGAAACAACGAAGACCCAACATATCAACCAAAATCATAAGTCTCTGTATCATGGCATACCATTACGAAATACATATTTATCATGAAAATAAAACTAGCATCCGTATAACATAATAACAAGAACACCAAAGTGTAAAGGGAAAGAAATACGATACTCAAAATGAAGAGTTGAACGATATCTCGAAGAAACTTCAAAGCTTCAATATTAACTTCTTACTAAATATTACTCCAAATATGTAAAGGGTTACAAGATGAAGAACAAAGCTTAAACTAGGAGAGAAGAAAATCAGAACTAGAAAGGATATATAGGATAAAAACTTAGGTCTTGTTTGTTTTTTCATTTTAAGTTCTTAATCACCACTTATGTCTGATTCGTTTAAATGTTTCAAAACTATTTCAGAACTAAAATCGGACTTCAGACTTCAGCACCTCTTAAAAAACAAGCGCCACCTAAATATTTTAGATGATTTTTCAAAGAATGGGGTTTTATATTCCATATAAAACATAACTGGAAGATGGAAGAGATGAGGTACAGAGTAGGTGGCAAGGGAGGCCAAGGAGTCGGCTACAAAAATTGCCAAATCATCAAACGACAGAGATGATGAGTCCCAATGAAGAAGAGTTTGATGGTGTGCCCAGCCCAAAGAGAGTATTGTAATACACATTCTGTTGAATTGGGGAGTGAGTCCTGAATGGTCCCTAAGCAAGGACGGAGCCAAGATTTAATTTGATTCAGGGTGATCCTTTTAAAATTATACTAATTGATCGGTTAAAAAACCTGATTTAATTCAACGTTATAGATATATATATTTCAAAACCATAAAAATTACATTAACTAAATATGTGATTCGAACTTTTTAATCCTAAAAAATCAACCGCTATTCCCTTAATCTTAACCTCACTTAAGCAACATTTTTATACAAAAATAAATTGTGAAAACTCAAACCAGAAATTGTAGATTGAAGAAAAACTAATTAGAGTGGAAGTAAAAACTAATTAAATATATTCAATTTTAAAATGAGTTTCCAAAACCATTGTTTCTTACCAAATCTCAAAGCCTTTTTTGTTCATTATTTAAATTAAATGGATATGAGATAAAGGGGAGCACATAACCCAAGTTACTGATTCATAGCTATATATATGATTTCCATAGACTTGAGGGTGGTCCTTGGCTCATCCTGGGCCAAGGCTGCCTCCGCCTATGCCTAAGATGGTGGTTGTTCCTACTTTGGCATCTAGATGATGATACTAAAAAATGTTTATAGCATGTAAGCCACCCACTTTCAAAAGAGAGCGAGGCCCAATGTTAGTCGTGAAGTGGATTCAGGAAATTGAAGGGATCTTTGATACCAATAAGTGTGCAGAGGAGGATAAAGTGGTTTATGCGAGTCGGAGGCATTGTTTTGGTGGGATGTGGAAAGTGGTGTGTGGGGGCTCGAGGGCAGAGGCATAGCCAAAAATTTAGGATAGCGGGGGCTAAGATGTTCAATATCGTACTTTATTGAAAAATATACCGATAATGGTGAGCATTTGAACCCCCTATTTTAAAAGAATATTTCGATTTATAAAGTTGATATGATCCAAGTTTAATATATGCTCGCGTAATCTCATCATGTTGGTTACTAGTTGGATAACTTAAAATTAAAAGTCGTACGTTTGGATCACAAATCAAATAATCTATATATATTGACCTTCCCCACACCTTCGTCACGTTTGATACGTCAATCTTTTTAGGGTCAATCCTAATGGTTTCTTTCATATCAACCACATTTTTAACAAAATTATTATCATCATAATATAAATGTGGATCGTTAACGTCCTTTTGTCGCTAGAAAAATAATCGATTGTTCGTTTCTCGCTCATGATCAAACCTAAGATCATAAAAAGAACTAAGAACTTTATCATTCAAAATTCAAACAAATTACAATTTAATATATACACTATTCAACATTGAGAACAAATTATTATATCTTAACATCATATCATCCGATATAAAGTCTCAATTAAACTAATTAATTGGGATTTGAATAATTAAATTTGTTTTAAATTATTATATTTTCCCAAATAGTAAGTCTAAAACCTATAACTAATATAATATGCTTATGTGTTTGAATTAAAAAAATATTATAATATATCATATACTATATCGAAAATGAGTTTTGAAAGAAAGCAGCAGCGCTAAGGTGAGGAAGGAGGGCTTTGTTAATGGAGTTAGGGAGGGCTTGTAGCTTTTGGACTATTAATGTTAATTTCATTTTTCATGTAATATAAGAGGTGAGTTGAGAGTTGAGGGGGGCCTGCTGACTACGTCCCTCCTCGAGGGTGGCCAAGAAGATGTCATGGGAAAAGTTTGTTGGTGTATTCAAAGAGAAGTTTTGCCCAAGGGTCATTTTGAAACAACTTGAGGAATAATTTATGCTTTTGGTGGTTGGAACCATGAAATTCAAGATTACACATCAAAATTCTTAGAGAAGTCCCGCTTTTACTTAAATGTATGTGGTGGCAAAGAGAGAATGGTGGAGAGGTATATACGGGGATTCAAAGCCTCTATTAAAGAGTTGGTGATGACTATGAATGCAAAGACATTCATTCTACACTTGATGCGGCTGGAATTACTTAGAAGGAAAAGGACCGTCAGTACTTGTAATTTGTAAATGAGTAATGTGGGATGAGGCAACATGTGACCCTAAAAAGTTTACAAAAGTACAATTTATAAAACATATACAAAATATTTCAATTTCTAAAATTATTCCTATTTTGCTTTATTTAAATGCTAATATATGGGGCTTTTTTAAACGTCTACTACCCTAAATATAAAATCGATCAATAAAATAAATAACATACTATTTGAAATTTTGGAAATCTCAACTCACAATTGATCTACTTTAAAAAAAACTCATATTTTTAATGTATAGCTAAAATTATAAAGCATGTTGGAGCATACAAGAACACTTTTAGTGTATAAAAGAACGAAACATACTAAATTGTTATTTACAAAATTTTATGAAATGATCATTAATAACATCATACTTTAATTATTAGCGTAAAACAATACAAAACTTGATGTTTATCGACTGATCAGTTTCAAAATTTTACGTTAAAAACTACTTTACATGTATAAGAATTAAGTTTTAACTTAACGTACTAATGAACATACAAATAAGGATCCTTGAAAAATTTGGACCTATAATTTAATACGTTTTTTAGCCAGTTATAGTTCATTTGATGGACGACCTTATTTCACGATGATTCGGAAATCATGTATGAAAGATGAAACCTTTTACTCATTCAATTCGTTTACATATTTCTTATAGTTTATGAAATATACACCCTCTTCACAACGGTATGAATCATCATTCAGAAATTTGTTTTTTTTTCTTTTATTTTTTAAACAGTATGTCACTCAGATTTTCGTATAAGACGATATATTTACAAATATTATCCGGCAAGGATCAAGGACGATTTTGTTGTTGCATAGCTCAGGTCGAAGTAAGGTGCCATCGGACATCCAACAGACAGTCTCACGATCGGGTATATAATTAGCTTAATTATAACACTGATAACGAATTTTAAACTACTTATTTAAATAAAGAAATAAATCAGATATACATCTAATGTCATACTATCTTATACAATTATAATAACATATAAATAAATATTTGTATATAAAGTTGATGTGCTTAGGTTTTGTCTTGTGTTTGGATGCAAAACCCCACTTAATCACACCTATGGATTCTGAAATCTCAAAAGTTTATTGTTTAATGCTTCCTTTCTCACTCATTTATACACCTTTGATAGCCAACTATATTTGACTAATGGAAACAACATTATTTGAGACTAAACCACACATTAAAAATTGGCAAATCTATATTAAATTAGAAAACACATTTTAAAATCAATAGTTTCAAAATAGTTATTTTATTAACTAATACTAGCATAACATAATTGAAACTTGACATGTTTTAAAAAATACATTTTGTAATTCTTTTTTCTTTAAAATAAAGACTCTTAAATGCATATTTTTTTCAAACTATAGAATATAGATCCTTAAATATATACTTTGAACATATGTCAACAATTAAAAATATAAATCGAATGCAAGTATGTTCATATAACTCGAGTACAATTTAACATATAGAAATATACTATATTAGAAAATTCAAAAAATCTTTAAGTGTGCTTTGGTTTGTTGGATTTGATGGTATTTGGAAGCGGGATTTCTTGATAGTGTTTAAATATATTAAAAACATTTTTTTCTGTAATAATCAAATAATAAAAAGGTAACTTGATTACTTTTATAATTAATAAAATTTAATGTATTCTAAATCCTATAAACCAAACAAATCAAAGATTTTAAATCCTTGTGTAAAATCAAAATCTTCAAAAATATTATCTCAAATCAAATAGACGCTAAATTATCTTTTATGAACTTATATGAAGTAACTTTGATGGTACATCAATTAACATGGATTCGTTATTTAATAAATATCACCTTGATTTAAGATTCAAATTTCAAAGATTTTTATAATGAATTAAAAAATTTATAGATGCTTTAAACGAATCCAACTAAATATAAATAAAAAATGAATGAAATGAAAGAAGAATCTTGGCATTACTAATTTCCACTAACCCATTATCTCCTGATCTGAATCAAAAAACTATATCGTCTCTTCCCTTCTTCAATCATTGTTATTCTTTTTATGTGGACCCATCCCTCATAATCAAATTATTATTGGAAATGGGGTAAATAGAAAAGGGTTGAATTATCATTAAAAAGTATAGCTATGGTAAGAAGATTATGACAAAAACATTTGTATATATTTGTATTTTTATTTTAGTTGAGTTTCAGTGAGGATGAGAGTTAAGATCAGAAGATAAAGAGGGATCTTTACTATTGGATGTACATTAGGATGACTGGATGGGATGTATCGAGATGAGATGCACATGATCAATCCCCGTATCAAACGCGATTCACGGGTGGGTTTGCGATTAAATATGATCAATGGTTCAGATCTTTTCTTACGGTTCTCACCTTAACTTACAATATTCTCACATGATCCCGAATCTCTTCATCTATCTTTAACTTTATCTATTTTTTATTATCATAACCGAAACTTTAACAAATTCATGCATGTAAATGTGATTAAGGGTTTGGTTCCGGGTGAAAAGGGTAAGAACGGATCTCTACCCTTGGATCAATCATAACTAAAAATCAACACTAATCAGATGCACCGAGATACACCAGATCAATTCCCGTGAGAAGCACAATTCATGGGACGAAATGAGATTAAAAGTTATCAATGGTCCAGATTCATTCTTACGCTTCATATTTTAACTCATTTTCTCACATGATCCTTCACCAAATAATTAAATATATGTACAAGTTTGTGAAAATAACAAAAAGTAAAGATAAAGATGGATCAATATAGGTGAAGATAGTAAAAGTAGTTGATTAAAAATAAAGTTAGATAAAAATATCAACTCATACAAATGCTAAGTGTTTTTATCATTCTCACCATATATAAGTGTTATTCTTACACTATCCCACATCTATTTACAGAACGATATGATTTTAATGCGACTTGTAGGAATTGCATAATTGTTGATTTTATGTTCCTTGTTTGTTTAGGGTGACCAAATTATATAATTTTATATATTGTTGTCAAAATTATATATGCATTCAATTTTTGGAAGTGATATTTTGACTAAGATCGAAACTTGTAAGCTTTAAGTGGAGATTTGATTAGAGAACATTATGTATTCAACATAATCATAATTATTTTAATTTAAAATATTATCCAAATTTGATACTAATAGTAATAGGATCTCTCTCTCTCTCTCTCTCTCTCTCTCTCTCTCTCTCTCTCTCAACTAGGTTGCAAGATTATAAATTTTTGTCCTATTCATTTAGTTTATATTCACAAACCTAACACTTTTGTTTGTTAGTCTCCTACAAATTAGGCTTTTCCCTTGAATTATCTCTCTCTAACACACACACACACATATGCATATATCATGTCATATATATCTTTATCAAATAGGACAAAGAAATTTAGTTGGTAATGCATAACTAAATTTCCACAAATAGTTAAGATACTAACAAAACAATTTAGATCTTCAATTAAATGCGAAGAGTTCATTATCCTATAAATGATTAAGAGTGTTTTAATAATGAAAAGTTATTGTTTACCTAAACATTTACCTGGTAAGCATTTACTTACAGGATTTAACATTATCGTTTATTTTATTAGGTAAGATTTTAGTCCAACAAAACGGCATCGCATAAAAATTTACCTGGTAAGTATTAACCAGGTAAAAGTCGTCACCTTCATTTATCAGGCAAGACGCTTGGTCCTTGGCATCGCTCTTATTGGATAAGATTCTAGGTCCTTACCATGTTCATCCGATAAGGTAACGTGACTTGGTAAGCGTTTATCGGATAAACATTTGGTAAACGCCCCATAATTTGTTAATGTTTGGTGGTGTTTAGGAATTAAGACTACTTGTTTTTTCTCTCCTTAATAAGAGGTTAAAACCTCTTACTGTTATCTGATTCAAGAGTAGGTAAACCAATCTCTTATCCTCCTCTTAAAGTCCAAAGGAGCCTAATTGATTCTTAAATAAACGTCCTCATGCTTTCATGCCTCCGGGGGATGAAAGGTCGGGATGGTTGCTAAAGGGTGGAGATCGACAGAAGGGGCAGCGTTTTGGTGGACTAAAATCTTACCCGGGTAAATTGTTGTATACGATGCTGTTTTGGTGGACTAAAATCTTACCCGGCAAGTAAGTGATAGTGTTGAATTTTGCCGGTAAGCACTTACCCGGATAAGATTTGGTAAACGTCCCCTTAATCATGAAGCAAAACAAACCTAACTTGAGGAGGTTTTTCTCTTCACCAATTTAGTTTTAACGACTTATTTATTCAGTTATAAAATAGTGTTTGTTTTTAAATTACTTATAAATGTTTTACTGGGTTCGTTTCATATACCGTTTTTGGACAACCTTTTCAATAACTAAGAGATCCATTTGAGAAATATGGAGACTAATTAAAGCATTAGTTTATGGCCTCCTAAAATTTTAATTTATGGCTGGAAATAGCTTAAAGTAATGTGTTTCTTGTTCGTATCTTAATAAATAAAATTAAAAAATCAAACATAAACCCTTGTCAGGGTTTCACTATAGTTTCAGCAGTCTCCCAGTCTCCCACTTTCAGGATAAATTCTTCCATTGTTGCTTCAGAAAAAGAACCAGCAGGTTGATGGATCAAAATATCTGGAAAAAAATTGCGTTCAATAAGATTTAAACCCATACAAAAGGTTTAGAAGACCTATGTCCTATCCATTAGAAAATAGATCATTACATAATAAAAAAAAGTCATTATTTCTTTGGAGTCTGGTTCTATTAAATCTTTCACCATCTGTCACATATATGGTATATGGATTATACCATTAGAACAAAAGACCAATGTTGCTGTTTGACAATAAATTCTTGAGAAAGTTGCAATCACTTTTTTATCTGTAACCAGGGTACCAGTTAGCTTGTACACTTTTCAACTATTTTTCTAAAACCCTAAAAACTTCCAATAATTATGAGAGAACTCGAACTAGTAAACCAACCAAGAGCAAACCCAAATGCAAACCAGTTGAAAAGTGTTACAAACTTGCAATCTTTGAAAACGTCCAAATAAGAATTATAGAGCAAAATATAATACATATATATATATATATAACAGAAAAAGTGGGAAGAAAAAGGTAAGAATTGGTGGGAAATGAGATGGGGAGAGTGGCAGCAGGAGTGGGTCAACATCTTCAATCATTAAGTGATTAAGCCACAATCAAATCAAGAGGGTGGGAAACAAAGTTAAAAGATGATTCCAGTTTCCATCCACTTTTAAAAGCATTTGGCTCCTGCTCCTCACCAACACTTATTATAGCAGAGCAGAGGAAACTAGCTGATTTTGAAGCAATACTTGCAACAAATAACATAACAATCTTCACCTTTTAAAACCCATAAAACTTAAAAATGTGTCACTTGATCACACTTCATTTATCCAAATCTTGTTGCTATAACAACATACAAAAGCTCTTTATAGAGAGTAATCTCACAGGGGTAATCTTGGAAGTTACTAAGATTGCAATTTCTTCTTGTAATCCTGGAACGTGCCACTGAAAGGCGTCACCTTGCCATCTGACACTGCCCACAACTGGTCAACACTACCCGAGATCAAATGCTCATCGTGACTTACCTGCAAGTTAATACATTTGTTAGCACAAGTGTTTCTTCTGGTTTTCCTTTGTTCAGGTGGTCGGTCCCATATTCATTTCTCACCACAAAAAGAAAATAAATAACCCAAAATCACATATTCTTTCTTCTCAATTCTCGTATCATATAAATGAGATCTACCACAAAGAGTAGAGCAGTTGTTTTCGTGATCACCCCCAATTTGTAAACCCCAAAAGGTTTGAAAAAGAAAAAGAAGGCCAAGAAATAAATGAGATCCACGAAATGAAAATGTTAAAAGGCCGAACCAAACAAAGCTTGATTCTTTTTTTGTTTATATTATTTTCCTCCCTTTTTTACTTTGTGGTTCTCATTCATTTCAATTTCACACTCAATCAAGCAAATGGGATCCATAATCTCTTTTTCAACCTCCGGGTTATATATGAATGAGACCCACAAAACAAAGATGTTTAATAATAAAACTAAAGAGAGGTTGAGTGCTTATTTGTTTATATATCGTTTTCCGTTGCTCCTTCATTCTTCATTTTATAGGTCCCACGTCTATCATCAAGTTAATGGGACCTACACTCGCATCTTCATTCGCCTCGCACCATATATATTTATAGAGAGAGAGAGAGAGGAAAGTTCAAATGAGAACTCAAATTTGCTTGTGAACGTAAGGACAAATGAGAGCGCACATATTCAGACCGAATAATCAAAGAAATATGCAGACTAAATAAAGTATTTATTCGGTCTGAATAAATACTATATTCAGTCTGAATATTTTTTTGATTATCCAGACTGAATACGCGCTCTCATTTGCCCTCACGTTCACAACCAAATTTGAGTTCTCATTTGGACCCGTCCCTATATATATATATATAAGATTCACAAACAATAGAAAGATCAAAATGAATTAAGAGTGTAATTACCATCAGAACCCCTCCTTGGAACAAAACAAGACCTTGTATTAATGCTTCCACAGCATCCAAATCCTGCATTTAGAAGACAGATAATGTTAAATTCTTGGTAACCACATGTTGTATGGTATTCTAACTTATACTTGTAAACCAGCATCACAGTAATAATCAAAATAATAAATTAACTAGGGTGCATACATGAATGGACACAAAAGTTTCACCACCTTAGGTGTGGTTTCATGGGTCTTTTACAAAATAATAAATTATACTCCAAAGAGAATGATTCTGTTGATCCACCAGGCTCATAAATAAATAAATAAATAAGATTGATGATAATGTAGAGTGATATCCTACAAACACAATGATGGGGTGATATCTCACTTTATGCTAACATATGCATAAAGTAAACTATTGTCGAACCCCATTGTAACCTCAGCAGGCACTAATCTGAATGAGTTGAAAATGGTCGTATGACAGAAGAAGAGTCAACTCATTGACAACCGTAGACCATTTCTAAAGTGATTGCATACAATATAGAACAATAATATGAAAGCAATGATAGAGACTTACAAGATGATTTGATGGTTCATCGAGCAATATGATGTGAGGCTTTTTAAAGGTTATCTTTGCAAATGCAACCCTGCTTTTCTGACCACCTGAGACACCACTAACAACAGTGAATCCTAAGCTGTGTGTTATAAAAGGGGTTCTAACACCACAAATTCCAAAGTTTAAGACAAAGCGTAGAGAACATGCTCCACACAATCACGAGAATTTAGCATTAAATAAAGAAAAAATAAGAAAAGAATAAACATACCAGACAAGGTGTACATTGGTTGAAGAGCCAGATTCCCAGTTACACCAAAAGAACCCAAGTGGCCTCGAAGTTTTTGTTCAGGCACTCCCTGTGGATGGTTGTCAAATATATATAAATTAAGAAAGTAAGCAATTAGCTGGATGAACATGAAACCTGTCTTGTTAAAAAAATATATGACCAGTAAATCTTTTCACAGGGATATACCCACGTAGAGATAAATTAAAAATCACTTATAACTGTTAAGGAGAATCAAATCAGTGTGTATCAGTACATATTCTAAAACATCTGGTTGATGGCTTTGCTTAAATCGCATGAATCTTAATTCTTTATTTTGGTGGGGCGTTTTCCAGCTTATAAACACAACATAAAAAAGCTACTTAGGTACAGTCATGGCAAATCATGTTAGCATTTAAAAATAATAGTTAAGAAACTCCGTGTGGGAGAAGATCTAGATGATTGTGATCTGTAGCAACATCAATCTACAAAAATATATGAACTTGAAGCATATCGGAGAACAACCAAACAAAAAGTTTGAACTAAAAAGCCTGACATTTAAACACAATGAAAAAAGAAACAAAAAATTACAGAAGTTGACAGAAAGGAACTCACTGGGAAGCAGCGCATCATATACAGAAGTGGATTGGAGGTTAGGTCAAGCCCATCAACGTGATGTTGACTGAATACAGCAATACGAACCTGCAGGATGGATTAGCATCGAATCAAATGAATACATGTAGAGCCAACTGAGAATTGGTAATCGGGGAACTATCATGGTAGTCTAGTATATGTATTATCTTTGTGAACTGAGTTGAATTTTGTGTTGTCGGCTATGTAAACATCTTTTCACCATTTACTTCTTTATTATGCAAGAATTCCACTTATATAAGTGAACTCATTATGCATCATACTGTTAACAATTTGGATAGGTAATTGTCTCGATTTTTCATGAAATCAGACCTATATAGTCATCGATCATTTACTAAAGACTAGGCCAAGAAAAGGAAACTGAAACAGCCATGGAAGTTTCAAACTGTACTATAGTCCAGGCTAACAAAAGACTACAACCTACAGGCAAAAAAAACTGGCCATAGCATTGTCGTTATTCAAAAGCCGATAGATAGTTGTTACTCACCTTAGCCGAACGAAAAACTGTTCCTGAGCTTGGCTGAAGATCCCCTGAAATCAACTTAAGTATAGTGGATTTACCAATACCATTGGGACCTACCACTGAAAATTAATTTAAAATGCCATAGTTAGAAACTGAAGCATATGAAATGCAAAATCAAGCAGTATAATGGATTAAATGAATTTTGATATTGCCATCAGATCAGATAAAAATATAGTTACATATGAAACACATAAATATTGTTTAAGATTCAAAGCACAAACTTCAGCTCTTCAAACATATGGTGATGGAACAGTAGAGCACTAATACACACATCCTTCGAAAGAGAGCCACATGGTATATTTAAATTATAAAAGTCTTAATACTTGATTGAACCATGATGTGACATGATGTTCTCATTATCCTTGCAATTAGTGGATGCACTACTAGTTATAAAAATCAAATCAAAATATAGTATAAGCATCTAAACATGTGAAAATAAGAATACACACACATAATATATAAATACATACACAAGCACAGACACACACATAATATGCATACAGACACATTATGTACTTATGCATATACATACATACACAATACACATATATACATGCATACACACACACATATATATATACATACACATACAATTGTTGGGGTGAGGGATGGGAGAAGGATTACAAGTTAAGGTCCTTACAGGAAATTAGATGATAAGCACATAATTCTAAAGAAGAAACTTTATAGCATTATCCTTACTTGCTACACGGCTGTCCAAATCTATCCCAAAATTCAAATTCCTGAACAGTATTGGGCCTCCGGGATAGCCAAACGAAGCATCACTGAGATCACAATTGAAAAATCAAGAGCTTATAGTTAGAACTTAACCAAGACATATCTAAGCTGCTACACATTAACCTTTTAACATACAGATAACAATAAGCCTACTGCAGGCACTAGTTGCTTGGAAGCCTTTATTTAGAAACACATTTAAGCAGTTGATAAGGAACAAAAAGGCACATTGTTCCTCAATGATTAACGAGAATAAAACGAAAAAACATTCAGAGCTAAAACAATAATTTTCTAACAACAAACCTGAAACTTATTATAGGTGGGCCTGGTCTATCATCTGGTGTAGGAAAGTCAAACTTGTAACTGCATACACAATAATTAAATAGTACATTTAGAACATGGATACATCAGCGAAAATAATTATATCAAAGAGATAGTGGTGGTACACACTCTGGATCATTCACAACTTCGTCAACATGTCCTAGACGTTCCAGCGCCTGGAAATTAGTGAACAGAAGAATAAATAAAAAAGAACAATTATAACGGAAAGGCTAGCTATTGATATTAAGAGGTAAGCAAATTTATATAAAACTCTACCTTGATTCTAGATTGAACAAGAGATGCACGTTTCGCATTGTATCGAAATTTATCAATGAAAGACTGCAACAATAGAAGATAATCAGTGTTGGTTCCACATAAAAACACCATAGAAAGAGTATGTTCTCATAGTCTTCTAACAGGAAAGAACACCATCTTTGTTCTAAGGTTTTGTAATGAACTAAGAGGTTCATTTGGAGTAATATAGCACAATCAAAACCTGCATATGTTCCCTCGAACGCTCATTTGATTCAAATGCTTTCTGTTGGTTTTTAAGAAGTTCAGCTCTTGTCCTCTCAAATGTGTCATAGTCTCCTTTGAATGCAGTCAGCTTTTGCCCTTGAAGATACAATATATCTGTGACTACCTGCAAGACAAAACAAGCAAGAGATATAGCAAAAGATTTTACAAAATAATGCAAAGTAAAGTTCGACAAAAAATACCGTATTCAAGAATTCCCTAGCATGAGAAACAACAATAAATGTTTTTGGCCATTTAGTTAGATATGCTTCCAGCCACAGCACTGCATGAAGATCAAGATGATTCTGCACAAAATAAGATTTTGGAGGCTAGTCAGCACTCACTTTTAGGTTCAAATAACTCCCATTTTATTATTTTATTTTACTGCCTAAAAAACCAAATTATAAAAAGGGATGTCTGAGAAATACCGTAGGTTCATCAAGTAGTAACAGATCAGGCTCAATGAAAAGGGCACGAGCAAGAGCTATTCTCATTCTCCATCCTCCAGAAAAGGCTCTTGTTGGTTTCTTCTGCATTTCTGGTGTGAAACTGAGACCCTAAAACTCTCATAGTTAGTGAATCGTGATGATTTCATCGAGTCAGCAAAGGAACATGAAAATGCTATCTTACAACAAAGAATTCAAAATGACTCAAGGTAAAACACAGCTCTAAATATTCTCTTCAGATCACAACAGAACTCGACATAAATGACGATTTATGCACCAACTGGGTAATACAAAAACACACCCATGTGTTTCTTTAGCTGGTTAATAATGTATTTAGCATAATATAGCTCTAATCACATGATCAATGAAGAGATGCTAACAAGATCTAGACTCTAGAGCTTTAATCTGAGATCATACACCATCAAGTCATGTAACATAAAATAATTGCTAAATCACAGAGTGTAAAGACCGACCGCAAGAATAGAAGCTGCACGAGATTCTGCAGTATATGCATCAATGAACTCTAGCCTTTTGTATATCACTTCAAGCTTCTGTGCAATTCCATCATCATTTATCCCATTCGGGTCCTTTCCTTCAATCTCCAAATCTCTCTAGAGTTGTCATAGAATTTCATGTTTGGGAAACAGAAATGGCACATGTTAGTCCATGTGCATACACACACACACCCATGTCAGTTCAAAAAAAGAACACAAGAGGTGAACAAAACCAAAAGCAAACCCTTAGCAATATAAACAACCTGTAATTTTAGTATGCGGGCTTCTTCTTCCAAAAGATGTGCTCTCTCAACATCAGAATTAAGTACACATTGTAACGCTGATGTATCATCACCAACGACTTCCTGCTCCACATGCAATATCTGACAGTTTTTAGGAATACCTTCAATAGCATGCATAGCCATGTACCTTAGGAAAGTTGTTTTCCCTGTACCATTTCTTCCAACAAGACCTGTAAAAATGTAGCACATCATGATGCAATCACATAAAAGATATTAATGTTAACCAAACAGAAATAAATACTTCTTGGTAGATGCTTATTAAACAACAAAAATCACCAATACACATACACAAAAAGCATAAATACAAGAGAACACTTAGGGTGCAATAGATGAAGGTAAAATCAGACTCACCATAGTGTCGCCCGAAAGATAGTGTTACAGTACAATCAACAATAAGCTCACGTCCACCAATAGAGACATTAAAGTTTTCCATATGAATATCCCTAACTGTAGATCCTTCAGCACTATTGTCATGATTTACAGATACAACAGGCATTCCAGCTTTTGCTGCTTCCATTTCTGCTAAATGGATCTGGTATTGCACCTGATCAATCAAGAATTACACATAAGAACACAAAAATTAAATTAAACCATGCTCGTATTGTACCAATATTTGCTAGAATTTAATCTTTATTTGTCCGGATATAGACCAGCTGCATGGAGTGACCATGTTGACCAAATTGATGTGTCACACATTAGTGTCTAACTTATTCACAAAGAACCAAAAAGAACATGCACTGGCATCCCATACTAAAAGCTTATATATATATATATATATATATATATATATTATACTTGTGGAAACTGGAAACTTACCTCTCTTTGACGTTCGTCCTTCCTCTTCCTCCTTTCAAGCTTGATTTTATCACGTTCAGTTAGCAAAGGACCGTCCACTGGCTCGGGCTTCTTTTTTGGAGCTTTCTCTTCATCCATTCCCTCATTCATTCTAAATGGTGTAGCAAGACTTCTAACGGCTGGCTTTATTTTGATTAAACCATGCTTTCCAAATTTCTCTGACAGTCTGCCGCAAACCTACAATATTGTTTAAGGAACAATAGCAAGTTAATTACAAATCTTTCTTTTCCTTTTATCGGAATTCGGATTGAAAAGAAAGTTTTTTTCGTCTCCCTCCTATTTTCCGTCCATTCTTTTAGCAAACAAATGAGGTGAGCAACAGAGTTTGTGGAATAACTTATACGCAAATTAGGATGTATTTACAGTAAGTTGCACATATGATATATCACAATTTACATGCATAAATCGTTTGAACATAATCTTAAGCTAAAGTCCAATTCTTGTTGAAAATGCATTAATGGTGATTTTTGAATTATTTACGATAAGAAAATCTTTAATACATACACTTTGAGCAAAAAAAAACTTATTTAACTTGGGAGCAGCAGGATATAGAATTACCTGCTATTTTGTTTTAATTTTTAAGTAGTTATTATTTTGTCTTCTCTCAAGAATCAAGATCGAACAAGGTGATATCAGTAATGAAATGAAGCAAGAAAAAATCAATTATAAAAACATGGAAATGAAGTAGAAAACATAAACAAGACTCCTGCCCAACTCTATTCCATTAGCTCAAAATATATACACTATGGCAGCCACATCAAATTTTGACAGAACAACACCTCCGTAACAACTTCCTCTTCTAAGCTTCTTACAACTCTTTTACGCGTGATTTCTATGTTTTTTAAGGTCTATGTTGACTCCACTAAATGTATACTAGATTACGTTTATGAATTCTTTTTTCATCCACATTTGTGATCCACTAAAAGACCTACCAGATCACATATTTAGGTTTTTTATCCACTAACCCTTGTATTTATGATCCTATTAGGCAATATGAAATGCCTACAAGCTTACTTAAGATGTGTATAAGGTGATTGTTTGAATATACGTAGAGAAGTTAGTATCAGATGTGTATTACATACACTGTTCTAAATAACTCGTTATGGCGCGTTATGGCATCAAGGCTTGGGGTTGCCGCCGCGTTAACCCCTATGGCTCCACTCTAAGGCTTGGCCTGCATTATAACGCGTTATGGCTCGTTACGACACGTTATGACACGTTACGATGCGCTATTCTATAAGGTGTGGGTTACTTTAATATGTAATATGCACGATAAATGATAATTATGTACAAGATCTAGGACTTAAATAAACATATAAAAAAATTAAAAAACTAAAACCTTAAATAGGTAAACACTTAATGACATTCTCGTACACGAAACGTCAAACACAAAGTCTTTGAATATAGAAAAAAGTAGTGAGTAGAGATTCAAGATATTTAATCCCGAATTTGCACTCTTGATATAATTTTCTATAAACTCGATATGTTTGATATCAATGGTTTTTCATTCTTTTTTAATTTTATTACTTTATACGAATTTAGTATGTTCTAAAGTATTCAAAACGCCAACAATACAAGGATGGGTAAGTGTCTATGTGTGTGTATGTGTGTATATATATATGCCGCCTTAGGGCACGCCTTAAAAAACGACATGGCCTCGCCGTAACTCCTAAGGCTTGAGGCTTGACCTTGCCGCCACGCCACGCCTTACGCCATTTAGAACCTTGATTACATATATAAGTATATTATGTATATATGTGTATTTATTTCATGAGCCGCTACTTGTTTTCCGCTATACCGCCCCTTTACCATCACGACAACCGCTATATTAAATCACGGTCCTAACCATGAGTACAGTTTAGGACCACCATAACTGCTTACACAAGAAGTAATGAAGAGACGGAGCTTTGAACTGTGTGCAATGGCGTGTGTGAAGTATGGCTGAAATGAATTGTGAATTGAGCACTCAAGGACCCATGAAGCTTCTTTGTGATAAAAAAGATGCAGTCAGCATTGCAAATATGCCTGTTCAATATGACTATACTAAGCATGTGGAGATTGACCAACATTTTATCAAAGAAAAGTTGGAGACTGATCTGCATTCATTTGTTCCTATGAGGCTGTGACAGAGCAAATTGCAGATATTTTCACCAAAGAATTATTCAAGCTTTCATTTAAGTCTGTAGTTAGCATGCTGCAACTTCTAGATGTTTATACACTCATCTTGAAGGGATGCCCGATATTAGTAGGGCAACCAAAATATTTAGTTTCCTATAACTCCATGTATTAATCAATGAAAGAGAATGTATTGTTTTCTCTCCAAACGAAAGTAAGCAATGCAATTCTCATGGCAACAGTGGTTGGTAAATAATCAGGTTAAAATACGAAAATAAAAATGCTCTCTCTGTCGTATAAAAAAAGAAGGCATTCAATTGATATTATGAGAAGAAATTCAATAAGAGATATGTGTAGAATAATGATTGAGTTCCTACTAAATGCTATATAAAAACTCAAACATAGTGTAATCATATCCAAAAGTCAAAAGGCTAGATCAGTTCAGTGAAATCGAAGCCAAAAGATTGTTTACATGGGATGTCGAGTATGCTGTTTGAGTTTGATTAGCATTTAGCTATCAGTATTTGTCAAGTACTTTCAGCTAGCCATCTTTCTAGGACAAAATCCATGACTAAATACAGTATGTAGTAAACCGATGCCTAAATAACAACTATAAGTAGAAACAGAACAAATTAACGACAGAGAATCCAAAAAAGTGAAAACGCAACGAAATAATCAAAAAATACATACAGAATGGCATTCCGAGAAGTCAGTAACGCAACCGGAATCAACAAGAAGTTCTCCAATGGCCTCAAAGGCGCCTTCCCCTTCATATCCAAAATCAAAATCTTCATCCGCGAGGACGTTAATAATGTAATCGATGATTGGCTGGTCCAGATCTTGTGCTCTAGGACCTAATACTTCGTAAATAACGTTGCTAGCTACTTCAGTCATTTTGGCCGCAATTTAAGACGGTGCCGTCTGCAACTGATAATCCGGCCGAGATTGAAAGACGATGATGAAGAAGACAAATCTTAAACCCTTTCCAATGGTTCCGAATGGCTGGCTTACGTCCGTCTCTCCCCCTTTCTGCAGTTGCGGGCCAAGAAGGATGAAGCTCTTTTACGTTAATGGGCCTACCGATCCTATTGTAGTCCAAGTTTAGGCCCATTATTCTTGCTCAATGTTAAATGCTTAGTCAACGGCCCATTAACGCTTCGCATCGAGTCAACTCATAGAAATAAATTTTGATTATAGAAATTATTTTATTAAACTAGAAGGGTACTCGCGCAATGGAGCGAGATACATATTGTTTTTAATGTTTCATTTTATTTTTTGTCTTTAACGATGTTATAATGGTTTTGAAAAAGAGATTTTTAATGTTTCATTTAAAAGCTCTTTTTTAATATAATTTTTTAATTCTATTTTTAGTTTAATAATATAGCTTTTTATAAAAATAATAAATAATTAAGTATTCTGTTTAAACTTAATGATTATCCTAATTATATTATATATTTTTTGTATTTAAAATTAAATGTTTATCCTGTATTTGATAATGTTTATCCGTAGTTAGTTATATGAATTCAAGAATTAAGCTTTAATAAGTTGTACTTACGCATAATTTATTTGTAATCTTGAAAATTAAGTAATTAGCATTAAATAGCAGTACCTAAGGCTTAAAAAGTTGTTTTTAAGAGTTTTTGTTCAAATGTTTTATAATATAGTATAGATATATTGTCAAGTGGTTTTGTATAGAATGTGAGAGTATCTCCAATAACTTTTTTAAAACGAAGAAAATAAAGATTTTGAGTTAATATTTTGTTTTAATAACTTTTTTAAAAATATTTCCAAAATAAATAAAGTATTTGAGAAAATGTTTTTTTCTCTAAATATGGATATCACTTTAAAAATGATTACTAAACGAGAACCACCAATATGAATCTTTGAAATTAAATATTTAAAGAGTAAAATAATATTTTGATAGAAGATTGTAACATTTTAATATTATAATCAATATTTGATTTTTCAAAATTGGGAATCTAACAATCTATTGAAGATTAATGTAATTTTTTTTTAGAAATTGTGACTTATAGTTCTTCATTTTGGAGATGCTCTAAGTGGCTTTCTGCAACTTATGAGACCATAAATTGTAGGGGTGTTCGCGGTGCGGTTTGGTGCGGTTTGAGGTCAAACCGCAAACTGCACCGCATATGCGGTTTGAGCATTTTCCCAAACCGCAAACCGCACCGCATGAAACCCAAACCGCACCGCAAAATGCAGTGCGGTGCGGTTTATGCGGTTTTTATCTATCGCACTTTTGTCTACAATCCAATAATTTATAAGTTCAAAAAATTAAAGACTTTCAATACATCCGATTCTCAAATATATATTGCATAACTAAAAATAGTCTAATAAGCAAAAAAAAATAAACTCCAAACTAAATTGGAAGTGTGAGTTGTGACGTATCCAATTAATTTGTTAATACTTCTATTTGTCATATTAGATCAAACTCAAAGTCCAAAATACAAAGTTCAAAAATACTACATAAATAATAAATTATATATATGTATGTATGTGATATATATAAAATTTAAAATATATAAAGTATGCGGTGCGGTGTGGTTTGAACCGCGGTTTGATAACTCAAAACCGCACCGCATAGTGCGGTTTGGTAAAAAATGCAAACCACAAACCGCACCGCGAATGTTCAAAATCGCGTTTTGCGGTGCGGTTTGTGCGGTTTGGATGAACACCCCTAATAAATTGAATCAAATCGGACGCACTCTTAAAAATCAGGAAGTAATAAGCATGGATGAATAGAATAAAATTTCAATATCTTTAATTTTTTTTCTTTTGTTGTCCCATTAATTAACGGGAAAAACAAGTCAGCAAATGTCAAATGATGCTTACACATTTTGTGACAAATGACACTCGTCACAAGCACTGCTCGTACTGACACGACAAAATTTCAAGATCGTGGATATGTGGGACGAGGATGGTATTACGAAATGGAGGAACCCTAGTTGCATAGAAAATGTTTCAGACTCATGGGTGCCTTAAGGTAAAGGAATGTGAAGTTTTGTCCTTAGTGGAAGCATCTCATGGGTTTAAGAAATAGGATACCAACAAGTTGTCTTTGAATAGGACTCTCAGGTGGTTTACCAATGCAGCTTGTAACTAATGAAAAAATTAGTACCGAAATTTGAGCTATCATGCACGATGTTGTCAATTATTATAGGTTCATCGGTTTTTTAATGTTTCTTTTATCTAGAGAGACAAAAATCGGGTAGCCATTGCATTGGCAAGACAGACACAATTCTATGTCTCGCTTATCGTAGGTTATTTGACAGTTTAAAGTTTTAAACTCTGGTGTAATTCAGTTGAGCATTAATGAGAGTTTTTCCTTTAAAAAAAAAAACTTAGGGACAACAATTTTTTCCGGACAAAAAAACACCTCAACTATACATGAATTTGCCCTAGATAATTTACTGAAGTTGTGAAACTATATCATAATTTTTTAACGTACTATTGACTTGGATTAAATCCAACATCTATAAAATTATAACAAGCTATTGAATCGACATGAAAAAATGGTGACTTTTCATGTCATTGTATAATCATATATCAATGAAAACACAAAATAAATATAAAAGAATAACAGATTTTTTTAAAATCGTCAATTCTTTTATCTTCATTACATTTAAACATCGTCTTTTATGACTATAACAAAGTGGATTTGTTATGACTTATGATGCAAAACTATCATATTAATGTATTTAATGAATATCTTATAAGAAAGCCTAACAAGAAATTTTATAGACAAAGTTAAGTAACCTAACAACTTTATATCCTTAAACAACAAGCTCTTAAGATGTCATTGAACAACCTAATATGAGTCAGAGATGACATTTATTAGTTTACTATTTTAAAAAACAAAAACAAACTCGAACCATTTATTATGTCTTGACAACATATTCGAAACCCTCCGTACACACCCCTACTTAGGGGTCGCAATCGTGTCGTGTTTGGGTTGGCAGGTCAGGAAGGCTTAACCTGCACACGATCCATTTAACTAATCGTGTCGCATTGATCAACCCTAACCCGTATACGCTCGGGTTCACGGGTTGGCGAATCATAAACGGTTTGGTGGGTTGAGAGTATGAAGACGTGAACTGAGTTATTACTGATTAGGTTAGAGTTAGTTTTTTTTAATATATAATTTTAAACAGGTTGGCGGATCATAAACGGGTTGGTGTCGAGAATCGACCCCTATAATAAACCCGAACATGACCCCTATAATAAACGAGTCAATTGATTAACGGGTCAGAAAATTCAACCAAAACCCGTTTACTTTTATGTCGTGTCGATAATGGTCACCCCTAACCCTAATTGCTTCATTTGCAACACAACCATGAATCGTGATAACTTTTTTTATTAATATTACTATATATCACTATGAATTCAATACTTTTTTAGAGGAAATCGTTTTCCAAGCATAATATTAAACATATCAAAAGAATAATATATTTTTGGTTTTTTCATATGATACTGAAAATCCCAATAAATTTATGGTATGACATACCAACCAAAAATCCAACCAACTTTGATCAAGTTAGCAATCAATTCATATGCAAGCTGAAACTAATTAAACACAACCACATACTTTATTTATATATGTTAGAAGATCCACATCCTATCAGTCTAGCAAAGGAGCAATGTCTCCCCATCTCTAGGTAGGGACAATTTTTGGGATTTACTTTTATAAGAGTTTGATCAATGTACCTTGAGTGGATTTTTGTAAAGTGCTAAAAAAATTGAACAATTTATTTTCATAAATTTTTATTAACTTCCTTAACTTGTGAAAAGGTAAAAAAACAAAAAAAAAAACAAATAAAGTTTGCAACTGTAGACATCAAATTTGTAAATTAGTCCAACACTTATGTCAATAGCGGAAATACTGTGGACATTTATCTAATTTACAGATATGGTCTCTGCACTTGTGGACCTGGTTAAAAAACTCTTTTTTTACATTTTGCCCCTCTGAAAATTGAGGAGATGCTACTTACGTAGACAGTGGTTTTTCTAAAACTAAAAAGAATGACTAAAAATGAATCAAAAGACTGAAAACAGTTATTTCTATTAATTTTCTTATTTGTTTTAGAATTTTTTGCAACAATATTTTGAAGATACTTTCAGCATCTATTGTCTGGATTTGATTAATTTAGGTATTAAAATTGGGAAATTTAGGAAATTAGTCATTTTTTCGGCTGTGTTTCATTTTATAGTCAATTTCTCTTGAAATCTATTAAATAATCATCAGGTTCGCAATGTTAGGTTCATAATTGCGAACCTAGCTAAAAGACATTATTATATTTACATTTTCCACGCTTGTTCGCAATATATTTGGTTTGCAATTGCGAACCTGATCAAAAATGAAATCTTTTTTTAAGGGATATTGGAAACGTATTCCGGTGAGAAGGAGAGTTATGGTGTGAAAAACATAAGAAGGGATCTCCATCATTTGATGCATATTAGGATGAGACGCATCAAAATGAGGTGCACCGAGAAGCACCAGATCAATTTTCCTCTAAGACGCAATTCATAAATGAATATGAGATTAAAAATGATCAATGGTTCAAATATTTTCTTACGCTTTTCACCTTAACTCTTCTTCTCATACGATCCTAAGCCTATTGGGAACAAAGGCCAAAAAAGTACAAAAAATAGTCATTTAGCTAGGATTGCAATTACAAACCTAATATTACGATTCTGGCTATTTTGATAAATTTTAAAGAAATTGACCAACAAGAGAAAATGTCAAATTTTCGATGTTAAAATATTATTTCTATATTCACATTTTCACACAGACATTCTTCCAACCCCACTGGGTGTGTTTGAAAAGGTGTGACTGATTGATTTTCTAGCGCCCACCTACCTTCTCACCCCAGTCTACAGCTACTGTGTAACAGTCACCAACCACAATCGGCAATCGTTGCAAGCTACAACTGATCTCCATCCTCCATCAATGGTTACTACATCTCCTTCTCTATATGCACCGGCAACATCCACATTTTTCACAACTTATTCGACGTACTACAGCCATGACTGCTCTAATTTCGTTAGATTCTTACTCAATTGGCCAAAGGACAGTTTCGTCAGCACATCGGAGGCCTCAATCGCAACCACCAACATTCTCACGCGCAAAACCGTCACCGGATCGGACCTCCGTCAAGAAGAAATCTCGTGAGAAACGGTACTTACCTGATGAAGCACCACTGGACAATCCCGATTTAGGTCCGTTCCTGCTGAAGCTTGCGCGTGACACAATCGCAATAGGAGGCGAGCCGATTAAGACTCTGGATTACGCGCTTCGCGCCTCAAAGTCATTTGAGAGGTGCGCCATTGATGATGGTTATCCTAACCTTGATCTGGTTATGTCCTTGCACATTGTGGCTTCGATTTACTATAGCATGGGGAGGTTCGAGGAGGCAATTCCGGTGTTAGATAGGGCAATTAGGGTTCCCGTCGTGTCAAGAGGTGTTGATCATGCGCTGGCTGCATTTTCAGGGTATATGCAGCTAGGTGATACTTATTCAATGCTCGGGCAGGTTCATCGGTCTATTAAGTGTTATAAGGAAGGGTTGAAAATTCAGATGGAGACTTTAGGGGATACAGATCCTCGAGTTGTTAAGACCTGCAGGTAACTCTTTTTGTTTCAACAGCTGCAACTCCAATATTCTCTAATCTCTACGTTGATTTAATTCCTGCCAATTTGCTCTAACATCACGCACCAAGGTCCCAATTCCATGCACCCACTCCTCAAAGAAAAAATAAGACGTTTTGCTAGTGCACACTCGTAATTACGAGGGTGCCGTTAACTATTTGTAGATCAAACTTGGAAGTTGGAACAAGAATTTGAAGTAGGTGAGTTGCTTGTTGCAATTCCTGTAAACGCTCCCCATCCAAGGGTATTCTGCGGTATTTTAAAACTGAAAGATTAAACCAGTTTTTTAAATAAAACTTATCTAAACAAATAAACAATGGCTTGTGGAAAAATCACCTATCCTAAATTTTTATGTCTCATCCATGTACCAATGATATTGATACACGTAAGTAGAAAGAGAAAGTAAATATGAATTAAATAAATTTAAAATAAATTAAAATCTGACATGTTTTAATTTCATTGAAAGGACATGAATGGATTTGCCTTAAATCTGTTTAGTCAACTTTCATTTGCTCAAATCCATGCGTTGATTTTAATTTAGTTAGTTAATTTTAAATTGTAAAACGTGTATTTAACGCTAGAAATCCTATAGCATAAGGAAACAAAATTGAAAACTTGAGAAAAGAAAAACAAAGGACAGTCAAAATCAAATCCTAAAAAATAGAAAATTTTACAAAATCAACCAAAAAACCAACTCAGTCCCTTGTAACGATGGAATTCGGCTAAAAACACGTTGACCTTAAGAAGAGATAGTCTTGCTCTATGCTGTTAATAACAGCGTTATAACGTTTAACGGACATAAATTACTTAACGGTGCTAAATAACGGCCAAAATAACGAATCCGTTTTTAACGCCGTTATATAGGCCGTTATATGTGTAATATAACGGCGTTACATACCGTTATACAGGTTGAGTAAAAGGGAGCGCTATAGGGATGACGATGATGATCTTTTTGGAGATGAAGAGGGAGATCCGGAAGATCGGGAACCTAGTCTAAACGAAGAAGTGAACGTATTAGATGATGTTGACTCGGATGCTGAACTTGATGCTTGCAATTAGCTAATTTATATTTAGCTCGTTTATGAACACTTTTCCTATTTCGTTTTGTGAAACTTGTTTAAGTTAGTGTTTTGAAGATCGAAGTTGAAACTATATCTTTTTTTTTTTTTTTTGATTAACCTGAATATCCAACCCGCTATGCGAGCCGACTAATCCCAGGGCGACTACCCGCTTTACAGAAAGCCCGGAGTCACCGCATTTGAACCTCCGTGGCCATAAGGGGATTTTTTTTACCCCTCCCTGGATTTGAACCTGGGACCTCCTGGTATTGGTGACCTTTGGAGACCAAGCTCAAACCATTGAGGCACCACAAGAACCTTGTGGTTGAAACTATATCTTCTATTAATGCAAATTATATGTTCACTAAAAGTAGGGAACTATAATATATATATATATATATATATATTATATTTCTACGATATATGGACCGTTATACCACCGATATAACCCCGTTATAACCGTTATTTCACATATCGGTCCCGACCGTTATATTGTACTTTCACCGTTATGACAGCATAGGTCTTGCTTCTTGCTCAAAAGGTCAATGTCAATTTCATTTGGAAAAAATATTTTATTTCTCAAATCGACATCATTAACTTTTTACTGGGTCAAATCGCTTTGACTTCCTCCCGTGTCAACCGTGATTTTGTGACTCTTTAATCTACCTTAAATGTGCACCAACTCATAAAAGTTCCTGGGTCCATCCCTGTCACGCACGTTAACATTATTGTGCCTTTTTTAGTTCTATTTCATATTGAACTTTGCTTGATGCCTCGTTGTTTATCTGTTAGAAAGAATTTCAGTCATTATATGTTCTAATGCTTTCTGCATTTGGGGTGGACGTTGAAATTGACACAGTGCCTGCTTGTTATGGAAATTCCTCCTTCAATATTGAGTGCCAAATAACGTAGCATATTAGACATGCTCATAGGGCTGCATAATGAACCCACTTGTGGGGTTATATGCCTGTTCATTATCATCATCCTCTATGGTTCCAAAATATGTTTACATTCATGTAGTCCTTGGTTTTGATTTTTTTTTTTTGGGGTAACCATGGGTTCCCGGGCCAGCTTATGCGCAACGACCAATCCCCCGGGCACGAATGGCCTGGAGTCATAGCAGGTGAACCTCCATGGCCACAACGGCTTTGGTAGGTAGCAGTTTCAAATGCAGATTTCCACAAATTCAGTTTCAGTCTTGTAATGTTCTGTGGTTTCTCTGACTTCCAAAAGTGACCATGTCAAACAAAAAATAATCGAGATGAAAGAAATATAATTCACAAATTAGTTTTATGTTGGAAACTACAAACTTGTTATATTAGCATTTGGCTTTTCAAATTTGGTGGTTTCATTTTTCAAAACTCATGGTCTATTTTAATTCAAATTGTGTAGGTACTTGGCTGAGGCTCATGTTCAAGCAATGCAGTTTGATGAAGCATATAACCTATGCAAAAAAATCCTTGAAATCCACAAGTTACATAGTCTACCTTTATCTCTTGAAGAAGCAGCTGATCGACGGTTAATTGCCCTTATATGCGAGGCAAAAGAAGATTATGAAGCAGCCTTAGAACACCTTGTACTTGCTGGTATGGCAATGATTGCCAACGGACAAGATAATGAAGTTGCTATCATCGACCTCAATATAGGCAACATTTATCTGTCACTTTCCCATTTTGATGATGCCATTTTCTCGTACGAAAAGGCACTTAATGTCTTCAAATCATCCAAAGGTGACAACCACCCTTCAGTAGCTTCTGTTTTTGTACGCCTTGCTGACCTGTATTACAAGATCGGAAAGCTACAAAAATCTAGATCTTATTGTGAAAACGCTCTTAGAATATATGCAAAACCCTTATCTGGAATGACTTCAGAAGAAATTGCAAGCGGAATAATAGAACTTTCTGGAATATACGAGTCTTTTAATGAACCTGAGAAGGCGTTAAAATTATTGAAGAAATCAATGAAACTTCTGGATGGTGAGCCAGGTCAGCAGAGTACGGTTGCAGGGGTAGAAGCACGTATTGGGGTCATGTATTATATGGTGGGAAGGTATGAAGAAGCAAAGGGATCTTTTGAAAATGCCATTGCTAAACTTAGGGATAATGGAGAAAGGAAATCTGAATTCATTGGGGTTGTTTTGAACCTTATGGGGTTGACTTGTGTACAACTGTTGAAGATAGATGAGGCTGCCGAGTTGCTTGAGGAAGCAAGGGTAATTTTGGAACATGAATGTGGTTCTCGTCATCAAACTACCCTTGGAGTGTATAGAAAGCTTGTAGCGACTTATGATTCTTTTGGGAGGTAAGATATCTATCTATTCATATTACTTTACGTAGACTTGTTCTTATCAAGCTTTGCTGATTGGGTAAGATGATAATAATATCCACAACCTTGGTAATAATAACCCCCTCCCGTATGCAAATAAGACTCATGTAGATCAACAACATTAAGAGTGTGTTTGGTACACTGGACACGACAAACTGAACAAGGATCACTGTTTCATGTTTGACAAGACTTTTTATGGAACAGACAGGAACAAAGTGACCCCCACCCCGTGGAACAAGGTGGGACAGACACATACTAATGCTCTTTAAACTTTCATTTCATCTATTGTATTTTTTGCTCTTTAATCCCTCATTTTACTGTCCTCAAAATATTATTTTTATATGGTTTTTATATTTTGATTAATTTATGTAATGCATTAAATATTAATAATAAAAAATAATATGTAAAAGGTACAAAATAAAAATTGGAAACTACATAAACTTTTTAATTTTGTGTCATTTTAATCATCTTGACGAGAATTTTCTAATGATATATTTTGTTGTATAAAATATATATTTATTATAACTCAATAAATTACATAATTAATCAAAAGATATAAACTATTTAAACAACTAATTACGAGTAAATTGGTCATTTCTGCCCAGTCGAGTTCCCTCCTACCAAACGCTGAACAACTTTTCAGTGTTGTTCTGTTCTATCTTGTCTGTATACCAAACGCACCCTAACTTATTTAATTCTTGAACCAACTGTGCTAAAAAAAATATGGTTTATTGTTCTTGAGTTTACTTTTACGAATAACACTTAAAATATCAAGATCTTGAGGAGGGATGAAGTACGATACATAGTACTTCTTGTAGTAATGCTTCCTCATCCCTAGATATTCATTTGTTTTTGAGCCATGAATTGCTACTTATCACCACTTATATATTCTCCACAGTCCACATGTATCCAAAGTTAATAGTCTTTTTAAACATCTTCATTATTGCCCGTCCATTTTGTTCCAGAGGCACCCTAAATAGTAGGACTAGCTCGTACTTTTGCCATAAGGAGTTGCATAGGCAAACAACTTCGGTCATCCATAATTTTCATTTTTTAGGATGGCCGTGATATGGTTCCCACAAAAGGATAATAATGGACGACCGAAACTTATTTATGTTGGTTTATAAATTATAATGCAGAATTGAGGACACAATTGAGATGTTGGAATGCATTGTTGGATTAAGAAGAGAGAGTAAAACCAGATTTTGTTGATGAGAAAAAGAGGGTGGCAGAACTCCTTAAAGAGGAGAACAAGAAAGGGAAATCAATGGAAAACCTCATTCATACAAATAAAGAGTCTTCTTCTTCTTCTTCTAAAAAAAGGTCAGGCTTAGGTTTTACAACTTAAGAGTCTTAGACCAAAAAGTTGCCTATTTTCTTTTTGTGATGTAAAACAATTGGTGTTAAAGCGTTTTTTTTTGTAACATCTTGTAGTTTGTACATAATATATCTATGATCTATCTGATGATTTTATGGGTAACAATCTCTTGTAGGTATTCTCGAATCTAATTAGGGGGTATTTGGTTCATGGATTTTGAAGGAATTGGAATGGATAATTCTTTTTGACTAGATTCCAAATCCTATATTTGGTTCCCATAATGAAAATGTAGGAGTCATTTGATGCTATCTATTGCCATTTTATGTACAAAACTAAAAGAGTAAACTACGATTTTCGTCCTTATGGTTTGATGTTAATAACTATTTTCGTCCCTGATTTTTAAAAATTGCTTTTATCGTCCCTATTGTTTCCATTTTGTTTCGTTTTTCGTCCCTAATACTAATTCTGTTAAATAAATTTATTAAATTTGGGACAATTTTTGGTAATTTTACATTTTGTTTTTATTTCCCTTTTTCTTTTATAAGTTAAAGTACTTATGGAATAAAATAAAAAGAAAATGTAACCCCAAGTGACCCCACCACCACCCATTTCCACCACACCTATCAACCTGCAACTCCTAAACCTAAAATCCAAATAAAAAATCCATAATCCGTAATGCCTACTGTTCTATTTTTGAACGGTTACGATGCTGCAGACTTCATGGGACGGTGGTTTTCATTTTCTATGAGAGTTATGGTTTTCTTCCAATTTTAGATAGTGGCTTCTCTCTCTCTCTCTCTAAGAATATATATATATATATATATATAGGATTGATTTCCGTTACAAACCATGTGAGTTCGTACAAACCGTACAAACCGCCACATTTAATATAAGTTCAAGACACATAAGAGCCCTAACCATATTTCGACTTGTGATCAATCCATATAGACCGACAGAAAATAAATAGGCACTCAAAACAAGTACATGTTCTTTTTTTTTTTCATTTTTTTTTAATTATTAAGGTTGATTAGTCAATAATATATGAAAAAATTTCATCAACATGAAGGTTGGTGAATCAAGAATATGTGAAACAAAATTCATCAAATTGAGAGTTTCATGAATCAATTCATTTTCATGTAGAAAAAATAATAATTTCATGAATAAAAAAATTATATGAAACTTTCATGAAAAAAATTATTCAAAAAAACAATTAAACACGCGGTTTGTACGGTTTATACGAATTGACGTGGTTTGTATTTGAAATCTCCCCTATATATGTATATATATACACAGATATATATATATTTTTTAGATGTAGGCTGCGATTTCTCCATTGTCATTTTTGTTCCAAGCTTTATACTTAACTAGTTATATACCCGCTGCAATGCAGCGGAATGTAAAGTTATTGAAAGATATGTTTATAAGTTAAATAAAGTTTGTAAACAAAAAGCAATATTGAAAAAACCAAATAATGTACCCAAAACCTGTACCATTTAACAAAAATGAACATTTTTTTCTAAATAACAAAAAATTATATTTGCAAATGTGTTTATTGATGGATCTAGCGGCAAGTACCATTGTTTATATACTCTCTTCATCCCAAAATAAGTGTTCAATTACTATTTTAGCTTATCAAAAAATAAATGTTTATTTTCTTATTGTACTCTTAATTATGTGATGGAGAAAATTTCACCCTATAATTAAGTATAATGGATCAATCTTTTAACAACGGCTTTTGAACCAAAATCACAAAAGATTGAATACACGAAAAGAACCTAAAAACCGTTGCAGATTACATATTGTTCAGCAACTTGGTTGCTTAATTCTCTCTCAATAAGCCATTGATGAAATCTAGAGCTTTAGATCCAAGTTTTCCTTCTATGCGATTTCAAGCTTATAATGTAACTCAGACCGATGGAGGTCAAAGTACTTTGAGTTTCCAAATCTTCTTTTTTGAGTACTTCAAAGGCAATCTGGCCCTTATCTTCTCGTGTTTATCGAAACCGTCTCAAACACTCTTTCAGGGCTCCGTCGACAACTCGATCCTCAACTTGCTGCCTCAAAGCCAAGACTTCACTTTCGACCTTCTCCATCCTATAACTAACAAAATCACCGTTTGAATAAACACCGATACGATTAAGGTGTTTTTTTGTTTTTCATTAAGCCCAATATGGAATTAGACTATTTGTATTGATTAAGATATCTTATTGTTTGTTTTTTATACCAAATAAACTGTCTAAATATCGGTGTATAAAACCAATCTTCGAGGCAAAAATAAGAACACAATTAGTTCATAACATTAAACTAAGAAATTTTTCATCAAATCATACACAAAATTAGAAGCCATTTTTCTCGAGTTTAATTCAGCTTATGGATTAGCCAACCAAATGAGCTGCAATTTGACTTGGTATCAAGCAAGTAAATTTTTTAACTTCAAGATCGAAGTTATCTTGAACTTTGTAAAGACAATTTAATAGATTTCATAAAAAAATATAAACCACCAATCGTATGAAACCATTTTTCTGTTAAATTTATTTGAAATTTTGTTTTACCTTGTATTTCAAAAGCAGTTAGTTTGACCTCTAAAGTCAAAGGGAGCAGCAATGGTTTATACCTGAAACAGCCATCCCTTTGATTTACTAATGTTTCTGCTTTTATGCATTTAAATTTTTTAAAGGTTAGCAGGTTGGATATCAGGTTAATTAAAAAAATTAAACGTCCACAGGATTCACAGATAGCAACAAACCAGGAAGAATGATGGTCCAGTCGACGCAAACGCTTATTTTGACCTATCTCCACTAACACCTCCATTGCCACGGTATACAAAATAATGGAAGGGAAACCGAACTTTAAAAATAGCAGCTCTACTCGAAGCTTTTGATGCGAATATATAAAGACTAAGATCACCCTTGTTGATCTTCCCATCCTCAATCCTAGATGGATAAAATTGTTCCCGAATTTAAGCGCGACAATATTATCATGTAAACAAACCATCATTCTTGCAATAAGATAATAAGAAATTTAAGCCCGACAATATTATCAATTAGTTTGTAAACAAAGTATTTATCAAATAAAAGCGACCTTAGATTGGGAATATGGTGTCTTTGACCAAAAAAACTGCACATCCACCCCACCCTGGATCAGTAAGCGTAGCTCATACCGCCCCATTATCTTTACAGACCTTAACCAAATTTTCAAGCTCCCCACAACTGTTTTAAATGGTAGGTACCTTATATTAATTTTCAAGCTCCCCACAACTATTGTGGCTATCATCCATAAGGTCACCCCCTCCTCGCTGCAAAAACTTTTTTCTAAATTCGAACAGACATAATAAAAATGCTTTATATATATATATGTATATATATATGTATAGATGATGAATAGAGTCACTCATAATTTGAAGATGACACATCCTTGAAAGCATATACACACTTTGTTTAAGAGGCTCTCTGTTAAGATAATGTGGAAAAGGTTTAGCCAAAAGCCAATAAATAACCAAATTCATAGATGAATGACTAATGATATGGTAGTTAGCAAGACACTCTCGTAAGGCTCTGAATGCAAAGTTCCAGAAACCAAATATATAACAAGACTTCAAAGTATCATTGAGCCAAATAAATGAAAGAGATTCAATATAAGAAAATTTGGGAGGTGGTGGTATTTAAAAATTCGAAGTAGATGATGTTGTTGGTAGTAGAAACAAAAGTAGATCAATTACCAAAAACACAAACATATTATTAAGGTTAATTCAGAAACTAATTTTGAATCCTACTTCTCCATGAAGGATCATTGATTTCATGTTAAAAGTATACTATGTTTTTAGTTGTTTCAATCTTGTCATATATTTGTTTATATTTTGGTTTGTATTTTGTAGAAAGGTTGCTGTGTAGATAAGAGGAGGGCTGTTTCTGTCAGTTTCTAATTCTTCTGGACTGGAGAGTAATTGGATGTCAAGATGAAGGGCTGATGGATTTTTGGAAGAGTTGCTGATATATATATATATATATATCACTTTATTATGTTTAGTGGTATTATTCATTTTTAGAGGATTTATTTGTTTCTGCTTTTCTTTCACGCAAACAGAGAGATAAAGTTGTTTAGGGTTTGTTCATTTTGTTAAGATCTGAGATAGTTTGCAATCATGTTTTGTTTTTTGAGAAAATAATAGAGTTGTTGATTTCTAAGATGGTATCAGAGCATTGTGATCGATCCTTGACGAAGTCGTACGAACTATCTGAATCGTCTTCTCCGTTCTGAATCGTCTTCCGCGTTCTGAGTCGTCTTCTCCGGCAGATCCGTCGAATCGTCTTCTCCGGTGAGATCTAACCTCTTCTTCTTTCTGTCTTTAGTCTTAGATCTCAGTTTGTTTTTTCCCGTTTTCTCGATCTGGTCTTTTTTTAGAGATCGATTCATCCTTGTCTCTTCTTGAGGAATTAAAACCTTGTTCTCTATCCAGCTATAATTGGATCTCGAACGTCTGTGTCTTTTAAATAATAATAAATAAATAAAAAAACAGACGGTTTGTGTTTCTTTCTTTACTCCAACTTATAGATCTGTGATCTGGGGTTGATTTTTTGTGGTTGTCACTCGATCTTTCTAGATCCGGTGGTGAACTCGTTGATCTGACCTGTTCATTTTTTTCTTGACTGATATTGGTTATTGGCACTTGATCTTTTTTAGATCCGGTGATAATATCATTTTTTTTTTGTTTCTGATTTTGGTTTGGCACTTGATCTTTATAAATCTGTGATTAATATCAAGGCTTAACCATTTTGTGTCACCCGATCCTTATAGATCTGGAGACTTTGTTGTATAACTTGTAATCTGTTCAGGTTCACTATAAGTGGGTCTGTGGGTTTCACTGTTAAAATCTGCTCTTCCTTTTTGGAGCGTGACTAGTTATCTTTGGTTTCTAACCGAAATTGCTTGAGTTGTGGCTTACCGTGACTCACTTTCCGCTGCTATTTTGGGATTTTATTTCTCGAAGACACCGACTGTAAGTCCTTCTTTCCTACCTTGTGTTGTAGCAAGCCGTGTCACGACGAGCATCTGTAAGGCACAGGTGTAAACTGCCCGTCGATTGACATCTTGGCCTATAGCCAGGGATCACTCTTCCTTGTGGTATCTGGTTGTGTTAACTGCTTTTTTCCTTTGTGCCTCGCTTTATACGGTGGTTGGTTTAAGGCTTGTCCTGGGAATCTTAATTTCTAGGAATCTGGTTTTTACCAACTGTTTATACCGGTGTGTGCTTTCTTTTCTTTCTTTTTTGTGCTTTTGTCCTTGTCAAATGACAGGAGCTTTAGAAGCTTCTGCCAGCACTACTCAAGTTGCCAAACTTGATTTTGGTGATCCTCTATATTTGCATCCCAGTGATACAACCAGCACATCTATTTTGAATTTCAAATTGAGTGGCACAGAAAATTATAAGATTTGGAGTTGTGCCATGATCTTAGCTCTCGAAACAAAAAATAAATTGGGATTCATTGATGGGACGTGTGAGCGTCCTGAAAATGATTCCGTTTTGAAAAAACAATGGGATAGGTGCAACTCTGTTGTCCTGTCATGGATTCTTGGATCTGTGACAGAAGAGTTGTATTTAGGACAAGTTTTCTCTAAACTGGCTTCCACTGTGTGGCAAGAATTAAAGGAAACTTATGATAAAATTGATGGCTCGGTTACCTTTAATCTTCACCAAAAAATTAACTCTCTTACTCAAAATGGGTCATCAGTTTCAGAATATTATCACAAATTAAATTCTCTTTGGAAACAATTTGACTCGATTGCAAAATTACCTACGTGCACCTGCAACGCTGCACGTGAGTTTTTTGAACACAACCAGTTATTGAAATTAATGCAATTCTTGATGGGACTTGATGAAGTCTATCTACCCATACGAAGTAATATCTTGACAAGAGACCCTTTGCCTTCTGTTAAAACAACCTTCTCTCTTATTTCAAGAGAGGAGTCTCACAGAGGTGCGTCTGTTACTGCTTCTGGCAGTAAAGGGCAACACTCAGCCTTTGCTAGCAGATTGGCTGAAAATAAAAGAAAAGGGGGAAAAAATTCTTCTCCCTTAGTTTGTAAGCATTGTGGTATAACTGGACACACTATTGAACGATGTTATAAATTAATTGGGTATCCCAATAGTTTTCAAAATAACAAACAAGGAAATCAAAAGTTTAAATCTATTTCAGGGAATAATTCTTGTTCAGAAAAACTCATTGATGTGCAGCCTGCAGAGTCGTCTTCCTCTCGTCCCTCTCATTTTCCGTTCACAAATGAGCAAATTTCAAAACTTCTAAGCCTTGTGAATGCATCTTCATCTAATGAAAATGCTTGTGCCAATATGGCAGGTATGAGTATAGGGTCCAATACCTCTATTCCTTCTCACTCTTGGTGGGTAATAGATTCCGGTGCCAACCAACACATGACAACCTCTGAGCTAAATCTTAACAATGTGGTGGATGTGTCTGACCTTGATCTTACTGTAGATCATCCCAATGGAACCAAAGCCAAAATTGAAAAAATTGGAAATTTTAAACTTACTAATCATGTCACGTTGTTTGATGTGCTGGTTGTCCCTGACTTTCATGTGAATCTTTTTTCTGTTCATAAATTAGCGAGAGATAGTAAATTTTTTGTGGGATTTGATGAGTCTAAGTGTTACATTCAGGATTTACAACTCCAGAAACTAGTGGGGACTGGTAGTGAAAAAGATGGCTTGTATATGTTCGATGTAGGAAAATCCGGTAAGTTTTCTGCTGGGAATGTTGTTGTTTGTAATGTTTCAAATCAGCTATGGCATAATAGACTCGGTCACCCCGCTGACCAAGTCTTGGTGGTGTTAAAAAGTAGGTTGAATTTAGGAAATGTAGGAAGAGATAAGTGTATGCCTTGTAAAGTTTGCCATAAAGCTAAGCAAACTCGTGAACGTTTTGAGGCTAGCACTCACAAGTCTGAGTCCCTTGGTGATCTTGTTCATTTGGATGTATGGGGACCTTATAGAGTTACAAGTAGAGAAGGGTATAGATTTTTCCTGACGATAGTAGATGATTTTTCTAGATCTGTGTGGGTCTATTTGTTAAAGTCAAAAAATGAAGTTTTTGAAAATGTTCAATCCTTTTACAACCTAATTCATACCCAATTTGGCAAAATTGTAAAAATATTTCGTAGTGATAATGGTTCTGAATTTCTTAACAATAAGATGTTCGACTTTATGAAATCAAAAGGCATTATTCACCAAACGTCGTGTGTGTACACTCCTCAACAAAATGGAGTTGTGGAGCGTAAACATAGACATCTTTTAAATGTAGCAAGAGCTCTTATGTTCCAGGGGGTATACCTCTAAATCTGTGGACCGAGTGTATTTTAACTGCTGCATATCTTATAAATCGTACACCTTCATCTGTTTTAAATGGAAAGTCTCCATATGATATTGTATATGGCTTTCCTCCTGTTTTGTCTCACTTAAGATGTTTTGGGTGTCTTTGTTTTTCTGTTAACCAAAATGTTTCTGATAAATTTTGTGCCAGGTCCGGAAAGTGCGTGATGCTTGGGTATTCCAACTCTAAGAAAGGTTACAGACTTTACAGTCTAGAGACTAAAAAAATTCTTGTATCTCGTGATGTTAAGTTCTACGAAACTATTTTTCCTTTTAAAATGTGTTCGGATGGTCGAAATGATCGATCAGATGACAAAAACACAAATGTTTTGAATTTTTTTGATTCCTTTATTCTTGAGTCAAAAGTGTGGGTGCCCAATGATGAAGCTATTGATTCGTCCAGGGACAAAATTAGTAGCCATGGTCACCTAGGTAGTTCTGATTTAAATGAAAAATCTGGACAGCCGGCTGATGTTGTCTTTGACTCATCCAATAATGATGAATTTGACACCAGCATTGGTGTTGATAGGATTGCCAATAGGGATTTGCTAGGTGACACAGACTGTGTTACCGGTGATAACTTGTTCGGTAGTCCTCAACGATCTGCCGGTGACCAAAGTGCTGCAGTTGATGAGACCCAAAGTGGACATTCTTCTGAGGGAATGTCCGATGATAGGTCTGTTAGGAAGTCGCACCGTGTGTCAAATTTTCCAAAAAGGTTTGATGATTATGTAGTCGAAGGAAAGGTTAAATATGGGATTGAAAAGGTTGTAAACTATTCTTTTTTAGACTCGGTTTCTGCTTGTTTTGTGTCAAATTTAAATAAAAGTGTTGAACCTAAGTCATTCCTAGAGGCTTCTAGGGATAAAAATTGGGTTGATGCAATGAATGCGGAGATGGAGGCCTTATATAGGAATAATACTTGGTTTGTAACAGACCTTCCGCCGGGTAGAAAAGCTATAGGATGTAGATGGATTTATAAAATTAAGTATAAGTCATCGGGAGAAATAGAAAGGTACAAAGCTCGATTAGTAGCTAAGGGGTATAGTCAGCGAGAGGGAATAGACTATGAGGAGACGTTTTCTCCGGTAGTTAAAATGGTAACTGTTCGATGCCTTATAAGTCTTGTTGTTCAAAAAAATTGGTCTTTGTATCAACTTGATGTTAATAATGCTTTTCTATATGGAGATTTGGTTGAAGAAGTCTACATGACATTGCCCGAGGGTTATTTTTCTAAAAATGATAAAAGAGTTTGTAAATTAGTCAAGTCTTTATATGGGTTGAAGCAAGCCCCTCGTCAGTGGAATGAAAAATTAACTGCATGTCTTAGTGAAAATGGTTTTGTTCAAAGTAAGAGTGATTATTCTCTTTATACTAAGTCTATTAAAAATGATTTTATAGTGTTGTTGGTTTATGTAGATGATATTGTGTTGACTGGTAGTTGTGAGCATGAACTAACAAAAGTAAAAGATTTTTTAAAGACTAAATTCATGATTAAAGATCTAGGAAAAATGAAGTTTTTTCTTGGCATAGAAGTTTTTGAGCATGATGAGGGTTTGTGCATGTCCCAACGTAAATATTGTCTTGAGTTGTTAACTGAATTTGGATATTTAGGATGTAAGCCTATTAATACTCCAATGGAAATGAATTTAGTTGTTAGGAGTGTTCTTGGTTCTGATGAATGTGATCCTTTGCTTTCTAATATAACTGAATTTCAAAAGTTGATAGGGAAATTGATTTACTTAACTGCTACTAGGCCTGATATTTCATTTTCTATTCATTGTTTGAGTAAGTTTATGCATGCTCCTAGACAGTCTCATCTGAAGTTAGCTTTTAGAGTTTTGAGGTATTTGAAGAAATCGCCAGGTAAGGAGTTGCTTTTTTGAGATCTGATAAATTTGGTCTTAGTGCTTATGTTGATTCTGATTGGGGTAAATGCCTGTCAGATAGAAGGTCTGTTACAGGATACTGTCTGTTTCTGGGAAATTCGTTGATTTCTTGGAAAAGTAAAAAACAAACAGGGGTATCGCGGTCTTCGGCTGAAGCTGAGTACCGTGCTATGGGTTCTGCGACTTGTGAGCTTATTTGGGTTGTAAATTTGTTAGCTGATCTTAAACTTTCTTTCTTGCTTCCTGTTGGTTTACATTGTGATAATAAATCTGCTATGCAAATTGCTGCTAACCCTGTTTTGCATGAGAAAACTAAGCATATTGATATTGATGTTCATATAGTTAGAGACAAGGTATGTTCAGGTTTTTTGAAGACAATAAAGGTCAGTTCTTCTGAACAAATTGCTGATATTTTTACCAAATCTTTGAGTGCACCTCAACATAATTTTCTATGTGGTAAGTTGAATCTTATTGATTTGTTTCAATGCCAAGATTGAGGGGGGATGTTAAAAGTATACTATGTTTTTAGTTGTTTCAATCTTGTCATATATTTGTTTATATTTTGGTTTGCATTTTGTAGAAAGGTTGCTGTGTAGATAAGAGGAGGGCTGTTTCTGTCAGTTTCTAATTCTTCTGGACTAGAGAGTAATTGGATGTCAAGATGAAGGGCTGATGGATTTTTAGAAGAGTTGTTGATATATATATATATATATCACTTTATTATGTTTTAGTGGTATTATTCATTTTTAGAGGATTTATTTGTTTCTGCTTTTCTTTCATGCAAACAGAGAGATAAAGTTGTTTAGGGTTTGTTCATTTTGTTAAGATCTGAGATAGTTTGCAATCATGTCATGTTTTGTCATCAGACACCTGTGCAGACCATGAGATATATGAGAATACCTGCATTGCTTGCAAGCTCCATATCTTTCGTGTTGCCAAGACCACCACCAGCATTCTCGCTTCCAGAAGATGAAATAACTTAATCCGAGATTTCTGGTGGTTTGCTTTAGTTCATCATCACTTTCGTCATCCTCTCTGGCCCACTTTGAGGATGGTAATACAGATTCCGGATTTGTTTTATTTATGAATGCTTTCAGCTCATAATGTGGGATATTAATCATCGAGGCTAAAGACGAAGAAGCTTTGCCTTCTGATTGAATATCATCCTGTCCATCCTGACAATCCCACATGCTTCATTTCAACATCGACTTCTTTTGGTGTACACAAACTCATGAGTACTTCAAACTTGTGAGGCATGTGCATAAAAAGATCAATAGCTTGAGAATGCAGAGCACCTACAAAACAAGAAAAGCTGGAACCTAAACACAAAAATCTGATTCTAAAGTTAAATAAAGATGCAACCAAACTCCATGAGATAAACTTAACAATTTTAATATCATTATACACACACACACACACATATATATATATATATTGTAGATTATAGATGTAGCACACTCATCCCATTCACAACTATGTCAGTTAATTGATCTGACAAAGATCATAAAACCGCACAACGATTAAAAAAGTATGATCATTACAATAGAATCACCTTCAAATCAACCTGTCAATATTTAGAAACATCAACCATTGATTCATCGTACAATAGAATCATCAAGCGAAACAATGCAAAAATTGTATCATCACAAACCTCCAAACTTACAATATCTCTGATTCTCCTTCCAATTCCAAATCCAAAAGACTAAAAAAGCACAATAACTGAAATTGGCAGCTCCTGAAAGCTGCATCCACTTTCACAAAATCCTTTGTTCATATAATCACTCTATCTGCGAAGGAGAATCAGGCAAATCTTCCGATTAATCCCTAAAACAATCGATTATGCTCAAAACTTGACACTTTGTCCAAATTATGCTCAAATTCTTACTCGAGGTCAGGTCTACATACATTTTACGTCTTCCAAACCCCACATTTGAATAAGATCATATTGGCCTCGTTTAATTTGGTTAGGTTCTATCACAATTGTGCTTCAAGATTCACCAACGAACAAAGAGCAAAGAATCTGGGAAACAAACAAAACCCTTTATTTCATTAAGACTGAAAAAGAACAATTCAAGAAATTTCACAACTTTTATTCAATGGGGGAATCAAATTCAAACTCAAATTCCCAAAACAAAGAAATCAATTATAAACCTAATCAAAGAAGACAACTTCCAAATTCAATGAGAAGAAACTTTAAGACTGAGTGAGTTATTGAACCATGATTTCCAGCTGCCGGAGTTCTTCCTCGTTATTCCCACCGTCACCGGCTTTCCATCGCCAACCGCCTCCACCTGCTGAGTAGGTTTCTTGCACAACGTGAAATTTCTAACCCCAAACGATCCAATTGTCTCCAAAGGACTCAGAGCTACAATAATAATTTCAATTACATTTCAAAATCACCAAGAAATATTCAAATTGATAATGATTCAAAAGATTTGAAATTACCTTCGGTTCCAACAATGGGGCAATAGAGGACGAAATCGTTGATATGGGTGCCGAAACCGAAAGATGGCACTCGCTGCGTAAGATTTGAGGCCGGTATCCATGACAACAGCAACGTGAAGAGTAAGACCATTTACTGAAAAAGTAAAATTTTGATTTTTGAAAGTGATCAACATCAAAATGGATGGGAAATAATTGAACTTTGTAGAAGGAAGTAGAGAAACAAGTGTCAATGTTGAATATGAGATGGACTAATTTGAATGTACAAAATCAAATGCTGAGCAAAGAAGCCCAAATCACAAACAATAAACAACCTATAAACTAAATAAACAAATCTGCAAATCAACAGAAAAAGAAAAAGGACATCGGATTCAATCAAGATTTGGAAAGCTTTTGGCTCATCACTCATCAAATGTGCATTCAAATCAAGTAAAACCCCTTTAAAATACAGAAAAGAACAACAAAGAGAATGGTATGTTCAACCTAGACAAGGGGGTTATTGGTTCTTCTATTGCAGTAGTTGTAATTTCAACTCTACTTTCTATTTGCACGGGTTTTTTTTTAATATGAAGATCATAAACCAAATTAGGTCAAACTCTTATGAAACTCTCAAACAGAAATATGAGAACCTATTCTAAATCGTAAAGATGAACGAACTCTAACCTCGAAATCTGAAACGAAGAAATGCAGATGAAGAACAATGGAACCACGATTTTGATTTTGAAGAGAAAGCTATAGACGTAACCAAGTACCTGATCATGATCCACATACCAATTTGAATATCGTTGGGCTTTTGGGGACGGAATCATCAGAGAGGTACAAAGAGTTCAGAGAGGTACAGAGAGTGGTTTGTCGGACTGGTTCGTGTTTGAGAAAAACATGGAAATCACCATTGCAGGGGTGGGCGACTGATACGAATTGCCGGACAGGGAAGACGATAAAGGGGAAGTAGAGAAATTAGGGCCGATTTGAGGGAAGGTGGAGGAGGACGGTTGCACTGGAGGTGGGTGATGAAGCGGAGAGAAAAGGGGGAGTTTAATCAAAATTTAAGGAACTAACCGTAATTTGAGCTTAAAAATTTGTACCTTGTGCAAAGAAAATGGTAAGTCTTAATTTTTCTAAACTAACTATCCTACACTCTTTATATAATAGTATAGATATAGATATAGATATAGATATCGTTAACAGTGGACTTCTCCATGGTCTCCTCCGTAGTTTTCCCGTTTTGTGTTTTCCATGTAAATACGTTGTCCTCTCTTCCTCATTTATTTTTTGGTTTAGATTTGATTTGGCAGAAATGGAAAAAAAGCGGAGATTTTGAGAAAAGGTTACCGGTGAAAAAGAGTGGGCGGGAGGATTGTTGCAGGTTTGATGGGTGTGGTGTGGTGTGGTGGGGCAGAAGAGATGAAGACTAGGAAGTTGGGTGGGGGTCTGGTGGGGTCATGTGGGAGTGAGTAGTTTTGTTTATATTTTATTTTTATAAATGATTTAATTTAATAAAAGAAAAAGAAAAATATATATAAACAAAATATAAAATTACTAAATTGTCCTTAATTTAACAAATTTATTTAACAGAGTTAGTCTGAGGGACGAAAAAACGAAACAAAATGAAAACCACATGGACGATAAAAGCAATTTTTAAAGACCAGGGACGAAAATCGTTATAAATGTCAAACCACAGGGACGAAAATGGTAGTTTATCTTAATTACAACTTTTAATGCACATTGTACAAGTTATTGAGTTCAAGATTTGATTCCCAGCAAAAGATTCAAACTTCCAAAATTTAGAATATATTTTCAGACTTCATGCTCCCACCAAGTTCCATCTCTTCAAAATGAGGCATGTTTCCATCTTTTTTGATGAACGAGGTATGTCTATGGCCAAAACCTTGATCTGATTCATCTTCCAATTGGATCTTTTAACAAGTGAGCTTCATAAAGGTTGTTCCAGATCTTATAGAAGTTCTTTAAGGTATTCTTCATAATGGTTGTTCCAGATCTTAGAAGTTCTTGAAGGCCCTGGTTCTTAAAGTCCCTTTTTTTAGTTATATACAACTGACTTTGTTGGTGTAAGAGGACTACTAGACATCACTTGTAACACCAAAAATGACAATACCAACCTAAATTTGCGATATGTACTTTAAAATATTTTTTTTGTAAAGGGTATCCTAGGCATTTGCCTAGACTAATCCCTGACAATTTTAAGACTGGTAAAACATGCAGCCCTGAGATAATTTCCAGTGGCCACAAGTTGTTTGCGCCTGGATTCGAACCTGGGATAGATGAGTTATCTAGCCTCATCCCCCACAAACCTTAACCAGTACGCCACAAGCCTTATGGTTTCCTTTGTTGATCAAATGGGGAATAAATCATACGGGTTCAACAACGTGTTAACTAGATCATAGAACGAAATGGGATAAGTTTGAATCACATACAAAAAATGAATAGAAGCAATTGGTTATACTATTAGTCGTGTCTTTATAACCGAACTGTAGTAATTGAGTTTATGTGTGTGCTCATACTAAATAACATATCATGATTAACATGAAGATGCTTTTAGCAATGTTTTAAATCCTGGGTCGACCCGCTCAGTTAAACAGTGACTCGGGGAAGAGAGCGGGTCAACTATGACCCGGTCTTTGATAATTTCTGACCCAACTTGACCCGACCGGCCAGTTGAACCGTTGGATTGCTGAAAAACTTATGGTTATGTGTTTTTTTTTAATGTATTTGGATTGATGTAAAACTTGTTGTATGTGTATTTTTAAATTTTGAACTCGTGGACCTCAAATTCTTGGTGTTATATATATATATACATATATGTATGTACGCAGAAAAATGAAAAATACAAGAAAATTCTTGAAATCGGGTTGACCTATGATCTGGTCACCACACCGGTTTAACTAAAAAACCGGGTTTTAAAACATTGGCTTTTAGTATGGATTTGTCATTCGTTTTCCTTGGTCCCTCTTGTGGGACCACTCGAAGGTGGCTTAGGTGCATGTTCTACAATAGAAGAAGCCGCGGTTGATTTTGTTAGGTTACATTTCGTGTCACCACAAATTAATCTAGTAGCCAATATATGCCACAATTTTATACTCTACTCTTTATCTTTCTATTTTACATGTTTTTGATTGAGAAATACAATTTTGTTCTCTAAACTACTCCAATAGTTTCTCTATCTTATTCTCTAAAATAGAGATTCATGAGAAAATCTTCAAATATAGAAATGAATTTTTTATTCATTACATCAACTAGAGTTAAATGAATATCATATTATATATATATATATATATATTTATATTTTAAAGTGTATTGGGATCATAAAATCATATAATATTTAAATAATATAATCCATGATGAAATATCTAAAATAGAGAATATGTTGGAGTTGATTGTAATTTAACTTTTAGTTCTCTATTTTAGAAAAATTATTGAGAAACTGTTGGAGACGCTGTTATATTTTGTGTATCAGATATCGAAAATAGAAAAATACAAACAAAAAGGATTGTGAAACGGTCTACATAATAAATAGTTTTCTACAAGGGCAAAAATTAAACTTGGAAGATAGATGAGGGATGTTTCCTGTACTTTTCTCAAAGATTCAGTATTTATAAGAACAGGTCCTCTCGGAGAATACCTGCAAATTTGAGACCTAAAATGGCGGATGCTCCCCCTTCCTTACCTCCCATAAATGTTCTCCCCAAATACATCTATCCTGCAGAACTTCTCTGCAGATTCCTTGCAACCTTTCCAACGCTCATTCAACAGAAAATTAAATATGTATTTGATAAAGCTGAAGATGATTTTGGAGGGTTAATTCAGTTTTAGACACCGGTAAAAATCGGCGGCAGATGGCTTCTTACAACTTCCGATCAACCTTATTTCAAAGATGAACATGACGAAAGTTTCGAAAAATACAGGTTATGTTCCGTGAAGTATAAGTACAGTATTGATGTGAATAACCTTCAAGTTGAAGATGATCCTATGATCATAAATGGTGCACCCGCTACTGCATTCCTCAACAAATTGCCAGAGTTACTTCCGGATCTGAGAGTTCACCAGATGAGTCCATTGGCGTCTACTGCTTTTAAGTGTGGATTAATTCGTTCTATTGTGCTGCCTGTTTTTTATGGTTCACAAAGCTGCTGTGTTGGTGTCATTGAGTGTTGTTCGTCCTTTTATCGTTCTCTTGAACATATGTTTGATGAATTGAGGCCTGCACTCGAGGTTTTTACCATATTTTAACTCATTTAACTTTCTTAAATTTTCATGTAATTGTATCTTATTATCACTCTAGGAAATTTCAATAATCCATAGTTCTTTTGTGGTCCGTAGCTAATTTCGTCTCATTAAAGACATTAACTCGCTACTTCACTTTGCAGGAAGTGGGTCTCCAATTGTTTCAGGGAGTAGAACGTCTGCCATACTCAGTAAGTTCCTAAACAAGTTCATTTATAAATTATAATATGATTATTTGTCATTGAAATAATTGGTTAGTAGTTATGCTATGTTTGGCAAAAGTAAGCTACTTTATAAGCTATCTTATTTACATTGTACACCTTTGACAAACCATAATATTAATTATTAATTATTTTTTTATTTTTCAATATGTCTTTTTTGGTCATTTTACATTCTTATACGCCAGTTTTGACAAACATGATTTTTTTCATCAACCAGCTTATCAGCTAGTTTGCCAATCATACTCTTAGTATAGCAGTCACTCAAATCAATGGTTGTATCATATACAAAGATGTTACACAATTATTGAAATCTGTGATCATTTTTCAATTCATTGTCCTACTATTATAAGTTGTATATGTGTAAAAAAATGCTTTATACCCATGAAACAGAGTATATGCAGTCTCAAAAATGCCAAGAGTGAAATCGATGAGGCATTAAAAATCATTTGGCAAACACATCGCTTGGATTTTTCTCAAGTTTGGATTGCTTATAAGGATTCGGATCATGTGGCATTTTCATCTTCTTTGGAGGACACTCAAACAAAACGGATATTAGGGTTCAAATTGACAGATTGTTATGATGATTCTAGTGACGATTATGTTTCTGATCGTTTAGATGGTTATAGTAAAATTTGTTATATGTTCCTTTTGAAAATAGGGGAAGGACTTGTTGGGAAGACACTTCAAACCTATGAACCACACTTCATAAAAAAGGTTTCAGAGTTGAATGATAACGAGCCACAGATGTTACTTAGCTGCTCTGATTGTGAGGGTATCCCTTATGAATGCAGTTGTTTTGTTATATGTTTAAGGAGCAATGAGACTAGTGATTTAGAATACGTTTTTGAATTCATATGGCGCAAAGGTCCGAACTATATTAAGTTATTGGAGTCACTATTGTTCTCACTAAAGAGGTGTTTGCCCAATTTCAAATATGCCTCTGGTGCAGAACACGATGATGAGTTACGCATTATAGACGTTAAGAATTCTACGAAAAGCAAAATCAAATCTTTGAAGATTTTCCAAGGAAAGAAATCATCATCGACATCCAAAGAATTAGAAAAAGAGAGAATCTCGTTATCTAATAGAAGCTACAAAAAACCTTAATGGTAATGATGATCTTTTGTTTCCAATTATACTTATTTTAACATTTGGTTAAAGTTCATGTTTGAATAACAAACTTTTCTATTTTTTTCTTGATGTTGTTTTACAGTTTGTTTGTCTACATTGAAACGTAAATGCAATGATCTAGACTTAGAGTGGCACAGAAAAGATTATGTGAAGAGAAATGTAAACCACTCATACAAGAATGAAAGCGACAAAAATGAAGAAGCATTTCAAGACCCTTTGGCTAACAAAAGGGAAGCCATATTTACTTAGCCCCTTTGAACCACGTTGAACCTGATTATTGTGATTACCAACAATCTTACTCGATGACCAAGAACCTTACTTGTAAGTGTGTGTGGTGATGACTATTACTTAGCGTTTTTTGGGTAAGAGAAGCTTGTCAACCAGAGATGATTGTGTTTGCCAACAATCTTACTATATATATATATGTCATTTTTGTGATTGGGAATCTTACCTTGTAAGGTAAGTGACAGTGATGACTCTAAGCTGATAAATGATTAAACTTTTATACGATTAGCGTTAGTAAATGTTGCTAAGAATGGTAATATGTGATCCATATGTGCATTTCTGATTTATCATGGACAAGATTGCATAGGTAATGAAGCTTTCGGTCCATGAAATGCTATTGTAAATATCGTGTTTAATGCCTCCAACGCGTTTTAAGCAATTTTTAGGGTTTATTTGTATATATTTCTACTGATAGCTCTCTCTCTCTCTACCAACTAAGCACCAAAAATACTTGTTCCTTTGTTGTTTGTGGCTCTAAATCTCAAGTGTAAACATAATCAAAGTGATGGATTTGTTCTCGGTATCCTCCGATACAATAAAATTTATAAAAATAGATTGTTTTATTGGACTTCAGTTTATAAGGCGCCAAAAATCTATAAAGTGTCACGATATCTTGTTTTATTGGACTTAAGCTTATATAAATAAATATATGTGTCTTGTGTAAAAATGCTCTAATAAGTTTATATGACGTTTTTAGGCATCTTTACAAGTTGTCAAAACAAATTTAAAATAAATTGCCCTATTAATTTTTTATACAACACTATTTGAAAAAAAATGTGATTATAAAAACAAACGTCCTATAAAAAATACTTGTTTATAGAATATTTTCTAAAAGTGTCATAATAAGCTATTATGACACTTTGTTACAAAAGTATCTAAAAAACTATTTATGATGTCCAAAGGTATCCTATAAATGTATTGCAATGTTTTTAGTGATGACTATACAGCTACTAGGTTCAAATTTTGCTACCAATAACTAATCGTATCATCCACCCAAAAAGTGTTACTGATAAGAACCTTTGATCGATGTGGAGCCACAAAGAAGACATGCACATGAAAGTAGTCTCTCTGTGCGTGGTCTTATTGTTCTTTTATATTTTCGTTAGTAAGTAAGATGAAGAGTCGTCTCTTTAAATGTAGGAACTATTTACTGGCCGTGTTGCTTTTTGATTGTTTCTTAGTTGTAATTGTTGGCTATTTACAGAAAAGAAAGAGAGAAATAAGTTAGAGAAGTTTTTTATTAAACAAACAATTATCTCTGTGCGTGGTCTTATTGTTCTTTTATATTTTCGTTAGTAAGTAAGATGAAGAGTCGTCTCTTTAAATGTAGGAACTATTTACTGGCCGTGTTGCTTTTTGATTGTTTCTTAGTTGTAATTGTTGGCTATTTACAGAAAAGAAAGAGAGAAATAAGTTAGAGAAGTTTTTTATTAAACAAACAATTATATTGTTTTATGCACAAAACGAATCGATGTGAATTGAGTTCAAGGTCGGTTTACATCATAGGTTAACAACCGCTACAGGCTTTTCTATACCCGTCTTGAATGTAAAACACCTCTGTTTCTATGTAATAATAAAAAGAGCTTCCATACTCAATTTCTTTTATTTTCTTTGTAAAGTTGATTATATTGTATCTACAGTTCTACACCGAAACAATAGCCCATGATGATTCTAAATTCTAATAATGATATGACTTTTTATATCTTAAAGTCTTTTTAATTTGATCTCTAAAATCTTCATGATTCAAAATTTACCAATTACGAAAAAGAAGTATTTCCATTATGATGGTCATTCTTCTAATAATTGTTCATGACTTAATGTTGTGGTATAATCAAATTTTAATTTTATCATAAAATTCATGATCATAATAATATAATTCACAATTCACAGTTTGATGCATGAAATGGTATGTGTTCCATTAACACAATACGACAATATGTTTTTCACACCTAAGTCATCATTTTGTTTTTTATTTGATTTCAAAGTCTATATAAATATATAATATAAATCAAACTATATGTTTTATTTGATCAAAACATAAAAATTTATATACTTTTTTGTTTACATTCATTCGAGTTTTACATTTTACACGGGTACACAACTAATATAGTAATATTCATAAACACATATATGATTTACATGATGTTGAAGGTTCAAAGTCCATGCTAGGGTTAAAGCCGAAGGTGAATTACAACCATGAAAAAGTTTTTTTTTTCCTTTTGTTAATTATAGGTGTTCGAACCAGCTTTCACTTATATTGACAAATTCTATGAACCATAGACAATAGTCAAGAAAATCTCCATAACCCATCAAGTTTCAAACCAATAACCTCTTAAGAACAATCTTTAACAATCTTTAAACACCAAAGTTTTTATTGCCAATTAAAAGTTAATTAATAATATAATGTTGATTTCCAACCTTTCTCAATTTTTTATTTTCAACAAACCAGAAAGACCAAATTCATAATTTATTCTTTATAGCTCGGAAATACATTATATTTTTATTTTGGACCTTTTTTTTTTAATTTACATTTTTAAATAGGTTTTGGTAAGTCATTTTTCCAGAACAATAATTACTAATCCCAGAACAGTATTGGTCAAGTAGCTTGTATCTTGTACATAAAATACTATACACTTATCTGTATATTTCAAATTTCAGTCTACAAAGATGGAATAGTCTGTTCTGTTACCCTGCTCTTAAAACCCTTTCCTAGTTTCTCTATCGACGCCGCCCCTCACAGACCCAGCAAAACAGTTGTTGACGAGATCGTTCATCTTTGGTTCTTCCCCCATTTTGTGTAAGTTCTCTCTGTTTGTAGTTAATCATAAACATATGCGTTCAATTAGGGTTTACCAAATTGCATAGATTGTTGTTCTTTTAGTCGTAGGTTGGTTCATCTGTTTTTTTGGGTTAAATTTAGGGTTTTATGTTTGGTAAAATGAATCAAGATTAGATGCAAGATGTTAAAGGCCATGTGCAGCAAAGGGGCATCACATTTTATTGAAATTTTAAGTAGGTTGGTTCAGCACAGCTAGGCCCAATCGATTAGCTGCTTGCTTAATCGACTGGTTTGTTGCGCCTGCCCTAGCCCTAAATCGATCAGCTACTGGAGTCGTGCCTGTTGTGGTTGCTGACCTAAGACGGCAACTGGTTCTGCCCTTTTGCTGCCCCAAATCGATTAATCTGACTACCTGTTGGCTGACCCAAACACCACTCGGATAAAGTGAGATTCTTTTAACTCACTGCATCTTGTTATTATGAATACAATGGTTTGGGCAAAATTACTTCTGGTAATTAGTTTAATGTCTGCAATTCGAGTATTTTAGTAAATTACATAGACTGTTTTAGTTGTAATGATCTATTGGTGTTTGATTTTATCCATGCTAATGTCAAATTTAAGGTTGGTTTTTGGCATGTGATGTGTTCAAGATTCGAGCTGTTAAGATATTACATTTTCAACAATCTTGTTCTTGGTTGATGGGTTTTGTTACTTTAATTTGGTGCATTTGGAATTTGCTAAAGGCTACGTTTTCTAACACTAGGTTATAGTACATAAAATGTAGCAGTCATGCCGAATTTGGGATGAGAATGAGATTACTCTTGGATGGAAAATGAGGGAGTAGTGATTGGGATAGTTTTTTAGTAGTATGTTAGGCATCGGCCCAAGCCTAATCCCACCAATAGGTTTGTATAAATAAGGGTGTGAAGGGAGAGTAGAGGCATCGAGAATTTTTTTGAGTTGGTCTTTGGGAGAGCCTAGCCTCTCGAGAGCTAGTTTGCTCTTCATTTTCATTGTTAATCAAAGCATCCAACCGTGTTCTTGTCATTTGGTTTCCATTTTAATTGTTTAATCAATTCGGTTCTTATCATAGTGTTTCTTGGATTCTTCTTTAGATAAAGAAGTGCCTTCTTGCAACATATTTTAAGAAGAGATATAGATGGACAGATGGTTGATATATCATGTTTACAGATGAGAGTTGGAATTATAACTAGTATCGGGACCGTTGGTTCCATCTGTTTTAAGACTAACCCTAGGAAAGCTGGTTCTTCAGCTGTTCCATTGAGTTGACTCAAGTCAGAGTTGTTAATATTATCTTGTGTTGTTTCTCTTAATGTTTGCTTTGATGGCCACTTGTGGGTGTTGGTACACATATATATGTTTTTAACTCTTAAACTACTGTAACATTTCTTAACAGATTTCACATTTATTAGTTGCATATTTTCATGCACGTTTTTTTTACTGCTTGATGTATGTTTATAGCTCTTAAACTGTTGCTTCTCCTTACCAGAAAGCAAAAAAGAAAGAGACAACATGTTGGACATAAATCTATTTAGGGAGGAAAAGGGACACAATCCAGAAATCATACGCGAATCTCAGCGTCGTCGGTTTGCAAGTGTTGAAATTGTTGATGAAATTATCCATCTTGACAAAGAATGGCGACAACGTAAGTTTATTCTTCACTTCACGTTATTGATTGTTGTTTTGTTTTTATGTGACTTAAGGACCAGGATTGACAATTTTATGCAATTATGTGGTTGATTGGTTCATACTTCATGTTTTGATTTACAGGTCAATTTGAGCTGGAACAGTTGCGAAAAGACTTTAACAGGATAAACAAAGAAGTTGCTAAACTTAGGATTGTAAGTCTTTAATCTTTAACTGGTTAAATTGAATATTTATCTTCATTTTGAACTTAGTGTATTTGATAATGCCAAATTTCAGAAATTGGTAACCCAAAAATTGGTCAGCTGATCTTTTCTCAAGTCAGTCACCTATCTCTTTAAAATATCAGATTTAGATTTATAATATTAAAATCCAAGACAAAGTTGTAAACCAACATATATAATTCCCATGATGAAAAATAGTTTTAACACTTGAAGAAACTTCTCTCAATTGCAAAATTGATTGTTTTGAAGGCTGGAGAAGATGCCAGTTCCAAGATTAAGAATACTGAGGAAAACAAGGAATCAACTGCTAAGAAAGAGATAGAGGTTCAGGAGGCTCGAGCAGCATTATATTCAAAATTGGAAGTGGTAGGGAATCTTGTGCATGATTCAGTTCCTGTTAGCAATGATGAGGTGGGCATATTTTATTTATTTAAATACATGTTTAGCTCACAACATTGATCATCTCCGACCCATTAATGGTGGCTATATTACCCTTGCCTTACCGATGATAAATTTAGGCAAACAATGCTGTGGTCCGGACTTGGGGGGAGAAAAGATTGGAGGAAAAACTAAAAAATCACGTTGAGCTTGTGGAACTTCTTGGAATTGCAGATCTGAAAAGAGGTAATTACAATGATTTTATTTAATTATCTCTTTTAAGATATCTATACAATATGAACATGAATGTTCTATAACTCCATGAACTGTTTGGTTTGGGAAGGTATCATGATTTTTGAACAAATGGAAAGATAATCACATTTCATCTATTTCTTTATAGCACCATAGATGGAAACATTATAAACTTAACAATCTTTTGTTAACTGAGTTTTGTGCTATATTGCTGTAATTTGTTGCAATAAGTTTCATGGCTAACGTGTCTCCTTTTTTATATTCAGGTGCTAATGTAGCTGGGGGTAGAGGATTTTATTTAAAAGGAGATGGTGTGCGTCTTAATCAAGCTCTTATAAATTTTGGTCTTGATTTTTTGGAGAAAAGGGGATATACGCCATTGCAGACTCCATTCTTTATGAGGAAAGATATAATGGGAAAGTGTGCTCAATTAGCACAATTTGATGAAGAACTATACAAGGTATAACATGCTTGAAATTTTGGGGAATATTTGCTATCTTCTACTTAAAGTGTATATATATGTGTGTGTGTGTATATATATCTCAAGCAATCTTACTTTATTTGGTTAGCGAGTGATGCATCAGCATGACAACTTAATTTTGCATCTTTGATAGGTAACAGGTGAGGGAGATGACAAGTATCTGATTGCCACTGCAGAACAACCACTTTGTGCTTATCACATAGATGATTGGATTCACCCAACACAGCTCCCCATAAGGTCTCATTGATAACCCTTTTCAGAAAAATAAAATTACTTTCTTAATATATATATTTATAGAGGAAGGTTCAAATGAGAACTTTGTAAATTTAAAGGAATAAAGGAACACCTTGTAGATCACATATGATGTGGGTCCCACATAATATTAAATCATTTCTGATTTAATATTATGTGGGACCCACATCATATGTGGTCCACAAAGTGTTCATTTATCCCTTTAAAAATGGGTGGTTCTCGTATGATCCCTCCCCTATATATATATATTCAGTCTCGTTTTGGTCGATTGATGTTGGAAAACTTACCAGATATGCTGGATATTCATCTTGCTTCCGTAAAGAAGCTGGTTCACATGGGCGAGACACTCTTGGTATTTTCCGTGTTCATCAGTTTGAGAAAGTTGAACAGTTCTCTATGACCAGCCCAAATGGCAATGATTCTTGGGACATGCATGAGGAGATGATCAAAAACTCTGAGGAATTCTATCAGATGGTAACTATTTCTTCACTATCTGAATTTTATATACTTTATTCCTTGTTTCATGCATATGTTAAATATTTAATATTTAGTCTTACATAATGAAACCACCTAACAGTAATATGGATTAAATATTTCTTAGTTTTTGTCTAAACTTTAAATGGAATTTTGTAATGCAGTTGAAATTGCCGTATCATATCGTATCTATAGTTTCTGGTGCGCTAAATGATGCTGCAGCAAAGAAATACGATTTGGAAGCATGGTTTCCTGCATCAAGTACTTACAGAGAACTTGTATCGTGTTCAAACTGCACGGATTACCAATCAAGAAAATTGGAGATCAGATTTGGACAAAAGAAGGTTGGTTTGCTTTTTTCATTAAAATCCTAAAACCTCCAGGCAGATTGGTAAATTACTAAACTACCCATATCGTCCATCCAGTATTGTTCAAACACAAAGGGATAAAATAGAAAAAAAAGATCATTTTTAATTGTTATTTTCTGATATTTTATGAAAAGGGATGTTGATTTTTGAGTTGAATTTGCAGAGCAATGAACAAATGAAGCAATACTGCCATCTATTGAATTCTACACTGACAGCAACAGAGAGAACTGTGTGTTGCATTCTTGAGAACTACCAAAGGGAAGATGGTGTGGAAATACCAGAAGTTTTACAGCCATTTATGGGTGGAAAGACGTTTATGCCCTTCCAAGCCCCACCTCCAACCAAAGAAGCAACAAAAGGGAAGAAATCAAAAGCATAGTAGGCGAATGAATCATTTTATGAGAGATATTTATATGGTTATTTTTGGTGTTTGCTTCAAGATGAATAGGATTTTTATCATATTTTTCTTATAATACTTTTAAGAATGATTGCTCCAATTTGTATTGCTACAATGGTTTTTTTTTGTGTTCATTAGTTTTGGATTTTCCCTGTTTCTTGATGGGTTGTTTTTACTTCATGCTTGTGATAAAAAAAAGGTCTCGAAATTCAATATTCGTAAATATTTTGAGGATCTAAAGAATCAACTGTTATTGATGAAGATCGTGATGAATTTTCATAATGTATAATTATATCATTAAGATGCAAAGGTGTGATCTTTATCATTGTATCTGGGGTTATTCATTATGAATAATTCGTGACTTTCAAAATATTTATAGTTGTTATTTTAATTTGCACTTATCTAATAGATTAAACCTCATGTCAATTTTCATAAAATAAAAACGAATCCGATGGGAGATCATGAGGTTAACCTCGAGAAGTAGAGTGCTCAAGGGAAATAGGTGCCTTTTAAAACGTTAACATAATTACATAAATGTAATTTTAATGTAGGATAAGAAATCGTGTGAGAATAGAAGTTAGGATGAGAAACATAAAAAAAGATATGAATATATGATCACTCTTAGGTGGCGTTTGTTTTTTAAGAGGTGCCTAAGTCTGAAGTTTGATTTCAGTTTTGAAATTGTTATAAAACATCTAAACGAATCAGACATAAGTGATAATTAAGAGCTTAAAATGAAAAAAACAAACAATACCTTAATCTTACTTCTGTCCCATGAATTACGTTTCTCACGGGAATTATCTGATGTCGTTCAATGAAGATTGATCCAAAGATGGAGATCCATTTTCACCATCAGTGCCATTCTTATTCAGAACCCAACCATTGTATGTATCTGTACTATATTGCAAAAGATGAGTTAGGATTGATTTTGAATTTTTAAAAGGTACACATGTTATTGCTTTATGTACAAATGTTAAAGCTCCACAACCTCATCTCCCACACCTTTAGCATATTAAAAATACATCACCATAGATTAGTTAAAATTCTTTTAAAATATGTTTATTTTTTATTATAAATTATACTGTTATACTCTTTTCATCAATATCTTCAAAATAAACTCCTTATTGCATATTTTTGAATTTAATAATATTATAGAACAACATAAGTACGTACCAATTTATACCATATATATTTATAGTATATTAATAAGCATGTATAACGGTTCTTGTATAAAAAAAATCAGGTATACAGATCTATATTCGGTATTATTACTTAGGGACCGTTTACCAAAAAAATTCCGGGTAAGCATTTACTGGCAAGAGATTCACCCTCGTTTACCTTATCGTGTAACATCATTTGCCATAAAAATGAGTTGTGGTAAGCATCTTCAATCCGATAAGCACTTACCGAGTAAAAGTCATTTCTCACACTTACCGGATAAGAGTTTCGCTCCTTACCTTGTCTCTTGCTGGATAAGCTTCTCGGTTTGCCATGCTCAATCAATAAGGTAAATCATATTGATAAGCGTTTACCCGATAAACGTTTAGCAAACGACCTCTTACATATATTCTAAATTTATACTCAGTTGCATTATACATGTATACAACTAGCATCCGGATGGAAAAAAACAAAAATAAAACCTGATTGACATTTTAAGTTCTCGATTATAAATTTAGATGCACACCGCAGCATTGCGCGAGCATCTTTACTAGTTATATATAAAAGAAAAGTTCAAAAAAAACCAACAAACTTTTCCATTTGAATGGTTTAGTCCAAACTTTTTCGTTTTGAAAAGATTAAGTCGTTGAATTATTATTTTTTTAATGAAAAATATCATTAAACTTTTCTCTTTTTGAGTTAAAAGACCATTTTTAATTTTCTTATTTTAAATGATTAACTCTCTTATTTTTTTTAATAAATAGATCATCATACTTTTAAAAATTGGTTACGTACCTTCAAGTTTACCGACTACCAGGGGAGGAGGTATTGAGAAATGTAACATTTTTTTCTTAAAAAACTCATGAATAGTATTTGTCAACACTACAATAAAGTTGGATTTATATGACCTTAAATATGCAAATCTCTGAATGAATTGTTTTATAGGACTTCAGTTATAGGATAAAAAATAAATTTACAGGGCATTTTCGGAAATCTTAACAAAAGAAAATTAGAACATTTTAGAACTAAAATGTCCTATTAAAACCTCAAGGCTTATGGTGTATTGGTTAAGGCTTGTAGGGGATGAGGCTAGATAACCCATCTACCCCAGGTTCGAATCCAAACGCAAACAACTTGTGGCCACTGGAGAATTATCTCAGGGCAGCATGCTTTAGCAGCCATAAAATTGTCAGGGATTAGTGTAGGCAAAGCTTAGGATACCCTTTAAAAAAGTCCTATTAATATTATTTTTTTATGATATTATTTGAAAATGTCTCTTATAAAAAACACGTGTCTTACAAAAATATTTATTCATAAGATTCTTCTTAAAAGTGTCCTTAAAACTTGTTAAGTCGTCTTTAAAACGTCAAATAAACATTTTTATACAAGCCGTACGATTATTTGGTACTATAAACTTGTGTCATGTAAAGTTGTTTCTTTCGATATAAGTGATAAACAAATAATATGATGATTTTATTTTCCCAGAACTTGCTAGATGGTTAGTAACCCATGTTTTCTAAAATCTAATTTTGAAAGACAATAAATCAAATTAGTCCTAAATCCCAAGATTTAAATCTAAACCAAAAAACAAGAATTCAAGAAATCAACACCAAACAAAATCAAATATTTAGACTAAAAATCTCTTTCAAAAAAATCATGGATACAACATTAAAATTAAAATTTCAAGTATTTCAAGACTTGGAAAATGTTTGTCGATTGAAGGTTGCAGGCTTAAGGACCTGAGTTGTTGGGCTTCTAATCACCAACAAAAATCACAGGGGCCATGGCCCCTAATAGCCCTCGATCCGCCACTGCCTACTACGGTATCCGAATGAATATGATTCCTAGAGCCTTTTGTAGCACAACTGATACAGCAACCCGGCGCACGAAGAAAATATTTTGCTGAGGTTAATTAATCATATTGGGACTGAGACATGGCCCAAAACCGGCTAATAAAAGTTCGATGGTTTATTTATTAAAGAAAAAATTCGAAGGCCTTAATCATCTAAATTGAATAAATTGAATAAATTTTATGGTTTTTTTCATTCAAAAAAAAATAGTTCAGAGACATAATAGATCAAAATAAGATAGTTTTTTTTCATTCAATTTGAATTACAATGGAAAAAGTTGGTTGGATTTTCTTAGATTTTTCCGGAATAAACTACCAATAATTTTTAACAAACCTAAGGACAAAAACCTTATTACACTTTTTATCCTTATTGAAAATTACTATTTGTGTTCATATATTTTTAAGATTATAATTTTCTATCACTATAGTTTACAATTTTTCGTAATTCTCATCCAGTAATTTATAATTCTTCGTTGCTTTGGTCCGTCAAAATTTAAGAAGTTAGAGCATCTTCAACAACATCTCTAAAGTTTTTTCAAAATAAAAATTTAAAAAGTCAAAATCTTTAAAAAAATATGTACTCGTCTCCAATAACATCTTCATTTTGAAGAAATTAATATTAATTATATTATTTAAATATTCAATATATTAGCTAACTTTTAAACATATTAATATTATTTTCAACAAACTTTTTATAAAATGATAACTTTTAAATATATTTAAATTATTTTCAACAAACTTTTTATAAGATGACAACTTTTAAACATAATTTTTATAAATAATAATTTTCAACGATTTTTTCATAAAACAATAAGGTTCACAAGACTTTATATAAAAATGTGATTTTTAACAAATTTTTATAAACTGAAATTTTCAATAAACTTTTTATAGAGTGGTAACTTTTAACTGATTTGTTGGGTGGGAAAGCGAGATCATGAATAAAATATTAATTTATTTTCTTTGGTAATCATTTTTAGGTAATCTTTAAATATGGAGGAAAAAACACCTTTTTTCATAGTTTCTTCATTTTGAAGAAACTTATGGAGTTGCTATTTTGGAGCATAATTTCCATCTATAATCTCTATTCCCCCCCCCCCCTTTTTTTTTTCTTTCCTGTTATGGAGATGTTCTTAGCTTTAGGACAAAAATTAGGACTAAAAACGTAATTTTACTTTATACTATTATATATTGATTTGTGTTGAGATTCTGATTCCTTTTAACAGGTGATGTGATTTCCACTTTTGTATGATGTGATCCTTTATTCCTTTTTGGTGTTCTTTTTGTTTTATCGTGGTCTACTTCTAGAATATAATCTATGTTCTGATCTTGGAATAGTTTTTGTGTTTTTAAAATAAACAGAAATTTATTAAAAGTGTTTTTAATTCACGTTGAAGGGTAGATTGGTCGTTTATTTTATTAATTTAGATTACTGATTCAGAAAAAAAAATACAATTTTATTTCAAGAGCATGACTGAAACAACAACTATTTATTTAAGACTACCCGAGTTATTGAATTTTAGGGATGATATCATTTGAAAATTGTAACTGTTAGGGACCAAAATTGAACTTTACTCTAAGAAAAATAAAATAAACAACCCCTTTGTTGAACAACAGAAGAACTAGATAACGAGTCTTTGTTGAGAAGCACAAAAACCACCTACACTTACATAGGTAGAGATGTCCAAGGAACGGTTTAGTATGGTTTAAGGTTAAACCACATAACATACCACTTATGAGGTATGAATATTTTCCCAAATCACACCACATATGTCTAGAATGGCAAAAATCACACAGACAAAACTGGTACGACGGTTTATTGGTTTGTACCTAATGTAGTTCAATCTATTTCAAAATAACTTCGACGATTATGTGTCCATACGACAAAAAATTAGAGTACGCCCCCGATAATGCAATTAAATATGGTATAAAACGAATAAGAAAAATCGTAATTAATCTAAATAAATATGAAATTAAACCTGAAAATGCATATGGCGTCGAAAATATGACGTGCTCATACATTGTCTTTCATCTCGAGTTTTAACTCTCGATGATTTATTTAAAACACAAAAGAAAATTGAATTATTTGAATAATCAAACTTAAAAGGAAAACCATAAAAGTATCGATAATCACTAGAAAAAATGATTTTATAGGACGCCTAAAATGAAAATGCGTCCTAAAAGAATATTTTATAGGACACTTAATTTATAGGACCAAACCAAAAAATGTCATATCTAAAAGTGTTACAATAAGTTTATATGACGGTTTTAGGCGTCTTAACAAGTTTTTTTACAACGCTTTAAAATAAAGTGTCATATTAGCTATTTTATATGACACTTTTGAAAAGTGTTCTATAAAATACTGGTTTATAGAACGCTTTCAAAAGTGTCCTATAAAATATAGGTTTATAGGACACTCTTCAAAAGTGTCCTAAAAAATAGTTAATAGGACACTTTATTTTAAAAGCGCCGTAAAAACTTTTTAAGACGTCTAAACCGTCATAGAAACTTATTGTAACGCTTTTAGATATAACACTTTTTGGTTTGGTCCTATAAATTAGTGTCCTATAAAGTAATCATTTAGGACGGTTTTTCATTTTAGACGTCCTATAAAATCACTTTTGGTGTCATTGGAAATCTACTAGTCACATTTGGTGTCATTGGAAATCTACTAGCAACATATATATATGTCATGCTTTTGTACTCTACTTTTCATTTTAGGCGTCCTATAAAATCACTTTTGTTATAGTGATAAGTTTTACCAAAAAACTTTTTTCAAAAAGTATTTTTAGCCAATATTAAAAAGTCATTTAAACAATTAAATGAAATGATAAAAAACTATTAAAAGCATGTACATTAGAGATGCTATTTAGCTTTTAAAACTAGTCTTGAACTTTGAGTGCATTTTGGTCGTGTTAGAGTGCATTTTACTCTACTTTTTATCCATTGATGCAACATATATTTATCTTTTTGATGATGCATGGGTGTTATACTTCTCGACTATATTTTATATATCATACAGCAAAACAAAAAAATGCAAGCAGAAAGCTATTCCGGTTTACAAAGACAAATTTATTAACAAGATGTTTACCTAGGTGATTACTTCATCATCGTACTTATGAACTCAAGTGGGATTTGTATAATCTTGAATCAGCTAAATCGATTTCAGTTTTTCCTTATAAGAAGACATCACAATGTTGATTGATTTCTACCATGTAAAGTTAAATTACTCTTGAGATTAGGAAAAAACAATGTACTTAAACAACATGAACCGAAAATGTTAATTTTACGATCATTAAACCTTATTAAATAATACACTTGAATGTATTTTGGGTTTTGAATAATATAAAAAAGTAAAAATATTTTTCTTTAGACTATAGAGTAAATTACATTTCTCATCCTTATTGTTTGTTAAAAATTCTGATTTTCGTCCTTTAGAAATTATAGTTTTTGTTCATATGGTTTTTAATCTATTCATATTTTCGTCTTTGAACCAATTCTTATATTTTTAAGTACAATTATACAAAGGACCAAAATAGTAAAGAACTATAAACGATTCTAAATCATAAAGACAAGAATCACAATGATTTACAAATTATAAGAACGAAAACCGTAATATCTAAAACATAGGGACGACAATCGTAATTTTTAACAAGCCACACCAATCGAAAAATGTTATTTAGGGGCCGTTTTCCAAACGCTTACCCGCGTAAGCATTTACCAGGTCATATTACCTTACCGAAAGAATATGACAAGTACCAAAAATCTTATCCGGTAAGAACGAAGACAAGGAAAGCAAGGACCAATAGTCTTACCCAGTAAATTTTGGCGACAACTATTACCACGGTAAACGCTTACCAGGTAAATTGTTGCATACGATGCCGTCTTGGTGGACTAAAATCTTACCCGATAAGTAAGTGATAGTATTGAATTTTACGAATAAACACTTATCTAGATAATATTTGATAAGCGACCCCTTGCTCTTAGATTATTTGTATAGCTTCTTATCAAGTAAGAAATAAAATATTGTAGTTCCAAATCCAGAGTCTTGGGCAATGGTATTAATTTTCAATAAAAGGTTATATTTAAAAAAGTGTAAATTATCAGATAGAATAGGGACGTTTTCTGTACTTTTTCTTAAAGATAACCTCGTTAATAAAGTTCATCGTCTTCACCATCTGTAAAACAAAATTTAGACCTAAAAGTAAAAATGTCCCCTTCCACTCCTCCCGCTAATCTTCTCTCCACATTCCTTACAACCGTTATTGAGAAGATAGTAGATGCATTTTACGACCTTAATATTGACGATTTAGATGGCATAATTCAGTTTTGGGCGCCGGTACAAACCACCGGCGGCATGTGGCTTCTTAGAACTTCCGATCAACCTTTTGTCTTAACAGAAGATAACAAAGATATCAAGAAATATAGATCATGTTCTTCCAAGTATCATTATAATGCTGATCTGAATATCGACCTTCATCGTGCTAAATTAGAGATCCCTAAGAATATCATAAGTAATGGTGCACCCGCCACTGCATTTCTGAACCAAATGCCAGAGTTAGTTTCAGATCTGAGGGTTCAGATGCAGATGAATCCATTGGTTTTTTCGGCTATAAAGAGTGGATTGTTTCATTCTCTTGTGCTGCCTGTTTTTTGGCCGTCTGAAAGTTGCTGTGTTGGAGTCGTTGAGTGTTGTTCCAGCTCGTATGACAATCTTGTTCATATGTTCAATGAGTTGAGTGATGCATTCGAGGTTTGTATTTTCAACGTTATTATTATTATTTTTCTTCATATTTTTTTTTTATCTAATCATCATGGTATGAAAGTAAATGGGGAAAGAAATCTACGTCGTTTTGTAAAAGGACTTCTACTTTTTAACACTTAAGCCTTTCTTCTCTAATAAAAGTAATAACCAAAGTTTTCACACAGAAAACTTAAACTTTACGGATTTTTTTTTCTTTTGTAAAGTTTATGTTGTAGTGGGAGAAAAATAAGTAGGGATGGCAAAAAAAAAAACGAAAACCGAACAATTCGGGTCAGGTTCGGGGACGTTTTGACGGGACGGGGCGTGGACGGTACTAACCGGCCCGGCCCGATAGTGTATATATATATATATATATAATATTATATAGGTGGAGGTTCAAACGAGAACACCTCCATTTTACGAGACATTTTACGAGAATGCGAGAACACTCTTATCACATGTGATAATATACGTTGGGGACCCGGTGGCGTGTGGACGATGTGTCTTGCGACTTAGGTGGCGTCAAAGATTGTTTGCATCTATGATTTAGTATCACATGTGATGGCCTTGATGAATTATAGTATCACATCAAGAACATCCTTACATCACATGTGATAAAAAATGTGAGGGGGTTTAATGGTTTAAGGGCGACTTGACCCGCAACCTAGATCGTGCCAAAAATGGTTCGCGTCTCTGATTTAGTATCATATGTAACGGAATAATATCACATGTGATTTTCCATAGTAAAAGAGTGTTCTCGCGTTCTCGTAAAATGAAAGTGTTCTCGTTTGAACCATTCCCTACGTATATATATTTATATATTAATAATATAAATAATTTTTAAAAATTAATAAATGGGTTAAGTATACTAATAACTAAAAGCCCAATCTAAATACTTTTGAAAACCGTCGCATTTTTTCTATTCAGTTTCGGGTTTTGTTTCGATTTCGGGTTAAACCAACGGGTAACGGTGATATTTTTACTTAATGGGTTCCCCAACGGGGATCGGGACGGAGGCGATTTTTCTTATCGGTTTCGGGAACGGGGATACCGATCGCCCGAACCCGCCCGGTTGCCATTCCTAAAAATAAGTTAAAATGAGGGTTTACGTAAAAGTAAATAAAATAATAATAATAATAATAGTAATAGTTGAGATTTTGAGGCTCCACGCAGATAAATGTTTTATAATTAAATTACTATACTTTTTAATTAAATAATCAACATTTTATCAAAGGGTGTTAATTAGCTCAGTTGGATATGGGGTGTGGGGTGAAAGCCACACTACCAGGGTTCAGGGTTCGATTCCTACGGCTGACATTTCAGAGATATCCAGACTTTGAGCATGGGCCTTAGGGGCCAGGTTCGGGGCCGGTACGGGAGGATCCAGTCTATGGGATCCACTTCCCAGCCGGTCGGGTTCAGCCTTTGGTTGTCGCAGCGGATTAGTGGGTTGACCCGTAACGGAGACCCGATACCGCTGGAGCGTGTGTGTTTAGATGCCGTTAAAAAAAATCAACATTTTATTCTACAGAGATTAAAAGCTTTTTACTATCAATAACTGGTTTTAAAGGATTTTTTTTTGCGTTGAATCGTTTTTTGTGATTTTTTTTGAAAGGATAAAAGTTTTTAGTGATTATAAATATGAGATGAATAGGTAGAAAAAAATGTGTAATTGCAATAACAAAAAAGTGCATATTCGTATAAAAATGTTCTTTTAACGTTTACTTTTGATATCTTGTACTTTTTTCTAATTATTATTATTGGTGTTGAAGATATCCTATATGGTTTCTTTGTAAGCAAAAACACACAAAACAAAAATTGTGTTTGATAAGTGAGACAAAACATGACGGTACATAACTTTTGAGGCAATTTGTCTGGTGGTTTGTTCTGTCTTAGTCGTACCAAACACCAGATATACACGTGTTCTGTCATACTCTTTTGTGCTTTTTTATGTCTTGTCCTGTTATATTATTTCTGCTTAACAAACGCTACCTTGATGTTTCCTTTTGATATCTTGTACTTTTTTTGTTAGTTTTTTACATATTTATATTTTATTGATGTTGAAGATATACATGGAACCACCACAACACGGGTTCTTCGTAAGCAAAAATACAAAAAATGGGGTTTTATAAGAATCTCCATCGAAGATGCAAAATTTGTTTTTGTTTCAGCGACAAATTAAAACAGAAAATTTAATGGGACATTAACTAAACAAATTATGTCACTCTAGGATTATGTTTATAAACTAATTTCTTGTTGAAAATTTCCACAACCCATTGTTTTTGTGGTCTATTGGCAAATTTCATCTCATTAAAGACATTTACTGGCTACTTCTGTTTGCAGGATGAGGGCCTCAAAATGTTTCAGCCACAAGAACGTCTGCCGTTCAAAGTAAGTTTCTATAAAAACCTCATATATATAGCACTCATTCAGGTATTGAATGAAATGGCTGTATCAAATAAGACGATGTTAATCATCATCTTTTTTCAAATCCTTAATTATACTTTAAGAAATTGGATGTGTGTGTAAATACTTTATACCCATGAAACAGATTATATGCAGTCTCAAATATGCCAAGAATGAAATCGATTACGCAACAGAGATCATTTGTGAAACGTTTAACTTGGATTTGGTTCAAGTTTGGATTGCTTATAAGGATGAGAAACATATGGCATTTTCATCTTCTTTGGTGGAAAAGGAAAAGCGAACAAAACAAATGTTAGGGTTCAAACTAACAGATTGTTATGGCTTTGCCGATCCAGATGATAGTGAATTTGAACATATTGCAAGTTATAGTAAGATTTGTTACATGCTTCCTTTGAAAAAAGGTGAAGGACTTATTGGGAAAGCACTTGAAAACTATGAACCACACTTATTTAAAAAGGTTTCCAACTTGAGTGATAATGAGCCACATATGTTACTTAGTTGCTTTGATTCTGAATGTAGTTGTTTTGTGATATGCTTGAGGAACACCAAGACTAGTGATTTAGATTACGTTTTTGAATTCTTATGGCACGAAGGTCCGAACTATGTTATCTTTTTGGAGTCACTATTGACGTTACTAAAGAGGTTTTTGCCCAATTTCAAGTATGCATCTGGTGCACAACTTGGCGATGAGTTACGCATTATAGATGCTAAGAATTCTAAAGAAAGAGAATTATTCGGATCTTTTAAGATTTTCCAAGGAAGAAACAAATCATCATCGCCATCCGAAGCATTAGAAAAAAGGTTACGGCCTTTGGAGGCAAAATGCAAGACAACTCCAATCCCATTATATCCGCCGGAGATGATATTCAAAGCTGCAAAAAACCTTAATGGTATGATGATCTTTTATTTCGAATTATGCTTATTTTTATATGATTGGAAGAATTTTAATTTTGTATCTAATCTAATCACTAGCACTACAACAAAATTGGGTTTATAGGACGCCACCTATAAATAAGCGTCCTAATAGACCATTTTATAGGACACAAGTTATAGAACTAAAAAATAAAGTGTTCTATCTAAAAACGTTGTAATAAGTTTATAGGACACTTTTAATAAAAAAGAGTCGCATTAGCTAGTTTATAGGACACTTTTAAGAAAATGTTTTTATAGGACACTTGTGTTTACATGACACTTTTTAAAATTGTGTCATATAAAATAGCTAATGCGATAATTTTTTATTAAAAGTGTCATAATAACTTGTTACGACGCCCACAAAAGTCCTATAAGCTTATTACAACGTCTTTAGATAGGACGCTCTATTTTTTGGTCCTATAATCTGTGTCCTATAAAGTGGTCTATTAGGACGCTTATTTATTGGTGGCATCCTATAAACCTAGTTTTGTTGTAACGATTTGAACACTTTGGAATGATTAAATGTCCAAATAACAAATGTCTTTTCTATTCTTTATGTTGTTAAGTTTATTTGTTTGTATAGTAAAAGACTTGCATAAGAATGAAAGCGGCACAAATGAAGAAGAAGCAGTTGTAGACGCCTTGGTCGACATCAAAGATGAAAATATGGTGATCATAAAAGTAGAGTATGCAGGTGATGTGATCAAGTTCACTCTCCCAATCTCATCAGCAACATTTGCAGCTATTATGAAGGAAATTGGAAAGAGGTTTAAGTTGAATCCTAGTAATTATAAGGTTAAATACCTTGATGAAGATGACGAATGGATTTTATTTACTTCTGATGAAGACATGAAGGCGTGTATGAAAAATCGTAGAAATTTAAGTAGCATTGTTCGATTGCGTTTGCTACAAAGGGCAACAATCTGATCCATCTCATACCAACTTGAATCAAATCATTATGGCAGCAAAGAAATAAGAGAAGATTGATGGTTGGCAAACAAAATCGGTTTTGCTGTAGATTTGGCGTTCGGTGTCTAATTATGTGTTTCTGGTTTGTATCAAACTATCACTTTGTTATCATCGTACTTACCCAAGTGATTTATCTTTGTACTCTTTTGAATCAACTAAATCAGTTTTAATTTCATCTTATAAGAAAGACATCGTAAACCACGAGGTTTGTGGCGTACTGGTTAAGGCTTGTGGGGGATGAAGCTAGATAACCCATCTATCCCAGGTTCGAATCCAGGCGCAAATAACTTGTGGCCACTGGGGAATTATCTCAGGGCTGCATGCTTTAGCAGTCTTAAATTTGTCAGGAATTAGTCTAGGCAAATGCCTAGGATACCCTTTCCAAAAAGACAAAGACAACGTATTTGCAAAGTAAGGAAAGGGTTTTGAAGCCACCCTACCAAGTTGATATTAAATTTTCTATTCTTATTATGCATCTAGAGAAACGAATTCATAACAATCTTATCCCAAAGCATTGCCTTCTTTTGGGTTTCTCTTGACCTCCAGAAGCTAGGACCACCAGATAGACCAAAGGGCCGAATAAATGATTGCCTCCAGACATTTATTAAAAGTTGGAATGTCAATGTTCCACCACCGGTTAATATTTCTTCAAATATCTCATGCCAACCGGCATTCGAGGAACAAATGTTTCACCGATACATTATCCACGTCACAGATCGGCCACAAGCTGGATTAAACATCAATATCTCTTTTAACCAAATTGTCTCTGGTCGGGATTTTATTCAACCCAATTCATCACGCAAGAATATTATTATCAACCTTAATAGGAACCAATTTGTTCCATCTTTTGGGGGTATGGTCGATCACCAAAATTTTAGAGTCAATGAATTTCCGTGTGGAAGCGACAGAGAATACTCCACAATGTCCATAGTCCGGCACCTCCTATCTCTTTATCCGGAAAGACTAAGCTGGTGGCGTTTGTTTTTTAAGAGGTGTTGAAATCTGAAGTCAGATTTCAGTTTTGAAATGGTTACGAAACGTATAAATGAATCAGATATAAGTGGTGATTAAGAGCTTAAAATGAAAAAAAAAACAAACAAGGCCTAACATTTCTTAGTAAATCCTCTGAACTCACCATCTGGGCCGACTCCGCCCCCTCCTCTTGGAGATCTACGCAAAGCCTGATTCCAATCTCCCAAGCTGACGCGGTCTAGGAACAAATGATAATTTAAATTTTAGGGAACAGTTCAAACAAACCAAACGAAGTGTCACGTTTTGTGTTGTCAAGTCACTGAACTTTTTTCTTGAACAAATAAATCATTGAAATTCATGAAATCGAAAAGATAAATCTTAAAACTTTTTCAAAACCATAGAAACTCAACGATCTTCCATATATTGATCATTTGTTGATAGGTATAATATTGCATATATATTACAAGTGATAAGAGTTTCAGACATATACTATATATGCATGTTTATAATATAGACATGCCCAATGCACCAATGATCATTTTAGTTATTTTGTAATCATTAAACTTTAGCAAACAATAGATGATTTTATTTTACTTTTTGATTACATAAAAAAGGTATTTTTAATAGATTTCATTAGTTGTGTAACATCCCACATTAATTGGGGAGAGCTATAAAAGTTGTCTTAAAAATGATTTAGATACCCCTTTATCAGACACGTTTTAAAACTCTGAGTCTAGATGTGGACAAATCGGACAATATTTGGTACGGTTGGTCAGAGATGTTACATTTGGAAAGTTTTGTAATTATATTTTTGATTTAAATGAATAATCCATTATAGAGACAAACAGTGGCGGATGCAGCTGCAAAAACAAGAGGTCCCTTCCCCCCAATGAATTTATAAAAAAATTATACAGGTTAAAAAAAATTTAAAAATACTAAATTTAGCTTTAGTTTCCCCCAGTAAAATTTTCCATGGGACCCCAACTTACCGACGATTAACAAAAACACTAAAAAAGTCTCTTGAAATCAATAAAAAAACCGAAAAAATCTTTCGAAATCGACAATCATTAAGAAAATCTTTTGAAATCAACTAAAAAACTTTCAAAAATTTCCGAAACACATCGGGTGACTTTACGCATCTTTAGTCTACATTAATAGGACCCCAGTAAACAAAAATTCTGGATCCGCACTGAAGACAAAAGTGGTCGTTAGAACTTAGAAGAAAGGAAGAGGGATGTTTTCTGCAAATTTCTAAAAGATTCTCTCTTTATAAACATTGTGCTAAGACAATATATACATAAATGGCATGTTCCCTTTTCTCTTGCGGATGTTCTCACCAGATTCCTTGCAACCTTCCAAGTTCAAGAGAATATAAGATGTGTACAATATTTTTCAAAATGAGCGAATAGCTTTGGATTTAATTATATTATTAATTATAGATACATATATTTTATAAGAATGATTTTTAATACTTACACTTTATATATTTATATCCGTTTTTTTATTTTTTATTTTTCATTTTACACATTTACCATAATAAGTTATTAAGATACAAAATTATTTTTAATTTTGAATCATACCGTTATGGACACAATCACCACCATTAGCATATTTGATAATGCAAAATGCGTGATTATTTTCGTGTGAAAGATGATTTAGTTGTAAATAATAGTATTTTGATGAAAATTGTATTAGTATCTAATTAGTCATATGTAATGTATACAGACTAATTGGCTTGGTTTTCGATGAAAATGAAAGTTATGATGAGAAGGGTTGTACGAAGGGATCTCCATACTTGGATCAATATATACTAATTGAAGATTAACACTACTGAGTGTACCAAGATATACCAGATCAATTCCTGTGAGAATTGGAATGCATTAGGGTGGAGTGGAGGAGGGATTTAAAGTGATCAATGATCCAAGTCTCTTCTTACGTTTTTCACTTTGACTTCTATTCTCAAATGATCATTCATTTAAACTAAGAGGTCGTTTACCAAACGCTTATCGAATAAGTGCTTAAAGCACGAATCACCACAATAATTTACCTTAAAATGAAATTGATGGTAAACGTTTATAACTCGGTAATCGCTTACCGGGTAAGAGTCATCACTTTTACTTACCGGGTTAGACTCTCGATCCTTGTCTTCGCTTCTCAACGAGTAAGATTCCCAATCCTTGTTATGTTAATTTCACCCGATAAGGTAAGCACTTAATTATTACCAAGGTAAGTGTTTAGTAAACTTAACAATCCCTATGACGTTTATATGTATGATAATTTAATTTGGGAATTATTAAATACATATGCTTACACGTTCTAACCATAACGGTGGTGCCCGATTGGTTTGAGCTTGGGTTGCAGTTAAAAGTGTCTAGAGGTCCTAGTTCGAATTCAATGAAGAATAAAAATCTTATTGTGATCATAATAGATGTTCAAATACAACGGCTTCAGACCCTTGGACTAGTCAGAATTAATTAAAAAATGGAAAATATAAACAAATAAGTCATGATGAAAAATGGTCAGAAATTATAAGGTAAAGACAAAGGTGTCAATAGTGTTCAACTAATATGTCATCTTTGATTTGCTATCTATGGAGGCTTCTTAAAAATGGAACTTGCAAATTCATATGAACCACAACCACTAGTCAACTACAATTAATAACATAACATAATTCCCATAAATGATCAAAAACCTTCAAAATCACGACTTCATTTTCCTTTTAATTTTCTATACAAAGTGATCTCATAAACAAAACAATTATTTGGATAAAGGAAAAGCAAAAACACTCATTCCCATATCATATGTGTTTTTTTCTACAAATTTCATACATATATTAATTTACACAACTATCAAAAACTCATAATTAATTATACCCCAAATCGATCATTCTAAAACCGACGTGAATCACTCGCATAACTATTATTCCGAGCAAGCCTTGAATCTTTATCTTTAGCAACAAGTTTATTTCCTGAACCATTAATATTGTCGTTTCTAAAAGAAGAAACCCTATCTTCATCAATTCTCCCCATTCCAAGACTGCTACTCCTTGGCACCCTTTTCCTAGATGCAGAAAATAATTGTTGTTGTTGCTGTTGTTGATGTTGCTGCTGTTGTTGTTGTATCCTGTACCGTTCCACGCTACCAATTTGAATACTGCTGGTGGAATTAGCCCTGATCATTAGGTCTCCCGGTGGTTGGTGGTTGTTTGATACTATGACCGTGGTGGCGCTGAAGCTCCGTGGAAGTGGCGGCTTATTAGCGTCTTTAATAATCATCGTCGGCTGATTATATGTGGTGCTGAAGTTGGTGATGCCTTTGATGTAGAACCTTTTAGCTTTACCTAGAGCCCTTATTGGAGTCTTGAAGATCCAAACTATCATCACTGCCTTCTTTTGAGATGTTGTTTTGCTTCTCATCATCTTGTTTTTGCTTCTTGATGTGTTATAACACCACATTTGTTACATTTATCGGAGGAGGGAAGTATATATATATACATATATATATACATATATATAACACATGTATTATGTATATATTATATATATGTGCGAAACCAAGTTGATTGAAATATTCAATGATAAAGAGGGGACAGTTGTTGAATATGATTTGGTTGACATCTAGACTTGATCCAATCAATTTGGAAGCAAGTGGTGGCCATTTTAGATAAAGATGAAGATATAATGATATATTAATGAGTAAATTACGTTTTTTCCCCTTTGGTTGTTAAAAATTACGGTTTTTATCTATGTGGTTTTGAAATTTATGGTTTTTCTCCTTATGAGTTATGATGAGTAATTCATAGTTATTTTCGTTCTTAAAGTCAACGTGAATGACCAAAATAGCAATGAACTCTTATTATAATAAAATTGATTTTATAAAACACCTAAAATTAAAAAGGGTCCTAAAAAAGACTTTATATGACTTAAATTTATAAGATCAAATCAAGAAAATGTCTTATCTAAAAAAGTTACAATAGGTTTATAGGACAATTTTAAGAGCTTTAACAAGTTTTTAAGACATTTTAAAAATAAAATGTATTATTAGCTATATTATACAACACTGTTTGAAAAAATGTCTTATAAGCACAAACATCCTGAATGAAAATATAGGTTTATAGAGCATTTTTCAAAAGTGTGCTACAAATTTGCTAATAACACACTTTATTTTAAATTCTTCTATAAAACTTGTTAAAATGCCTAATGTGTCTTATAAATCATATATGTTTTTTTATAGTTTGCTTCTATAAATGTATGTTATATAACGCTTAACATTTAACAATGTAGACGTCTTATGGAGGTAAATTTATTATAATGTCTTAACTTCGAAGACTAAAAAACAACAATAGTATAAAGATGATAACATCAATAATTATAAACCATTATAATGAAAATTAGAATTCAAAAATCAAAGAAACGATAAGAGTGATTTTCAACAAAACCACAAGGACTAAAAATATAATTTACTCTATATTAATTTTTTAATCATATACTGATATACATATGCCAGGTCAAATGTGCACTTTATTTCTCGGTATCTACTTCCGATTTTTCATGGGACCCATTGTATTTATTAGAGGTGGTCGGGTTTGACATATAAATTTATGTGGAAAACGATTTAATTCAATAATTTTTTAGATTTTGAGTTTTGATAATTAGTTTTTTTTTTTTTTTTTGACAAACTAACTAATTAAAAAACTAATTGTTGATTAATAACTTAACCGATAAACTCATTATAAACTATTCACATGACAAAAATCTAATTAATAAGCTAGATAACAATATAAAATATCTAAAATTGTAGTTTAATTCTAACATACAAGGCAGAGGCGGAACACAATAGGGGCCTAGGGGGCCATGGCCCCTGCGTTTTTATTTCTTTAATACTAGATATTAGAAATATTATCAATGAATTGTGCTTAGCTCAGGTGGTTATGTGTATATGGCTCCTGTGTATGTGGTCATAGGTTCTATTCGCCTGTCACACAATTTTTTTATAATGAATTGAGTTTATCAATGAAGATATTTTGTTGGGTTCGGCCCCCTTAATTAGAAGGCTTGTGTTCCACCCCTGATATAAGGGATATAATTGGAAATTAGTTTTTAGTGTACCTTTAGCTTGTAAACTAGTTTATGGCTTATCATTTAAGAATTCTTTTTAATAAGCTTAAAAATTTATAAGTTAGTTGATGGTCGTCAAATATGACCTAATTTTGAATAAATTAAATTGATTTAGTTTTATTGGACTTTAAAGTATCATTTAATAGTTCATTTTATATATTTAAGTTGTAGATTTAATCTAATTACAATTAAATATGTGTTTTGGACTATAATTTGATTATTTTGTACACCCCAATAGCTCATTTCATTTTTATCACTTTTGGATGAGTTTTTGTTAAAGTGATTATATGATATTTAATAACAATAATTAAAGAATAACTTATAATAAAATATGTTGGGAGATGTATTGTTTTGATTTGCTTTTACTGTTTAAAATTGTTATAATTGATTTTATGTCGTCATGTGTTTTATAAAATTTGATTATTAAAGAACAAACAAATAAAATAAGCACATATAAGCAGTCTTTTTCTCCACCTTTTAATAAATAGTTTTGCTACAACTACTATATAACGGATTATTTGACTTTAAATATTTGAATTTAAATATAATAAATTGAAATAGGTTACCCAAACATTACAAACATATTATTTTAATTTTTATTCTTTTAATAATTGTGGATGTATGGACTTATAGTTAGATTGTGCAGCTCAGCTAATTATATGGAGTCTTAAATAATATGACGAGCTCTCCAATAAATACAACTTTTAAACTCCTAATGATGAAATATTTACTTAACAAAACATATATTCAAACCCCCTTTGTCATGCATCTGATGTAAATTTCATTCATTATTGATAGATTTAAAATTTTAAATAGATTAAGGTCTTTGGTTTAAAAATACTATAAAAAATCGAACGAAATATACATAAATTTTTACAAATGTCTATCCATTTATCTTTGGATACAACTTATATGTTTAGATAATGTCAGTTTTATTCAAGTCATTAATATAACAAAACATGGTATTAAAACACCTTTTAATTATAAGTGTTCGGAACAATTTCTACATATCATTACTCATATAATTGGCCTGAGATTCATATAAACACTCTGATAACCTTAAAAAAACTTAAAATAGTGACATCTAAAAACGACCGCAAGATTTAATTAACAGTTAAGTTACCAAGTTTTTAAAAATACTTTTAAAAAGACGTACCACCTCTTACAATCTAATTTTTTTTCTTTTAATAATTTAGGGTTTTAGGGTTTAGGGTTTAGGGTTGTCTTTCCAAAAGCAGTAATACGGTTGTCTTTCCAAAGGTCAACTCAAATCATTTTCACTTTTTAAATTATTGTTTATTACTTTATAATTAATTATTTAATTTAGTTTATATTTTTTATTTTTCATTTTATATATTTGTCGTAATAATAATCGTATATTAATTAAAAATAGTTTTTTTCCCTTTTTACAACTTACATTATCATAATCATCTTATCAATACTTTGAAAATGAGTTTGATATTTTTTTATTTAATCATATTATTGAATATCATAAATATATTTTTAGATAGTGGTTTTTAACACTTATAATTTGCATCCTTACAATTACTTATTTAATTTGTTTTATATCTTTTTTTTTATTATATTAACATACATATTCATATATCAACCTACATCAACCTACATGATAAAAAAAATATACTTCTTTATTAACAAATTATACAAATATAATTCCTTTAAAAGTAACTCAATATTAAATGTTTATGGATTTGATTATATTATTAAATCTTATAAAAATATACTGTTTCAGCTTAAAATTTATATTTATTTATTTAATTTGTTTTATATTATTGTTGTTGTTTTTCAATTTTTTTTAGAATCTTTTCATAATAACATACATAGTTTTTACTAATTAAAATACATTAAAACATATATAATCATTTTTCATTTTACACCCTTATTACTATGGACACAACTACCACCAACCTCTCAAACTATTACAATCAAGTATGCTAATGGTAAGTATTACAGAAAAATGGTATTAACAAGAGAGTACCTAGCTAATGCCCACAATTACATCACAATGGAAACATTGGAGTTTTCCTAACGCAACTACATGGACTATCATGTATCAATTCCATTAAATGTATACACTCAACATTTAGATTGTATTCGTGCTCATGAATATATTAATTTAATTGATTGATAGCATCACAAATATTCTGTTATTAATTTTATGAAATCGTAAATAATCAAAATTAAAAATATATAAAAGTTATTTTTAATTTGTTTTAACCTTAAAAATATAATTTAATTAATATAGTTTTAATAAAATAATAATTATAATGTCTTTTTTGTTTTTGAATTTTTTTCTAACCATACAAACAAAATAAGTATAAAAAGAGTACTTATTTTAGTTATCCAACGTTATGGAAGTTTGACACCGTGCACCAATCAACAATATCCTTGATTATCATGAAAATATTGGTTATTTAGTTTTTACTCCTTTTTATATTTTTGGATAGTCATCTATAAATACCCGTTTTTTTTTATACTTGGTTGGCATTCAGTTAAAATTTAGGTTTGTTTTTGCTCTCATTTACTTCATTGAAACAAACAAAAGGTGATTCATCTTTCGAAACTTTATCTCATAATTTATAACTACACTAAATAGATTTCAATTAGATACGATTTCTTATCATTTGGTACTTTATTTGCAAAAGGTCAATTCGTTGGGGCAAGATAAGATGACAAATATGAAAATATTTACTCAAATAACTTTGTCAATTAATGGAGATAACGGCCACTTTAATGTGAGTATATGACTTGTTCAATTTTTTTGGTATGTGGTTTTTGTATGGCAGGTGACATGTGAGGAAAATTTTAGACAATTACACCGACTTTATCGTATTAAAAATATAGATAACGTTATATTGTCTTGTTGTGGATAAATATAATAATTATTGTATTCAAGGTACATTATTATTCAAATGGAGAGTCTTATTTTAAATATTTGAAGACACAAAATATACATGTTTTTTTGCATGAATGGATCTCACCAAGTTTTTTAGTCAAGTGGTGTATATATATATATATATATATATTATAATTTAATCAAGGGCTAGCAAACCATATATTTGATCAAATTTAGGAACCCTATTGAACACATTCGTTGGCCAAAAATGTAGTAGAAGATTGAAATGGAATAAATTGTACGATGACAACGTGAACATGAATTTAATCTTAATCTTTTGCATTGCATTTCATCCAATGCATAGCTATTTGTCGATACATTTGCATAATTGACTTTGTGTTGGGTTGTGGAGAGATTCTTTCAATACCTTAAACGATATTACTGCTTTTGTGGAGAGATTCCGTTACAAACCACGTCAATTCGTACAAACCGTACAAACCACATGCAACCAATGTTTTTTTTTTCACTTTTTCTTAATTATTAGGATTGATTAGTCAATAATATATGAAAAAATTTCATCAAGAATACGTGAAGGTTGATGAATCAAGAATATGTGAAACAAGATTCATCAAATTAAGAGTTTCATGAATTAATTCATTTTCATGTAGAAAAAAAATAATTTCATGAAGAAAAGAATTATATGAAACAAAAATTCATCATATTAAACACTTTCATGAAAAAAAATCATTCAAAAAAAACAATGAAACGCGCGGTTTATACGAATTGACGTGGTTTGTATTTGAAATCTCCCCTATATATATATATATAGATATTGGTTTATTTACAAACTGAATGAATCCTACAAACTCGTACAAACCATATATAAAAATAATTTTTTCATGATTTTTTTCATTAAATGCTATGATTTAAGATGTTATTTCACATATGTTTGTTTCATCTTGTGAAAAAATTACATGTGAAAAAAATACATGTAAAACTTTTACATTATGAAACAAATACATGTACTTATGAAAATAAATACATGTGAAACTTTTACATTATGAAATAAACATATATGTAATAGCATCTTAAATCATAACATTTGATGAAAAAAAAATCATGAAAAATTTATTTTTATATATGGTTTGTACGAGTTTGTAGGATTCATCCAGTTTGTAAATGAACCAACCTCTCTCTCTCTATATATATATATACATATATATATATACACTAGAAGGGTACTCGCGCAATGCAGCGAGATACATATCACTTTTGATGTTTCATTTTATTTTTTGTCTCTAACGATGTTATAATGGTTTTGAAAAAGAGATTTTTAATATTTCATTTAAAAGCTCTTTTTTATATAATTTTTTAATTGTATTTTTAGTTTAATAATATAACTTTTTTATAAAAATAATAAATAATTAAGTATTATGTTTAAACTTAATGATTATCCTAATTATATTATATATTTTTTATATTTAAAATGAAATGTTTATCCGTAGTTAGTTACATGAATTCAAGAATTAAGCTTTGTATTTATGCATAACTTCATTGTAATCTTGAATTCTAAGTAATATGCATAAATAAATAGTACTAAATACATAAAAACGGTTTTTAAGAGTTTTTGTCAAATGTTTTATATAATACACTCAAAGGGTACTCACACAATGCAGCGAGATACTTCTCAGTTTTAAGTTTCATTTTAATTTTTGTCTCTATCGATGTTCTAATGGTTTTATGTGATTTTAAGAAAATGATTTTAATGTTTCATTTCAAAGTTCTTTTTTATGTAATTTTCTAATTCAAATTTTTTATCATAATTAAATTTAGGTTTAAAAACAAATATAAATTTTTATATTGATGATAATTAAGTATTCTGTTAGAACTTAATGATTATCTTAATTATATTTTATATTTTTTGTATTTAAAATTAGATATTTATCTTGTATTTGATCATGTTTATCTGTAGTTAGTTACACGGATTTAGAAATGATGTTTTAATAAGTTGTACTTACGCATAACTTATTTGAATCTTGAAAATTAAGTAATTAGCATTAAATAGCAGTACCTAAGGCTTAAAAAATTGTTTTTAAGAGTTTTTGGTCAAATGTTTTATAATATAACTAGAATGGTACTCGCGCAATGCAGCGAGATATATCTCGATTTTAAGTTTCATTTTAGTTTTTGTTTCCATCGATGTTCTAATGGTTTTATGTGGTTTTGAGAAAAAGATTTTAGTATTTCAATTAAAAGTTCTCCTTTTTTGTTTAATTCAATTTTTTTTATCATAATTTAATTTAGATTTAATAACCAAATAATTTATTTTTGATTTAATAATATAATTATTTTATTTGTTAGAAGTCAATGATTATCTTAATCATATTTTAGATTTTTTATATTTAAAATTAGATGTTTATCCTGTAGTTGATCATAATTATCTGTAGTTAGTTACACGAATTTAGAGATGAAGCTTTAATAGGTTGTACTTATGCACAATTTACTTGTAATTTTGAAAATTAAGTAATTAGCATTAAATAGCAGTAACTAAAGCTTAAAAAGTTGTTTTTAAGAGTTTTTGCCTAAATGTTTTATAATATAGTATAGAAATATATATATATATATATATATATATATATATAGAGAGAGAGAGAGAGAGAGAGAGAGAGGAAAGTTCAAATGCGAACTCAAATTTGGTTGTGAACGTGAGGATAAATGAGAGCGTGACACGTGTCAAAATAAGCAATATTCAGACTGAATTTACAAAAGAATATTTAGACTGAATTTACAAAAGAATATTCAGACTGAATATAGTATATATTCAGTCTGAATATACAAAGAAATATTCAGTCTAGTATATATTCAGTCTAAATATACAAAAGAATATTCAGACTGAATTTATACTATAATATTTTTTTTAATGGGACACGTGTCGCATTCTCATTTGTCCTCACGTTCACAACCAAATTTGAGTTCTCATTTGAACCCGCCCCCAGAGGCGGAACACAATAGGGGCCTAGGGGGGCCATGGCCCCTGCGCTTTATCCCTTAAATACTAGAAATTAGAAATATTATCAATGAATTGCGCTTAACTCAGGTGGTTATGTATATATGACCCTTGTATATATTGTGACACATTAGTGATTAGGTTGAAAACTGTTTTATTATATATTTTTAAGATGCATTTGTTAGGTTCGGCCCTCCTAATTAAAAGACTTATATTCCGTCCCTGCCCGCCCCTATATATATATATAGAGAGAGAGAGAGAGAGGAAAGTTCAAATATGAACTCATTTTTGGTTGTGAACGTGAGGACGAATCTCAGCCACTTATCCGGTCAATAAAGGCGGCTTTGACCTGGTTCCCCTCCTTTAATAATCTTCACCCTCCCATGAATCGCGTCAATCCTCCGTAATCACGTCTACCATAACCGAAGATGTGTGGCTGAGATTCGTCCTCACGTTCACAGCCAAAATTGAGTTCACATTTGAACCTAACCCTATATATATATATATATATATATATAGAGGGATGATCAAATACAAACTCATATTTATGTTCAAACTATACAAACTGATTCAAATCAATATAAAAATAAATTTTTTTGCATTATATTTTTCATCAAATGCTATGGTTTAAGATATTATTGCCCATGTGTTTGTTTCACCTTGTGAAAAAATTATATGTGAAAGTTTTACATTATGAAACAAAAACATGTGAAACTTTTTCATAAAAAAATATATGAGAAACTTTCAATTTATGAAAACAAATACATGTGAAACTTTTACATTACGAAACAAACATATGTGTAATAATATCTTAAATCATAGCATTTCATGAAAAAATTCATGAAAAAATATATTTTTATATTGATTTGAACCAGTTTGTATAGTTTGTATGTAAATATGAGTTTGTATTTGAACTTCCCTATATATATATATATATTACAAGTGATTTGAAGCATATACCGTATCCATGTTTAATTGTATCTTTGGAACCAACATGTTGTAGTCATTGAGCTTGATTTAGAGTCACACTAACTAACACTTAATGACATAAACATGCTTGGACCTGTGCCTCGCATTTTATAGGTACAAAGCGTATGCAAAAATAAGACCATGAATTGAGTAGCAAAAAATTAATAAAATAAATTGTTTTTATTATTAAAAAATTGAATAATTTTTTTTGCTCATATTTCATGGAGAAAATAAATTTGTATTATTGTTTATTACATGTAAAAAATTCAAGAGTTAAATACAAATTTGGTCCCTGTGATTTACAAATATTAATAGATAAAGTCCCTTAAATATTTTTTTAACGATTAACGTCCCTGTGGTTTCCATTTTATAACGAACAAGGTCCCTCATTCAACTTTTTCGTTAAATATAACATTTTTAGCATATCTTTTTTATTTTTCAAACCATATGGACCAAACCTGTAATTTACTCTAAACTATATATATTATGTATTATATAATTATATAATTATATTTATATTTTATTAATTATATAAATTTCATACTTTATAAATTATATAATTTACATATTTTATAGATTATATTACATATTTATATGTACCTTATATTTTTATTTTATAATTATTTATATGATATAGTATATTTATCTTTTATAAAATGTATTTTGTATTTATATTTATATATAAAATATAAATAACTTTATAAAATGTATAGAAGGTTCAATTTATTATATTTGCATAAAATTTTATATTTTATGTATATATTGCATAGATAGAAGGTTTAAATACATAAAATTAACAAATATAAGCAATGACGTATGTTATGTATTTGAACCTTTCATATATTTTATAAAACTATTTACATTTTAAAACGTATTTTGTATTTATATTTTATAAATATATGGAAGGATAAAAAATAATTTTATAAAATAAATAGAAGGTTCAAATATAAATATTTTATGTGTCTGAATCTTCTATCTATGCAATTTGTATAGTGATGTGATTTAGTGTTTTTAGTATAAATTGAACCTTTCATGTATTTTATAAAATTATTTATATTTTATATATAAATACAAATACAAAATACATTTTTATAAAAGATAAATATGATGTATCATATAAATATATAAAATATAAATAATTTTTAAATAAAATATAAGATGGATATAAATATGTAATATAATTTATAAAATATGTAAATTATATAATTTATAAAATATGAAATTTATAGAATTAATAAAGTACAAATATAATTATATAATACATAATACATGTAGTTTAGAGTAAATTACATGTTTGGTAAAAGGGTTATATTTAACGGAAATGTTGGATGAGGGACCTTATTTGTTATAAAATGGAAACTACAGGGATGTTAATCGTTGGAAAAATCTTTGAGGGACTTTATTCGTTAATATTTGTAAACCATAGGGACCAAATTTGTATTTAACTCAAAATTCAATGATGGTTTTGAAATCTTAAAATATAGATATGAGTGACTTTAACCATCTACTATGATTGGTAAAACAAATGTACGATTTTTTTAGTTCATAACAAGAAATATGTGTTATTCTGTTACAAAAAGAGAACTCATATAGAGGAAATCATCAAGATAGTCAATATATGAATAAATGATATAAAATATTATCAAATATTTTTTTTTGAGTAAGAAGGCAACGGGGATTAATGAGGATGTGAAATAAAATATGATTCATTGAGATCCAATAAAAACAAATAACGAGTGAGACCAGGCCCGACCTTGGCCATGTGCAGCCTGTGCAACCACATAATACATCAGGCATCAAGTTTTCATCTATTACTAGTTTTAAGTTTAATAATTTAGAATTGGCCAGTTGGGTTTTAACTGTAAACACATGCCTGAGGCATCTTCTTTTCTAGTTACCAAATGTGTTGCTTGTATTCATCACTGTAGCATTTGTCGAAATAAGTTTTTCAAAACTAAATTTAGTGAAGTCATATTTACAATCTACCATAACTCCACGAGTAAAACTGAACGAGTTAGCAATTTTGAGCATTGAAAGTATATTTTTAGCGAATGTTGAATATGAAAAATTGATTGACATCTTTGCTTTCACAAATGCACAAAGTTGTCGTTTTAGGTGATGTATATTTATATTTTGTAATTTGAGCCTTTGGTTTTTATGCCCCCCATTTGTAATTTTTTATTAAAATTAATAAAAATTGGCATGAGGATGAGATGCCTAGTTTGACTATGTTCCCAACCTTTTAAAAAATTGTACATTTCATCGTTTCCTTTGTTAAAAAATATAGGCATGCAGAATTTTTTTAGCATTTTCATACAGGACATCAAAAAACAATAGGAACGACCCTGAGTGAGACCTATGATATATGCAAGCTTAATGAATTGTTGATTGAGTTCTTAAATAGGATTTTGTGATTTGTCGTTAAATCCTAATAAAAGATGAAGAATTCAAACAATGGATGGAAATATGAATTTCCTTTTCTTTTTTCTTGCTCTACAAAAAATAGTATGCTAGAATTAAAAGCATATGGAACATAAAAGACACAAGGGGGAATTCATTTAATGCATTTAACAAAGAAAAATTATTGATTAATCATAAAACAATGAAAACAAGTTATAACCCATAAAATAAATAAATAACGTAAAACAACTCTACAGTATCAACTATAGAAGCAAATTGGATAGCAATAGCAAATAAAAACAATTAAGCAAACAAAATAAACAAATAACAAAAGCTAATAGAAGCATAAGTAGTTAAAATTGCCGACTAAAACATATATCAATTGTAAACATGTTAGGTTAAAGTTGCTATCGGTTGAATTGTTGAAGCTCATAAACAATCAAGCAAATAGATATAACAACAACCAATAACAGTGGACCTTGGTATTATATAAAGAACTTAAAAAACAATAAACAATAACATATAACGAATGACTATTTTAACTATTTTTTCACCAATATAATTAGTTAATATATTTTTAGGCCTTTGTTATCTACTAAATTTTTTAGGCTCTTATTATATATACTAAAAGATTTTGGACCTATTTTATATATTAAATTTGTTTTAACTTTTAACTACTACTATATAATATATATTAAAAAAATAGGCTCCTAATATTTGTGGGCCCTGATAAGCAGTAAACAGGCGTCTGTCCAGCCCAATGCACCAAAGATCTTTCTTGTAACTTTTATGCAATGTTTTAAGACCGGGGTTTTTAGTTGATCCGGTATGGTGATCGGGTCTCGGGTTCAACCGGTTCAACCACCGAGTTAACCAGTTTTAATAATTCTCATAATCTTTTGTATTTTTTTCATTTTCCTGCGTACATACATATATATAAAGTAATAATTTTATGTCCACAAGTTCCAACATTAAAAATACACAACCAATCCAAATACATTAAAAAACACACATAACACATTTTTTATTTTGAATTTTAATATAAAAACGGGTTAACCGGGTTTGAGAAACGGGCTAACCACCGGTTTAACCGGGTTTTTGAGAAACCCGATCGGGTTGAAACGGGTCGGTCATATGCATTAACTCGGTATTAGTTAACCCGGTCACTACCTCGGGTCCGGTCCAACCGGTTCGACCTGTCCAGTTATCACGGGTTTTAAAACATTGCTTTTATGTTTCATGTGTGTTGTAATTTTCTTTTCTCATAGATTTATCGAGACCTAAATGGCTGATGCTTCCCCTTCGGCTTCTTCCTCTTCTCCAGCGGATGTTCTCTCCAGATTCCTTTCAACCTTTCCAACCCTCGTTGAAGAGAAGATAAGATGCGTATTTGATAACCTTGATGATGATTTGATAGGGTTAATTCAGTTTTGGGCACCGGTTAAAATCGACGGCAGATGGCTTCTTACAACTTCCGATCAACCTTTTCTTCTAGATGTCGACAAAGCTTCCGAGAATTACAGGTTATTTTGTATGAAGTATAAGTATAATATTGATGTGAATTATAAGGTTGAAGAGGTTGAAGAGAACCCTAGCATCATAAGTAATGGTGCACCCGCCACTGCATTCCTCAACCAAATGCCAGAGTTTTTTTAGGGATCTGACGGTTCACGAGATGAGTCCATTGGCTTCTTCTGCTGTAGAGTGTGGATTGTTTCGTTCTCTTGTGCTGCCTGTTTTTTATCCTTCACAAAGCTGTTGTGTTGGTGTCGTTGAGTGTTGTTCGAGCTTGTTTGTTTCACTTAACTTTATGTCTGATGACTTGAATACTGCACTCCAGGTTCGTATTTTGAGATATATATATATATATATCAACAATCTCAAAGCAATTGCTTACATTTGTGTTAGTGAACTAGAGCTCTATATATTTCTTGCTGGAAACTTGTATAACCTATTGTTTTTAGTGGTCAATTTGCTAATTTGATCACATTAATGACATTTATTCGCTAATTCTCTTTGCAGAAAGAAGGTTTCAAACTGTTTCAGCCACAAGAACATCTGCCATACAAAGTAAGTTTCTAAAATAGTTCATATATAATATGATTCTTTATCATATAAAAAGATGTTTTAAAGTTATTGAAATTTGGGATATTTTTTCGGTTTGTTTTCCTAATTACTAGAAAATGGATGTGTGTAAATACTTTATACACATGAAACAGACTATATGCAGTCTCAAACATGCCAAGAATGATACCGATTTGGCATTAGAGCTCATTTGGCAAACGGTTCGTTTGGATTTTGCTCAAGTTTGGATTGCTTATAAAGACAAGGATCATATGGCGTTTTCATCTTCTTTGGAGGACAGTCGAACAAAACGAATATTAGGGCTCAAATTAACAGATCGTTATAATGATTCGTATCCTTATTATGATGATCATCCGGGTGAAGATGATTATGTTTATGAACGTTATCAAGGTTATAGTAGTATTTGTTATTTACTTTCTTCGAAAATGGGGGAAGGACTAATTGGGAAGACACTTCAAAACCACTAGCCACATTTTGTAAAAAAGATTTCGAAGTTGAGTGATGATGAAACACAGCTGTTACTTAGTTCCTGTGAGATGGAGGGTGTCACAGCTCATTGTAGTTGCTTTATGATATGCTTGAGGAGCACTGAGACTAGTGATTTAGAATACGTTTTTGAATTCATATGGCGCAAAAATTCGAACTATCTTAAGTGGTTGGAGTTAATATTGATTTCACTAAAGAAATGTTTGCCCAATTTCAAATATGCATCTGGTGAAGAACTTGGTGATGAATTACGCATTATAGATGTTGAGCGTTCTACAGAAAGCAAAATCAAATCTTTTAACATTTTCCAAGGAAAGAAATCATCATCGACAACTCCAATCTCATTATCTCAAGAGGACATAATAGAAGCTGCAAAAAACCTTAATGGTAATGATGATCTTTTGTTTCCAATTATACTTATTTTTGTATTTGGTTAATGTTCATGTTTTAAATAACAAATGTTTCTTCTTTCTTGATGTTGTTTTACAGTTTGTTTGTCTACATTGAAACGTAAATGCAATGATCTAGACGTAGAGTGGCATAGAAAAGATTATGTGAAGAGAAATGTAAACCATTTGTACAAGAATGAAAGCGACAAAAATGAAGAAGCAATTCAAGATCCTTTGGCCGATAACAAAGAGATGTATTTGGATGAAAATATTGTGACCATAAAAGCAGAGTATGCGGATGATATGATCAAATTCCGTCTTCCAATCTCATCAGCAACATTTGTAGCTATTGGAGAAGAAATCGGCAAGAGGCTTAAGTTGGATCCTGCTGATTATAAGCTCAAATATCTTGATGAAGATGGCGATTGGATTTTGTTAACTTGTGATGAAGACATTAAGGTATGTATAAAAGATCAGAGGAATTTAAGTAGCATTGTTCGATTGCGTTTGCTTCCTTGACAAAATCGAATCATTATGAATTGAGAAGTTCTAACTTTGTTATCATTTGTTTTTTAGGTAATATTTAATTTAGAATTAGATTTTCTAGTGAAATTGAGAATATATATTTTGTAGTTGCCTCTGTGTTTGCACATCTTTCTGACCTGTACTACAAGACTGGGAACCTACAAAAATCAAGAACCCATGACCATATCTGGAATTCTTGCATAAATCGTTGGAAGCCCACTCAATAAAAGCTCTTAATGGTTCCATTAAGAGGCGGTCTCTAAATCATTAAGAGGTGAATGATTGTTTGGTGAAAAATTAAGGGTGTGTTTGATTTTTTATTCATTAAGTTCTGAGTCTATTAAGTCGTCTATAAGCATTAATCTGTCTGAATAAACTAAGACAAATAGTTGTTTGATTTTGTTCTGAATAAATAATCTGAAAGACAAAAATTACCTTTTTAACCTTATATCTACATAAGTATTAAATGAAAATAAATTGTTTAATAAATATTTAAAATGACAAAAAACTAAAATAATATTAATTATTTAAAGTAATATAAATTCAACTAGTTCATAACACAATATGTAATGACTTAAAATATATATAAAACAATAAGGTATTACTATTTGATTGCAAATTTTAATTTATGAATGTTAGTAAATTATTTATTTTTTGATGAGACGTGTGATTAATTAGAATTGTAAGACAACAGTAATTTTGGAAAACATTTTTTCTTAATGCATTAAGATAGGATATGCTAACTTAACATGTTAAGCAAATCTCTTAGTATTAAGTTAAAATCAAACAAGTTAATATAACTGAACCAATTAAGCTAACCGCCATTAAGCTTAATAAGTTGAAAACAAACACCCCCTAAGTCTGCCTCTTAATGATTTCAAAACCCTCCTAATCATTTTGTATTCAGGCAGGGATTGACCCAAATTTTTTTATACGGTGTCATCATATAATATACAATATAGGCAAAAAATAATTACAAAAAATACGGTTTTTTTCGATGTGTTTTCAAGTTCTTACTAACATTCAATATCACACCAAAGGGCCTTTGGCCTAGCATGTCATCTCCTAGGAGGTCGGGGTTCAAACCTCACTAAATGTATGGAGGGTGTGTGAGTTTAATTGTTCCATTTGCCGTATATAAATATTATATACTTCAAAAAACTTCAATATTGCTCAATGTGTTTTTAGCCTAATTCCACCATTTCGAGAGATTTTTAAAAAAAAAATTTGCTTGATTTTGAGGAACTTTTTCAGTTTTTTGATTGATTTCAGAAGTTTTTTTTGGTTTTTTAGATGATTACGAGGTATGGTTGCATCTTTTTGAACTTTTGAATACCATATGGTGGCACCATCTAAAACGATACGGTTGTACCTTTTATAAGCATGATAAATTTAATCTTTCGGCGGAAAAATATGCGGTGGCACGTACCACCGTGTGCCCTTCAACAGGTCCGTCCATGTAATCCGGACCTTCCTTGACAATTCAGAGACATAATTTTATTTTGTACAATTACCAAACGATTATATTTCATTTTGCATTATATCATAAGAGTCTCTTAATCATTCTACACCAAACCATTTAGCATCAGCCAAACAACCCTTTATATCTAAATTTCATGAATTTTCGGTGGGATTTTGGCTAGAGCCTACAAAGAGTTGCATAGACTTCAGATATTCAGATAGTGCTGTTTACCTACATGCTTATCGGTGAGATTTAACACTATAATTTAGTTTATTAAAATTATAGTCCATCAAAATGGTATTACTCTTACCGTATAAGATTTTCGGTCTACTCTTACCGGATAAACATTTAATAAAATGTCTCTTAATCATCCAATTTCAATCATCCAAACGATAGTGATGATCGAATCTTAATACAGGGAGAGGCTGGTGGGATGCAATCTCATAAAAACAGCTTATTTTAGTTTGAATATACCAGCATTAAATATGTCTGTGTAACTCAACAAGGTATATAAAATCTTTTATTTTTTTATAATATTTCTATTTTGTCTTCTTTTTTTCAAACGTTAAGAATATAATTTCTTAAAAAACTATTATATTTCCTAAATATAGGATTAATCAACCAAGTAAAAACAATAGAATATTTAAGATTTTTGGAAATTCATCTTACAATTGAACAATTTCCAAAAATAAAAATCATAAAAAATAATCTTAAAACAATTTTATTTCCAACAAAATAGTTCAAGTGATGGGTATATAATGATGGCCCTAACAAAATGTATTTATATTTTATAATTAATTATTGTCTTTTTGGTTATTAATTTTTATCACAATTAATCTAAATGTGTAGCTAAGTTGATAAAAAAGGATAATGACAGTGTTTAAATACATGAGAGGTACCTGGTATGAACCTAGCACCCCTTTCTTTGACGTTAGTTTTAACTGTTGAGTGAACTAAAAAATATCATTTTTATATGATGATTCTTGGATTCATGTTCTATGTAAGATTGATTGAGAACATCGGTAATCAATTTTCTTGTCCAAAAATCATAAATAAATATTCGAGAAAAAACTATCAGTTATTTTTATATCATTAGCACGTAGAAATAAATTTGAAAACAAAAAAATGATGTTAAAAATTGACATGACATGTCCTTGAATGATAAAAGAAAACGACATGACAAAAATTACACTAGATTCTAAATTATAGGAATGAAAATTGGAATTTCAAAATCATAGATAAAAAATCAAAATTATTAATAAACCACACTACCACAGGGACTAAAATCATAATTTAGTCAAGAATTTATTACAGAGACAAAAGTGCAACTTAGCTCATATAAGAAGGACACTTTCTGTAATTTTCTCAAAGTCTATATAAATAAACATACGTGTGAAAGATTATCCGTACAAATCGAGACCTAATGGCCGATAGCGATGACGATGCTCCCCCGTCCCCTTCCTCTCATGCGGATCATCTCTCCCGATTCTTTGCAACGTTTCCGTCACAGGTTCAAGAGAAGATAAGATATGCATTTGAAAGATTCGATGATGTCGATTTATTAGGTTTAATTCAGTTTTGGACACCGGTGAAAACCGACGGCAGATGGCTTCTTACAACTTCCGATCAACCTTTTGCCGTACCAGAAAGCGACGAAGAACTCAAGAAATATAGGTCATTTTCGGTCAAGTATCAGTATAATGTTGATGTGAATTATAAGGTTGAAGTTGAAGAGAACCCTAGGATCATAAGCACTGGCTTACCGGCCACTGCATTCCTCAATCAAATGCCAGAGTTACATCCGGATCTCACCGTTGCTCATCGGGGGAATCCGTTGGTGTGTGCTGCTTTGGAGTGTCGAGTGACTCGTACTGTTGTGCTGCCTGTTTTTGATCCTCCTCAAAACTGCTGTGTTGGTGTTCTTGAGTGTTGTTCGACCTTTTATCACGAACTCGTTCATATGTTCGATGATTTGAATAGTGCACTCCAGGTTTGTATTTCAGTTAGTTCAACAATCTCAAAGCAACTGCTTACATCTAATTACTTTAGCTCATTTAACTTAATTTTTCATCTGATAGATGATATAAACAATTAACAAATACTGCATTAGCACAAAATTTTGAGTTCAATGTCGTATCTCTAGGACTATGTTAATGAAATAAAGCTCTATATTGCTCGTTTTTTTTTACTGAAAACTTTCATAAACCATCGTTTTTTGAGCCCTAATTTAATCTAACTTGCTACTTCTCTTTGCAGAAAGCGGGTCTCAAAATGTTTGATGCCCGAGAACGTCTGCCATACAAAGTAAGTTCCTAGAAAAACTCATGTATAATATGATTCTTCTGTCATTGAAATGAATGGCTAGTAGTTGGTGTACCAGCCTCTCAGATGTTGAGTGAAGAACTTGCATCATATAAAAAGATGTTAATGACATTTGTAATCTTTTTTTCAATTATTTGTTCTACTATTACAAATTGGATGTGTGTAAATACTTTTTACACATGAAACAGACTATATGCAGCCTCAAACATACCAAGGCTGAAATCGATGGGGCATTAAAGTTCATTTGGCAAACAAATCACTTGGATTTTGCTCAAGTTTGGATTGCTTTTAAGGATGAACAGCATGTGGCATTTTCATCTTCTATGGAGGACAATCAAAGAAAACAAAAGTTAGGGTTCAAATTGACAGATCGTTACGATGATTCTTATGCTGATTATTATGTTTCTGAACGTTTTGATGGTTACAGTAGTATTTGTTATATGATTCCTTTGAGAATGGGGGAAAGACTTGCTGGGAAGACATTTCAAAACTATGAACCACACTTCTTAAAAAAGGTTTCCACGTTGAGTGATAACGAACCACTGATGGTACTTCGTTCCAATTCTTCTGAGGGTCTCCCTTTTGAATGTAGTTGTTTTGTGATATGCTTGAGCAGCACTGAGGCTAGTGATTTTGAATATGTTTTTGAATTCTTATGGCGCGAAGGTCCGAACTATGTTAAGATATTGGAGTCACTATTGTTCTCACTAAAATGGTGTTTGCCCAATTTCAAATATGCATCTGGGGCAAAACTTGGTGATGAATTACGCATTATAGATGTTGAGAATACTACAGAAAGTGAAGTCAAATCTTTTAAGATTTTCCAAGGAAACATATCATCGGCATCCAAAGCATTAGAAAAAAAGAGACGTGTGGTTAAGGAATGTTTATCGCCTTTGGAGGCAAAATGCAAGACAAATCCAATCCCATTATCTCAAGCGGACATGATAAAAGCTGCAAAAAACCTTAATGGTAATGATGGTTATAATTTCGAATCATACTTGTATGTTTACAAATGCTTAAATGTCCATGATAACAAATGTCTCTTCTTTCTTGATGTTGTTTTATAGGTTTTTTGTCTAGATTGAAACGCAAGTGCAAGGATCAAAGTGACACAAATGAAGAAGATAAAGCAGCATTCCAAGACCCATCGGCCAACAACAAAGAGATGTATTTGGATGAAAATACTCTGATCATAAAAGCAGAGTGTGGAGATGATATGATCAAATTCAGTCTCCCAATCTCAACAACAACATTTGCAGCTATTGTGGAGGAAATTGGGAAAAGGTTTAAGTTGGATCCTGCTAATTTTAGGTTCAAATACCTTGACAAAGATGACGATTGGATTTTATTAACTTGTGATGAAGACATGAAAGTATGTATAAAAGATCTGAGAAATTCAACGAGCATTGTTCGACTGCGATTGCTACCACGACTATCTGATCCATATTCTCAAACTTGTGGAGCATAGTTTGTTTTCTGTGAAGGTAACTTTTGTACTTAATGTAGTAGATTTGTTATCAAGCTTTGCTGATTGGTTTAGATGATAATATCCACAACCTTGCTTGTTATTAACTACTTACAAATGACACTTGACTTATCATGAATATAAAAAACATTTGACTGTATTTTAATCTTGCCATAACCCTGTAAGTAACATATTCTATTGCTCTTGTCTTTGCTTGTGCCAATTATAATTACTGAGAGTGGTACTATGTGATCCATAATGGTTGTGCTTATAGGACCGACAATGATATAAACATTATATATATAGAGGGAGGTTCATGCGAGGACGATATCTTTTTACGAGAATGCAAGGACAATTCTCGGCCAATCATTTTGTACATGAAATTTTTCATGTACAAAATCACATATGATTCACGTACAAAATCATATATGATTAGCCGCGACTTGCCTGCTGGAAAAGTCGTCCACGTCCTTTTTGATGCTTACAAAATCACATATGATTTTGTACATAAAGTCATGTGATTTTGTACATGAAAAATTTCATGTATAAAATGATTGGCCGAGAATTGTCCTCGTATTCTCGTGAATTGGTACCGTCCTCGTATGAACCCGCCTCACATATGATGGAGGTTCAATTACAAACTGCACAAAATGTACAAACTTACAAACTCGTACAAATCAATGCAAAAATAAAAAAATTCATGATTTTTTTCCATTAAATGCTATGATTTAAGATATTATTACACGTATGTTTGTTTCACCTTGTGAAAAAATTACATGTAAAACTTTTACACTATGAAACAAATACATATGAAACTTTTTCTTAAAAAATATATGAGAAACTTTCAACTTATGAAAACGAATACATGTGAAACTTTTACATTATGAAACAAACATATGTGTAATAATATCTTACATCATCATAGCATTTGATGAAAAAGAAGTCATGATTTTTTTTTTTTGCATAGATTTGCACAAGTTTGTAAGTTTGTACTCTTCGTCCAGTTTTTAATTGAACCAGCCTCATATACATGTATCACAAGTGATAAGAGTTGGAGGTGTTTACTATATGCAGGCTTAATTGTGTCTTCACAACTAAAATGTTGTAGCAATTGAGTTTGTAATTGTGCTCCTACTAAGTCAATAGGTCGTTTACGAATTGAGTTTGTAATTGTGCTCCTACTAAGTCAATAGGTCGTTTACCAAACACTTACTAGGTAAGCGTTTACCAGTAAAAGTCACCACCCTAATTTACTTATGGGGTAAGGTAAGAGTCATATCATTTTTGCTTACTGGGTAAAGCTCTCAATCTTTCCCTCTTAACCGATAAGATTTTCTGTTATGTTCACCAGCTAAGGTTCTACATCGAAGAATGTGTGTGTAGATGAGGGGTGGGCGGTGGGAAAAAGAAGAAAACTTATGTATAAGATATTTCAAATACACGCGATACAATTATTACAAATCATATAAAACCGTTATCTACCTTAACGAATATATATACAATGTTTTTTTAATTTTTTAAATAGAAAATTAAAGAAAAATGAGAGAAATGACCAAAATGCTCTTCCCTTATGTTGCGTTCTTGAAACTCTTTTTACGAAGGAAAGGGAGCGAAAGGTGAGAAAAGTGAAAAAAATCCTGTTCTCGAAACTTTTTAGGAGAGAAAGGAAAGAAAATGAAAGAAAAAATAAACGGTAAATTTCTTTTCAAAGCTTTCCTCCCAAATATGGAAGGAAAAGAAAGGAAAGGAAAAAAAATAGAATTCAAAGTCATTTAAAAACTATTAAAATTACAAAACTACTCAAACCCTTTTCGTTATAAGTTATATAATTTTAAAAGGCATATTAGAACGTGGCGACTTTTTATTTCATGTTCATGAAAAATTATTCTCTTTCAAAAACGTAAATAAAAAATATTTTTCTCTTTCCTTTATTTTCCCTTCCTTTTTTTTGTTTATTTTTTGTTCAAATTAAAGAACATAACGTTAAAGGAAGGGACCAATTTCAAATGTTTTTATAAATCATGATGGATAAGATTTAGTTTTTTTTAACTGTAATTCTGTAAAGATCAAAACATGGAGAAAGAGAAACAAATAAGGACCAAAAATGTAAATAATTAATTACATAGACAAAAATGCTACTTATGCAGGTAGGTTGTTTTCTTGAATTTGGAGCAAAAAGAACATAGAAGAAATGGATGGAAAATAAATGAAGGGAAAAGAAATATATGGAAAATAAGTTTTTTGAAAGAGAAGGAGAAGAAAAGGCATTTTTTCTTCATGTTACTGAACATGAAAGAAAGAAAAGAAAATACATTATGGGTTGGGTTCACGTAAGACCAACCTATTTTCGTGAGACGGTGAGACCACTTTTTTACTTTTGAAACTTTACAGCAAAAACAATGTGAAGGTAAAATAAATCTGATGGGTTCATGTGAGACTAACCTGTTTTCGTGAGACCCATGAGACCACCTTTTTACTGTTGAAACTTCACAGCAAAAACACTGTGAAGATAAAAAAAATCTGAACCTTCACAGTAAAAACACTGTGAAGGTTACCTTCACAACAAAAACACTATGTAGGTTACCTTCATAGCAAAAACACTGTAAGATTCATATTTTTTTTACCTTCATAGTGTTTTTGATGTGAAGTTTCAAGTGTAAAAAGGTTGTCTCACGAGTTTCAGGGAAACAGTCTGGTCTCACGTGATCCCAAGTTAATACATTATTTTTACAAATATATCCATTAAAAATATATTTTATTTATGATGAGGGGATATATAATTTTGTAATTTTAATAGGAAAATTAATTAAAATAGTCATTTTGACCACATGGTTTCACCTTCTAGGCATTTTTTCTCTCAAAATTACCGAAATAACAATAAGTCTGTAAAAAGTCAGTTCCATAATTATGGAAGGATAAAACTTAAAAGTGTAAAAAAAAGAAGAAGTTTCGTAACCAAGTCTGTAGTTGCGTAAAATTTGAAAAACACATCTATGGATTTGTTTTTGTAGTGCTAAACCAAATTTACATATTTAGTCCTTACAATTACGAATCTGGTTCAATAACTTTTTTTCTTGCACGTTCACCCACAATTATGGACCTACAGAGTACTTTTGTAATTATAGAAGAAAAATGGATTGAAAAACTAGGGGTGAGCAAAAATCGAACCGAAACCGAAAAAAACGAAAATCCAAACGGTTCGGTTTCGGTTTTCATACCGACCCAAAAAACCGAACTGAACCAAAATGCTCGGTTTCTCCAAAAACAGAACATAACCAAAACGAAATAATTTAATTATTTTAAATTTTATTATATATATAATATAATTATTTTTAATTCTTTATTATATATATATATAATAATTATATTATATTATTTAATAATACAAAAAACCAAAATCGAAACATTTTATACCATTTGGTTTTAAAACCGAAACAAAAAAAACCAAATCGAAAGAAAATCCGAAAACCGAATAGTTTGGATTTTCAAAAATCAAATATTCAAATTTCGGTTCGGTTTTGACTAAAAATCGAGTTGTGCTCACCCTGAAGAATCACAAGTTTAAAATGATTATTTTAATTAGGGGGTGTTTGGATTAGCTTATAAAAACAACTTATTTACTTATTTTGGTGTGACATCATTAATAAGTCGTTTTGAGTGTTTGGGAAAAACAATTTATCCGATGTCAAACCAGTAATAAGTCATTTTTTAGGAAGTTAAAACTAAAATTTTTAACTTATCAATTTTTGATAAAAACTTTTCCAGAAAGTCAGTAAGTTAATAAGCTAATCCAAACACCCTCTTTTCTTATGTCAATAGGGAAAAGTTCATTAAAATCCAACCCTCTTTCATGTTTTGAGTGATTAAGTCACTGGACAATTTTTTTGAACAAATTTTTTTTTGGATTTTTCAAAATTGATCACATTGGTCCTTATTACTTGAAAAGGTGACTAATAACCTGTTTGACCGGTAAAATTAAAAAAAAAACAAAAATTAAAAAAAATCCTAAAAAGGATGTAATGAAGAATACGAGGAAGAAATGTGATTTACTTATAGTGAGGCTGCGTGGGACGAAGACAGTGACGAAGATGAGTGGGAAGGAGAAGGAAACGGCGACTGGAGCTAGGTTGGAAGGCGACGACGACCGGAGCTTGATGGGAATGCGATGGATACGACGACCGAAGTTGGGTGGGAATGCGATGGATGGAGATGACGACTGGAGCTGGGTGGTACGGGGACGACGACAGGGCAGGTGGTGGTGGTTGTCGTTTGGGGATTAAGCGATCATGTATTTAGGGTTTTAAATCGTTTAGAGTTTTTAGGATTTTTTTAATTTTTGTTTTTTTTTAATTTTACCGGTCAAAACGGGTTACTAGTCACTTTTTAAAGTAATAAGGACCAATGTGATTAATTTTGGAAAGTTCAAGGACTTTTTTTTCAAAAAATGAAAGAGGGTTGAGCTTTAATGGACTTTTTCGCTTGTCAATAATCTTAAGAAACAAGGGGAATTATATTCATACCCCCTCCTATAGGGTGTATGTGAGTGAGTAGAGGGGGTAGAAAGTGAATGGTATGTGAGTGAGATAGGGGTTGATAGAAAATGAATTGTGAGTGAAAGGGGTAGGAATAACACCCCAAAAACAAAGGTTTCGAGAGAATATGAGACCTAATGGCTGATGTTTCCTCTTCCTCCTCTTCTCCGGTGGAACTTCTCCCCGGATTCCTTTCAACCTCTCCAATCGAGAAGATAAGACATGCATTTCGTAACCTTCAACTTGATTGCTTTAATGGCTTAATTCAGTATTGGGCGCCTATAGAAACTACCGGCGTCAGATGACCCCTTGGCCAACAACAAAGGGATGCATTTGGATGAAAATACTCTGATAATAAAAGCAGAGTGTGGAGATGATATGATCAAATTCAGTCTCCCAATCTCCTCAGCAACATTTGCAGCTATTGTGGAGGAAATTGGCAAAAGGTTTAAATTGGATCCTGCTAATTTTAGGTTCAAATACCTTGACAAAGATGACGATTGGATTTTATTAACTTGTGATGAAGACATACAACCATTATTTGTATTAAATCATATTAAATCAATAAAAATTTGTAAGTATTAAAGTGTTGGATACAATACATATTATCATAAGGTGTGTCCACAACTTATACAAGAAATACTTCTATTAAGATAAAAGCCCAAGGTTTTTGGTCCATTGTCAAATGGCCCAAAAAAATTATATGTAGATTTTGTTAGAGAGCAAAAAGTTAAGAGAGCCAGAGAACTGGACACAAAATAGTGAAATACCTTTGTTGGCTTGCTGCTGTAAAGACTTTCGAGAGAGGTCATTTTCTTGAATATAATACAAGCTCTCTCATCTAGTGTGGATGTATGCATTTATGTTGTAGCATGTAAATCTCTCTTGCATTTATCTATACTTATTATTTTCTTTGATTGCTTGGTTATTACATTACTTGTTTTCGATTTAAGTAAATATGGAAAACTAATCGGAATGTACAACGGTTGTTTGGTTTATGTTTTTCTACTATGTTCAAGCTAAGCAATCACTTGAAAAAAATGGTGATTGGAAGTTAAAGATTATGATTGTTTCATAAACAATCACTAGGTTCTTTTTACAGATTCCATCATGTTTTTTTTAAATTGAGGTTTGATGTCCTCTTGAGATAATGAGATCGGAATTGTCTTACATTTAGGTGGCGTTTGTTTTTTAAGAGGTACTAAGTCTGAAGTCTGATTTCAGTTCTGAAATGGTTATGAAACCTCTAAACAAATCAGACATAAGTGGTGATTAAGAGCTTAAAATGAAAAAACAAACAAGGCCTTAATGTTGATGACGGAATTTTATATAGCCCATAACAGTAGGCATTATAGAATTCAAAACAAAATTAATATTCTTCATTACAACTCAAAATGAAATATGTACCGGATTCAAATGGTAACTAAAAATAAGTGTGTACACTTTTTTTTAGTTTATTTCAAAATAAACGTCTGTGTTCTATTATATCCTTTTTTTTAACGGAATGTTCTATTATATCCTTAATTGTGAGATAAAAATCTCTCTCTCTCTCTCTCTCTCTATCTATCATTAAGGGTGAAAATGTCATTCAATTCATTATAAAAGTGTACCAATTACATAGTGCTAAAATAATGTGTCATTTTCATTATGAATATTTATTTTGGAACAGAAGAAGTAAATGTTAATAGGATTAAAAAATGAATCAAAATGCAACGAAGTTTAGGTATGTTTTATTTAGTGCAACAAAGATTTTTTTTTCTCAATCAATGGAACAAAGTTTGAAAGTTTCTTATTTGATGGAAAATCTCCAAATTTTTTATTTCTTTTACCCATTTTTACTAGTAAGTTGATGACATTAATCTCAGGTTTATCGACCACTATGTCGTAACTTTTTTGTAAACAGGTATTCATGTTATAAAACGTTACAAGATAACATCTTAGTAGTCAAAATAGGTACATAAAAATAAAATTTAAAACTTTGTTACATTAATTTAGAAAAAAATATTTATTACATAAAATAAGGATTGACCAAACTTTGTTATATCTATATATTTAGTTTTGGTTGATAATGTGAGACATGGACCTTGAACCCTTCATGTCAACATCCATCCCTTAATTGCCATGGGCATATATCAAAGAACCAATACTTGGTTGTCATGCTTTTCAAATTAATTATTTTCCTTGTCACACCTTTGCCTTGAAATTTAGTTGCATACATCTTAGACCCTTCAACTTGAATCTTTGAACCTTGAACTTTAATATTTAAATTAGAAGTCGTTTATGAAATTCATATTCATACATGATTTACAAAAATTAATGGGCTTTCTTTTAGTCATATAAATCTCGACTTTATCTATTTTTCATTCAATATCTAGGAAAAGTTATTTAAATTTAATACGTAAATTAATTATCATGTCTTTAAGAGATTATTATAAGGTTAAACAAATTGAAAAACTTGCTATTAACGAGAGTTCAACCCTCAATCAATAAGCGGCTGTTTACCAACACCTTACCTAGGTAAGCGCTTATCAAGTAAGATTACCTTACCGGATGAATATGGAACAAACCAATAATCTTATCCGGTAAGTGAAGACGACGACTCTTACCACGGTAAACACTTACCGGGTAAGAGGTTTGCATACAATGCCCTTTTTGTGGACTAAGTTTATCATTTATATAACCGACTAAATATTAGCATAAGCAAAAACTACTTATCAATATGTTTTGACAAGTATTTAAGAAACTTAAGTTATATATTATTTTACGGATTAACTTCCACTCTTTACCATGCACTTTCTTCAACTTTTGGACCTGGCCTTCATATGACCAATGAACTTTGAACCTTGAACCTCTAATTATAATTAGCATGAATCTGAAGCTTGAGCCATCCACCTCACCTTTCCAGGAGCCTTATAAATAATACCTCTACCCCTCAAACAATCATAACATCAAATGGCTTTCTTCAACATAGACACACGATTTCTTCTTTTACCTCTTGCTCATTTCTTCTTCCAATTTCCACACTCCACCTCCATCATTTTAACCATATTTCTTCTGTTCGTTTCAATCAAAGTCGCTATTCGTTTGCAACTACCCAACGGTTTTCTCTTCCGCTTTCAGGCAATAGACCTGTCGGTGTCGGTAATGGCATGTTTTCTGTGTTTGATCTCCTTGTCAACACAACACTTTTGGATTGTGAATCCCATTCTAATCTTATCATCTCATTGGGTGGATGATTGGTTACATCAAACCCTCAAATCTATTCCCATGCTTGAATTTCTTTGCATGTTTAATTGTCGTCATGAGGAAGAATTAGCACATCAAGAGGAGTTGAGTTTGGAACCCGATGGCCACTTTGTTGTTGTAAATGTGGATGATGACCTTGAAGATGATGAGTTCATATATTAATTAATTAGTTCTCCAAACTGTCTTTGAGATTGGTTATAAATTTGACGTTGTTTCTATTATATTTCAGTTTGTTGTGTTGTATTAATGTAATGTTTTACACCTTTTTTTTTATACTTAAATACAGTGTTATCTTGGAATTGTACTTGTACATGCATATTTTGAAAAATGGAAGAATATTTTATGTCAAAATAGACAGAGCTGTATGGTTAGGAACATATGACACAAATAGGTGCTTCTCAATTAGGCCTGGAGCCTGAGTGAACTCAGTTTGATGTGTAAAGTACTTGAGACATGGACCTTGAACCCTTCTTTTTCTTTTCTGTCCCCACAATTGCCATTTTCATCAAATAATACTTTCAAATTAATTTGTTCTCTACTCACCATGAATATTAATCTTTCACTTGAACTAGAATTTTAAATCAAATAATTATTTACCAAACTTCATTTTGTCAAACAATTGTCGGGATTTTTTTTTTAATATTAAATATCTAGGATTTTTTTTTTAATTTGACAAACAAATAATTAAGTGTACTTTAAATTAATAGATAAATAATAAATGTGGTTTTCCTTAAAAAAAAAAAGCCGCTCTTCTCTTCATGGTAGAGGTCATTAATTATACACCTTCTGAAACCAAAGGGGTTTTCCATTGATTTTGCTTTCTTGTTCTCTTCTAGATCTGTTTTCTCATCAGCAATATCTTGGTTTGCAACATTATTGACACGATTCTTCATATTCAAACTAAGGCTTTGTTTGTTTTTTTCATTTTAAGCTCTTAATCACCACTTATATCTGATTCGTTGAGACGTTTTATAATTCAAAAAGAACTGAAATCAGACTTCAGACTTCAGCACCTGTTAAAAAACAAACACCACCTAAATTAAGGAGTACGTATAAATTAAGGTTCGCACATCCACTTTCCTTTTGGTGGAACCAATAGTCACAGTTCGCAAAGCGGAAAAAATGATGATTGAAATTGGGTGTCGGGTTGATGTTTATATATGCAACTAGCTCCTGCCAAGACATGAGCTAGTCCTAAAATTTATAGAAAAATAACTTTTTTTTTTCTAGTCTAAGAATAATTGAATTAAAATTTTGCAGAAGCAATTTTTTGAACTGTCAAGGATCTGCATATATGATGTTATCTTTTGAATAGAGACTGAGCCAAACCAGTGTTTCTGAAGCCTATTCGACTATCAGAATTTGTAGCATCAAATGGAGTAAGAGTGGTCAATTTGTGCTGATTATTTGGATAAGCCTGTTCTAATTGCAGAACCCAATTGATTAAACGCAACTTGCAAAGGGAAACCAAAGACTACTGAAATCACCAACAACTCCCAGAGAAAAAGAGCTACGTATTCATTCTCAATTTGGCTAAAAGCAAATACTACATCAACAACAAACACATTCATGACAATTTGAACCAAATGACTTAAATGGATCTTATATTTTCCCTAGTAGTACTACTTGCATTTTGATTTTAGTGATATTTGAATCTCTCAGATTATGTATACATACCCTCATGTCTTTATCTGAAGATAATGAAATCCAATCGCCTTCTTCATCAAGGTACTTGACCTTATAATCACTCGGATTCAACTTAAACCTCTCGTTAATTTCCTTCTCAATACCTTCAAATGTTGCTGATGAGAATGGGAGATGGAATTTGAACGAATCATGATCTGCATACTCTACTTTTATGGTTAGGATATTTCACCCAAAGACCTCTCTTGGATGTTGGCCGAGGGGTCTTGAATTGTTCCTCCATTATGATCTTCTTCTTCATTTGAGTTGCTTTGAGTATTCTTGTACAAGTAGTTTATATTTTCCTTCAAATAATCTTTTCCATGCCACTCATGAATTCCTTCAGCCTTGCAGTAGCGTTTAAATGTAGACAAAGACACTGTAAAACAACATCAAGAAACAAGAGACATTTATTTGAGTTATCCAACAAGTGATTAGAGGCCAAACTTGGGATTCCAATCATGTAAAAATAAGTGTAATTTGAAAGCAAAAAAGATTGTCAATTACCGTTAAGCTTTTGTGCAGCTTCCTTCTGAGGTTTACCATATTGTGATTTGATCTGCTCTAGGGAAATTTCTTTTTTCGCTGTCTTGCATCTTGCCTTCAAAAGCATTAAACATTCTTCATCCTCCGGTCTCCTACCTCTTTTTGGTGTTACAGATACAGGTGATAATTGGTTTGTTTGGAAAGTCTTCAAATATTTGGTTTCAGTTTCTGTAGAAGCTTGAATATCTAGAATACGTAATTCATCACCAAGTTCAGCACCAGAAGCAAACTTGAAACTTGGCAAACGCCTTTTTAGTGAAAACAATAGTAGCTCAAAAATATTATCATTGTGTTGAACATTGTTCCATAAGAATTCGAAAACATAATCCAATTCACCGGTCTTAGTGCTCCTCAAGCATATCATAAAACAACTACAATCAACAAAGTAGGGAGTGAGTAACCTTTGTGGCTCATTATTTTTCGATTTAAGAGTGTCCTGAATGAAGAGTGGTTCATAGTTTTGAAGTGTCTTCCCAGCAAACACTTGGTCCATTTTCATAGGAAGCCTATAACAAGCCTCCTCATAAGCTCCCATATCTTCAATAGAATGACTAGCCAATTTGAGCCATAGCATTCGTTTTGTTTCAGTGTCCTGCAAAGAAGATGGAAGATACTCATCCTCGGAAGCAATCCAAACTTGAGCCAATTCCAAGCGAAGCGCTTCTGAAATGATCATTAATGCATCATCAATTTCATCCTTGGCATGTTGGAGACCGAATATAGTCTGTTTCAATGGTATAAAGTATTTCAATGACAGAAGAATCATATTATATACGAGTTTATTTAAGAAACTTACTTTGTATGGCAGATGTTCTCGTCCATCAAACGTTTTGAAACCCACTTCCTGCATAGACAAGTAGCAAGTTAGATTATAGGATCTATATATGAAATTGGTTTGAGATATATTGTTTACACAAAAGTAGTAAAATAAATACAAACCTCCAGTGCAGTATTCAAGTCATTGAACAATTTAACAAGTTGTGAAGGCAACCAACAACAATACTCAACGACACCAAGACAGCTACTTAGAGAAGCATAAAACACAGGCAACACAAAAGAATACTTCAATCCACACTGCAAAGCAGAAGAAACCAATGGACTCATCTCCTGAACGTTCAGATGACTAGGGAACTCTGGCAGTTGGTTGAGGAATGCTGTGGCTGGTGGACCAGTAGTTATGAAGGTATTGGTAGGATCCTCTTCTTCAACTTCAACTTCAACTTCAACTTGAACCTTATAATTCACATCAATATTATACTTATACTTCTCACAACATGATCTATACCATATGAAACCTCCTTTACATTGACCAATAATGAAAGGTTGATCAGAAGTTGTAAGAAGACATCTCCCCTCGATATTTACTGGTTCCCAAAACTGAATCAACCCTCTAAAATCATCACCTTTAATGTTTGCAAATGCATATCTTAATTTATCGTGAATAGATTGGGGAATTGGAGGATCATCTGTTAAATATATATAGACAATTAATAGTTAATAGAAATGATATGATGGAATAACAATAATTAAAAGAAACAGAGAAAATGAAATTAGAGTTGACTCATGTCTACAATTAGATGATGTAGAGTTGACTAACCTTGACCATATGAGTGAAAGAGGATTGGAGAGGTTGCAAGCTGTATGGAGAGAGGATCTTTTGGGGGAAAATAAGTCATTATTTCTCAAGTTACATATGTTTATAAGAGTAGATCACAGATTTGAATTTGATCCCTGTATCTATTTTATATATCTAAAAAAACTTGTATTTTGTTGATACAATTTTATTATGTTTCTTTTCTTAATTAGTTACTATTATATTGATTTCCCCCACTTACTTTCAAGACACCTTCTTTGACTTGGCCTTCGACACTGTTGCAATTTGGACCTTGGACTTTGAATCCCGGACCTTGAACTCACATAACTTTAATTATACTTTTGGGCTGTAGTTTAATCTTTAACAATCATCACATTAAATCACAAATGCATTTTGATTTATGTATATATATATATATATATATATGATATGTTTAGGCATGTGAACGAGACCTCTCCTTGGGAAACCTGATGTACACTTTTCAACGAGGCCGAGGTTTCCTGCAAAACCATGGATAGGGACGGAAGTCTTGAAAGTTAAAAGTTGGGGATGAAGACGGGTAACGTAATCCCAACCCATTATGTCTTCATGTATTAGAATATATTATATATATATATATATATTTATTATTTTAAATATATTATTTATAAATAACTAGATTTGATATTTCTTTATATATATATACGTTTTTTCTTATTTGCGTCATAATTATTTTGGTTGTTGTTTTAATTTTTTAATAAAAGAGACAACCAATTAAATTGTATAATAACATCCGTATTTGGGAGGAAGTTGAAGGAAAATAAAGGGAAGGAAAGTTAATAATTTTTATATTTTGTGTTTTCGAAAAAAGGGAAAAAAACGAAAGAAAAGGAAATAAAATATGTTTTTGATGTTCTCAAAAAGGAGGAAAGGAAAGGAACACTATCGTTTTACAAATATACCCTTATATTTGTTGTAACCCCCACATTTCTAACACGAGGTGCCACGTAATTTTTGCTAATAAAACATTAATTATTTCAAAACTTAAGAGCCAATGTAGCCCTATTACAGTGGAAGTCTCTCAATAAATTAATCTCATATAAAATCCCAAAACTAACCCGTCCCATACTTGGCCTTCGACACGAACCCGACTTAGGAGTGGCAAACTTAATCTCGACACGGGTTAGGGTTGAGAGAAATTTGAGAAATGACCAAAATGCTCTTCCCTTATGTTGCATTCTCGAAACTCATTTTACGAAGGAAAGTGAGCGAAAGGTGAGAAAAGTGAAAAAAATCGTGTTTTCAAAACTTTTTTAGGAGAGAAAGGAAAGAAAATGAAAGAAAAATCCTTTCAAAAACTTCCTCCCAAACATGAGAGGAAAAGGAACGAAAGGAAAAAAGAAGAAGAAAGAATTCAAAGTCATTTTTTTTTATTTCTTTTGGAGTATATATTATATACAGCATATGAAACAAACAAACATATTCACATACCCTTCTCACCTATGGTGAGGTTTGAACCCCCGACCTATTAGGAGACAAGAGACTCACATACCGCTAGGCCAAATGCTCTTTGATAAAAATATTATAAAAAGTAATTTAAAAACTATTAAAATTATAAAACTACCCAACCTTTCATTATAAATTATATAATTTTAAAGGGCATATTAGAAAAAGTGGCGTCTTTTTTTCTATGTTCATGAATATGAAAATTTATTCTCTTTCAAGAACACAAATAGAAAAAGTATTTTTATCTCTCCTTTATTTTTTCTCTCTTTCTTTTCCGTTTATCTTCTCTGCAAATTCGAGAACACAGCGTTAGAGAAAGGGACCAATTCCAAATTTTTTATAAACCATAATGGCTAAGATGTAGTTATTTTAACTGTAAAGATCAAAACATGGAAAAAGAGAAACGAACAGGGACCAAAAATGTTAATTATTGTAAATAATTGATTACATAGACAAAAATGCTGCTTATATGCATATAGGTTGTTTTCTTGAATTTGGAGGAAAAAAACATAAAAGAAATGGATGGAAAAGAAATGTACGGAAAATAGGTTTTCTTGAAAAAGAAGGAAAAGAAAAGAATTTTTTTTTCATGTTGGTGAACGTGAAAGAAACAAAAGAAAATAGATCATTTTTATAAATATATCCATTAAAAATATATTTTTTATTTATGATGAAGGATATGTAATTTTGTAATTTTAATTGAAAAATTAATTAAAATAGTCATATTGACCACATGGTTTCATTTTTAACGTATTTTTCTATTTCAAAATTACCGAAATAACAATAGGTCTGTAAAAAGTCAGTTCCATAATTATGGAATGATGAAAGTGTAAAAAAGGAAGTTGTGTCATAACTAAGTCTGTAATTGCAGTACCAAAATACGTAAAATTTGGAAAACACGTCTATGGATTTGTTTTTGCTAAACCAAATTTACATATTTAATCCTTATACACTTTCACCCACAATTATGGACCTACGAGTACTTTTGTAATTATAGAAGAAAAATTGATTGAAGAACTAGGGGTGAGCAAAAACCGAATCGAAACCGAAAAAAAACGAAAATCCAAACAGTTCGGTTTCGGTTTTCATATCGACGAAAAAACCGAACTGAACCGAAATACTCGGTTTCTCCAAAAACATAACAGAACCGAAACGAAATAATTTAATTATTTTAAAATTTTATTATAGATATAATATAAATTATTTTTAATTCTTTATTATATATAATAATTATGTTATATTATTTAATAATACAAAAACCGAAACATTTTATATCATTTGGTTTTAAAACCGAAACAAAAAGAAAACCAAATTGAAAGAAAAACCGAAAACCGAATAGTTTGGATTTTCAAAAATCAAATATTCAGTTTTCGGTTTGGTTTTGGCTAAAAATCGAAGTGTGCTCACCCCCGAAGAATCACAAGTTTAAAATGATTATTTTAATTAGGGGTGTTTGGATTAGCTTATAAAAACAACTTATTGACTTATTTTGGTGTGACATCGTTAATAGGTCATTTTGCGTGTTTGGGAAAAATAATTTATCCGATGCCAAACCAGTAATAAGTCATTTTTTAGGAATTTAAAACTAAAATTTTTAACTTATCAATTTTTGATAAATTTTTTTCCAGAAAGTCAGTAAGTTAATAAGCTAATCCAAACACCCTATTTTCTTATGTCAATTGGGAAAAGTTCATTAAAATCCAACCTTCTTTCATGTTATGAGTGATTAAGTCACTGGACAATTTTTCTGAACAAAAAAATCCTTGGACTTTTCAAAATTGATCACATTGGTCCTTATTACTTGAAAAAGTGACTAATAACCTGTTTGACCGGTAAAATTAAAAAAAACAAAAATTAAAAAAAAAATTCTAAAAAGGATGTAATGAAGAATACAAGGAAGAAATGAGATTTACCTATAGTGAGGCTGAATGGGACGAAGACAGTGACGAAGATGAGTGGGAAGGAGAAGGAAACGGCGACTGGAGCTAGGTGGGAAGGCGACGACCGGAGCTTGATGGGAATGCGATGGTTAGGACGACCGGAGTTGGGTGGGAATGCGATGGATGGAGACGGTGACCGGAGATGGGTGGTACGGGAACGACGACAGGGCAGGTGGTGGTGGTCGTCGTTTGGGGATTAAGCGATCATGTATTTAGGGTTTTAAGTCGTTTAGAGTTTGTAGGACTTTTTTAATTTTTGTTTTTTTTTAATGTTACCGGTCAAAACGGTTGCTAGTCACTTTTTCAAGTAATAAGGACCAATGTGATCAATTTTGGAAAGTTCATTTAACTTTGTTAATTTTTCATGTGATTGTTGTACCAAAGTAAATGATATTAGGCAAATAACACAATTTTTTTAAGATTAATATCACTTTAGGACTATATATGTTAATGGACTATAGCTTTATGTTGGACACTTCCATGACCATCATTTTCTTGGTCCATAGGCTAATTTCATCTTATTAAAGACATTTACTTTGCAGGAAGGGGGTCTCAAAATTTTTAATGCACGTCGATACAAAGTAAGTTTCTAAAAAACCTCACATATAATACAATTCATCTGTCTGAAATAAATGGTTACTAGTTGGTGTAGCAGTAACTCAAATCTTGAAAGATATGGTTTTTTCAATTCTATGTCCTACCATTAGAAACTATATATGTGTGTAAATAAATACTTTGTGCCCGTGAAACAGACTATATGCGGTCTCCAACAAGCCAGGGGTCAAATCAGTTCGGCATTAGAGATCATGTGGACAAAGTTTCACTTGGATTGGCCAAAGTTTCTCTTGGATGTTGCTCAAGTTTGGATTCCTTATAAGGATGAGGATCATATGGCATTTTCATCTTTTTTGGAGGACACTCAAACAAAAAGAGTGTTAGGGCTGAGATTGACAGGAACTTATCATTATGATACTCATGATATGTATGATGATGTTTCTGTTTATGAATATTTTGTACATTATTTTAGTATATGTAGTGAGATTCCTTTGAAAATGGGGGAAGGACTTATTGGGCAAACACTTGAAGACCATAAACCACGTTTCATGAAAAGGGTTTCCATGTTGAGTTATAATCAACCATTGACGATGGTTCGCGACTCTCATGGTGAGAGTGACCCTTTTGAATGTAGTTGTTTTGTTATATGCTTGAGGAGTAATGAGACCGGTGATTTAGATTATGCTTTTGAATTCCTTTGGCACGAAGTTCCGAACTATGCTATCTTGTTGGAGTCACTATTGTTGTTACTAAAGAGGTGTTTGCCAAATTTTAAATATGCATTTGGTGGTGAAATTGGTGATGAATTACGCATTATAGATGTTATATGCATTTGGTGGTGAAATTGGTGATGAATTACGCATTATAGATGTTGAGAATTCTACAACAAGCAAACTCAAATATTTTACGATTTTCAAAGGAAACAAATCATCTTCGGCATTGGAAGCATTAGAAGAAAGGAGTCGTGTGGTTAAGGAATGTTTAACGCCTTTGGAGGCGAAATGCAAGACAACTCCAATCTCATTATCTCAAGAGGGAATGATAGAAGCTGCAAAAAACCTTTTCGGTTGTCAATAATCTTTAAAAAGGTTTTTTTTCCCTCTACCCCGTTTCCTTGGTTAAACAAAGGTTTCGAGAGAATCTGAGACCTAATGGCTGATGTTTCCTCTTCCTCCTCTTCTTCTCCGGCGGAGCTTCTCCCCGGAATCCTTGCAACCTCTCCAATCGAGAAGATAAGCTATACATTTCATAACCTTCAACTTGATTACTTTAGGGGCTTGATTCAGTATTGGGCACCCATCGAAACTACCGGCGGCAGATGCCTTCTTACAACTTCCGATCGACCTTTTGCCGTAACACAAAATCACGACGGTGCCCAAAAATACAGGTTATGTTCTGTGAGATATCAGTATAATTACGATATGAATCACCTTCAAGTTGAAGTTGAAGAGGACCCTACCATCATAAACGGTGCACCCGCCACAGCTTTCCTGAATCGAATGCCAGTGTTTCTTCCGGATCTGAGGGTTCACCGGACAAGTCCATTGGAGTCTTCTGCTTTGAAATGTGGGTTGTTTCATTCTGTTATGCTTCCAGTTTTTTATCCTTCTCAAAGCTACTGTATTGGTGTGGTTGAGTGTTCTTCGAGTTCGTGTTACGTCATTCTCCACATGTTAGATCGATTGAGTATTGCATTAGAGGTTTGTATTCTGATTTGATTCAACAATCGCATAACAAATGCTTACATCCCGTTACTTTACTTCATTTAACTTTCTTAATTTTTCATGTGATTGTAAGCAAATTGTTAGAAATAGGGATTTGGAGATGATTTGATGACCGGATAATCTAGTTGGATTGTGAAAATTCACTTTCCAAATACAATAGTTCGTCCCTTATAGCCTTAGTGTCACAATTTTGTATTAAAGACATTTACGGGCTACTTTTTTTTGCAGGAAGAGGGTCTCAAAACGTTCAATGCACGTCCATACGAAGTAAGTTTCTAAAAAATCTCATATATAATACAATTCATCTATCACCGAAATAAATGGGTAGTAGTTAGGCTATGTTTGGCAAAAATAAGCTAGCTTATAAGCTGGCTTATAAGCTACCTTATTTTCAACGTACACGTTTGGCAAACCATAAACTAGTTTATAAGTTAGCTTATAAGCTAGCTTATTGAAACGCTACTTGAAGTAGTGTTTTGGGAGCTTATTGTCACATTTTCCAATTATAACCCTCATTAATATTAATTATTATTTTTTAATATATCCTTTTTTGTCATTTTACATTCTTATACGCTAGTTTTGCCAAACATGATTTTTTCATTAGGTAGCTTATCAGCTACCAGCTAGCTTATCCGCTAGTTTGCCAAACATGATTTTTTCATTAGGTAGCTTATCAGCTACCAGCTAAGCTTATCCGCTAGTTTGCCAAACATAGCCTTAGTGTAGCAGTAACACAAATCTTGAAAGAAACAGTTTTTAAAATTCTATGTCCTACCATTAGAAACTAGATGTGTATAAATACTTTATACCCGTGAAACAGAATATATGCGGTCTCCAACAAGCCAGGGGTCAAATCAGCACGGCATTAGAGATCATGTGGCCAAAGTTTCACTTGGATTGGCCAAATTTTCTCTTGGATGTTGCTCAAGTTTGGATTGCTTATAAGGATGAGAATCATGTGGCATTTCCATCTTCTTTGGAGGACACTCAAACAAAACGAGTGTTAGGGATGAAATTGACTGGTAATTATCATTATGCTACTCATGATATGTATGATGATGATTTTATGAATGTTTTGTAGATTATTTTAGTATATGTCATGAGATTCCTTTGAAAATGGGGGAAGGACTTATTGGGCAGACACTTGAAGACCATAAACCACGCTTCATGAAAAAGGTTTCCAAGTTGAGTGATAATCAGCCATTGACGATGGTTCGCCACTCTTATGGTGAGGGTGACCCTTTTGAATGTAGTTGTTTTGTTATATGCTTGAGGAGTAATGAGACCAGTGATTTAGATTACGCTTTTGAATTCCTATGACATGAAGTTCTGAACTACGCTATCTTATTGGAGTCACTATTGTTGTTACTAAAAAGATGTTTGCCCAATTTCAAATATGCCTTTGGTGGTGAAATTGGTGACGAATTACGCGTTATAGATGTTGAGAATTCTACAAAAGGCAAAATCAAATATTTTACGATTTTCAAAGGAAACAAATCGTCTTCGGCATTGGAAGCATTAGAAGAAAGGATAAAAGTGGTTAAGGAATGTTTAATGCCTTTGGAGGCGGAATGCAAGACAACTCCAATCCCATTATCAGAAGAGGGCGTGATAGAAGCTGCAAAAAACCTTTATGGTAATTATGATCTTTGGTATCTAATCGCTTTAAACCCTTTGGATACTGTTTGCTTAAAATGTGTGAATAACAAATGTTTCTTCTTTCTTGATGTTGTTTTTACAGTTTCTTTGTCTACATTGAAACGCAAGCGCAAGGATGAAAGTGACACAAATGAAGAAGATATAGGAGCATGTCAAGACCCCTTGGCCAACAACAAAGGGATGCATTTGGATGAAAATACTCTGACCATAAAGGCAGAGTGTGGAGATGATATGATCAAATTCAGTCTCCCAATCTCATCAGCAACATTTGCAGCTATTGTGGAGGAGATTGGCAAAAGGTTTAAGTTGGATCCTGCTAATTTTAGGTTCAAATACCTTGACAAAGATGACGATTGGATTTTATTAACTTGTGATGAAGACATGAAAGTATGTATAAAAGATCTGAGAAATTCAACTAGCATTGTACGACTGCGTTTTCTACCACAACTATCTGATCCACATATTCAAACCTCTGGAGCATAGTTTGTTTTCTGTGAAGGTATCTTTTTTACTTAAATGTATTAGATTTGTTATCGAGCTTTGCTGATTGGTTTAGATGACAATATCCAAAACCTTGCTTATTATTAACTACTCACAAATGACACTTTACTTGTCATGAATATCTAAAACCTTGGAAGGCTTTTGTAGCACAATTATAAAAGAAAGAGTAAACTACATACTTGGTTCCTAGGGTTTATTGGTTTTAACAGTCTGGGTCCCTAAAATGAAATATCTATGGCTTGCATCCGTTTCATAACGTATTGGGTCCCTAAAACTAACTTTGTTGGACTTTTCCTGTTAAGTAGGTTAAGTAAGAGGGGCATTTTGGTCATTTTAAGTATAAGGACCAAACACGTAATAAGAATCACAGGGACCAAACATGTAATAAGAACCACATGGACCAAACATGTAATTTACTCTCTATATATTTTATATATACTTAATAATTAATAATTCATAACATATATATTGTGGGTGTATATATATATATATTATATAATTTATCAAATACTTTCACAATTTTTCTTATTATAACGTTTTTTTCGTTTTTTCTTATTGTGGGTGTATATATATATTATATAATTCAGTTTTTTTTATTATAACATACGTTTAATAATGAAATTATATATTTTGGTTTAATAATATATACACCCACAATATATATGTTATGAATTATTAATTATTAAGTATATATAAAATATATAGAGAGTAAATTACATGTTTGGTCCCTGTGATTCTTATTACGTGTTTGGTCCCTATACTTAAAATGACCAAAATGCCCCTCTTACTTAACTTACTTAACAGGAAAAGTCCAACAAAGTTAGTTTTAGGGACCTAATACGTTATGAAATTGAAACCACGAGGATGCAAGCCATAGATATTTCATTTTAGGGACCCAAACTGTTAAAACCAATAAACCCTAGGGACCAAGTATGTAGTTTACTCTAACAAGGATGGAAGAATGTTTTTGGATTAATATGCTTGCCTGACACCTAAATGACTGATGTTCCTCCTTTCTCTTCATCTTCTCCTACTACTGATGTTCTCACTTGCAACCTTTCAAGACTCGTACAAGAGAAGATAACCTTGATGAGGATTTAATAGGGTTAATTCATATCGAGTAGTTAAAAACTAAACTCGAACTCCCGAGTAGTTAAAAACTAAACCCCACTTGAACTCGATTACAATTTTTTTAAAATCGAGTATCGGGTGATTAATATGACATGTCGAGCCGAGTCGATCTCATATGATTTAGTTGTTGGTGACGAACTTGTTAATATGTTGAATGATTTGGGTATGTTTTATTTTTCCATTATGATGGAAATTTGGTTGCTTGTGGAATTACCACACTGCACTTGTTAAGTTTTTAATCTCTTATTAGATCTAATCTGAATATTAATTCCATTAGAACAAAAAAGATATGGAGGCACCAAACTCCATATATAGTACCCTCTTACACTCACCACACCTCTATGCATATTTTTTCCATCAAGCCACATCGGAGTTCCAGAAATGCGAAATCAAATCTATTAAGTTTAGGTTTGTTAAAGCTTCCTAACTTTTACAAAGGGTTTGATTTTGATCAAAACTTAAAAATCAAAATCCACAAATCCATCTCCCGTTTCCTGAAAAATAAATGGCAAGAATCAAACATTTTTCAAATTCCCAAAAAATGGAAAACTCATACAAGATGCATCGGATGCAAAGTTCTACATCGAAGAATATGTGTAAATGAGGGGTGGCCGGTGGAGGAGGGAGCATTTGCGAATCTAGGATTTTTATCCAGTGGGTTCACCATTAAGGTAGATTAAAAGCTCGTAAAGTCATCCGACGTGTTTCGGGGGATTTTTAAAGTTTTTTAGTTGACTTCGAGAGATTTTCTTGGTGTTTTTGTCGATTTTGGGTTTTCTTAGTGTTTTTATCGATTTCGAACAACTTTTCGGTTTTTTTAATTGATTTCAAGAGAATTTTTTAGTGTTTTTAGCAATCGTTGGTAAAATGAGGTCTCTCGGAAAATTTTACTGGAGGAAACTAAGGATAAGTTTAGCATTTTTGATTTTTTAACCTAACTAATTTTATTTTTTAACTTTTGATTGGTCCCTTCCCCTGCTTTTTAACTTTTTTTGGCACTTCAATCACCACCACAAAGCACACACATATAAGGTTGTTTGTAATTAGATTAGCATATTAAAATAACAAGAATGTCAACGCATATGACCAATTTAAAAATCAACGAAACTAACTTTCACAAAAACAAAAGTTGAAGCAACATAAAGGAGGCATCACATTCTATACACCCATTCGTGTAACAGCTTCAAACAAGCACCAAAATGTAAACAATATTTTCCAAAAAACAACAACAATATTTTTCAAACAACAACAATTTCTAACAAAGTACAAACACATCATAGTGACCAAACACAGTTTCCTTGTTGTTTGAACCAAGTACAAACATTTTTCAACATTTTAATTTGTTTGAACCTAGTACAAACTTACCAACAGTTTCCATCAAACAAAAGACTTAAAAAGTATTTCCAAACACAAACTACCAAAAGAGTGAAACAGTGAAGTACATCAGTTTAAACTGTTTCCAACAAAAATAATTTATGTCTCCATGTCTTGCCCTCTGCAAGTCCTCTTATTTTGGCCTTTCTATTTGCGCTTTAAACACGATACAGTTTTCCAAAACCTTGAAAATCTTCCTCCCTTGACCAACGGTTGAGTCAGCTCATCAACCATCCTCTTTCGTTTCTTCCTTGGTCTTCCAATTTGTTTAGTCAATTTAGTAGGGCAAGGTGATATGGGCCACATCTCATGTCTATTGAGTGGATTAATCTTGAAATTGTAGACAACCCTCCAAGTATCAAGCCGATAACATGGATGGACCCACATGTTTGTCAGGTTCTTCTACAGTCTGCCATGTACCAAATGGTTCCAATCCCATGTTTAATTCCCATTTCCACAAGAACAACTTTTCTCTTGAGAATCAACAATGCATTGTTCCATCCAAGGGCCTATACCTTAATACTTATGTATATTAACCAAACTAATTTTCGTAAAAATAAAAGTTTGAAGGAGTGTAAAGGATGCATCACAAAAATAAAAGTTGAAGGAACGTAAAGATTTTATATACATGGTACTTATGCTCTCCATTCCACAGTACTCTTTGTTGTCCAATTTCTGTCTTTATGCTATTTAACAAGCTTGTTGCAGTAGGTGTGAGGAGACCTTCAGCTTTGGCAATCGTTCTTTGAACATTCACAATACGTTTTATTAAAGACTCCCTTATATGCTCCAAAGCAGTGATAATAGGCTTGTCCCTAGCACCTATGAGTTGTCTATTGAAAGCCTCGCACATGTTGTTTAATAACACATCACAGTGACATCTACCTATCAAAATAAATGAGTAAAAATATAATTAACACAACTGAAAATCAATAAAGAAAAGGGTAAAATGGGCCCGAGACCAATGTTGAGGTGGGAATTTTTTCTATAAAATAAAACAAAAATATTAAACTAGAGAGGAGAAAACATGACCAACACTTGCAAGAAGGAACACGGTGATATTGAATAAAGTAGATTACCATAAAGACTTCACATTGTTTGGAGATTTCTTGACTATTGCAGATGTTGATGTAGTGGAACGTGGGAGAAAACATGGCTGGAGACGTATTGAGTTTTTTTCTTGGTAAAAGGATGCCTTCTAGAAACCTTAGGTTTTACCCTCGATGAAAGTGAAAGTGAAATAAAGGGATGTCGGTTAAAAGCATGTGAGGGGCTCATGATGCTTTTTAACAGGAGTAGAAGAACGGCGTCAATATCAAGGACCAAAACAGAAATAAAATACAAACAATAAATGACCAAAACGTAATTAATGAAGAACAGGGACGAAAAATAGAAATTTTTAACAAACCATAGGGACTAAAAACGTAATTTACTCTCTTTCTTAATGAAGAACAGGGGTGTTCGAGTGTGTTTCCTTGTAAAACAAAGGTTTCGAGAATCCGAGACCTGATGGCTGATGTTTCCTCTTCCTCTTCCTCTTCTCCGGCCAGATTCCTTGCAACCTCTCCAACCCACGTTCAGGAGAAGATAAGATATGCATTTCATAACCTTAAACTTAATTGCTTTAAAGGGTTAATTCAGTTTTGGGCACCCATAAAAACTACCGGCGGCAGATGGCTTCTTACAACTTCCGATCAACCTTTTTTCGTAACAGAAAATCACGATGATGCCAGAAAATACAGGTTATGTTCTGAGATATCAGTATAACATCGATATGAATCACCTTCAAGTTGAAGAGGACCCTACCATCATAAATGGTGCACCCGCCACAGCTTTCCTGAACCGAATGCCAGTGTTTCTTCCGGATCTCAGGATTCACCGGATGACTCCATTGGATTCTTCTGCTTTGCAATGTGGATTGTTTTGTTCTTTTATGCTACCTGTTTTTTATCCTTCTGAAAGCTGTTGTGTTGGTGTGCTTGAGTGTTCTTCGTGTTACGGCATTGCCAACATGGTAGACGAATCGTGTAATGCATTGGAGGTTTGTATTTTGAGTTAATTCAACAATCTCAATCTCAATCTCAAAGCAATTAGTTTACTTGATTTAACTTTGTTGATTTTTCATGTGATTGTGATACCAAAGTAAATGATATAAGCAAATTGTTAGAAATAGGGATTTGTGTCTAACTCTTGTTAAAATCCATAAGTCGTCTTATGGTGATAATAACTTATGTATACCTTATAACTTTAATAGATTTCAAGTAAATCACAATTGCACTAAAATAACCAACACAAATTTGTAGCTTAATATCACTTTAGGACTATATATGTTAATGAACTAGAGCTTTATATCGGACACTTCCATAACCCATCATTTTCTTGGTACATAGGCTAATTTCATTTTATTTTTTGCAGGGTGAAGGTTTCAAAATGTTTAATTTACGTCGATTCGAAGTAAGTTTCTAAAAAAGCTCATATATAATATGATTATGAGTTAGTGTAGCAGTCACTCAAATCATATGAAGATGTTTTACAGTTACTGAAATTTCTCATATTTTTTCAAATCTCTGTCCTACCATTAGAAATTAAAAGTGTGTAGATATACTTTATACCCATGAAACAGACTATATTGCGCCGAAGATGAACGGGGCTAAGCGATCTGCGGTCTCCAACAAGCCAGGAATAAAATCTGGGCGGCATTAGATGTCATGTGGTCAAAGTTTCAGTTGGTTTGGCCAAAATTTCTCTTGGGTGTTGCTCAAGTTTGGATTGCTTATAAGGATGAGGATCATGTGGCCTTTTCATCTTTTATGGAGGACACTCAAACAAAACGAGTGTTAGGGATGAAGTTGACAGATTATTATGATTATGAGTATGAGTATGAGTATGCTAATGCTAATGCTAATGCTAATGCTAATGCTAATGCTAATGCTAATGCTTATGATTGTTTGTTAGATTATAGTAATATATGTAATAAGATTCCTTTGGAAATGGGGGAAGGACTTAATGGGCAGACACTTGAAGACCATAAACCACGCTTCATAAAAAGGGTTTCCAAGTTGAATGATAATCAACCGCTGTTGATGGTTCGTCACTCTGTTGGTGAGGGTGACCCTTTTGAATATAGTTGTTTTGTTATATGCCTGAGGAGCACCAAGACCGGTGATTTAGACTACGCTTTTGAATTCATATGGCATGAAGTTTCCAACAGTACTATCTTGTTGGAGTCACTATTGTTGTTACTAAGGAAGTGTTTGCCTAATTTCAAATATGCCTTTGGTGGTGAAATTGGCGATGAATTACACATTATAGATGTTGAGAAGTCTACAAAAAGCAAAAACAGATCTTTTACGATTTTCAAAGGATACAAATCATCTTCAACATTAGAAAAAAGGAGTCATATGGTTAAGGAATGTTTAACACCTTTGAAATGCAAGCACAAGGATCAAAGTGAAGAAGATAATGGAGCATTTCAAGACCACCCTGCGGCCAATAACAGAGGGATGTATTTGGATGAAAGTAGTCTGACCATAAAAGCAGAGTATGGAGATGATATGATCAAATTCCATCTTCCAATCTCATCAGCAACATTTGCAGATATTTTAAAGGAAATAGGAGAGGGTTTGAAGTTGAATCCTGCTAATTATAAGCTTAAGTACCTTGATGAAGATGGAGATTGGATTTTGATGAATTCTGATAAAGACGTGAGGGTATGTATAAAAGATCTGAGAAATTCAACTAGAATTGTTCGACTGCTTTTGCTACCAGGACAAAATATCTTATCCATATTTTCATACTCGTGGAGCATATAGATTCGGACAATATCCACAACCTTTTGTAGGTGTTATTTCTCAACTATGGTCAGTCATTTTCTTATTTACTTCAAAGAGGGATTACAAAGTATTTATATAACCACAATCATCCTAAAAGAGGTAATACTAACACTACTAGCAAGAAAGATAAACTAAGGTTTACTCTATTTAACACTCCTCCTCAAGTTGGAGCAAAAATGTTAATCATGCCCAACTTGTTACAAATAAAGTCTATTTGAGTTTTCCGCAGTGGCTTCGTGAGAATGTCTGCAAGCTGGTGATCAGTCTTGATGTGTATCGGTTGAATTGATGGAGGGTCTATCCGTGTTCCCACAACATGGTCTCTAATGAGGTGACAATCAACTTCAATGTGTTTTGTCCTCTCATGGAAAACTTGATTCTTGGCAATGTGAATGGCTGACTGGTTATCACAATACAATCTCATCAAGCCGTCTGTAATCACTCCAAGTTCTCTTAGGAGTCTCTTTACCCATGTCATTTCACATGACACATCTGCCATGGCTCTGTATTCTGACTCAGCACTTGATCGGGAGACAATATGTTGTTTCTTGCTTTTCCAAGAAACTAGATTTCCTCCGACGAATACACATTACCCTGTAGTTGATCTCCTAGAAATGGGACATCCAGCCCAATCTGCATCCGAGAAACCAGATATTTTACCATCTCCTTCTTCAGTGAAAGCACCTACTCGACAATGGCCCTGATCTGAATAGAGTATCCCTAATCCTGGTGTAGACTTGAGATACCTCAAAACACGAAGTGCCGCATCCCAATGACCTGTATAAGGAGCGGACATGAACTGGCTCAAGACACTAACCGGGAATGAAATGTCAGGTCGAGTAACTGTCAAATAATTTAATTTCCCAACTAGTCTCCTGTATCTCTCTGGATCCTTCATAGGACTTCCAGCAGTCGGGAGAAGCTTTCCTGTAGCAAGCATCGGACTGTCCACTGGTTTACATCCCAATAGACCACATTCAGTAAGCATATCAATAACATATTTCCGTTGAGACAGAAGGATCCCTTCTGGAGATCGAGATACTTCTATCCCAAGGAAGTAACGAAGCCGTCCAAGATCAGTAACTTGAAATTGAGTCTGCAGAAATGCTTTTAGTTCAGAAATTCCGGTGTTATCATCTCCAGTAATAATAATGTCATCTACATAGACCACCAATATGATACGTCGATTATCGTGGTGTCTAAAAAAACACAGAATAATCCTGGGAACTACGGGTCATACCAAACTCCTGGAGAACATCTGAAAAACGTCCAAACCATGCTCTAGGAGATTGTTTAAGACCATATAATGAACGCCTCAATCGGCATACCTTTGTCACCTCCTCCTCATTAACAAACCCAGGAGGTTGTTCCATGTACACCTCCTCCTCAAGAATGCCATTAAGAAAGGCGTTCTTGACATCCAACTGATGAAGCGGCCAATGATTGATGGCAGCTAAAGCGATACAAATACGAACTGATGGCATTTTAGCCACCGGGGAAAATGTCTCGTCATAATCAACCCCATGGGTTTGTGAATAACCCTTTGCAACTAATCGGGATTTCAAGCGATATAGAGAACCATCAGGATTAACTTTCACAGTGAAGACCCACTTACAACCCACTTTGCGCTTTCCATGGGGAAGGGGTTCCAAATCCCAAGTGTGATTCTTCTGTAAGGCATCCATCTCTTCCTGCATTGCCTTGAACCATCCCGGGTGATTAAGGGCCTCAGTCACATTTCTGGGAACATGGTGGCTATCAATAGCTGTGGTGTAGGCACATGACTCTGAAGAGAGGTGAGTATAGGCAAGGTAATCATGAATGAGATATCTGGTGCGAGTCCGTGTGCCTTTTTGGAAGGCAATCGGAATATCGGGGAGATGAGCACCGGGTGGGTCATAAGGCTCAATATGTGGAGATAGAGGTGTAGTAGGGACATGGTCGAGAGAAACATCAATAGGCGAGGATAAGGGCGTATCAGGTGGTGGAACGGCAGACGTACCAGAAGCATCATGCACAGGTAGGCTCTCTTGGGTCTCAGACACTTGTCGTTGGCGTTGTCGAACATACACATTTGTGAAACGAGTATCAGTCGGGACTGTTGGTATCAACACAGGAGGCTGCAAGACTTGAGGACCAAAAGAATCAGAAGGATCAGTGACAAGATCTATGGACTCGGAATCACTGGTGATAAATTTACCATAGAAGGGACTGGACTCGTTGAATGTGACATCAGCAGAGGTAAAATACCTACGTAGGTTAGGACTATAACAACGATAACCTTTTTGAACACGAGAATACCCAAGGAACACACACTTGATAGCGCGTGATGTAAGTTTATTTTGTCCCGGACGATGATCATGAACATAAGAAACACAACCGAAGATTCTTGGAGCTAAAGGGAAAGGAGTGCCTTTTGGAAATAGGATGGAGAAAGGTGTATGTCCTTGAAGGATGGAAGAAGGCATACGGTTAATGAGGTAATTAGCTGTAAGAACTGCATCGCCCCAAAAACTTTGTGGAACATTATAATGAATCATCATAGTGCGAGCCACATCCAACAAATGACGGTTCTTTCGTTCAGCAATGCCATTCTGTTGGGGTGTATAGGCACATGATGATTCATGTATAATACCATGCTCAGATAAATACTTTGTAAAATCATAGGAAAAGTATTCCTTTGCATTATCAGATCTCAAGGTTTTAATGGAGACATCAAATTGGGTTTTGACATAAGCGAAAAATTCACAAAAGACGGAAAATATTTCATTACGTGACTTTAGCAAGTAAACCCATGTCGCACGAGAAAAGTCATCAACAAATGTAACAAAATATTTAAATCCATTAGTAGACTTTACGGGACAAGGTCCCCATACATCCGAATGAATTAACTTAAATAAAGAAACAACCCTACTAGACTCTCTAAGGGGATAAGAACAACGAGTATGTTTACCTAACTGACATGACTCACAAACTAACTCTTGAACAGATGACAACTCGGGTTTCAATTGTTTCAGAACAGACAAAGAGGGGTGGCCTAGTCGATAGTGAGCCTCCCTGATACTGGAATCACAAAGATGTCTGCTGCAGATCGCAACCCAGACAAACGATAGAGTCCCTGAGATTCAAAACCTGTGCCAATCAACTGGTTCGTCCCCAATTCCTGAAAGATACAATGTGTTGGAAAAAAGGTTACTGAACAGTTATGCATTTTTGTAATTTGGCTAACAGAGATTAGACTATCTGGAAAGGTGGGAACATAAAGGACAGATGACAGGTTTAGTTTTGACAAGTTGCTAGTGGAACCTATGCCCATAATCGGACACGAGGATCCATTAGCAAGTCGAACTGGTATATCAGTATTGAGATTGGATATAAGTTCTTTGTTCCCAGTCATATGATTTGTGGCTCCTGAATCAATAATCCAAGATGGTGAGCATGCTGAAAAACAGGTAGGAGATATACCTGACTGTGCTATGCTAGCACGAGGAGTAGAGGAAACTTGACTAGAAGGCCCACGCTGGAATCGAGAAACATCTTCCTCATGGAAGGTGTTAGTGGGGGTGGTGTTATCTGCAGATGCTACCTGGGCTCTGAAAGGACGAGGTGGCGGTTGAGATCCAGGGCCATGAGTAGGACGATTCGGGCAGTTATACTTAGTGTGCCCAAACTCCTTGCAATAAAAGCATTGGATCTTCTTCTTATACCCTTCCTTACCAATATGTCTTGTACTCGAAGAGGCAAAAGTAGATACATCAGTCCCGGATGGCTGTGACGGAATGTGATCCGAGTACATTTCGCGGGCAAGATGATATGTCGATGCCAATGATTGAGATGCTAAGTGACTAAGTAGTAACGGAGGAACACTGGAATATTTAGCCGACAATCCCGAAATGAACGTCATCACATCCATTTTTGCTAACCGCTCCTCCTGAACTTTAACATCTGGAGTGACGGAAAAGAACTCGAAGTTCTTCAGAAAGCTTTGATAATCTAGTATAGTACTCTGTAAGATCTGAGTCACCTTGCTCACATCTGAAGTAGGAACCAAACACGGAGTAAGTATGAGACAAGGGTTCTTTGGCGGAAAAAGAAGACTCCAAGTGGTTCCACATCTTCTTTGTGGTAGGATAGTTCTGAGCAATGCTTAGGACTTGTGGTTCCATTGCATTCCATAGGGCCATTCGGATACCACTATCATCAAGCTTCCATTCCCGGGTTTTAGTTTCCGGAGAGTCCTTGTGTAAGTACTCATCATTGTCCAAACTTTCGAGACCGGTTTGGACGAACATACTCCATTGAGCCCAATTGGTAGAATTAAGTTTAACTGGAATTTTTAACACGGCAGAAAAATTGATAATACCCGGAACAGGAAAGTCATTAGATACCTGTGTTTTGTTTGAGCCTGAGTTTGTTTTATCAGTAGGTGCGGCCATTGGAGAGGCTGAGTTTGTTTCTATAAACAAAAAATGGAAATAGTTTCCTCACAATAATGTTTCCCTAGTATAAAAGGGTGAAACTACTTTATGGAAATAAAGCAAGGGAACAAACCAAGGGAAACCAGAGAGGGGTTTTAGTCTGGATCTGGAAAAGGAGAAGACAACAGCCACAAGTGCAAATCTAGGAACTCAGGGTGGTGGCGATGGTTTCAGGCGAGGAGGCCGCCGCCGGCGACGGCGGTTTCAGGCGAGAGAGGTGGCGGCGGCGGTTTCAGGTGAGGAGGGCGGCGGCAGCGGCGACTGTTTCAGGCATGGAGGGCGGCAGCGACGGCGACGGTTTCAGGAAAGAACGGCGGCGGCGGCGATGGTTTCAGGCTAAAACGGCGGTGGCGGCGAGGGTTTATGCAGGGTCCGACGGCGGCTAGGGTTTACATGGGTTTTCTGACGGCGGCTAGGGTTTACATGGGTGTTCTGACGGCGGCTAGGGTTCCGGCGACGGTGACTAGGGTTCCGGTGACAGCTAACTCTCCTTCAGCTTTGATACCATGTTTTTTCTCAACTATGGTCAGTCATTTTCTTATTTACTTCAAAGAGGGATTACAAAGTATTTATATAACCACAATCATCCTAAAAAAGGTAATACTAACACTACTAGCAAGAAAGATAAACTAAGGTTTACTCTATTTAACAGTAGGTTCACTAATGAACTATGGAGCTGCTTTTCAATAACTCTTCAAATCAATTGTCCATTTCAAATAGATTTGGACCGTTAGGAAATATGACAGTAGTGGATAACTTGGGTAGTGCTTATCAGATAACAAGATTTCAAATAAAGAGCAAGATTTATTATTGGAGCAAGATTCGAGACATGTTGAAGACATTTGGATTCTGGATTGGATTTTGGATTTTGGTGGGTCTTTGTATCTTTTGGCTTATTGATACTTGGTCGGTATCGTAACCAAGTTTCTTTGTTTTGTCATTTGAATTTTTTTTCTGTTTTTTATGTAACTCTTTTTCTTTCTATATGTTGTCAGAGGTTTCGTCCTCTTTTCAAAATAATAATAGTATTACATATATATTACACGTGATAAGAGTTGGAGGTAAATGTTGTAGCAATTGAGTTTGTGTGTGTGTGTGTGTGATCATACTAAATATTGAATTATGATTAACATGCTTGGTGCACCAATCGTTCCTTTCAAATTCCAAATTTTCACAAAATGGGAAGCTTATATAAAATCAACAAGATGCATCGAATGTGAGGTTGGTCAACAAGGTTCTACATCAAAAAAAAAAGTGTGTAGATGAGTCGGTGGTCGGTGGGGGAGGAAAACTCCGACAGGGAAGAAGAACAAAACCTATATATATATATATATACACACACATGCAGGGTCGGCCCTGATTTTTTAGAGGCTCCATGCGTGCAAGAACATAAATGTGGCCCTAATATCTTTTTTCAGTTGTATTATCCACTTTTTTTTTATTACTTTACAAAATAAATCCTTAAAGCGTGGAAACATAAAATATATAAAAATAGGGTTCAAATAAAAAATAAAATTGACATTCACATCATTAAAATAATTTTCAAAAATCTTCAACAATTAATCTCTTGATAAGAATAAAATTAATTAATAACAAAATTTATTTAATCACACAATAATGTATAATATACAACCCAAATATTTGAATACCCCAATAGTGAATATAGGGGGTCCTTTTTTTTCAATAATATATTGAAATTACTACATACATTTTTCAAATCAAGACAAATAGTTTGACATTACAATTTTCTGAACACCGATCTTTTAGTATTGTTAGAAACAAAATCATCTATGATATTTTCATAATCAAGATTTATAAAAAACTCATTTTCAGATATCTGTTTGATAATTAATCGATCGATGACACCTCTTTGACTTTGAACAAATTGTTCAACTTTTTTTTTCCAAGTTTACAATGACTCGATTCAAAATTTTCAGTTAAAGACATGTTATTTTATATGAAACCAACCTTATTGATGTAAATAAAAACATATATCAACAATAAAATTATAGAAGAAAACTATAAGAAAAAGATAAAAGAAATAAGAAAAAACATTAATATAAATTTTAAGATTTAAATGAATATCTTAATAAAAGAACCGGAGGAAATAAATAATTGAGAAAATTAATAAGTGATAACTTGAAGAGAGTTGGATGGTCAATAGACGCGGTAAAGTTACAAAAAACGGGGAATTGGAAATATTAAAAAAAATAACCCTACAATTCCATATGAATTAAAAATTTAAAAATTTGAATTAGAAAAAACCCTAGAGAAAGTAGAGGGGAGTAATATTGGAAAATCTTGAAATATCTTACAATACTATGAAAATAAAATAGAAAAAAACTAAATGCAAGGAGAAAGACTTGAACCATCGTCTTACTTACATCATACATATACTAACCAACCAAGCAAGACTAGAACTTGGTTTCTTTATTTACCTTTGTAGATATATAACTACTTACGTTATATATATACAAATTGTGTACCCGCACAATACAGTGGGATGCAAATTAAGATGGTAGTTAGAAAATGGATGTAATTGGGGCCGGTGCGTGGCAAATAGAACGATTCATCTAACAAGGGAAAGAATGCCTTGACCAAAACCATCCTATCAATCTGCTTTCGCCGCTAACCTAACTTTTTCAATTAGTCCATCATCCTTGGCTATTTTTCGCAGGAAAAAAACGATATCGTTCATGAAAAGATGGATAAGAACCACATGTATTACAAATATGAAATCAGACTCATAAATTTTTTTATGATCCAAATTGACAAAAATGAATAAGAAAAAGCTTACCCATGGCAAATTTAATACTTGACTTTGAGAATGAAAAACTGGATATATATATATATATATATAATAAGATGTAATGAAGGGTCGTGTATTAGATTTCTAGTTTGGCATACAGCATATATGGCAAGTTTCAAAAGATATAAAAAAAGGGGGTTGCTTTCTACAAAAACTAATGGGCATAATGCTTTTCTATTTCAACAAGTCATCATGAACCATTAACATAAAACATCAAAATAAACCTAAATCAAAATCTATTCTATTCATCAAGAGTCACCATCTCCACCTCTTCAGGGAACAACCATCATCAATGATATCATTTGACTCTCCTTCCTGTATATCAACCTATAGATATCAAAATGGTTATTGATCATGTGATCATAACACAAAATCAACTAAATCTTGCTTAATATCTTATTATATCTCCATGAAAAGAACAAAAAAAATTGAAGCAAAACCTGTTTATGGGTTCCTTTAGGCAACTGAGATCAATCAACGCATGTCAGCAGAAGGATACCTAAAATCTGAGGAAGCCAAGGCAACTGAAGCTGCAATAAAAGCTATAGTGGAGATTGAAAAACAGCCATAGAGACTGCACAAACGGCTAAACGTACTGCAGAACTGGAAACCCAAAAGAGAAAAAAGGCGGAACTCAAAGCCGAAAAGAAGAAATTATGGTTACTTTAACCCAATCTACCATTCAATACAGTATCAAAGACATTGAAATAGCCACAGATTACTTGTATAATTCCTTATAAATTGGCCAAGGAGGATATCGACCAGTTTTTAAAGCTTATCTTGATCACGTTGCCGTTGCCAATAAGGTCTTAAGACCAAAATCAGTTCCAACCCACACAATCATCTATTTATTCTAGATGGCATGTGATAGTCCAATATCTCAAGAGTCACTTGGGAAACGATTATGGCGTGCATGCCAGCAGGTCTTGGGAAGATAATTTTCTGAGAGATTTTAAGACTTGTTGCATAAAAAGATAGCATCTTATGAGTATGATCAAAACCAATAAACAGATGTTGTGTCATTGTAGAGGGAAAAGCATGGCTCCTAAAATGGCATACGCTTCATAGTTTAGGTACTCTGTAACACTAATAGTCTTCACCAAAGTCCAGTTATCAGCAGTTCCAAGAATCAAAATCAAACTTAATGAGGAAACAATGTCAAAGGTGTTTGCAGAGTTTATGTATGAGAATATGCAACATAGAAGATGCATAAGCAAGAGAAGTGCAATGTGAGATATTCTCTGCTGTTGGGTGAGGAGACAGAAATAGAAACAACCAATTGTTTAACTGAGCAGATGAGGTTCAGAAATCCATCACATTCTGAATATCTGCAGATAGCAATAATCACAGAGAAACAGTTGTCAACTGTCCAGTTCTGATTTGGATATGACAAAAACAGAGCAAATAACCACATAATTTGAATGAAGCACTGTCAGGTTTGTGCAGGTTCTGAATGTTAAACATGGTTTATATCTAAATCGATCAAACTTAAAACATGTACCCGAATAAAGAGTATGAATCAAATCCAAAAATAAATGGATCAAACGGATGAACAACTAAAAGAAAGTAAACATCTACCAGAATCGTATTAATGTGTTAAAGTTCAACCTGATAGAAGGGAGGGGGGATTTGAGCTGGAGAAGATTAAGAGGCTATGGTGGTTTAACCCCCTCGTAAATTGATCGACCTCTAGAGGCGGGAAATGAATCTTGGGAGCTGGAATATGCATTTTGGGAAAAACCAGTTCAAGTCAGCATTGTTATAATAGAAAAAAAAATGACATTTTCTTTTCTAAAATGCTCCAACAGCATTGCTATAATGTTTTCTATTTTAGAGAATTAAGGAAAAATCTCTAAATATAGAGAAATCTCTAAAGTAGGAGAGATAACCAACATTCAACCAATCAAATTTTTTTGAAGTTAAATGTATAGTAGAGAGAAATAATATCTTAATAATTTAATTAGTGATTGATTCTCTAAAATAGCAAAAGTGTTGAAGATGGAAGAAAATGGTTTTAGAGATTTTGATCTTTTTTTCTCTAATTTAGAAAAATTATAGCAAATCTGTTGGACAACAGATGCTCTAACATAATTGTAATTTAGAGTCTTGCTTGGTAAGGTTGACTTTAAGATTTTATGCTTTATGCATGTAAGATTGTTTTTAACATTTTTCCTAAATTTTATTTATAAGTTAGTATAAATATAAATATATAGATATAGATAAATCGGAGGCCTCAAAAAATCAGAGGCCCTGTGTGGCGGCACCACCGGCCCCTAGAGCCACCCCTGCGCACATGTATGTAGGGGCCTTCTTTTAGTAACCACAAATATTTTGTATGTAGGGGCCTTCTTTTAGTAACCACAAATATTTTGAGAATCGTAAGGTCTATTGTAGACCATAAATTGAATTTCTGAATAATAAAATAAATGAAAATTGTAATTAAAAATTATGTTTCCATATAACATACTGGATTTTAGTTAGTTGGACATTTTGACTATTTATCAAAAATAAAATAAAAATCTTTTTCTTTTTAAAGGATAAACACGATTAATAAACATCACAACAGATACAAACCGTTTTTAGGGTTTTGCAATTTATTGTAGACGGCATATTGAAATCGAGAGGTTGAAGACGAAAAGTGATACGATAAAAGATGGTGCACAAGGTGCATAGAATATTTTCACAATGTGTACTAAATATTTTCACCATACAAATTACCTGTTATAAATACATATTAATTATCACAATGTGCACAAAATATTTTCACCATACAGATTACTGTTATAAATACATCAATTTACATTAACTGCTATTACAATATGCACAAAATATTTTCACCATACAGATTACTGCTATAAATACATCAATTTACATTAACTGCTATTACAATATGCACAAAATATTTTCACCATACAGATTACCTGTTATAAATACATATCAATGATCACAATGTCCACAAAATATTTTCACCGTACATCTTTTTATGCTTTTCACAACCAAATTTGAATTTTCATTTGTGCATCACTCTAAATTTCGGTTATTTATTATGTCAAATGAATAAAATTGGAGGGTGTGTTTTTAATTTTAGAATCTAAATTATGGTAGGATCTTTATTCTTGATGGAAATTAAAAAAGATTTTTATAAATTTATTATTATAGTAATGGAATAATAATAATTTTGGAAGTGATTTAAATTAAGGACTCGAATTGTAATATTTTCAATGAGCGGGGGTGAGTTTTGACGTTCGGTAAAAGTCGGTATGGAAGGGATTCATGACATTAATGATGGTTATCATAATCTGAATCCTTCCTTAACCGTAGGAGAAACCGGGCTATTTAAAGGAGGCTAAATCACACCTCTTGGGTTTTCGATTCACCACACGTGAGAGAGAGAGAGAGTAATAAAAACGTTTTTCTTCAAGTCTCGGAGAATAAAAGAAGGCACGTGTCAAACGGTGAAGGTTTCGATCCCGTTTCGGTGTCGGTTCATCGGGTTAAGGTATGTGACACTCTAAACTCGAATATATACATGTAGGGACGTTAGAATTAATACATAAAACGTTCATAACAGTTTCGAAGTCCAATGGGTGGTCGGAAGGCTGCCAAGTCAACCGGAAAGCCCAAAAAACCATTTTCGGTAAGAACCGAAACTTTAAACACGAAAATCTCACTCATATCTCAACTATTTTGGGTGATTTTTATTCCTATTAGTTAGAAAATTTAATATCTTGAATTTAGGAAAAAAAAAATCGACGAAAACAGACAAGAAACAAGGCCAAACGAGTCAAAACAAGTTTTGACCGGAAAATAGGGGCGGTCGCCGGAAAAACGACGTTCGCCAGCGACGGCGGCGTATTCCGGCGACAGTTCCGGCAGAAGAAGGGTTGGGCTATGGATGTTGAGCTGTCTTTGAGGTTGGGCCTGATCTGAGGCCCATCAGACTTAAAATGTACTTGGACTTTTTGCACTTGGGTCCATAATTCTTATTGGATTATTATTTGGGGGTCCAATAAATTTATTATGGTTTAAATTTCTAATGTTATAAATCAAAAATATTAATTTATTCAACAATATAGTAATTAATTAATTAAAATTAAAATTGACAATTTAATTAATTTGGGAGTTTTCAAGTGTATTATTAAGAATCCTATGGTGCCGAATTTATAAATAACTAACGCACTAATTTATAATATTAATTAGATATTAATTAGGCGTTAGGGATAAATAAGGGAGAAAGATAAACGTTACCGAGGTTGATTGATAGTGGACTTTTGTTGACTTTCCGGAAAAAGATTAAACATTTAGAGTGCTATTTTGCATAAATTGTAGGTTACCACTTGGAGCGGAGTTTTAGCAAACCTATGATTTCAGGTGAGTCTTTCACGAGATTTCACAAGGGATGTATACATATGTATGAAATGTATTTTTACACATATGGTGTGGATGTTTATATGTTAATTGATGAGATGATATTATTGCATGCTTATTTCAATTTGGTGATTTACATGCATGTGGTTAAATTATGGTGTAGCATGCTACTTACGTTATATTTATATACATTGCATGCAAAAAGGTTTGGGGTATGGGATATCGGCTCGATGTGTCACACTTTGGGGAGGCACGACCCGAAATGGGCGGTGGTTCCTTGTGGACTTACACACCCAGAGAGTGTCTATGACATGGCAGGTCCCTACCTAACAGAGAGGAGTTAAGAGATCTCATTGGGGTGCATATATTTGGTGAAATTGCATGTCATATTTATTTGATTTTTATATGCGATTGAATGTGTGTTGAATGACCGCACGTAAACCGTGAACTCACTGAGCTTTTAGCTAACTATAGTATACATCTTAGGATCGGGAGGTTCAGGGATCGACAAGGGCAAAGGACACGCTTGAGGCTCTTAATGTTATTTTATTTTATTTAGCGTACGATTACTTTATTTTGGAGTTTGTCTTGGTTTGGATTTTAGTGGCCGGTATGGGACGGGTTATCTTTTAAGCTGTATTTTTGATTTGATGTTTAGACTTCCGTTGTAAACACTTTTAGTTATTAATTGGAGTATTTATTGGAGTATTTTGATGAAGTGGCATTTCATTTAAAAGATGGGCTGTTACAAGTTGGTATCAGAGCCTTAGTTTAAGAGAACTAGGTTAATATCTCCTTTAGCCTAAGCTTAAACTTGTGAGGTACTTTAGAATCATATGTAGGCTTAATTATGTTAGCATTACGTTTGATTTTATCGAGGATCGACGGAGTGTTTTCCTTGTGGTTTTGTAGGAAAATGGTTTATACTATTCGCACTTACTCTATTAATCGTGGGAGAGGACGCGGACATGGACACAAACGTGGGTGCGGAGCGCACGGATGGAGGGTGCCCGGTCTAGGTCCACATCGTGAGAGTGTTGACAGTCGCCACTCTAGCGAGACATCTAGTCAGAATCGCATCCCCGTAGGCAATCTTTCGCCATCTGTAAGGAGCAACCCAACTCAGAGTTCGGGACGTGAAAGGTCCCCGGTAGCGCCTCTTCCCTCACGAGCTGGGTTAGAAGAGAAGATAGAGTCCCTCCAAAGGATCGAGGAGGAGTTGAAGAATCAACTAGCCTACATTAAATGGGATAGCTATAGGACGACGAGAATGCTCCACAAGTTGCAGGTGGCAAGTGTTAGGAAGGGAGCAGAGATGGAGACTTTGCTATAAGTGAGGGATACCTTGCGGGGAGAAAGGGATCTTCTGAGGACGGTACTGGTGCAAGAGAAGAGGATCGCCACCCGTTTCTGGCGTGCTCGGGTGCGAGATATGACGAGATTATTTAAAAAGGTGACTAACGAGTATACATGTGTCGTAAAGGGATATTTTACTTCTTGGATCCACAGTTAAGGGATGGGCCCCGAAGCAAAAGTGCTATGGAGCTTCAAACCCTCGGTGACTTTTGCTCAATATATCAAAGGCCCCTACCTCCCCATCGGGCTTTAGAGATGCGATCGTTATCAAGAGAGAGATTTTGAAGTTTAATTTTATTTCTAGATAATTTTGGTTAAGAATTTTCTATTAATTATATTGGTATTGGAGAATATGTGTTAGGAGTAATTCAAAGGGCATTAAGAACCTTAAATTTTGGTTAAACTTTATAACTATTATGTAATGATTCTCTCTTGATTCGGAATAATAGTATGAATTTTAAATACAATGTGTTGTATTATTTAGTGCTTGAATTATTATATGCATGTGTGTTTTCTATACTCATGAATAAATAACTTGGCGAGTAATATTAGAACACTATAGTAACGATGTCATATTTATATCAGAATGGTTTCACGTGGCTTATTGAGAACTACCACGATTGGGAGGGCCAAGGCCTCGGCCTCGACCTCGTCCTCGGCCTCGACCTCGTCCTGCTAAGGGCATGTCACCCGCGCCCCTCCCAATCGTGGCAGTTCTCAATGAGCCACGTGAAACCATTCTGATATAAATATGACATTGTTACTATAGTGGTTCTAATATCACTCGGCATTCATGAGTATAGAAAACACACATGCATATAATAATTCAAGCACTAAATAATGCAACACATTTCATTTAAAATTCATATTTTTATTCCGTATCAAGAGAGAATCATTACATAATAGTTATAAAGTTTAACCAAAATTTAGGGCTCTTAATGCCCTTTGAATTACTCCTAACACCTATTCTCCAATACCAATATAATTAATAGAAAAATTTTAACCAAAATTATCTAGAAATAAAATTAAACTTCAAAATCTCTCTCTTGATAACGATCGCATCTCTAAAGCTTGATGGTGGAGGTAGGGTTCTCTGATATATTGAGCAAAAGTCACCGAGGGTTTGAAGCTCCATAGCACTTTTGCTTCAGGGTCATCCCATAACTGTGGATCCAAGAAGTAAAATATCCTTTTACTACACCTACATGCTCCTTAGTCACCTTTTTAAAGAATCTCGTCCTATCCGGCACCCGAGCGCACCAGGAACCGGGGCGATCCTCTTCTCTTGCACAAGTACTGTCCTCAAAGATCCATTTCTCCTCGCAAGGTATTCCTCTCTTCTAGCAAAGTCTTCCTCTCCGCTCCCTTCCTAACACTTGCCACCTGCAAGTTGTAGAGCATTCTCGTCGTCCTATCGCTATCCCATTTAGTGTAGGCTAGCTGATTCTTTAATTCCTCCTCGACCCTTTGGAGAGACTCTATCTTCTCTTCCAACTCAGCTCGTGTGGTAAGAGGCGCTACCGAGGACCTTTCACGTCCCGAACTCCGAGTTGGGGATCTCCTTACAGATGGCGAACGATTGCATACAGGGGTACAATTCTAACTAGATGTCGCGCTAAAGTGGCTCTCACGATGTGGACCTAGACCGGGCACCCTCCATCCGTGCGCTCTGCACCCATGTTTGTGTCCGTGTCCGCGTCCTCTCCCACGGTTAATAGAGTTAGTGCGAATAGTATGAACCATTTTCCTACAAAACCACAAGGAAAACACTCTGTCTATCCTCGATAAAATCAAACTTAATGCTAACATAATTAAGCATACATATGATTCTAAAGCACCTCATAAGTTTAAGCTTAGGCTAAAGGAGATATTAACCTAGTTCTTTTAAACTAAGGCTCTGATACTAACTTGTAAGACCCCATTTTTTTAAAATGAAGTGCCACATCATCATAATACTCCAATAAATACTCCTATTAAAAACTAAAAGCGTTTACAGCGGAAGTCTAAACATCAAATTAAAAATACAGCTTAAAATATAACCTGTCCCATACCGGACTACTAAAATCCAAACCAAGACAAACTTCAAAATAAAGTAATCGTACGCTAAATAAAATAACATTAAGAGCCTCAAACGCGTCCTTTGCGCTTGTCGATCCCTGAACCTCCCGATCCTGAGATGTATACTATAGTCAGCTAAAAGCTCAGCGAGTTCACGGTATACGTGCGGTCATTCAACACACATTCAATCACATATAAACATCAAATAAATATGACATGCAATTTCACCAATTATATGCACCCCAATGAGATCTCTTGACTCCTCTTTGTTAGGTAGGGACCTGTCATGTCAAAGACATTCCCTGCGCGTGTAAGTCCACAAGGAACTACCGCCCCGTTTCGGGTCGTGCCTCCCCAAAGTGTGACACATGGAGCTGATATCCCATACCCAAACCCTTTTGCATGCAATTTATATAATATAACGTAAGTACCATGCTACAACATAATTTTATCTTTATTATTTGTAATGTTTTTATGTTAAAATATGTGTTAACGACGTGTTCTAATTAAATATGTTATGTTGTAATTTGACTATTAAATTAGTTTTTAAAATTAGTTAGACGAATTTAAATTGAATTTAAAACTTAAAAGATAAATATAATTTTAGTTTATTAAATTGGTATTAGATAATTAGACAACAAATAAAATAATCTAAAAAATTGAAGGGGCCAATTTATAATTATTAAAAGTTCAAAAAAAAATAGATAGTAGTAAATAGTACAATTCTTTGTTACGGAGAGTGAAATAGAGAATTTATTGGAGATGGTCTAAGTTAGAGGTGATCATTTACGGGCTTGGGTTGGGCCCGGCCTAACATAAATTGTTTGTCCAACATGCCTAATATAGCAAATCCAAGCCCATTTTTGCGGCTTATGGACTTGTCCGTACCCGCCTTCTAAACAGGTCGAGCTTACCCACGGGCTAACAGGCTTATTTTTTTTAACATTTTGAAAAAGAACTTATAGAAATCATTTAAATTACATATTTTCTTTCCAATATAAAATAAGACGTAAAAGATATCAATGTGAATAACATACGAAAAAAAATTAGTTTCACACTATATGGAGTATGAACATTTTCTCTTTAAATTTATCAACTTTCAAAGTTCGGATTTTTTCAATAACAAACCTAATATTTCAAATCGAGATTCTAGACGTACTATATAAAATACCATATATTATACTTGGTGACATTTGGTACTCTAGTAGAGGAAAATCCAACCCAAAGCCACTTCTAAATCTTTTTGATAAAAAACAATAAATCTTTAATTATATATAATTTAAACATCTATGAAAATATAACGGGCCGGAATTCTTTTTCTCATTGCCCAAGCCCGTCCATTAATTTTAGCGGTCCAGTCCAAACCCGCCCATTTTTCAAGAATTATTGTCCAAACCCGTTTTTTAACGGGTCTAGCGGGCCGTACCGCCCATGAACAGCTCTAGTTTATGTGATTGGGGATCTAGCCATAAAAAAATGTATACAAGAGGGACTAAATTTATAGTTAATTGAGTGGGTGCTCACGGGTTGGGTTGATCGGGTCGGAGACATTTCAACAACCGAACCTAATGCTTGCGGTTTGAAAAATCTCAACTCAACCCAACCCAACGCAACCCAATTCGTACTGGTTCATCGTGTTGATAGTATGGTACAACAAAATATTCTCCTATAAAAAAATCATCTCATTGTTACAACTTATATATACTTCTTAAATCTTAAATAATTTTTTCAATATATATATATATATATATGTGTGTGTTCACAGAGTTACTGATATATACAAAGGAATTATATAGAGTTACGGATATATGTATATGAAGAGGGTGTGTGCTGTGTGTAATCGTTTAACTTAAATATTAATAGAGAATCAACAATCATATTAAATATGGAAGATATAAATAGATACAGGGTTCATCAGATTAGGTTGGGTTCAAATAAAAGTAACCCGATATCAACCTAATATCTACGGTTTAAAAATCTGATGAAAGGTTGATCGGAAGTTGTAAGAAGCCATCTACCTCCGTAGTTTTTACCGGTGACCAAACCTGCCAAAGTCATCAAGTTTAAGGTTATGAAATGCATGTCTTATCTTGTCTTGAACGAGGGTGGGGGAGATTGCAAGAAATCTGGAGAGAACATCGGCGGGAGAAGAGGAAGAGAAAGCATCAGCCATTAAGATCACACTGAGTGCTGTCAAAACCCTTTTTTTTACCAAGGAAACTAAGAGAGGGAACGAGGAAGGTCAAAAAGCTTAATATCACTTTAGGACTATATATATTAATGAACTAGAGCTTTATATTGGACACTTTCATAACCCACCATTTTCTTGGTCCATAGGCTAATTTCATCTTATTAAATACATTTACTGGCTACTCTTTTTGCAGGAAGAAGGTCTCAAAGTGTTTGAGATACCTTGTTATGAAGTAAGTTTCTATATATAATATCATTCATCTGTCATCGAAATGAATGGTTAGTTGTTAGTGTAGCAGTCACTCAGATCTTTAAAGAAATGGTTGTATTGTATGAAAATATCTCATCTTTTTTCAATTCATACTATCATATAATAAGATATTATACAATTAAATTATTGAAATTTGTGAAAAGAAAATCAATTCTACGTCCTACCATTAGAAATTAGATGTGTGTAAATACTTTTCACCTTTGAAACAGACTGTATGCGGTCTCGCACATGCCCGGGATGAAATCAAGAAGGCATTGGATATCATTTGGCCAAAGTTTCACTTGGATTTGGTTCAAGTTTGGATTGCTTATAAGGATGAGAAACATGTGGTCTTTTCATCTTCTTTGGAGGACACTCAAACAAAACGAATGTTAGGAATCAAATTGATAGATCGTTCTAATGATAGTGATTCATACGACGATGATTATGTTTTTGAATCTTTTCTAGATTATAGTTGTTTATGCTATAAGCTTCCATTGAAAATGGGGGAAGGACTTATTGGGAGAACACTTCAAAGCCATAAACCACGATTCTTAAAAAAGGTGTCGAAGTTGAGTGATAACCAACCACTGATGATGGTTCGTCACGATTATTTTGAGGGTGAACATTTTGAATGTAGTTGTTTTGTGATATGCTTGAGGAGCACAAAGACTAGTGATTTAGACTATGTTTTTGAATTCATATGGCAAGAAGTTCCGAACTATGTTAACTTGTTAGAGTCACTATTGTTGTCACTAAAGAGTTGTTTGCCCAATTTCAAATATGCCGCTGGTGGGGAACTTGGAGATGAATTATCTATTATAGATGTTGCGGATTCTACAAACACCAAAACCAAATTCTTTAAGATTTTCAAAGGAAACAAAACATCGTCGGCATCAAAGCATAGGCAACATTTAGGGATCATTTAGCAAACGCTTACCTATTCTCGTCCCGATCGGGAATCAGGGATTTTTTCTGGTTAATAATTTTTTTTCTATAGTATTTTATAAATGTCAGTTCGACGTTTAAGAAAAGTTTTATTCTTAAACTTTAATTAGCCAAATTATAATTGTTACATTTGTACTTTAGTAGTTCAAAATTGAATATATTAGTTACAATACTAATAAATGAAATTTTATACATCCACATTGTTACATCATTAAAACATTTCTATAAACAATTGAAGAAATACTATAATATGCTTTTACTTTATATTCTCTTCTTTCTCATCAACTATAAGTGTTCTAATCCATTTAAAATAAGGATACAACATTTCCTTGATATCTATGATGGAGGTTTTTGTTGAGCTTCTTGTTGGGTTTTTATCACTTGAAACAAAGATTCATGTCCGATTACAAGATCTTATAAGAAACCGGTCGCTTAAACAAAAAACCAAGTTCTAGTCTAAATTCTTGTTTCTTTTACGTTTTATTTTAATAAATCTGTAAAACATGTTATAAAATATATAAGTTAGAACTGATATAAAAATTTAAACTAATAAGTATAAAATATTAACGAATTTCGTTTCATCTTTTGTTTTTTGTAACTTCTTATATAATTTAACAGTTGTTTAGAGGGATGGACCAATTTCGATTGTTTTTTGTTTACCATAAGATCGATGTTTGACAGTTGCTGAATGATTTGGTACAAAATGATTAACTGGTCAGAATGATTATGAAACTCTTATGATATAGTGCAAACTGAAATAAGTATTTGATAATTGTTCAAAATGAAATGAGGGCTTTGAATGGTTAAGGAAGGTCGGAGATACATAATAATTGGAATCACTAAAAATCAAACTTATTTTTTTTACCAAACATGATTCACCTTTTAGTAATTTAGACGCAATGTCTTAGTGAAAAACAACCCTATAGAGACGCAGACTGTTAAAATATATATACCACATGGACCAAGTATGTAATTTACTATAGAAGGTAGAAGAAGGACCTTTTCTGTAATTTTCTACGATAGATTCTCTTTTATAAACTTTGTGCTGCTGTTTCTTTTTACTCAACCGGATCTGTAAATTGAGACCTAAATGGCTGTTCCCTCTAGATCCCTTGCAATCTCTCCATCGCTCGTTCAAGAGAAGATGAAAAGTGTATTTCATAACCTTCGTGATGATTTGATAGGGTTAATTCAGTTTTGGTCACCGGTAAAAACTACCGGCGGCAGATGGCTTCTTACAACTTCCGATCAACCTTTTGCCATAGATGAAACACACGATGGTGCCAAAAAATACAGGTTATGTTCTGTGAGGTATCAGTATAATATGGATGTGAATAACCTTGAAATTGAAGAGGACCCTAGCATCATAAATGGTGCACCGGCCACAGCATTCCTGAACAGAATGCCGGAGTTACTTCCAAACTCATTATGTCAAAAAGGGCATGATAGACCCTGCAAGAAATCTTTATGGTATGATGATCTTTTGTTTCCAATTATACTTGGCTTTACATATTTAGAATGATTATGATCTTTGTATACCATTTGCTTAAGTAATGTCCAAATAAGAAACATCTCTTCTTTCTTTATGTTGTTTTTACAGTTTCTTCGTCTGCATTGAAACGCAAGCGCAAGGATCAAAGTGAAACAATTGAAGAAGAAGATGAAGGAGCATTTCAAGACCCCTCGACCAGCAACAGAGAGATGTATTTGGATGAAAATACTGTGACCTTAAAAGCAGAGTATGCAGGTGATTTGATCAAGTTCAGTCTCCCAATCTCATCAGCAACAATTGTAGCTATTGAGAAGGAAATTGGCAAAGGGTTTGAGTTGAATACTGCTAATTATAAGCTCAAGTATCTTGACAGAGATGCCGATTGGATTTTATTAAAATCTGATGATGACATCAAGATATGTATAAAAGAACGGAGAAATTTAACTAGAATATTGTTCGACTACTCTTGCTACCACGACAACCATGTGATCCATCTCATGCCACTTGAATCAAATCGTTATGTATTGAGAAGCTCAACTTTGTCATGATTGTGTTTGTTTCTATCTAATTATATCCTCTAGAACAATGACCGACTTTGTGATGTAATATTGACTTTAAAAGACTTTGTAGTGAAATCGAGGATAAATCGCTAGTATTTAAGCATGTGTTGGCTCATAGAATACCTCCAGAAAATCTTTGAAATCACGCAGATTACACAGTGGACCTGCCTCTCTTCAAGAAGCAGCGGATTGACGGTTAATGACCCTCGTATGCAAAGCAAAAGAAAAATATGAAGCAGCATCGGAACACCTTGAAATTTGTCAATGATTGCCCATGGACAAGATAATGAAGTTGCTGCAATCGGCTTCTGCATAGGCAACATTAAATATTATAAAGATAATAAAATTGTCGTTTCCGTGTTCATACTCGCCTTAGTGCACTCCGCGCCACCTGACTCGTATTAGAAAACAACAAAAAATCCCTTTTAGAACTTGCATTATTTTCAATTACAGTTAAATGGACCGGTAATACTAAAATCACCAACAAATACTTGAGCATAATGATTGTATACTCTTGACCAAGTATTTTTTTGACACCAAAGATTGTGGTCTGCATGGGAGGTCGTCGTAAGAATAAGACAAGTGTGTCTTATCACTATCGGACACAAACCAAGTTCATAAGCCATATGCTTGCTTAATTACTCTAATGTTGCAACACAAACCAATATTTGGTTTGTGGATCTTCACGAGGGAATATCATTGGTTTGAAAGGGATTTTTAAACTAAGGCATTGTTTGACAAAAATAAGGTGACTCATAAGATACCTTATTTTTAGTGTAGTTGTTTGGATGACCATAAGTTAACTTATAAGATACCTTGTTGATAAGTTAATAAAAGTAAGATTTTGATAAGCTACCTTATAAAGCATAAGGTACCTTATTAGCTACTTTTGCCAAACATACCGTAAGTTCTCGTTTTACAAAAGCATTCATAAATACAATGCGAGATTGGTAGTGATAGGATAAGCTAAAAAATAGGGCATGGACTCCCTCCTATTTATAGGCTCCTTTACTTCTTCAAAGAAACTGTAGAGAGGAAAACAAAAAGATGTACAAAATACAAGGACCAAAACCCTAATTTACTCTTATCTCGTTTTAATGGCTGATTTAACCCCTCCCCCCAACCCCAAGGATCTTTACCCTTCTGATTGTGAACGTCAGTCTCTCCATCGATTCTTTTTCACTGTTTCAATTCCTTTAATTAATTGTTATTTTTTATCATCTATAACCTTCGTTTATTACACAGATGGTCCTCCAATTTCTCAACCCATTCAAGGCAAGATCAGATATGCATTTGATTTCGCCGATGTTAACCATTTTAAAGGCTTAATTCAGTTTTGGGCACCGGTAAAAACCGACGGCAGATGGATTCTTACAACTTTCGATCAACCTTTTCTTTTTAATGGATATAACGAAGGTTTCGAAAAATATAGGTTATGTTGTGTCAAGTATAAGTATAATATTGATGTGAATTATAAGGTTGAAATTGAAGTTGAAGAGGATCCTACCATCATAACTACCGGTGCATCCGCCACTGCATTTCGCAACCAAATGCCAGTGTTCATTGGGGATCCGATTAATCACCAGATGACTCCATTGGCGTCTTCTGCTTTGAAGAATTGTGGATCGTTTCATTCTATCGTGCTTCCTGTTTTTTATCCTTCTCTAAGTTGTTGTGTTGGTGTCATTGAGTGTTCTTCGAGCTTGTCTGATGATTTTCATCTTGTGTTCAATATATTGATCATTGCATTGGAGGTTTGTATTTCAGAGTTTTATTTTTTTATCTATTTCAACAATCTCAAAGCAATTTCATAGATCTCATTTAACCTCCTATAATTTTAGTGGGTGTTTGGGATTGCTTATTTGAAACAACTTATATTTTTCTCCCAAAAGTCCTTTTGAGCTTCCTACAAGTTAAAAAGGTTTTAAAAACTCCTTATTACCTGTTTGCCACCGGTATAAACTGTTTCCCTAACACTCAAAAGTGTTTATTACTGGAATAAGTAAAATAGTCAATAAGTTGTTTCTATAAGCAATCCCAAACACTCCCGAAACTAATTGAGGTACAAAAGTAAATGATATAAACAAATAACAATTAGTCTTAACATAGATTTTAGTAAAATGTATATGATTCTAGGACAATGTCAACGAAATAGGGCTCTATATGTTTCTTGCTGAAAACTTCCATAAAATCATCATTTTTGTTGTCCTTAACCTAGTTTTATCTCTCTATTGAAGACATTTAATCTAACTTGCTACTTGTCTTTTCAGAAAGCGGGTCTCAAAACGTTTCATGCACAAGAACGTCTACCATTCAAAGTAAGTTTCTAAAAGAACTCTTATATGTATAATGTAATTCTTTGTAGTTGAAATAAATGGTTACTACTTACTAGTTAGTGCCACAGTCAACCAAATCTTGAATGAGATACTTGTATCATATATTCATATAAAAAGATGTTGTACAACTACTGAAATTTGTGAATTTTTCCCCATTTGTATCATTAGTAAATGGATGTGTAATTAATTACTTTATACCCATGAAACAGACTATATGCAGTCTCCAAAACGCCAAGAATGAAATTGACGACGCATTAAAAACCATTGGGGAGACGCATTCTTTACCTTTTTCTCAGGTGTGGATTCCTTATGAGGATGAAAATCAAGTGGCCTTTTCATCTTCTTTGCAGAACAGTGTAACAAAACAAACGTTATGGCTCAAATTGAGTGGTCATAGTTGTGATACTAATTTAGACGATGAAGATTTTGAATATTTGAAAGATTATGTTACTGCTTGTTATCGGCTTCCTTTGAAAATGGAAGACGGGCTTGCTGGAAAGACGCTCCAAAACTATGAACCACATTTCATCAAAAACATTTCAAAGTTGAATGATAATAATAACCCACTAAGGTTACTATTTTCTATCGACTTTCCTTCTAGTTGTTTTGTGATATACTTGAGGAGCAACAAAACTGGTGATTTATGTTATGTTTTTGAATTCTTATGGATTCATAAACGTCGAAAAAATGTTATCTTGTTTGAGTCGTTATTATTAACATTAAAGAGGTGTTTGCCGAGTTTCAAGGTTTCTTCTGGTGCAGAACTTGGTGAAGAATTACGTATTATAGATGTTGAGGGTTCTACAAAAAGCAAAATCAAATATTTTAAGATTTTTCAAACAAACAAATTATTACGTGAATCTGTAACGCCAAAAAGAGGAAGGAGAGCGGAGGATGAAGAATGTTTAACGCCTTTAAAGGCAAAATGCAAGACAACTCCAATCATATTATCTCAAGAGCAAATCGAGTCACAAAAGCTTAATGGTAATCATAATCTTTTGCTTTCAAATTACACTTGTTTTTACATAATTTGGAATTACAAGTTTGGCCTCTAAATTAATCACTTGGATTAATCCTTTGGATACCTATATCATAATAAATGTTTCTTCTTTCTTTCTTGATGTTGTTTTACAGTTTCTTTGTCTACATTGAAACACTCGTACAAGGGTCAAAGTGACACAAAGGAAGAAGAAGATAACTGATGTTAGTTTGTTGCTCTGAATATGAGGGCCGAGCTCCCTTTTGAATGTAGTTGTTTTATGTGGTGAGAGGTAAGTAAACTATTCAAATTACTTTATGTGGACTTGTTATCAATACCTTTAATTGCTGATTGGTTAAGATGGTATTAATATCCACAACCTTGCTATTATTAATACTCACAAATGACACATTGACTCTGTTTAATTCCTCTAAGTAACATGTTGATATATTGCTCTTGGTTTTAGTTATGCTTATTATAATTAGAGAGAGTGGTAACATGTGATCTATAATGGTTGTGGTTAAAGGGTAAAATAGTCATTTTGCTTATAATAATTCCATATCAGTAACAATAATTTTTACTATTGGAAATGGGTCACTGCATAATCTATTTTGTATCAGACTATTACGGATAGAATGGTAAAATCACTTAGGGGCCTTTTTGGTAGCAATTTCATGAGCTTAATGGAACTCAGCTATTTGGTGGCTACACATGACTGTTTGGTAGTGGCTTAATGATATAGAATGTGGCTTATTGAGTAAACTTCTAGGGGGGGGGGTATGCAACAAGGCAGGTATTTTCCGAACCTTCCCCTCCCAACTTATAAAACACGCTCCTTCCGTCTATAAAAAACTCTCCCAAATGAAAACTTTCTCAATCTATATAGACAGATTAATCCACACAGACAACTTTATCCATACATATATACTTAGTTCCTGGTTTATTTTCCAAAACATCATTACTATCTCATATAATTTACCATGTTTGAAGTTTAAATCATGCCAGATTTACTGCTTCAAAAGATAAAATCATATATCCTGTATGTAATTGTAGCCTAAAACATGAGCTACAATATTATATTATATTTTACGGAATTTGATTAGGTAGCGGGTACAATGTATGCTAATATAGATTGATTAATTTAGGGGTCGTTTACCAAATTCCCGGGTAAGCGCTTACCAAGTCACATTACCTTACCGGATGACTATGGCAAGAACGAAGAATATTACCCGGTAAGAGCAAAAGCAAGGATCGAGGGTCTTACCCAGTAAGCGTTGGCAACAACTCTTACCACGGTCAGATCTTAGGGGCCATTTACCAAATGTTACCCGGGTAAGTGCTTACTGGAAAATTTTAACACTACCAATTTATCATTATCCCCACCTAAAATGAATATCCTTTCGTTTTAAACCTCAATGAACAACCTGAAAGATTACCAACCAGATTCTGACTTAAACCAATTTGACGAAGAACACAATCATGCTGAGGTTGAGATGAACCAAAAAGCAAATAGTTTGGTCCATTCTGATTTACACCATATATATATATATATATATAGAGGGAGGTTCAAATGAGAACTTGGTAAATTTAAAGGTACAAAGGAACATCTTGTGGACCACATCATATGTGGTCCACAAAGTGTTCATTTGTTCCTTTAAATAGGGCTGTTCTTGTATGATCCTTCCCCTATATATATATATATACAAATCCCTTATGCACTCTACATCTGCTAACGCATTGATGTAGGAAGAAATTTCCTATTGATGAGGCAATCATGGATAAACAGTGTAAAATGATGATAATAATACAACTATTTTGTTCAATAGGTTCTTTTGAGTTTCCTACAGACATGTGTACATAAACGAATAGCGGAAAAGCAATTGATTTTTATTAATTAATTTTAAAAAGTAAGAAGATAACATAAAGTGGACTGGACTAACTAGCCATTAAAGTGGGTGGGAGGAAAGTTGGGGGTACCAAAGACAAACCATTTATCACCAATCTTCTCAAATTGGTACTAACCAAGGGAAAAATAGTAGTAATGTTGTTGATCTCAAACTGGTTTATACATATGGAGATTGAGAACATAACTGCACTAAATCCACCGTTCTCCTCCTCACCATGGTCTAAGGTCCAGTTGAGAGTATTTATGGCTTGATCACAGTAATCCACACAACCATACCACAAATCCTTTTCTGTACCAGCTGGTTTCATGGCTTCAATCCTCTTGCTCTTTTTGCGGACCAATATTGCATTATCCATGGTTGCTACTAGCGTCATGTTCACAAACTGGTTTTTGGACAACATCTCGGAGCCGGAGGAGGAGTTGTCAACTGATCTTGGCGCCACAAAATCTTTTAGGGTATGGCACTTGGGCGCACCAGTAATTTATGTCGCCGGAGGTGGTGGTGGTGGTGGTGGTCTCCGACGAGCAAAGGAAAAAGAAGCATATTAAGAATAGACCAAACTTCATAGCTACTCTTAATTAATATCGACCTTATAATTACGACCCATATCTATTTATATGGTTCTTTTAGTGCATAAATTCGGTAGTTCTAACATAAATTAAAATTGGAAGAATATTTTTACTTACTTTCTCTCCTACATTTGGAAGAATATTTTTAAATGATTCTAATTTTCTTCATTTCCTTAATTACTTTCTCTCCTATATTTGGAAGAATATTTTTGAAGAAAAACTTTTCATCATTTTTCCTCGTAAAGTTATTTTGTGTGTATAAAAGTTATTTTAAACATGTATTTAGTATTCTACTTTTACTATATTTTATATTTTAATATGATTTATCTTTTCGTTTAAAAAATTATTTTCTATGTAATGCAATTAAAATAAATGTATTTAATTCTCATTTAAAGAAAGGAAAAGTTCAAGAAAACCTAACAAACTATTTTATTTTGAGTGGTTAAGTTTTTAAATTATTTTTTTGAATGAAAAACCATTAAACTTTCATTTTGAATGATTAAGTTTCTAAACTATTGTTTTGAATGAAAAAACCATTAAACTTTATTATTTTCAATGATTAAGTATCTAAACATTTTTTTGAATGAAGAAAGTAGGGGTGAGCATTTGATCCACAAGAATCGGCCCGAACCGGGACCGGCACCGGTATAGTCCAACCGGTCCGGTTTTCGGTTCTTCAAATCCTTCATATTCGGTTCTGGTTCCAAACCGGGTTTGGTGTCAATTTTTCGGGTAATTAACCGGAACCGGCCCGAAATTTTAAATGAGTATCTAATCCTAATTTAATTAATTTATTATGTTTTTTAATATCTCAAAATAAACTTTCAAAATTTAACAAGTATATCTTTTATAACAAAAAAAGATTTCACCTCTCTATCCTAATAATTAAACTTTGAATATTTTGGGATTATTTTACGCTTGATTTTGTAATTGGTATTAAACTTTGAACATCTTGGGATTACTTTACACTTGATTTGGTATTAAACTATGAATATTTTGAGATTGCTATAAATATTTTGAAAAATTAGAGTATGATTTTTGTTGGTTGATTTGGAATTAAAGCGGTTCCAACCGGGTTTTTGACCGGAAAACCGGAACCGGAACCGGTACCGGCACCGGCATGGGTATTGCCTATACGGTCCGGTTATCGGTTCTAATAATATCGCATTTCCGGTTCCGGTTCCAAACCGGTTAGGTGCCGGTTCGGGCCGGTTCGGTCCATTTGCTCACCCCAAGAAGAAAGCATCGAACTTCTAAAATTGGTTATCTACATCTTTTTTTTAATAAACTACCTGTAATTGAATAGGAAAATTTTAAAGTAAAAAATAAACTTAAATCGGTTTTACCGTTCCCAAATCCTACGTAATTAAAACCTCACGCAAACAGTGGTATTGCTCCCCCCGCCACTCCTCTTTACCTCAACGTTGTCCATTCTCAATTTCGCCTAACACGTTGTCAGCTCCTGCTATCGATCTCCCTTTTTTAATCTATTTTTATTCATCATAAGAGGGAAATCAAAAGATAAACGATAACAAATAGTTTATTTGGGTTAGAAAATGTAAGTAACCAATTTTTAAAAATTCGATGGTTTAATTTATTGAAAAAAATGTTTAGGGACTTAATCATTCAAAATAAGAAAGTTTCATGATTTTTTCATTCAAAAAATAATTTAGGGACTTAACCATTCAAAATGATAAAGTTTAATGGTTTTTTCATTTAAAAAATAATTTAGGGACTTAACCATTCAAAAAATAGAATAGTTTGTTGGATTTTTTTGAATGTTTCCCTATAAAGAAATCTATTTTTATGTTAAGGCAGTATTGAAAAATAACATTTTTTTTATCAAAATTACATGTGATTTGTGATATACTTGAGGAGGATAAAAATCAATCAAAATCGATGAATGTGTCCCGACCAAGCAACGAAGAAGCGCTAGCAGATGAGATTGGACCTATATAGACTAGGAAACACAGGGAAAGACAGTCTTGGGGGTCCCCAAAACAGAGTGAGAACTCATTACTGTCCCACCAATGAAATTAAGACACATCAGCTTTCTATTTATTTAATTCATTTTTATTTTCTCTCTCTGCTAACGTGTATCCATATGATTGGTGGAAATGGATGAAACATGAAAATTTGGGACGAGGATAAAAATCACCTGTCCCAAATTCACACGTTCCACCAATAAAATTAAGACTTGTGATTTATATTATGTTTTTGAATTCTTATGGATTCATAAATGTCGAAACTTTAATGTTATCTTGTTTGAGTCGTTATTATCAATATTAAAGAGGTGTTTGCCGAGTTTCAAGGTTGCTTCTGGTGCAGAACTTGGTGATGGATTATGTATTCTAGATGTTCAGGATTTTACAGAAAGCGGAATCAAATATTTTATGATTTTTAAAACAAAGAAATTATTACGTGATTAATCCTCTGGATAACCATATCATAACAAATGCCTCTTCTTTCTTACAGTTTCTTTGTCTACTTGTGATAAGTGAGAAATTACATATATATGCACTTTGCAAAACTTCATTACTATATATATGAAAGTGCTGCATATGCATATAATATAACTTACCATGTTTTAAGTTTAAATCATGTCAACTTAAGTGCTTCAGAAGATAACATCATCTATGAAAAAACCCTCCCAAACAAATTAAAACCTTCTCAAGCTATACAGACACACAGATTAATCCACATAGACAACTTTATCCATACAGAAAACCAACCAAACAGCCCCTTAGAAGCAAAGCTGATGGTGCGGATCAAACAGAGTTATGGGAATGTGTGTTTGATAGAGGAGAATAAGAATTTGTGCTATAATTCATAAATTCATATAGATTACAGGATATAGAACATGATAGAGAACATGGAGAGACAAGGGAACTTTGGATCAAGGTGCTGCACCATTAAAGCAAACAAGATCAAACCATTAAGGGTGCGTTTGGTTCGCGGGATTGTTTTCAAGGGAATTGGATTTCACGAAGGGCGCGTTTGGTTCGTGGGAATGGAATGGATTTGGAGGGATTTGGATTTTAAATCCAATCCATTCCTGTGTTTGGTTTGCCTGATGGTAAGGATTTAAAATACCCGGATTCATTTAAAATCCCGTAAACAGTGGACTTGAGAATCCTTCCCAAAGTCTTGGGATTTCAAATCCAATCCCGAGGGATTCTCCTCTACCTTGATTTTTAATCCAAATCCTTCAAACCAAACATGAATCGTAAGTAATGGATTTGAAATCCATTCCAAATCTTACAAACCAAACACAATGAAGGATTTCAAATCCAATCCCTCCAAATCCAATCCCTTCGTGAAATCCAATTCTCTTGAAAACAATCCCGCGAACCAAACGCACCCGAAGGGAATTAGATTTGGAGGGATTGGATTGGATTGGATTTTAAATCCTTCATTGTGTTTGGTTTGTAGGATTTGAAATCCATTCCTTACGATTCATGTTTGGTTTGAAGGATTTGGATTAAAAATTAGGGCAGAGGAGAATCCCTCAGGATTGGATTTGAAATACCAAGGCTTTGGGCTCAAGTTCACTGTTCACGGGATTTTAAATGAATCCAGAGATTTTAAATCCTTACCATCAGGCAAACCAAACACAAGAATGGATTGGATTTGAAATCCAAATCCCTTCAAATCCATTCCATTCCCGCGAACCAAACGCACCCTAAGATGTGCAGTTAAGGCAAAGTTTTTGGATGGATCCTATCCGATAGTATTTTGCAAGTAATTTTCAAGAATTTTAGGGAGAACAAGGTTCATCCTGTCGATTTTTTATACAAAATGTTCCACAAAAGGTAAAATGCAAAAGTAGTGGCTGATCATATGGCTTTATATCATATCTTTTCTGCTTACCAATTGAGCATCTCTGCTAATATTAATGTTTATAGACTATCAGAATGATCTGGTCCTACAATTACAAAGCTTGAAATACAAATATGTTTAAGATGTAGATGCATCAATGGTAACAGTTGCAGGTTGTGATCATAGAAAAAATGCATATACACTTGGTTCCTGGCTCATTTTGCAAAACATTATTATTATCTGATATAATTTAGCATGTTTTAAGTTTAAATCATGCTATATTTACTGCTTCAAAACATAAAATCATATTTACTGTATGTAATTGTAGCCTAAAACATGAGCTACAATATTGATGATCAATATTTTATTTTGCGGAATTTGATTAGGTTAGCGGGTACAATGTATTTTAATATAGATTGATTGATTAATTTAGGGGCCGTTTACAAACGCTTACCCGGGTAAGGGCTTGCCATTACTTTAACGGATGACTATGGCAAGAACGAAGAATCTTACCCGGTAAGAGCAAAGGCACACTACTAGAAAATCGAGTATTTTCAACGGAAAATATTGTTGAAAAATTTCTAAGAATTTTAGAGGGATTATTGACAGAACATAAATTTTCTACGAATTTTCAACGAATTTCCGTTGAAAATCTATCACAAACATACAAACATGCATTTTAAACCAAATTTTTTTTGATGAGACATTCTGTTGAAAAGTTTTTGGTTGAAAATGCATGTTTGTGAAAGATTTTCAACGGAAATTCGTAGAAAATTTATGTTATGTCAAATCCCTCTAAAATTCGTAGAAAATTTTCAACGACATTTTATGTTGAAAAATTCTTTTGAAAATATTCACTTTTCTAGTAGTGGCAAGGTCCGAGAGTCTTACCCGGTAAGCCCTGACGACGACTCTTATCACGGTTAGATCTTACCCAGTAAATTGTTGCATATAATATAATTTTGTGGACTAAAATCTTACCCGGTAATCATGCCTCTTTCAGACATTTTGGAGGCCCTATACAAAAATTTAAATATCTTCTTATTTTTTTTCATTATGTTATCTTTTTTTTTATTAAATTCAAAAATAAATTATATTAGAATAATATATATATATATATATAAAATAACTATAAACAAGATTTAAATAAAAATCAAACTAATCTTTATATCGTTATGTTAAGGATCATAAACCTTATATGGTTAACCTGTTGATAACAATAAAAATTAATTAGTAAGAAAACTAAAAGTAACCACATAATAATTTAATATAACACAAAATAGTTATCTATAGTAAATATTAGAAGTTATTTATTCTTTTGTAATAAATTGATATCACTATGTACATTTTTCCGGATAAAAACAAACAACTATATATTACTATTTTCTAAATATAAATATTTCAATGTTTTAAAAACAAAATCATCTAATCATATTTTCATAATCAATTATTTAATAGGGACTCATCAAACAATCAAACAACGTTAATAAAAAGAAAGTACTAAATATTTGCTTAATGTACTAAAATTTGTATTATGAAAATAGAAGGACCAAAGAAAAAATGTTACAAATTAATGATGACATGAATAGGAAAAGAAAACCAAATTGGAGATTTTGATCTTTTAAATGACAATTTAAAGAACAAAATCTTATATGGATATGGGATTTTAATTGACTCATAAGATTTTAAAAAGAAAATTCATATCGATAATAAAGAAAAAAATAAAAAATATTACATACAAAAGGAAGATATGATTTAAGGGGCCTATAAGAATTAAAATGAAGATATATGAGACAAATTTATATTTCATATCAACGACAAATGTTTTTTTTATCAAAATTGTAATTATATTACATTAAAAATTGAGAAATTGTTAAAATAACAATTGAAAACTGGAGTTTAAATAATTACTCTTGATCAACTAATAGCAAGATTTGAACCTTAGACCCAATACGCACAGTCAAGGGCGTTACCCAGCTACACTAGATGCTAACTTGTTTGAAGTTTATAAATTTTGTTTTTTATATTCTAAATATCATATATAAATTGTAAAAAGAATCGATGGCCCTGTGCAATAACACCACATCAAACACCCTTAGGCACAGGTCTGCTGGTAAGTAAGTAATAATGTTGAATTTTGTCGATAAGTACTTACTCCGATAAGTTTTAGTAAACGGTTCTAAAGAAATAGTTTCTCTCATGTGATGTGATGAAGAACAACGGTGTTTAATGTTATGTCTTTGTTGGTTTAATATAATAATGACAATATTTGTATCTTTGTTTCTTAAAGATACTTCTTGAAAAGTATAATACGAAAATGAGATTTAGAAAAACCACATTTTATTTGAGTGTGGAATAATATAGCAATTTGATTTATTTTTTAAAATCAGGAAATTATTTAAACAATTTATAACACAAAAAACATAAAGAGTTGAATGCAATATTTTTGTCGTTATAAAGGTAGGCGTTTGACGAATAAACAAACAATATTTTTCTTTCAAATAATAAAGAGGAGAAAGTGTTTTAATTTGATGTTAATTAAAATTTGATGACGTGGAGGGTTCAAGGTCTATATGAGATGCTGGTGCCAATTTGATGACGTGGAGGGTTCAAGGTCCAAAGGTATGATCAAATTGGACCATAGTTCAAGCATCCCCCACCCCCAAAAAGAACATCTATGTTATAAGATTTGTTAATTTCCTATCTTGCTTACGAGTTGGAAACCAATAAAAAACATATTTTTTAATCAAAATTATCAAGTTTTCAAGTATTTATTTATTATGTAATAGTGTTGTTATCTATTAATGAAATCGAACTACTTTCTAACAAACTATACAAACTACTTTCTTTCAATTAGAACATGTCATGTGTATATCATTATTTTTTAAATTAAATAAACCTGGAAGGGTAATGTTGACATTTTATTGTTAAGAAAATTAATTTTTTTCCAATTTAATGCAGTAGACGTGATTTAAGAATTTCAATTACTTTATTCTTTTTTTTTCTTTTCTAATAACTGCATGTTTTCTTCTTCATTTTGTTTTTCTCTTTAAATTGATTTTTCCGATCATGAATGAGTATGACGTTTTTGGTAATTTTGAATTTACGGAGAACGGTGGTTCGTCAATGAAACGGTGTTTGAGTCGGCAAGAAGAATTATGTCAACATGTTTCGAGTGGAGATCCTGTTGATGATGCTCGAGCAACGAATGAGGATTTTATCAGTTTTCAAACAATTACTACGAGGAAGGTAGTTGTGTTTGATTGATTGTTTTTTTTTCAATCGTTTCTTCGTGAAACTCGGTTGCATGATTCACGACGACTTTCATGAATCCGGGTTGCATTATTCACGACGGAGTTCATGAAACCGGGTTGCATGATTCACGACGGCGTTCATGAAACCGGGTTGCATCATTCACGACAAACCGGGTTGCATGAATTCACGACGATGTTCATGAAACCGGGTTGCATGAATTCACGACGATGTTCAGGAAACCAGGTTGGATGAATTCACGACGACGTTTGTGAAATCGGGTTGCATGATTCACATGACGTTGTTCATGAAACTGGGTTGCATGATTAACGATTGCGTTCATTGACGATATCCGTGAAACTGGGTTGCATGATTCACGATGGTGTTCATCGACAACGTCTGTACATCCATTCACACTTAACTACTTTACCATCGACAACTTTGTACATCATCAACGCCGTTCATCGACTGCGTTTGTACATCCATTAAGAGTGAGTTGAATATATTGCCGAAAAAAAGAGAGGTATTGTCGGAAAAAATGGGGGTATCGTCGGAAAAATTGTATCTTCTTTATCTTTACGATGATTTGTGTAATCGATAACCACTTAATTCCAAATTAGACTAAATCGTAAAATTAGACTAAATCGAAAAATAATTAGTAGACTAAATCGTAAAATAGTCGGAAATTAATTCGAAAAATAATCATAGACTAAATCGTAAAATTAGACTATTAGAGTGATATCATATTGAAAATTGAAATTCCTGGAATACCCTCCACGTGTTCAAGATGTGATGAAATTAAATCTCAATTTCTTAATATTTACCCAAAATGCCACCTATTATCAATGGCCATTGATCAAAATATCGTGTGGTGTGGATTGGTTTGTACAGTTTGTTGGAATTAGAGAGTTTGTTATTGAAATCAACCCATAGTGTTGTTATCTATTAATCAAATCGAAATATGCGTATATATAAAATTGTATATATATAATAAAAAAACCAATAAAAAAGAACAATGATTAACTCGATAACTTGATGCAAACTAGATGAAGATTGAACATTGGATTGAGGCGTATATTTCTAGTGTCGTTAATCAGAAATTTTTTCCCATTTCCTCTAGAATTTATGGCAGTCTATCTAAAGGATTCAACAATTCGTTCAAGTAATTAAATTTGAAAATGACGAAGCACATGTATGTTTCGAAATGAATAGAACGATTAAAAATAAGAATAACCCATAAAATGTTTTATGATGTCTGCCAAAAAACCAAGACATTGAGAAATCTATATAAGTTCCCATATTTCCTTTAATAGGTACCAAGCTTACATCGAGACTTAGCCATTTTGTTCCGCCCCTGCATATATATATATATTCTCCATGTCAATACTGGATTGATGATGAAATTGATTGACATTATTTTTGTTTTTATTATAATATTAATTTGGATTATCTTTTATATTTTAATTAAACAAATATAATTATAACTAAAACTTCATAAACACCTTGTACTTTGAAAAACCACTGAGTGTATTTATTATTTGTAATTTAAATTACAATACATATATTTGTTTGTCAATTAAAATACAAACCGTAGATAAGTAATAAGAATGCAAAAAAGCCAAGCAATTGTTTGACTTGAACGAAATTAAATTTTGTAAAAAAATTCTGAATTTCAAAATTCAAGTTCATGGTTCATGGTTCATGGTTCAAATTAAATTGGGGATGAGTGAAGTAACTTATTCTTAAGTTGACCAAGATGACAACTCACAATTGTGGACATGGAAAAATTAACGAGAAGGGTTCAAGGTCCATGGACCATGGCTCAAACTATTCAACGTATCAAAGTGATTTGAGTCTCATGCTCTAGGCCTTATTGACAAGCACCATGGTCCATGGGCTGAGTCTACTTGATGGCCTGCGGTCTAAGGATTTCAGTAGCCATTTACCCCATGAGGCTAAAGGAAGTCAAGCTTGGCCTTACTGCCTCATATACTTGTGGTTACTTCATTTGACGAGTCTATATTGGTTTATTACCCAAATCTGTTTAACATGTCTATTTTTGACATAAAGTTTTCATCTATTAATTTTTTGTTAGACAATACATGTAAACACGTAGCATTTAAAGATAACACTATAATTAAGTAAAAAGTGATAAAAACCATTGCATTAATACAACATTTCAAATTGATATAAAAGTTCTATAAGACAACTAAATACAACAACATACGAACAACAAATTAACCCAATATCGAAGAAAGTTTACGTAAGACACATGAAAATACTTATAATAAATCCTCCATAAACACATAATGACCAAACCCTAATCTTCTTCTAGTTCATCATCCACAATGACAACAACAAAGTGGTTATCCAGCTCCTGTTGATCAGCATGTCCTTCTTCTTCTTCTTCTTCTTCTTCTTCAAGTTCATCATCCACATTGACAACAACAAAGTGGTCATCCAGCTCCTTTTGATCAGCATGTCCTTCTTCTTCTTCTCCTCCTACTCCTTCTTCTTCTTCTCCTCCTACTCCTTCTTCTTCTTCTTCTTCTTCTTCTTCTTCTTCTTCTCCTTCTTCTTCTTCTCCTTCTTCTCCTTCCTCTCCTCCTCCTCCTCCTCCTCCTCCTTCTTCTTCTCCTTCTTCTCCTTCTTCTCCTTCTTCTTCTTCTTCTTCTTTTCCTCCTCCTCCTCCTCCTTCTTCTTCTTCTTCTTCTCCTCCTCCTTCTTCTTCTTCTTCTTCTCCTCCTCCTCCTCCTCCTCCTCCTCCTCCTCCTTCTTCTTCTCCTCCTCCTCCTCCTCCTCCTCCTCCTCCTTCTTCTTCTTCTTCTTCTTCTTCTTCTTCTTCTTCTTCTTCTTCTTCTTCTTCTTCTTCTTCTTCTTCTTCTTCTTCCTCCTCCTCTTCATGACAGCGTTTCCAAATACAAAGAATCTTGGGCATATGAATAGATTTGAGGGTTTGATAACACCAATCATCGACAAAATACGATAATAAGACTAGAATGGGATTGAGAATCCAAAAGTGTTGTGTGGACAACGAGATCAAAGACAGAAAACATACCATCACCGAGACTGACATGTCTAATTCTTGAAAGCAGAAGAGAACAACATCAATGGGTAGTTGTAAGGGAATAACAACTTTGATGGAAACAAAGAGAAGAAAGATGGTTACAACGATGGAGGTGATATGGGAAAAAGGGGAGATGAGACGAGCAAGAGGTAGAAGAAGGTATCGTGTATCTAACTTGAAATCCATTTGATTTTTATGAATGTAAAGCAAATGGTTTGATGCTGATGGGTATTTATAAGTAGATCTCCTGAAAAGTTGGCTTACATGGAGGAATCAAGGCTGAATTTTAAGTCCTAAAGGAAGGTCCAAGGTCCAAGGTCCAAGGTTCAATTTCAAGTTCAATGGTGTGAAGGCTAAGGCCAAAAGTTGAAGAATCTGTATGGCAAAGGGTGGAAATTAGTCGGTATATATATTAATACTTATGGATAATATTCTTGTTCAAAAATGAACACTTATAGATAATATGATGAAAGTTTTCGAAATAAACTTTTATTACATTGTAAACTTGGAGATGCAATCCTGAAATCGTGTAACTAAATTAAATGGATTTCGACTAAAGTGTTAAATTATGGATATGCATGCTTCAAAAAGTAGAAACCAAATACAAAATGTTTGGGTAACGGATTTACCCAAAACCAAACAAACTTAATGCAGATGAAAGTTAGCATTTACATGGTTATTTAGGTTAGGATAAATAGCTATATAGAAATATAGTGTGAACAGGATAATATAAAGCTTTTGCATCATTCCTGGTGGTGGTATGTTATATGACATTGACATGGAGGGGTTCATGGTTCATGGTTCATGGTTCATGGTTCACGGTTCATGGTTCATGGTTCATGGTTCACGGTTCACGGTTCATGGTTCATGGTTCACGGTTCACGGTTCATGGTTCATGGTTCATGGTTCATGGTAGACCTATAACAAATTAAAACAGAGTTGATATTTTTCCATCATGTATGTTGATGATGTGGAGGATTCATGGTTCTCCAAAGAAGGGGTGAATCTATAACAAAATAAGATGAAACATTTTTGGGCCTTTGATCTACAAGAAGTTAATGGTTTAAGCACTCATAAAAAAGAAAGAAAGAAGGTATCCTCTGATGAGTAGCTTAAGCAAAAGGGATTAGAAGCAGAGTTTATACCTTAATTTGAAGATTTTTTGGGAAGGATTGCATATATATATATATATATATATATATATACACACACATAATATATATTATATATCGTTTTTGAATATCTTATCAGGTCCTCCAAAACTTGTGATACAAATGTGTTTGAGACATGCCCCTTAATCAATCGCAACAGTTGCTGGTGTTTCTACTTGTGTTTGAGATATGTCCCTTAATCAATCACACCGAAAACTTTATCCGTATCTGACTTAATGGAAAACCAACCAAACAGCCCCCTTAGAAGCAAAGCTGATGGTGCTGATCAAACAGAGTTATGGGAATGTGCGTTTGATAGAGGAGAATAAGAATTTGTGCTATAAACCAATATTCATAAATACATATAATTGTTGTAACATGGTATAGAAGAGGGAGAGACAAGGGAACTTTGGATCAAGGTACTGCACCATAAAAGCAAAGAAGATCAAACCATTAAGATGTGCAATTAAGGCAAAGTTTTTGGATGGATCCTATCCGATTAGTCTTTTGCAAGTAATTTTCAATAACTTTAGGGATAACGAGGTTCATCTTGTTGATTTTTATATAAAGTGTTTCATAAGAGGTAGAATGCAAAATCAGTGGCTGATCATATGGCTTTATATCATATCTCTTATGCGTACCAATTTAGCCTACCTGCTAAAAATGTTTGTAGATTATCAAAGCTTACAATACAAATATGTTTAACAGTTGCAAGGTGTTATCGTTGAGAAAATGCATATATACTTGGTTGTGAATACAACTTAAAATTTAAGAATAAATTAGGGACCCGATTACCTGGTTAACCACATAAGCAACTGTTAACCGCTTAAGGGCTAACCAGGTCATTGGGTTTCTAATTTATTTGTGAAGTTTCAAATGAATGTTTTAAAAGTTGATTGTCCATAATAGAAATATGCCCAAAGTTCATCCTATTTTAATGCAATTTACACTTTTGAAAAGTATAACACAAAAATGTGATGATAAAACCACATTTTATTGGAGTTTGTAATAATATAACGATTTGAACTTTTTTAAATCATGAAATTATTTAAAGAATATATAACACAAAAAGCATAAAGACTTTAAATGCAATATTTTTGTCGTTGTAAAAGTAGGCGTTTGACGAATAAAATAAACAATATTTTTTCTCCAAAGGTATTAATAATTAAATTGAGTATGCGTCAAAATCTTTCACCTGATGGTTCAAAGGTCCAAGGGAATTTGATAACATTGAGGGTTCAAAGTCCAAGCCTCCAAGGGGTGCTGGTGCCAATTTGATGACGTGGAGGGTTCAAGGTCCAAAGGATGTGATTATAATTGGACCATGGTTCAAGCATCCCCGACCCCCCAAAAAGAACATCTATTTTATGAGATTTGTTGCTTACTAGTTGGAACAGAGTTGAATAAAAAATATTTTTTAATCAAAATTATCAAATTGTTCAAGTATTTATTTATTATGTTATATTGCTGTTATTATATATAAATATAACTAGTTGTTTATTTTGTTAAGAGAATTAAAACAACATGAAGAAAAAAAGACGATTATATATATTTTTGTTAACATTGAATCCTAACTCATGATTATTGGTTATAAATATTGTTAAAACTTATATTTCGAAAATAAATATTTGTTATACACTAAAATTTAAAATCAATATAAAAACATAAATATATGTATAAATGAAATAGGAATATGTGTGTATATATATAATTGTATATAAAATAAAAAAAATGATTCACTTGATAACTTGATGCAAACTTAATGAAGATTGAACGTTGGATTGAGGCGTGCAATCGCAACGTCCTTAAACATAGATTTGTCCTGTCTCGTGTAGAATTTATGGCCGTCTATATAGAGGATTCAACAATCTGCTCAAATAATCAAAATTGAAAATAACGAAGCAGGTATATGTTTCCAAATGAATAGATTGATTAAAAACAAGAACAACCCATTTGTTTTATGATGTCCGCCAAAAAATCAAGATTTTGAGAGGTGTGTATAAGTTTTCCCTATTTCCTATAATAGGTCTTCATATTTTCTATTCACTCAATAAATATTTTTTTTAGATACCAGTCACACAAATCATAAATGGTAATCAAGGTATATAACACATGTTCTCCATATGAATACTGGATTGATGTTTATTGATTTACATTTAGTAAATTTTCTTTTAATTATAATATTAATTTGGATTATCCTTTATATCTTAATTAAACAAAAATAATTCGTTTGTCAAATTAAAAAAAAAACCTTAGATAATTAATAAGAATGAAAAAAAAAAAGCCAAGCAATTGTTTGACTTGAACGAAATTTTGTAAATAATTTTTGAATTTTAAAATTGAAGTTCAAGGTTCATGGTTCATGGTTCACGGATCAAATTAAATTGAGGATGAGTGAACCAGCTTACTCTTAAGTTGACTAAGGGGCCGTTTACCAAACGCTTACCCGGGTAAGTGCTTATCAAACCATATTATCTTACCGGAGGAATATAACAAGTACCAAAAAACTTACCCGGTAAGAGCGAAGACAAGAAAAACAATGACCAAAAGTCTTACCCGGGTAAGTGATTGCGATGGATCTTACCACGGTAAGTGCTTACCGGGTAAATTGTTACATACGACACCGTTTTTGTGGACTAAAATCTTACGTGGTAAGTAAGTGATAATGTTAAATTTTGCCGGTAAGCACTTATCCGGGTAAGATTTGGTAAACGGCTCCTAAGATGACAATTCACAATTGTGGACACGGAAAAAAGAAAGAAAGAAGGGTTCAAGGTCCATGGGCCGCGGCTTAAATTATCTTATTGACAAGCACCATGGTCCATGGGCTGAGTCTACTTGATGATGTGCGGTCTAGGATTTCAGTTGCCATTTGCCCCATAAGGCTAGGAAGTGGAGCTTGGCTTATTGCCTCAGATACTTGTGGTTACTTCATTTGACGAGTCTATATCCGTTTGTTACCCAAATCTGTTTAACTTGTCTATTTTTGACATAAAATTTTCATCTATTAATTTTTTGTAATTAATATTTAAAGACAATACTTGTAAACACATAGCATTTAAAGATAACACTAGATCACGTAAAAAGTGATAAAAACCATTGCACTAATACAACATTTCAAAATGAAATAAAAGTTATATAAGACAACTAAATACAACAACATACAAAAAACAAATTAACCAATATTGAAGAAAGTTCCACAAGACACATTGAAAAATACTTATAATGAGGCCTTCTTAAATACATAATGACCACACCCTAATCTTCTTCAAGTTCATCATCCACATTGATAACAACAAAGTGGTCATCCACCTCATGTTGATCAACAAATCCTTCTTCTTCTTCTTCCTCATGACAACCATTAAAAATACAAAGAAGTTGGAGCATAGGAATAGATTTGAGGGTTTGATAACACCACTCATCGACAAAATGAGATAATAAGATTAGAATGGGATTGAGAATCCAAAAGTGTTGTGTGGACAACGAGATCAAAGACAAAAAACATGTCATCACCGAGACTGACATGTCTAATGCTTGAAAGCGGAGAAGAAAACCGATGGATGGTTGTAAACAAATAACAAGTTTAATGGAAACAAAGAAAAGAAATATGGTTAAAAGAAAGGAGGTAAAGTGAGAAAAAGGGAAGAGGAGATGAGCAAGAGGCAGAAGAAGGTATTGTGTGTTAAATCCATTTGATTTTATGATTTTAAAGGAATTTTGGTTTGATGGGTATTTATAAGTAGATCAACTGAAAAAGTTGGCTTACATGGTGGGTTCAAGCAGGCCCGACCCTGGCTATAGGCCAGAGGGGCAATGGTCCAGGGCATCAGATGGCCCAAGGACATCATCTGCTCAAGCCGAACAGTGTATATATAGATTCAAGTATAAATAGAACCTAAAAATTCATATGTTTCATTTGTCTTTTTTATACATTAGGGCATTTTTTGGTCATTCCGCCTAGGGCATGTGAAAGCTCAGGACCGACCCTGGGCTCAAGGTTTAATTTTAATTAGTAAAGGAAGGTCCAAGGTCCAAGGTTCAGGTTCATTGGTGTGAAGGCTAAGGCAAAAAGTTGAAGAAGGTGTCTGGTAAAGGGTGGAAATTAATCGGTATATATATATATATTTAATACTTATGGAAAATATTCTTGTTCAAAAAAGAATACTTATGAATAATATTATGAAAGTTTTCGAAATAAACTGTTATTACACCATAAAAATGGAGACTCAATCCTGAAATTGCATAATTAAATCAAATGGATTTGGACTAAAGTGTTAGTAAATTATGGATATGCTTCAAAAAATAAAAACCAAATGCAAAAAGTTTGAGAAACTGTTTTTGTCAAAACGAAACAACTTACAGGTAATGAAAGTTAGCATTTAGATGGTTATATTTAGGATAAATAGCTAGATATATAGTGTGAATATATAGGATAATATATATATGTATAAAGCTTTTGCATCATTCCTGGTGATGGTATGTTATATATATGACATTGACATGGAGTATGATGGTGATCGATATGTTGATGACAGTGAAGGATTCATGGTTCTTCTCCAAAGTTAAGAAGGGCTGACTGAATCTATAACCAAAAAAAAAAACAGATGATGTCTAATACAAACATTTTTTAAGAAGGGTTGACTGAATCTATAACAAAAAAAAAACAGATGATGTCTAATACAAACATTTTTTGGCCTTTCATCGTTAATGGTTAAGCCTAAAAAAAATAGAGTAAACTACGATTTTACCATTTATAATGATTTTAGTTCCTGTAGTTTAAAAACTGCTTTTTTGGTCTCTATGATTTCATTTGGCTTCCATTTTCGTCCTTACATCTAACAGAGTTAACGGAGCTGTTAATTTTTTTTTAAATTTACATATTTAATCCTTGTGTTATATAAATTTGAAATATTTAATCCTAAATTTCATTTATTATATTACTAACTATAATTTGCTATTTATATATATATATATATATATATTATCATTTTTGTTTTTCTTTTTAATATATTTTAATACTATATATATGTTATTTTTTATATATATTTTAATACTTTTTTTATTTACTTATAATTACTAAAAATAAAAAACTTTTTCTAATATTTTAATTAATAACTCTTTTTATTATTTAATCAAAGTTTTATTATTTATTTAAAAGCGGTTGATTTTTTTATTAATTAAAAAAAACGGATTAGTTTAAAATGAAAAAAAATTGCAAATCATAAAGTTATTTGTAACACCCAAAATTTTTAATTTAGAGGAATATTATTTCGAATTTCGGAAATAACTTTGGTGAACCTTAATGAAAATATTATGGTTTTATTAATAGAATAATACTATGTTTGGAAGTAATTCAAAATTTGGAGTGGGTTTGAAAGAAAATCGAGGGAGAGGGACTTGTGTTGTCAATTTGACGAAAGTTGGTATGGAAGGTATTTATGACATTAATGAGAGTTTCCATATTATGATTTTTTCCATAAAACGTTAGAAACCGACCTATATAAGAGGAGGTCGACCAACCCTTTAGGGTTTTGGTATTTTAAAATACTTAGAGAGAAAACGCTTTAGGTTTCGATCACTTTTCGGTGTCGGTTCGTCGAGTTAAGGTATGTAACCCTTCTAAACTCGAATATATACATGTAGAGACATTAGAGTTAATAGAGAAAATGTTCATAACAGTTTCGGAGTCCAATGGGTGATCGGAAGGCTGTCAAGTCAACCGAAAAACCCGAAAAATCGTTTTCGGTAAAAACCGGAACTTTAAACACAAATATCTCAATCAAATCTCAACTATTTTGGGTGATTCTTGTTCCTATTAGTTAGAAAATTAAATAAATTGAATTTAGGAAAAAGAATCAACGAAAACGGACAGGAAACGAGACCAAACGAGTTAAAACAAGTTTTGGCCGGAAAATAGACGCTGTCGCCGGAAAAACGACGTTCGCCGGAGCCGGCGGCGTTTTCCGGCGACCATTCCGGCAAGAGGAGGGGTGGGCCAAGGGGAATGGGTTGTCCTTAAGCTTGGGCCTGATCTGAGGCCCATCAGACTTAAAATATACTTGGGTTTTTGCATTGAGGCCCATAAATCCTTATTAGATTATTATTAATGTTGGGAGTCCAAGAAATTTAATTGGGTATAATTTCTAATGTTATTTTAAAAAACTTAATATATTAAATTAAATACATTATTTTATTCTAAAATATCAATTAATTAATTAATTAAAATTTAGAGATAAAATTTAATTAATTTGGGAGTTTTCAAGTGTATTATTATTAAGAATTCTAAGGTGCCGAATTTATTAATAATTAACGCACTAATTTATAATATTATTTAGATATTAATTAGACATTACTGAGGTTGGTCAATAAAGGACTTTTGTTGACTTTTGGGAAAAAGATTAGATATTTATAGTGTTATTTTGATAAATTGTAGGTTACCACTTGGAGCGGAGTTTTAGCAAACCTACGATTCCAGGTGAGTTTTTCACGAGATTTCACTGGGATGTATACATATGTATGAAATGTACTTTTACATATATGGTGTGGATGTTTATATGTTAATTGATGAGGTGATATTATTGCATGTTACTTTAATTTGGTGATCTACATACATGTGGTTAAATTATGGTGTGGCATGCTATTTATGTTATATGATGATACATTGCATGGAAATAGGAGTTGGGGTGTGGGTTAACATGCTTATAAAATGTATATAACCCGGGTATGGGATATCGGCTCGATGTGTCACACTTTGGGGAGACACGACCCGAAATGGGCGTTAGTTCTTGATGGACTTACACGCCCAGGGAATGTCTGTGACATGGCAGGTCCCTACCTAACGGAGAGGAGTTAAGAGATCTCATTGGGGTGCATATAATTGGTGAAATTGCATATCATATTTAATTGATAATTATATGTGATTGAATGTTTGTCAGATAGTCGCACGTAAACCGTGAACTCACTGAGCTATTTAGCTGACTATAGTATACATCTCAGGATCGGGAGGTTCAGGAATCGACAAGGGCAAAGGATACGCTTAAGGAGTTTAGTTCCTTTTACTTTATTTAGTGTACACTTATATGTATTTCGGAGTTTGTCTTGATTTGAATTATAGTGACCCGGTATGGGACGGGTTATCTTTTAATATTTATTTTGATTTGATGTTAGACTTCCGCTGTAAACGTTTTAGTTTATTAGTTGAAATATTTAATGAGGTGTTTTTGATGACGTGACATTTGATTTATTTGGAAAAAATGGGGTGTTACAGATAAACAAGTGATTTTTTTTTCAAAGTTTTATATTTATTTCAAATTATCATTTGAATTAATAACTCTTTTTATTATTTAATCGAAGTTTTATTTATTTATCTAAAACCGGTAGGTATTTTTATTAAACTTCTTTTAAAAACAGATTGTTTTAAAAATGAGAAAAAAATTACGAATCATTAAAATAATTTATAGATAAGTGATATCTATTTTTAAAGATTTTATATTTATTTTAAATTACCATTTGAAAAAATACATTTAATAAAAACAACCAATTGGGTATAAATAAAACAATTTTTTCTCGAATTCTATTTAAAACTTTTTCAAATAATAATTAAAATAAATATAAAACTTTGAAAAAAAATTTATTTATTTATCAATGATTTTTATAATTCGCAATTTTTCCTTATTTTAAACCAATCAGTTATTTCTTTTAAAAATTAATAAAAAAATCAACCGTTTTTAAATAAATAATAAAACTTTGATTAAATAATAAAAAGAGTTATTAATTAAAATATTAAAAAAATTATTTATTTTTAGTAATTATAAATATATAAAAAAGTATCAAAATATATATAAAAAATAATATATATATATATATATATATTATTAAAATATGTTAAAAAGGAAAAACAAAAATGATTATATATATATATATAAAAGTGTCAAATTATAGTTAGTAATATAATAAATGAAATTTAAGATTAAATATTTAAAATTTATATATTACACAAGGACTAAATATGTAAATTTTCATAACTTTTTTAACAGCTTAGTTAACTTTGTTAGATTTAAAGACGAAAATGGAAGCAAAATAAAACAGTTGAGACCAAAAAAGCAGTTTTTAAACCACAAGGACCAAAAGCGTTATAAATGGTAAACCATGCATAGAGACTAAAATTGTAGTTTACTCTAAAAAATAAGAAAGAAGGTATTCTTTGATGAGAGTAGCTAGGTTTAAGCCTTATAAAACATAATAAGAGGGCATCCCATGATGTGTAGTTTAGTTAGTATAGAGTTGGAATTACTTTTGCTAAATACAAGACATGTCTTACTAAATAAACAAAGGGTATCATGTAATACCAATTTTTTCTATGGCTTGTATGTTGTCACTTGTTGTTATATATATATATAGAGAGAAGTTTAAATGCAAATTTAAATTTGATTGTTATAATTGTATTGACAAATAAACTGGAAATAATGATTTACTTTCACAGGTTTCAATTTATATTATTTGAAATTTCATTCTCACAAACTTTTAATTTTATTAAAAATATAGCTATTAAATATAAATCATTAATGTATAAAAATTCTTCAATGTTTACAATATTCCCATTTTGCTCCGTTTGCAAACAAGAAGAATAAAAGTTCCAAAACTATATATCCTTCCTAAATGAACAAATCAAGTGATGTCATTAACTTCTTAATCAAATAAATTATATAAAAATTAAGTATTTTATTCTTTTTAATTATATCTATCTATACATATATATTATAAAGTATTTGATAAAATACTCTTAAAAACCATTTTTATGCATCAAGTATTGTTTATTGATACATATTAATTAAAATTCAAGATTACACGTAAATTATGTGCAAAAACAATTTGTTAAAGCTCAATTTTTAATTTCGTGTAACTAACTGCAGATAAATTTAATCAAATACAAGATAAATATCTTATTTTAAATATAAAAAAACTAAAATATAATTAGGATAATCATTAAGGTTTAACAGAAAACTTTATTAAACCTAAAATAAAGTACTTTGTTATTAAACCTAAATTAATTTTGTAATAAAAAATTTAACTGCAAAAGATTATTAAAAAAACAAGAACTTGTAAATTGTTAGTTTGACACTAAAGTTGATATATTTTTTTAAATTTTTATGGGGTCTTTAAATTTATACTTTATTCAAACACAAAAATATATTGTTTTCTCAAAACTATATAAAACCGTATTTATAAAATCGACAAAAATAAAAAATAAAATTAAACTTTATAATTGAGATGTATCGCTGCATTACACGAGTACACTTCTAGTAAATTGAAATGCATTTGTAATTTGATGTGACGATTGTTAAAGATTAAGGCATTGTTTGACAAAAATAAACTAGCTTATAAACTGACTTATAAGCTAGTTATTTTTTGAGTAATCGTTTGAAAACATATAAACTAACTTATAAGTTAACTTATTGATAAGCTACTTGAAATAGCTTATGATAAATTTTTTGAGATTTTTTTCGATTTTAACCCTGATTTATATTATTACTTATTATTAATGAATATAATAAATAAATATCAATTATTAATCATAAAAAAATATTAATATTCTTCTTCAATATTAATTTATACTAATTAATTTTTTTTGAAAGGCAAATCTTTATAGAAACCAAACTTACAAAGTCATACCAACAGTGAAATACTAATTAAAAATTATCAATTAATTTTATACGACACATTATTAATTAATTTTAATTATACATTATTAATCAATTTTAATTATACAATAAATATTAATTATACTATACTAGTTAGTATTTTTTATTATTATTCAATATATTAAGATATCAAGAGGCAAATGCAACAACTCTAAAAATATTATTAGAAATTTATTTGAGTTATATTATTAAATGTTTGTAATAGATTATTTTTTTCAAGATACCTTTTTCGGGCATTTTACATGTTCATAAGGTAGTTTTTGTCAAACATAACTTATTCATCCGCTAACTTATCAGTTACCAACTACATTATCAGTTATAAGCTAACTTATCAGTTTGTCATACATAGCCTAAACTACAACCCAAAAGTATGAAGTTGCGTGAGATTTAAAGTTGAAGGTCCAGGTTCAAAGTCTAGGTCCAAGCTCGGATTTAAGGTCCATATTGCAACAGGGTCGAAGGCCAAGTCAAAGAAGGTGTCTTGAAAGTGGGGCAAGACTGGAAATAAATATTATACCAACTACTTAAGAAAAAGACATACAAATACAAATAAAATAAAATAAAATTGTATCAAGAAAATAAATACGAAATTTTAGGTATATAAAATACATAAAGGGTTCAAATTCAAATCTGTGATCTACTCTTATCTCTTTATAAACAACTGTCCTGTTCCTGTAAGTTGAGAACTAATGGCTGATTTCTCCCCCAAAGACCCTCTTCCAATCCTCCTTTACTCATCATCTGGTGGTGTAGGTTAGTCAACTCTAGTTTCATTAATTTTCTCTGTTTCTTTTAGTTATTGTTATTCCAGAATATCATATCATATCTATAACCATTAATTGTCTATATATTACACAGATGATCCTCCAATTCCTCAATCTATTCACCAGAAATTAACAGATGCATTTGCAAACATTCAAGATGACTACGGTTTGTATGGGTTGATTCAGTTTTGGGAACCAGTAAATATCGACGGCAGATGTCTTCTTACAACTTCTGATCAACCTTTTATTGTTGATCGAAATTACGAACGTTCCAAAGAGTATAGGTCATGTTGTGAGAAGTATAAGTATAATATTGATAAGGTTCAAGTTGAAGTTGAAGAAGAAGACCCTACCAATACCATCATAACTACTGGTCCACCCGCCACAGCATTCCTCAACCAAATGCCAGAGTACTTACTTCTTCAGAGGGTTGACCGGATGAGTCCATTGGTTTCTTCTGCTTTGCAGTGTGGATTGAAGTATTCTTATATGCTCCCTGTTTTTTATCCTTCCCAAAGCTTCTGTGTTGGTGTCGTTGAGTGTTCTATCTACTCGTTTTACGACTTCTGTTACAGCTTTCCATATGTGTTGATTGATGAGGCACTGGAGGTTTGTATTTTACTACTTTTGTATTTTACTACTTTTGTTGAATTTTACTGGTAAGTGCTTACCCGGGTAAGTGTTTGGTTAATGGCCCCTTTAGCATCAATCTAGGAGATAGGACTATGCTAAGTTAATGAAGTAGAGCTCTATATATCTTGCATGTTTCTTGCTGAAAGCTTCCATAAATCATTTAGAGCATCTCCAACAGCTATTGTAAAATAGAAAAATGGAGGATTTTAGCAATTTAAGTGCTCCAACAGCTATGGTATATCAATTGCTAAAATAGAAAAATGGAAAAAAAGAGAAGAAAAATCTCTAAATTTAGAGAATCTCTAAAAATATATAGAAGAGAGAGAAACAATATTTTAATTATATTCAACTAATCAAAATAATTGAAGTTAAGTGTGTAGGAGAGAGAAATAATATTTTATTAAATGATGGAATATTTTATTAATATTGTTAATGATAAAGTTGCTAAAATAGAGTAGCTGTTGGAGTTGGATGCAAATTATTATAGAGATTTTGACTTTTAATATGCTATTTTAGAAAAAAAATTACAATAGCTATTGGAGATGCTCTAAGCCAATTTTATCTCCCTATTCAAGACATTTAGGAGCCCTTTACCCAAACGCTTACCCGATAAGCGTTTAATAACAATAGCCAACACTCTTAACTTATTTTACCGGGTAAAATTGTAATCCATCGATATCGTATGAAACAATATTATCCAGTACACATTTTAATGGGTAAGAGTCGTCAGCCTCCCTCTAACCGGGATAAGATTCTCGGCTTTTGACATGTTCATCCAGCAAAGTAAATGACGCGGTATACACTTACTGGATTGCCATTTAGTAAACGACTCCTTAATTTAACTTACTACGTCTCTATGCAGAAAGTGGGTTTCAAAATGTTTGATGCACGTGAACTTCTGCCGTACAAAGTAAGTTTCTAAAATAAACTCATATATAATATGATTCTTATGTCATTGAAATAAATGGCTAGTAGTGAGCGTTACAATCAACCAGATCATAAATAAAATAGTTGTATCATATAAAAATAAACTTGTACAAACATTGAAATCTATTATCTTTTTATAGTTCTTTGTCTTATTATTAGAAATTGGGTGTGTGTAAAGATACTTTATACCCATGAAACAGAGTATACACGGTCTCCAACATGCCAAGGATGAAATTCATGACGTATTAAGGATCATTTCAAAAGCGCTTCGCTTGGATGTGAGTCAAGTTTGGATTGCTTATGAGGATGAGTATCTTTCATCTTCTTTGCAGGACACTCTATCAAAACGAAGGCTATGGCTCAAATTGACTGATAGTTGTTATGATGATGATGAGGATGATATCGGAGCTTATATGGAGGCTTGTTATAGGGTTCCTATGAAAATGGACCAAGTGTTTGCTGGGAAGACACTTCAAAACTCTGATCCACTCTTCATACGAGACATTCGGGAGTTGAAAAATAATGAGCCACAAAGGTTACTCATTCCCTTCTTCAGTTCACGTTGTAGTTGTTTTATGATATGCTTGAGGAGCACTAAGACTGGTGAATTGGATTATGTTTTTGAATTCTTATGGAGCGAAATTCAACTACACAATGATTACATTTTGGAGCTACTATTATTTTCACTAAAGAGGCATTTGCAAAGTTTCAAGTTTGCTTCTGGTGCTGAACTTGGTGGTGAATTACGTATTCTAGATGCTCAAGCTTCTACAGAAACAGAAACCAAATATATTAAGATCTTCCAAACAAACCAATTATCACATGTATCTGTAACACCAAAAAGAGGAAGGAGACCGGAGGATGAAGAATGTATGAAGGCAAAATGCAAGACAGCGAAAAAAGAAATTTCCAGAGAGCAGATAGAGTTAGAATTTGGTAAAACTCAGAAGAAAGCTGCAGAAAACCTCAAGAGTAATGATAATCTTTTGCTTTCAAATTACACTTGTTTTTACATGATTGGAATCCTAAGTTTGGCCTCTAATCACTTGTTGGATAACCCAAATATCTCTTCTTTTTTTTATGTTGTTTTACAGTGTCTTTGTCTACTTTGAAACGGTACTGCAAGGTTCTAGGCATTTCCGAGTGGCCTGGAAAAGATTCTTTGAACAGGAATGTAAAACACTTGTACAAGAATACTCAAAGAAACCCAAATGAAGAAGAAGATCGTAATGGAGGAACAATTCAAGACAACATCGGAGCGACGACTTTGAATGAAGATATCCTGACCATAAAAGCAGAGTATGCAGATGATACGATCAAGTTCACTCTTCCAATATCATCAGCAACATTTGCTGCTGTTGAGAAGGAAATCAGCGAGGAGTTTAAGTTGAATCCTAGTGATTATAAGGTCAAGTATCTTGATGAAGCTGGCGATTGGATTTTACTATCTTCTGATAAAGCTATGAGGGAATGTTTACGAAATCATAGAAATTTCAATATCACTCCCATCAATATGAAAGTGCTACTACGGAAAATATAATGATCCATCTATGTCGCTTGAATCAAATCATCACGCATGAGCAACTCTACGTTGTCATGGTTGTGTTTGTTTTCTATATAAATATCGTATCATCTTAAACAGATAAATAAACCATTTGCTTTACAGTTATTGAAAGAAATGGTTGTATCATATAAAAAGATGTTTTACAGTTATTTAAATTTCTCATCATTTTTCAATTCTACGTCCTAGCTACCATTAGAAATTGGATGTGTCTTCGGCATGCCAGGGATGAAATCAAATCAGGGTATGTATACAAAATCTTAAGAGATTTAAACATCACTTACTAATGATTCAAACTGTCATGATTGTGTTTTTTGTTGATGTAGTATTTGCTTTAAAAGACATTTTTAGCCAAATTGAGAATAAATGTCATAGAGCAGGCTTATCCAAATAATTATCAGCACAAATTGACCACTCTTGTTCCATTTGATACATGGTACTTATTATTGTAACACTCCCTCATCCCTATTGGATCAATCCTAATTGAAAAGTTCCACTAGATCAACACTAATAAGAAGCACCGAATCAATTCCCTTCTAAAGTGCAATTCATGGGTTGGTTTGAGATTAGAAGGGTCCAAATCCTTTCTTACCCTTCTAACCTTTAACTCCTATTCTCACACAATCCTTCGTCTATATGTATTTAAGTATGTGTGTGCGATGCAAATGTAGTTTAAAAATACCAAAAAAGGTCATCAGCTTAATTTATTATGGTACCATTCACCAAATATCAGAGGTGTCAAGGATGGAGGTAGTGCTAAGCTGAAAAATCCTTTAACCAAAAAGGGTTTAGGTATAGAGGAGAGATGGCACCAAAAGCGGGTCATTTGAAAGTTATCGAGTTATTGCCGATGAGAAAAAAAAAAGAGAGAGGAGAGAACAAGAAAGCAAAATCAATGGAAAACCTCCTTTGGTTTTAGAAGTTGTCTAATTTGTTATGTCTTGCGATGAAGATTGGTGTTAGGTGTATTTCCTCTTTATTTTCTGCTCATCTGTTATTATGTCTTTGAAGATTGGTGCTAAATTAAATGCTTTCCTTTTATTTGTCTTTATGAAAACGTAAGAGGTCTTCCTCTACTCCAAGGTTTTGGTGTGTAAACCTAAACCAAACAAACCAACCTAGTAAGTCCCACTCGAGAGTATAGGGTCGGGAAGGGATGCGGAAATGTACACAAAAATCTGACCTCAATCACGAAGAGTAGAGCGGTTTTTTTAAGGAAAACTACATTTATTATTTATCTATTAATTTAAAGTACACTTGTTTGTTTGTCAAATTAAAGAAAAAACCCTAGATATTTAATAAAAATAAGAAAAAGCCCTCACATTTGTTTGACTTCAATAAAGTTTGATAAATAATTATTTGGTTTAAAATTCTAGTTCAAGGTTCAGGTGAAAGATTAAAACTCTTGGTGAGTAGAGAACAAATTAATTTGAAAGAGAAGTCAACCATAAGTTATTCTTTGATGACAATGGCAATTGTGGGGACAGAAAAGAAAACAAGGGTTCAAGGTCCATGTATCAAGTGTTTTACCCATCAAACTGAGTTGACTCAGGCTCCAGGGCCTAATTGAGAAGCACCATGGGTTGAGTTGACTCAATGGCAGTCTCGGATTTCAGCTATCCATTAGCCCCATGTGGTCGTGGGGTTGCTTCATCGTAATCTTTTGCACATCTCTATTTGTGTCATATGTTCCTAACCATACAACTCGGTCTATTTTGACATAAAATTTCACCCATTTTTTCAAAATTATACATATAGAAGTACAATTCCAAGATACCACTGTATTTACAGAAAAAGTTATAAAACATTAAATTAATACAACACTTCAAATTGAAATATGATACAACAACAATACGAACAACAATTTTTTTTTTTTTGAAAAAGCAATACGAACAACAAATTAACCAATCTCGAAGAAAGTCCGGAAAACTAATATATGAACCTTTTCCTTGGCTTAAACACATGACCATACCCTTAGTCGTCATCTTCAAGCTCATCATACACATTTACAACAACAAAGTGGTCATCGGGTTCCAAACTCAACTCCTCTTGAAGTGCTTCTTCTTCTTCTTCTTCTTCTTCCTTGTGACGACAATTATAAATGCAAAGAAATTCAAGCATGGGAATAGATTTGAGGGTTTGATGTAACCAATCATCCACCCAATGAGATGATAAGATTAGAATGGGATTCACAATCCAAAAGTGTTGTGTTGACAAGGAGATCAAACACAGGAAACATGCCATTACCGAGACCGACAGGTCTATTGCCTGAAAACAGAAGAGAAAACCGATGGGTAGTTGTAAGCGAATAACGACTTTAATAGAAACGAATAGAAGAAATATGGTTAAAATGATGGAGGTGGAGTGGGGAAATTGGAAGAAGAAATGGGCAAGAGGTAAAAGAAGAAATCGTGTGTCGATATTGAAGAAATCCATTTGACGTTATGATTGTTATGGAATATTTGATTGTTTATGTGGTATTTATAAGTCTCGAGGAAAGGTAAGGTGGATTACGTCATATGTGGAGGTGCTAATTAAAGGTCCAAGGTTCAAGTACATTGGGTCATGTGAAGCCAAAGTCCAAAAGTTGAAGAAAGTGCATGGTAAAGAATCCGTATATACTTATGGATAATATTATGGAAGTTATCAATTACGATTGTTAAATTGTAAATTTGGAGAGGCATGGTTGAATCACCAATAGAGCCGATCAATTTTTTTGTAAAGGTTATAATTATACGTATGAAAATGAATTTCATAAACGACTTGTATTTTAAATATCAACATTTAAGGTTCAAGGTTCAAGTTTAAGGTTCGAGATACATACAATCAAATTGAAAAGCCGTGTTTCGAATAAATTAATTTGAAAAGTATGACAGCCAATTAAGTATCCTTCTTTGATATATGGGCATGACAATTAAAAGGGTGATGTTGACATCAAGGGTTCAAGGTCCACGATTCAAAGTATATGTCAACTAAAACAAAATTAATATTTTGTGTAAAAAACGATTTTCTTCCTAAATCGATATAACAAAGTTTTAAATTTCTTATTTTATCCTATTTTTACTGATACATTCTATTTTGTTTGGTTTGCAGGAATGAAATAGAGATGAAGAATTTGGGTTTGAAATCCATTTCAATTTGTGTTTGGTTTGCAAGATTGTTAGGATTTAAAATCCAAATATTCCTTTAAAATCACATGAGTGATGGATTTGGAAATTCTTTAGAAAGAGTTGGTATTTAAAATCCTAATTCCATCAAATTTCATAAATTGCTTATAATCTCAATCCTGCTGTGTATCCGTGATTCATCTTTTCCATTCCTTCATCTTTGTTTATTTTATTTTCTTATATCATTTCATACCTATTTTTATTTAGTTTAAAATATATTAATTATTTATTAAAATTTCAAAACAATAAAAAATGTTTAGATTAATTTAACGTGTTTTAATTCAAATACCCTATCCTAATTAGGTCAACTCCTATATGTTGTCCGTTCAAAGAGACCGTTTACTAAATGCTTATCCAGTTGGTGTTTAACTGGTCATTTACCTTATCGGATGAACACAATAATCATTGAGAATCTTACCCCAACTCGTTTATCTCGAACTCGTATAGGGGTGTAAACGATTCGAGCTTTTAACGAGCTACTCATCTCGAACTCGAGCTTAATAATTCTCAAGCTCAAGTCGATATCGAACACAAAATAGAATTCGTTTAACTTAATGAGCTGAGTTAATCGATCGCGAGTTCAAACCCATAAACGAGCATCGAGCTCAAGCTCGATAACTCAAAAAATATTCGAGCTCGAGCCTAGCGTTAGTTTTTTGAACCCTGCTCGATTAACTTTATACTCGATTTGAGTCAGTTTGTTTACACCCTACCCAATAAGAATAATGACAAGCACCGAGAGTTTTACCCGATGAGAGTAATGACTTTTAACTAGTAAATAGTATCGGATAAATTTTTGCATACAATGCAACTTTATCTTACCTATAAACAAAATCTTTATAAAACAAACAAAGAATTACAAAAACAAGATCAAATCACAATTCAAATCCTACAAACCAAACATGATTTATAAAGGAATGAAATTAAAATCTATTTCAAATCCTACAATCCAAACACATAAAAGGATTTGAAACCATTTCAATCCAAATACTTCCAAATCCAAATCTCTCCATGAAATTCAAATCCCTCAAAAACAATCCCGCAAACCAAATGCGCCCTAGGGGAATTTCGTGACGTTGAGGGGTTCAAGGTCCAAGGGGGTGATGGTGCCAATTTGATGATGTGGAGGGTTCAAGGTCCATACGAGGTGCTTGTGCCAATTTGATGACATGGAGGGTTCAAGGTCCAAAGGTGTGATCAAATTGGACCACGGATTGCTAGAAGTACCATCCTCTTTCCTCAAAAAAAAATTGGACCACAATTCAAGCATCCCCACCCGCAAAAGAACATTTAGGTTATAAAGTTGGAAGAATTTTCAATTTCCTACATGGCTTACAAGTTGGAACGGGATAAAGAATATGTTTTAATCAAAGTTATCAACTATTTATTAATTATCTTATATTGTTGTTATCATATATTAGAATGATACTCGTACAATGCGATGAGATACATCTTGATTTTAATGTTTTATTTTATTTTTTGTCTTTATTGATGTTATAATTGTTTTATGTGGTTTTGAGAAAACTTTTTTTAATGTTTTATTTAAAGGTTTTTTAATGATATTTTAATTTAGGTTTAATAACAAAGTAATTTATTTTTGGTTTGATGATATAAATTTTTATAAGAATAATAATTAAGTATTCTTTTAGAACTCGAATAATAATTAAGTATTCTTTTAGAACTTAATGATTATCTTAATTATATTCTAGATTTTTTATATTTAAAATTAGATGTTTATCTTGTATTTGATTATGTTTACTGTAGTAGTTACACAAATTCAGAAATGAAGTTTTAATAGGTTGTACTTACGCATGATTTACTTGTAATACTGAATTTTAAGTAATATGCATCAGTAATAGATGCATAAAAATGGCTTTTAAGAGTTTTTATCAAATTATTTATAATATAGTATAGATAAATATAATTGGTTGTTTATTTTCTTGAGGGAATTAGAACAACAAAAAGAAAAAGACAATTATAAATACTTGTTAACATCGAATCCTAACTCATGAGTAATACAAAATTCGTTATACACTAAAATTTAAAATCAATATAACACATAAATATATCTATATATGAAATTGAAATATGTGTATAATTGAATATACAATCAAAAAACCAAAAAAAGGGAGAACAATGATTAACTCGATAACTTGATGAAGATTGAACATTGGATTGAGGCTTGCAATCCCAGTGTTGTTAATCAGAAATTTATCTCGTTTCGTGTAGAATTTATGGCCGTCTATCTAAAGAATTCAACAATCCATTCAAGTAATTAAATTTGAAAATGACAAAGCACATATATGTTTCTAAATGAATAGATCGATTAAAAACAAGAATAACCCATAAAACGTTTTATGATGTCTGCCAAAAGGACCAAGATTTTGAAAAATCTATAAAAGTTTCCCCTATTTTCTTTAATAGGTACCAAGCTCACATCGAGACTTAGCCATTTTGTTATTAGGAGATAGGAGACCCACAATATAAGGCAACCAAATTTTTGTAATCAGGTTTATGTGGGACAAGCAAATCTCAAATTTGAATCCTACATTTTCTATTCAAACTCAACAAAATTTTTGTTTGATACCAGTCAAGTAAATAACCAAATCACAAATGGTAATCAAGGCGTACATAAATGATATAACACATATTCTCCATATGACTACTGGATTGATTGATGAAACTAATTTACGTTAGTGATTTTTTCTTTTTATTATAAGATATTCCAATACATCCCTTAGGGCCTCAATCAGTACGCATAACCTTGTAGTTAGTTTGTTTTGTTGTTGATGTGTGTAAAAAGGAATACATTTGGTAGAGGTGAATTTAATAATGTTTAAGGATGTAATTAGTCTTCCCTTAGCAATGTTTAGAGGTGCAATTAATCTTCCCCATTAAAAAAACACATTTATTGGAGTTTGGAATAATATAACAATTTGATTTATTTTTTAAATCAGGAAATTATTTAAATAAAATACAACACAAAAAGCATAAAGAGTTTAATGCAATATTTTTGACGTTGTAAAAGTAGGCGTTTGACGAATAAACAAACAATATTTTTTCCTTCAAATTAATAATATAATATGAACAGGAGAAAGTATGCGGCAAAATCTTTCACCTGACCTGATGGTGTTAATTTGATGGTATGAACTATATATGGAGGGTTCAAGGTCTAAGGGAATTTGATGACGTGGAGGGTTCAAGGTCCAAGGGGTGATGGTGCCAATTTGATGACATGAGGGTTCAAGGTCAAATGGTGCCAATTTGATGACATGGAGGGTCCAAGGTCAAATGGTGCCAATTTGATGACGTGGAGGGTCAAGGTCCATATCAAGGTGTTGGTGCCAATTTGATGACATGGAGGGTTCAAGGTCTAAAGGTGTGATCATATTGGACCATGGTTCAAGCATCCCCCACCCCCCAAAAAGACCATTTATGTTATAAATTTGAAGATTCGTTACTTTCCTATCTTCCTTACAAGTTGGAACCGAATAAAAAATATATTTTAATCAAAATCATCGATTCAAGTATTTATTTATTATGTTATATTGTTGTTATTATATATAAATATAATTGGTTGTTATTTTGTTAGGAGAACTAAAACAACATGAAGAAAAAAAAGACAATTATAAATATTTGTTAACATTGAATCCTAACTCATGATTCAGGGACGGATCCATAAATTTTATGATACGGTGACATCATACAACATATACAAAAAATAATTCTAAAAAATATGGTGGTTTTATCGACGTGTTTTTACGTTTTTACTAACAGTCAATATCTTTCGATGTGTTTGTAACCTAATTCTATCGTTTCGGGGATATTAATTTGGACTTTATAATATTAATTAAACAAAAATAATTATAACTAAAACTTCATAAACACTTGTACTTTGGTAAAACACGAGTGTATTTATTATTTTTCAATTAAATTAAAAAACATATATTCGTTTGTCAAATTAAAAGACAAACTGTGGATAAGTAATAAAAATGAGAAAAAAGTCGAGCAATTGTTTGACCTGGTCGAAATTTTGTAAATAATTTCTGAATTTTTATAATTCAAGTTCATGGTTCATGGTTCAAGGACCAAATTGAATTGAGGATGACTCGATGAGTGAAGCAACTTATTCTTAAGTTGACCAAGATGACAATTCACATTTGTGAACATGGAAAAAGGAGAAGGGTTCAAGGTCCATGGGACATGGCTCGAACTATTTTACGTATCAAAGTGAGTCGAGTCTCGTGCCTCTAGGCCTTATTGACAAGCACCATGGTCCATGGGCTGAGTCTACTATGACGTGCGGTCTAGGAGACTAGGATTTTAGTTGCCATTTCCGCAATGAGGCTAAAGGAAGTCGAGCTTGGCCTTATTGCCTCAGATACTTCTGGTTGAGTTTATATTGGTTATTACCCAAATCTATTTAACATGCATATTTTTGACATAAAAAATTTCATCTATTAATTTTTTGTAATTAATGTTTAAAGACAATACATGTAAACAAGTAGCATTTAACGATAACACTAGAATTATGTAAAAAGTGATAAAACAATTGCATTAATACAACATTTCAAAATGAAATTAATAAAAGTTCTATAAGAGAACTAAATACAACAACATACGAACAACAAATTAACCAATATCGAAGAAAGTTCCATAAGACACATGAAAAATACGTATAATGAAGCCTTCTTAAACACATAATGACCACACCCTAATCTTCTTCAACTTCATCATCCACAATGACAACAACAAAATGGTCATCTAGCTCCTGTTGATCAACTTGTCCTTCTTCTTCCTCATGACAGCCATTAAAAATACAAAGAAGTTGGAGCATAGGAATAGATTTGAGGGTTTGATAGCACCAATCATCGAGAAAACGAGATAATAAGATTAGAATAGGATTGAGAATCCAAAAGTGTTGTGTGGACAAGGAGACCAAAGACAGAAAACATGCCAACACCGAGACTGACATGTCTAATGCTTGAAAGCGGAGGAGAAAACCGATGGGTAGTTGTAAGGGAATAACAACTTTGATGGAAACAAAGAGAAGAAAGATTGTTAAAACGATGGAGGTGAAGTGGGAAAAAGGGAAGAGGAGATGAGCAAGAGGTAGAAGAAGATATCGTGTGTCTAACTTGAAATCATCCATTTGATTTTATAAATGTAAAGGAATTGGTTTGATGGGTATTTATAAGTAGATCTCCTGAAAAGTTAGTCTACGTGGTGGCCTCCGGGTTGAATTTTAAGTACTAAGGTCTAAGGTCCAAAGGTTCAAGGTTCAAATTCATTAGTGTTAAGGCTAAGGCCAAAAGTTGAAGAAGGTGCCTGGTAAAGGTTGGAAATTAATCGGTATATATTATATATCTTACATTAATACATATGGGATAATATTCTTGTTCAAAAAAGAATACTAATGGCTAATATTATGAAAGTTTTTGTAACAAAATTGGAGACACAATCTCCCAATCGCATAATTAAATGAAATGGATTTCGACTAAATTGTTTAATTATTGATATGCTTCCAAAAATAGAAACCAAATACAAAAAAGTTTTGGGTAACGGTTTTAGCGAAAACCAAACAACTTAATTAATTACTGGTAATGAAAGTTAGCATTTAGATGGTCATATTTAGGATAAATAGCTAGATATATAGTGTGAATATATAGGATAATATATATATGTATAAAGCTTTTGCATCATTCCTGGTGATGGTATGTTATATATATGACATTGACATGGAGGGGTTCATGGTCCATGGTCCATAGTTCAAGGTTTAAGGTTCAAAGCAAAGGTAGATCTATAACAAAAACAGAGTAACAGTAATATTTTCCCATCATCTATGATGGTGATATGTTGATGACGTGGAGGATTCATGGTTCTTTCCAAAGAAGGGGTGAATCTATAACAAAAATAATAAGATGATTGTCTAATACAAACATTTTGGGCCTTTGGTCTATAAGAAGTCAATGGTTTAAACTTCATAAAAAATAAAAAGAAGGTATCCTCTTACGTGTAATGGCGGATCCAAGATTTTTATTCACCGGGGTCCCATTAAAATAGACTAAAGGCTCGTAAAGTCATCCGACGTGTTTCGGGAAATTTTAAAGTTTTTTAGTTGATTTCAAGAGATTTTCTTATTGTTTTTGTCGATTTTGAAGGATTTTCTTAGTATTTTTATCGATTTCGGAAGATTTTTTTGGGTTTTTTATTGATTTCAAGAGAGTTTTTCAGTGTTTTTGTCAATCGCCGGTAAGATGGGGTCCCTTGAATTTTTTCACTGGGAGCCTAAATACAGTATTTTTGATGTTTTTTAACCTATATAATTTTTTTTTTAACATTTCACTGGGGGGATGGGACCCCCCCCCTTTTGTTAGCTGGAATCGCTCCTGCTTACGTGTAGCTTAGAGGTTTAAACCTCATAAAAAATAATAAAGAGGGTATTATTCTCTTACTTATAGTTTAATTGGTAAAAAGATGGAGTGACTTTGTCCAAATATAAGACATGTTCTAATTCAAACCCAACCCCTCCCCATCCTTTTTGGCTACCCTCAACCATTGAGTGAGTAAAAAAATGTCTTTTTATATTTGTGTCTTTGGAGACGGATTTCATGTTTCACTGATTGGGATTGCTGATAATCAACTTTTTGTTTATATAAAGAACATATAAATTATTTACTGTATTTATCGAGAGTCAACTATAGTTTCATTTTCTCTGTTTCTTTTAATTATTGTTATTCAATCATATCATATATATATATATATATAACCATTAATTTTGTCTATATATTACACAGATGATCCTCCAATTTTTCATTCTATTCACGAGAAATTAAGATCTGCATTTGTAAACATTAAAGTTGAATATGGAGGGTTGATTCAGTTTTGGGAACCGGTAAATATTAACGGCAGATGTCTTCTTATAACTTGTGATCAACCTTTTATTGTTGGTCTGACGCAGCGGAGGTTTGCGGAAGGATCGACAAGCGTCTAAACCCTTTAGGGTTGAGAATTACAAACAGTAAAACTCAAGAAATTAAGAGGAACTCTTAAAAAACTCTCAAGGAGAAGAAATTGAATCAATAAAATAATGTTAATAATAATGAAAACAATGAATCCTATTTATAGCTAAACTAATTAAGATAATATGGAAACTAGATCAATCCTAATTCTAATCTAACTAGGAAACTATTTAAAAAAGGAAACTAATAATAAGGAAACAAATAATAACAATAATCCTAATCTAATTAGAAAACAAATAAATAATAATTAAAGCTAAATATTTATCCTAAACTAATTAAGAAATAAAATAATCAAACAAGCAGATAAATGCGATTCGTTCGGGACTCGTCAGAACGCGTCCTCGACACGGCACGCGACCCAACTCGCGCAAGGAACTGTTTTTCGCTTTCCGTGCGTATTTACGAGCTTCTTTCGAGCCCGTTTTCTTCGTTTCCAAATATCAAAGAAAAGTCTCGTTAAGTCCCGAAACCTCTCTGTATCAGTCACCCTCACTTGAAAAGAACTCGCCCTCGAGTTCACTTGAAAAACATCTTCACCTAACTCGTAGAACATCCATTTATTTAAAACGTTTGAATTCATAACTCGACCTTTGAAATTCGAAAAAGATGACCAATCTTCAAATCCCAAAGGATGTTGTCGTGATCGCCTCCATACAAGCGAGATTCTATCAAACTCGAAAGGGTAAAAGGTGACAGAAACTTTACCGGGAATTGTCTCAGTTTGATCCGGAATGATTGTTGTCGGAATTATGGAAGCATCGTCTTTAGGATCTTCCTTCATGATTTCTTGTGACAACGGTCTTGTTGACTCGAGAATATCTTCAAACGGTTCACCTTCGGGTGCTTCGATCGTTGGCTCGATATCGGGTTCGAAGACTTGGGTTTTAATAACGATTTCTTGTTGTGATTCCATTACCACGGGGATGACCTTTTTTCCGATCTCGTGGGATAAGTTTTCGTCTTTTTCTGCACTTGTCAAGCCTTTGACAACAATAGGGCAAAAGACTTCGACTTTCTTTGCGTCTTCCATTTTTTGCTCACTAGTAGTTACTATAAGAATATTATCATTTTTCTTGTTGGGGATCTTTTCAAAGCTATTCAATGGCGCCATCGCAATCTTCCGATTGCCCCAACGGAATAGCATCACATTATCTCGCCCCTTATAAGTGACGTCGTTATCAAATTGCCATGGTCGGCCCAATAGGATGTGACACGCATCCATGTCAAGGACATCACATAGAACCTCCTCTCGATAATATTTTCCGATCGATATTGGTACCCGACAAGTTTGTGTGATCATAACTTGCGAGTCTTTGTTGACCCACCCAAGAGAATAAGGAGCTTCATGGGGTTGAGTGGGTAGGTTGAGATAATCGACCAACTTTTTAGACACAAAGTTTTCACAACTACCGTTATCAATGATGAGGTTACATACCTTTCTGTCGACGGAGCAATAAGACCTGAAAAGATTCTTCCTTTGTCCTTCTTCTTTAGATGAAAAGAGTACTCGTTGGAGTATGAGGTCGATCTTTTCTTCGTTTTTGTGAGACAAGATTTCATCTTTTTCCGGTGTCTTCTCTTGTACGGGTGATCGTTTGCTTACGAGAGGAACCGAACTCACAATATAGTTGTAGATATCATCATGCAAAACCTTACCGGATAACACTTTATCTTTTGCATGCGGCCTCTTACGAAAGAATGATTGTTTGCCCAGGAGAGAAATCGGATCCGTAATATTGTTGTAGATGTGGCCGCTCGAAACTCTGATCGATTTCTCGTGCCTGTCCCTTCTTCGACAATTGTCGTTGTTGGGGTTAGGAAAACGTTTGTTAACAGCCGCTGTCAGATCAGCTAGAGCTGCAGTAAGGGCTGCAGTCATCTCGGCTAAGTCTGCTTTGGTAGACGGCTGTTGACCTGCCATGGTTAGTGAAAAGACAGGCGAATCCTGCTCTGATACCAACTGACGCAGCGGAGGTTTGCGGAAGGATCGACAAGCGTCTAAACCCTTTAGGGTTGAGAATTACAAACAGTAAAACTCAAGAAATTAAGAGGAACTCTTAAAAAACTCTCAAGGAGAAGAAATTGAATCAATAAAATAATGTTAATAATAATGAAAACAATGAATCCTATTTATAGCTAAACTAATTAAGATAATATGGAAACTAGATCAATCCTAATTCTAATCTAACTAGGAAACTATTTAAAAAAGGAAACTAATAATAAGGAAACAAATAATAACAATAATCCTAATCTAATTAGAAAACAAATAAATAATAATTAAAGCTAAATATTTATCCTAAACTAATTAAGAAATAAAATAATCAAACAAGCAGATAAATGCGATTCGTTCGGGACTCGTCAGAACGCGTCCTCGACACGGCACGCGACCCAACTCGCGCAAGGAACTGTTTTTCAGTTTCCGGTGCAGATTTACGAGCTTCTTTCGAGCCCGTTTTCTTCGTTTCCAAATATCAAAGAAAAGTCTCGTTAAGTCCCGAAACCTCTCTGTATCATGGTCATGATGACAAAGGTTGCAAAGAGTATAGGTCATGTTGTGAGAAGTATAAATATAATATTGATGTGAATTATAAGGTTCAAGTTGAATTTGAAGAGGATCCTACCATCGTAACTACAGGTGCACCCGCCACAGCATTCCGCAACCAACTGCAAGAGTTCCCTAGTCATCTGAACGTTCAGGAGACGAGTCCATTGGCTTCTTCTGCTTTGGAGAGTGGATTGAAATATTCTTTTGTGGTGCCTGTGTTTTATCCTTCTCTAAGTACGTAGCTGTCTTGGTGTCGTTGAGTATCGGTATAGCTGGTCGTCGGCTGATGTTGTTTACGTGTTCAATGAGTTGAATACTGCACTAGAGGTTTGTATTTTACTTCTTTTGTTTAAACAATCTCGAAGTGGTTGCATATATAAATCCCATAATTATTAAATAAGCCCACTTAACTTTTCGTTTTTATTTTTCAACTGATTATGGTACAAAATGAGCAAGTAAAAACTATAGTCTTACCCGGTAAATGAGGTGATAGTGTTGAATTTTATGAGTAAGTACTTACCCGGGTAAGTGTTTGGTTACCGGCCTCTTAGCATAGATTTTAGCATCAATCTAGGAGATAAGACTATGCTAAGTTAGTTAATGAAGTAGAGCTCAATATATCTTGCATGTTTCTTGCTGAAAGCTTCCATAAATCATTTTTGTGGTCGGTAAGCCAATTTTATCTCCCTATTTAAGACATTTAGGAACCCTTTACCCAAACGCTTACCCGATAAGCGTTTAACAGCAATAGCCAACACGCTTAATTTATTTTACCGGGTTAGATTGTAATCCATCAAAACAATATCGTATGCAACAATATTATCCTGTAAACATTTAATGGGTAAGAGTCGTCAGCCTCACTTACCGGGTAAGACTCTCCATCCTTATCATCACTCTTACCGGGATAAGATTCTCGGATTTTGCCATGTTCATCCGGTAAGGTAAATGACCTGGTATACACTTTTGGCCTAATTATCGATTAGAAGATATAGCCAGGCAGCGTATTTTTTTGAAACGAGGACAACGGCCCCTTAATTTAACTTGCTACGTCTCTATGCAGAAAGTGGGTTTCGAAACGTTTGATGCACAAGAACTTCTGCCATACAAAGTAAGTTTCTAAAATAAACTCATATATAATATATATGATTCTTCTGTCATTGAAATAAATGGCTAGTAGTTAGTGCCACAGTCAACCAGATCTTAAATGAAATAGTTGTATCATATAAAAATAAACTTGTACAAATATTGAAATTTGTCATCTTTATTACAGTTCTTTGTCTTATTATTATTATTAGAAATTGGATGTGTGTAAAGATACTTTATACCCATGAAACAGAGTATATGCGGTCTCCAACATGCCAAGGATGAAATTGATGACGCATTAACGATCATTTTGGAATCGCCTCCCTTTAATTTGAGTCAAGTTTGGATTGCTTATAAGGATGAGTATCTTTCATCTTCTTTGCAGGACACTACTCGAACAAAACGAATGCTATGGCTCAAATTGACTGATCATTGTCATAATGACGATATGAGAGCTTATGAGGAGGCTTGTTATAGGGTTCCTATGAAAATGGACCAAGTGTTTGCTGGGAAGACACTTCAAAACTATGAACCGCTCTTCATCCAGGACACGTTTAAATCGAAAAATAACGAGCCACAAAGGTTACTCACTCCCTACTTTGTTGACTGTAGTTGTTTTATGATATGCTTGAGGAGCACTAAGACTGGTGAATTGAATTATGTTTTTGAATTCTTATGGAGCGAAACTGAACACAATGGTTACATTTTGGAGCTACTATTATTAATACTAAAGAGGCGTTTGCCAAGTTTCAAGTTTGCTTCCGGTGCTGAACTTGGTGATGAATTACGCATTATAGATGTTCAAGCTTCTACAGAAAGTGAAACCAAATATATTAAGATCTTCCAAACAAAATCTTTATAAAACAAACAAACGATTACAAAAAAAAAATTAAATCACATTTCAAATCCTACAAATCAAACATGATTTATAATGGAATCAAGTATAAATCTATTTCAAATCCTACAATCCAAACACATAAAAAGATTTGAAATCCATTACAATCCAAATACTTTCAAATTCCTCCGTCAAAAAGGTGATGGTGCCAATTTGATGACGTGGAGGGTTCAAGGTCAATACGAGGTGCCGGTGCCACTTTGATGACATGGAGGGTTCAACACTTCAAGGTCCAAAGGTGTGATCAAATTGGATCACGGTTCAAGCATCCCCCACCCACAAAAGAACATTTATGTTACAGAATTGAAGATTTTTTAATTTCCTATGTGGCTTACAAGTTGGAACTAACTTTTTAAAACCCGGGTTTTTAGTTAATCCGGAGTGGTGATCGGCTCTCGGGTTAACTGGTTCAACCGTTCAACCACCGAATTAACCGATTTCAATAATTCTCTTAATCATTTGTATTTTTTTTCATTTTCTTATATACATACATATACAAAAAACCAATAATTTGATGTTCACAAGTTTAAACATTAAAAATACACAAATAACAATTTTTACATCAATCTAAATACAGTAAAAAACATACCTAACACACAATTTTTTTTAATTTTAATATAAAAACGGGTTAACCGGATTTTTAACGGGTTTCAACTTTTGTGAAACCTGGTCGGGTTACAATGGGTCGGTTATAGCCATAAACCCGGTAGTAGTTCACCTGGTCGGTTATAGCCATAAATCGGTTTGACCAGCTGGGTTAACCCGGATTCTGCTTGTTTTTACATGACTGGAATCCGAAATTTGGCCTTCAATCACTTGTTGGATAACCCATATCACTTCTTTGTTGAGTTGTTTTACAGTACTTTGAAACGTCACAGTCTCTTCTTTGTTGAGTTGTTTTACAGTACTTTGAAACGTCACAGTCTCTTCTTTGTTGAGTTGTTTTACCAGTATCTTGGAAAAGATTATTCAAGGGAAAATATAATGTAATATTCTTCCAAAGTTAATTTTGAAAGAATACATTTATAATTTTGCACAATATACTATAATTTTAATAATAGATACATTTATTTTAAAATATTCTTTCAAAATTAAAGACTAATTAATTTTGGAAGAATACATTTATAATTTTGGAAGAATATTTTATAATTTTAATAATAGATATATTTATTTTAAAATATTCTTTCAAAATTAAAAACTCTAATTAATTTTGGAAGAGTACATTTATAATTTTGGAAGAGTATTTTAAAATAAATGTATCTATTATTAAAATTATAAAATATTCTTCCAAAATTATAAAAGTTTTTAATACTGCATTAAATAAAAATAGATGCGTTTATTTTAATGGCATTACATAGAAAATATTTTTTTAAACAGAAAAATAAATCATATTAAAAAATAAAAAAAGTAAAAATAGAAAAGTTTTTCTTCAAAAATATTCTTCCAAATATAGGAGAGAAAGTCATCCAGGAAATGAAGAAAATTAGAAATATTTAAAAATATACTTCCAAATGTAGGAGAGAAAGTAAGTAAAAATATTCTTCCAATTTTAATTTATGTTAGAACTACCGAATTTATGCACTAAAAGAACCATATAAATAGATATGGGTCGTAATTATAAGGTCGATATTAATTAAGAGTAGCTATGAAGTTTGCTGTATTCTTAATATGCTTCTTTTTCCTTTGCTCGTCGGAGACCACCACCACCACCACCACCTCCGGCGACATAAATTACTGGTGCGCCCAAGTGCCATACCCTAAAACATGCCACGATTTTGTGGCGCCAAGATCAGTTGACAACTCCTCCTCCGGCTCCGAGATGTTGTCGAAAAACCAGTTTGTGAACATGACGGTAGTATCAACCATGGATAATGCAATATTGGTCAAGAAAAAGAGCAAGAGGATTGAAGCCATGAAACCACCTGGTACAGAAAAGGATTTGTGGCATGGTTGTGTGGATTACTGTGATCAAGCCATAAATACTCTCAACTGGACCTTAGACCATGGTGAGGAGGAGAACGGTGGATTTAGTGCAGTTATGTTCTCAATCTCCATATGTATAAACCAGTTTGAGATCAACAACATTACTACTGTTTTTCCATTAGTTAGTACCAATTTGAGACGACTGGTGATAAATGGTTTGTCTTTGTTCCCCGACTTTCCTCCGGCTCAATTTAATGGTTAATTAGTTAAATAAAAACCAGTCCAGTACGTTATGTTATCTTCTTACCTTTTTTAAATTAATTAATAAAAATCAATTGCTTTTCGGCTATTCGTGTATGTACAATGTCTGTAATAGTTGTATTATTATTATCATCATCATCATTTTACACTGTTTATCCATGATTGCCTCGTCAATAGATTTTTCTTCCTATATCAATGCGTTAGCAGATGTAGAGTGTATTAGGGATGGTATATATATACACACACACACATATATATATATATATATACGACGATAATCAAATAAAAACCACAATAAGGTTACAAACTCGTAAAAACCGATATAAAAATATTTTTTTTCATAATTTTTTTTATCAAAATTTAAATTATATTGTTTCACATATATGTTTGCTACATGCGGAATTTTTTTTTGATTCACCTAGTGAATCAAAAATATGCATAAAAAAGATTCATATGGTAAAACAAATAAATGTGAAAATTTCACTTTATGAAACAAATATATGTGAAATAATATCTTGAATTCTAGCATTTGATAAAAAAAATCATGAATTTTTTTATTTTTATATCGGTTTTTACGAGTTTGTAACATTTTTGTGGGTTTTATTTGATTAAGCCCACATATATATATATATATATAGAGAGGCGGGTTCATACGAGGACGGTACCAATTTACAAGAATACGAGGACAATTCTCATGAAATTTTTCATGTACAAAATCATATATGATTTCATGCACAAAATCATATGTGATTTTGTAAGCATAAAAAAGGACACGCGCGGCTTTTTTAGTGGGCAAGTCGCGGGAAAAGTCTCGGCTAATCCTATATGATTTTGTATGTGAATCATATGTGATTTTGTACATGAATCATATGTGATTTTGTACATGAAAAGTTTCATGTACAAAATGATTGGCTGAGAATTGTCCTTGCATGCATTCTCGTAAATTGTTACCGTTCTCGCATGAACCTCTTTATATATATATATATATATATATATATATCCAGGTGTAAATCAGAATGGACCAAACTATTTGTTTTTTGGTTCATCTCATCCTCAGCATGATTGTGTCCATCCTCAAATTCGACGGTCTTTCCTCCAATCGACCACCCACTGTGTTCCTCCATCGTTGCTCAAAATCAAACACATTCAATCAAATCAATTCTCTGCTGGAATCATGGTGGTACTTGTTCTCTTTTCCCATTTAGTTTGATGGATTCGATCATTTTGATTTCGAATTCACGTTTTTTGTTATGTTACTATAATTTGATCGATAATGGTGTTTGATATCACTATGATATTCGACTGATTTTGTTTGCCGTGTACCCATTTGAATCATATTTGGTTGCTTGTGGTTTTAGTTGAAGTAAACTAGATATAATCATATAGATATTATAAGTCGACTTTAAATGGATAAAAAAAAGAAGCCCTTGATCCATTTAACTTTTAACATGTAATCAATACCCCCTTGCCAAATAACTTCAGTTTTAAAACAGAGAAAGCTGCTCATGGCTAAATTTCCTTGGTACCAATCCTTAGAGTATATGTATAACCATTTAATATGGGATTTTTTACAATTTACATGTACTTTAGCCATAACTTAAAGTAATTGTATTAAAATGGCAACAGATTGATGATAACTTGTTCCTTTAATGAATGATGGTAAAGACTTTGAGAGATAAGTAAATTAGTAATTGGTCTTTGTTCTGTTTCATTAATCTCTTATTTGTTGGTCTTTGTTCTGTTTCATTAATCTCTTATTGGGAGTTTGATGATAATTATAATCCTTGGGGTGGAAATTCTTGGTCTTTTTTACATGACAAATTAAGATTAGCAAGTTAATATGAACAATAATAATAATAATTAATGGTGTAAAACATGAGTCTAAACTCTCAATAATAATGTTAATAATATGAACAATAATAATAATAATAATAACTGCATTTTTATATCTCCATCTAAAATGTCATGAAAACTAGTACTTAAATTTTTTGTTAGTTGTTTTTAAACCCAGGGTAATAAGGCACCCCAGTTTTAGGAAGCCAATCGTTCCCATAAATGAACCTGGCAACTGTAAAAGGCTCTGCAGTCTCTCGATTAGTAATATTATGGAAACTAGGCCATTTTACCCGCCCAGTCGTGGCCGATCCCGGTCCATAATTGTTGTACTCTCCGAAATAGCAAGTTTCATTATAACCCCTAGTACTATCGAGCCACCCTTGTGGGTCCACCACGTCATCAAGATAATTCTCTATATAAACAGCCAAAGCGTACGGAAACCATGGTCTTCCGAGGAACGCTTTATGGTTCTGACCGAGTACGGGCTTAAGATCATCAGACGCGGTTATATTACAACCTTGAAAACAAAATCCAGTGGGTTCTTTTATGGAACTCCGGGCATGAGCCGTCACCACTAAGCCTCCTCCGATCATTGGTTTCCGAAGGAAGATCCCACAATCTTGGAAGACGGCTAAAGCATCGCCAAAAATAAAATCCACGGTTCCAAAGATCTGGCATTCTTTGTAGAACTGTCGAGGTGAAGCCGCCCACAACGTGTCTTGGTAGCCCTTAAAGCTACAGCGGTAGAACACAGATTGGACGGAGCCAGAGTAAAATGCCAAGGCTTGCCCTGCGTTTGGCCCGGCCATGTTCCGGAAGGTCATGTCTTGGGCGATAAATTCACTACCATACACTTCTGCAATCCATTTAAATCAAATAATCATAATCAAAAAATATTAAAGTTACAACTATTTATAATTCTATTGGTAAATTTTTTGGGTTTTTTTGATTTTTTTAAAATTGAAAAAAAATGTTTAACAAACAAAACATAGACTTACGAAAGGTTGTTGTCTCCTTCAAGTCCTTGAAACCTTCACCATTATGCCGGGAACCGGTGATGATCGTCTTACTTATTCCGTCTCCATACATTGTAATATAATTCAATGTACGCGGAATAATAACATTTTCTGTGTATATTCCAGCCTTCACATAAATGGCAAAGCGCATCATCGGTTGTGCTCTTTTTGAGGCCTCGTTTACAGCATCTTAGACCATCGTAAACTTTCCTGAACCATCTTGAGCCACCACCAAATCCGGTTGTTCAACCGCACTTTTACTTTGGTGTATATTTCTTGAGGAAACGAAACCGAACAGAATAATGAACCATATAAAAAGTTGAAATTTGACAACCATTGTTTGTTTCTTTAACTGCACTATTACTTTTTTTCTCCTTCACACTTTTTCTTTGTTCTGCTTCTTTTTCAATTGATCAGCTTTGGTTTGAACTTGGTGCAAATCAAGGGTTGTTTCCTTGTAAAATGAGGTGTCAGTTTAATTCTTTTCAGGGGCGAAGCTAGTAGGGGCGCTAGATGGTGCTTAGCCACCTCCAACAATCCATATGTATACAATAGGAAATAAGACATAAAGTTTCTCTTGACTTAGTGATTAATGCCGTCATTAAATGTTTAAGACAAGTAGGGATCAAATCTTAGGGTCTCGTTTTGACTTTTTGTTTTTCATCCTTTTTTCTTTTCTTTTTTTATTTTTTTTTCTAAATTTTTGATAGGTATTCATATTTCATATTTATTTTTTCATCAATCAATTTTTTTTAGTTATTGATGTTTTAATATCTAAGGTTTATAATTATTTTTTTATATTATTTTTTTTAGTATTAATTTTTTGAGCATGCTCGATTAACCTACTACAACTCGACTTGGCTTATTTATACTCCTAGGTAGAAAAAATGTGCATTAATAGGCACATGTTTAATATATGATTTTCTTATCTCAACTTGGATGAATAACACACAATAAGCTTTAAATATCCCAAAGAAAATTAATTATTAAAGAATTATGATTTAGGATTAATACCATCATTTGAAGATAAACATATGAATATATAGGGTAGAGATCATATGAAAACGACTCTTAATTAAAGAAATAAAGTAATATCTTTAGTACCACATATTATGTGGGACCCACATCATATGTGGTTCCAAAGGTATTCCTTTGTTTCTATAAAAATTACAAGGTTCTCATTTAAACCATTCGCTGAATATATAATACAAGTGTATTGATTCAAGATAATAAAATCATAAATGAATCAACAAGCCTACATAAATGAATAAATAATGTTAACGTGCTAGAATTATTAAATTAATACTTAAGTTAAAATACATTGCATAAAGGATTAGAAACCAAAATTCAGGGATTAGATTTGCCAATTGTAGGTTTATCACTAAAAACACACGAAATCTTTTGTTTACGGAATATTTGACTTTTTTTTTTTTGTGGAAAATCTAATTTTTATTCTTTTTTAGAGCATTTTCAACGGAATTTTTATAACTTTTTTAATAAAGATCCAAAATCAAAAATCTCTAAAAAATATTACATTCAACTCCAACGGCAACTTCATTTTAAAGATTACAAAATTCATTATATTATTAAAATATTCTATATTTCTAATAAGATATTATTTATTTTATCTAAATATTTAATTTTATTTTTCTTATGGGTGGAACATAATAAAAAATTATTTCTCTTTCATAGTAATTATTGTTGGAGATGTCTTCAAATTTGGAGATTTTTGTAATTTATTTAATGCTATACTTTCTCTATTTTGGAGAAAGTTTGAAGATATTAGAGCAAAAAAAACTGCTGAAAATCTCTATTTTTTTCATTTAAAAATGTTGCTGGAGATGCTCTTAGCTGCTAACCTATCTATTTTTAAAGCTAAAGTTGCTGGAAAAATAAATTCAAATCAAAGATACAATATTGACTACAATCGTATTTCAAGGCTTATATACAATCATTTATCAATTTCTGTTTTAGATTTTTTTTTCTCTTCTTTAAGTTGACAGATTATGTAAAACAACAAATTCGATTTGGGTAGATTTTTTTTAAAATAAATAATCCTAGAACTATGTTTAATTTATGTTAAGAAATTAACAAACATTGATAAAGGGAAAAAAATGCAACAAATAAATAAAACGTTTATATTTATCGTTTTAATATGTTGGTTTTTGGTAGAAAGCAATTTTTTAGTAAAACAATTGTTCAACATTTATAATATATCTTGAACACGTTGAAGTTATTGAACAAAGACAACAAGTATTTATCCATATAACATAAATGAACATATTGATACAAAAAGAATCAATGCGTATATGTATAGGCTTACTTGAATATTGGTATCAGGAAGCAAATCTTTCAACGGTAGGGGACTGATTCAATTAGCGGAGCAATGTTTGATAACGTGTTATAAAATAACTGAAAAAGAACAACAATAGAATGAAGAGAAAAAATTTGTATTTCTCATTAATCATAAGCTCTCTAAATAATAAGGACGATTACATAAAGATAATGTAAACACGGAAGAAGATTTACACCATAAATAACTTTAAATCTTTATGTCTATATCCATCTATATCGTCACATCATTTTGGACATACTTATCCAGTTATCCTACAACAAGAAATACCATCTTTTAGCATTTTGGACATACTTATCCGGTTATCCTACAACAAGAACTACCATTTTTTAGCAATTTGTACATATGCACGAAACTTCAAATATTTGCTTGGACATAGTATTCAATTCTAAAAATTGTTTTACTAATGCTAGAAAATTAATAATGCAAAACAGATTAATTAAATTACACTTTTGGGTGAGTTTGACGTTATTTAAACAACCTGTTTTAATTATTTTATTTTGAAAAATTATAACTCATTTGTTTTTTTTTCTTTCTAATTTACAGCTCAACCAACTCATTATATATAGTTGGGTTTGGTGTGGGTGAGTCAAGCGGTTTAAACATATATTTTAAAGTTAATTATGTTCCAATTTGAAACTAAAAAATTAATTATTACCAAATGATACTTAACCACTTAAAAATATTAATGTCATTTAAGTTTATGTTTAATTGTCTATATGTATCAACATAATTTTCTTGGATTTATAAAACTAATTTATGTTGGTACTATTTGTGTCTTGATTTTATAGAAAAATTCCAATGTTTTATATTCTTTATTTTTTTAGAAAATGTTTGAAATATATAAGAAGAAATTTATTTATATAAGAAAAGATACCTTTTTGTGTTTCTTGTTGAGCCCTCTTCTCAATATTACCCCCCTTTTATTTTTTTGAATAATAAAAATAAAATTTTAAAACTTTCTATTAAAGGAATAAAATATTAAAACTTAAGAATTGGATTTGTTGTTAGTCGTTGCATTGTTACGCTATTGGCCGATTGTGCCTTCATGCACTCATGCACCTCAAACAATGTCATTTTTTTGTCATTCAAATAATAAAATATGTTTTTCATCCATGAATAAACGTCATCCATGTTTTATTTATAAATTTATGAACTAGTGTTTCACTTGATAAAAATATGTTTTTATTTCGATTGACATTTAATATATATATATATATATATATCATTCTAGTCCAAAAAAAAGCACATGTACTCATGATCGATTTGTGTTTTTATCTACGATCTCTAAAAATTCCTATTAATCCACTCATCGTAACTCAAATTTCCTCTCATGTCACATGAAAATATGAGATTTACTACGACTAATATTAATCACATTATCATATTAACATTTTGTTTGAATATCTTCATCGATAATTAAGTTGAATTTGCCTTAAATCTCAAAGCCCCCCTAAGTTAAGTTTCGGCCTCCGCCACTGCTCCTCTTTAATTAAATTAACATCCTAATAGACCATTTTATAAGATATAAATTATATGACCAAAAAATAAAGTGTTCTATCTAAATGCATTGTAATAAGTTTATATGTATAAGTAGTCGTAACAAATTTTTTAGGACAATCTTTTTTAAAAGCGTCGCAAAATGTTGTGAAGATAAAAAAAATCACAGCAAAATGAGACCTTATCTTGAAACTTCACAACAAAATCTTGTGAATATAAAAAAAAATCCGAAAGTGTAAAAAAGTGGTCTCACGGGTCTCACGAAAGCAGTTTGGTATCACATTATCCCACATGTATATGTGTGTGTGTATATTTGGCATGAGATTGTGTGAGAAAAAGAGTTAATATGAGAAGCGTAAGAAGGTATCTGAACCCTTGATCACTTTTAATCTCAAACCCACTATATATTGAATTGTGTTTCATACAAGGATTGATCTGGTGCATCGTGTTGCATCTCATCTCGGATTCTAGGTGCATCTCATATTAACGTGCATCCAACGATGAAGATCATTTCTTACGCTTCTCATCTTAACTATTTTTCTCACCGGAATCCAACCCTATATCTATGTCTTATAAGTTAGGAGAGGTCTTTGGCCAACGCGTTTCTTCTCACGCAGGGGCGCGTCTTCAACCTCTCTTTCCCAATCACAGCCAGACGTGGATAGCTCTTCTTCCGACATGTCCCTTCTTCCCACACGACATTTATAGTTTCATCACCCCACGTGTCTCCTCTTCCAGGCGTCTTCCCCACGACGTCCCTAGGTTTCATGACACTAAACTGAGGATCGATGAGCAGAAAAGAGATTCGAAGAACATGAGAGAACACAAAAGTGATTTAGTAAAACAGCAGAAGATCGTCGACCCACTTTAACTCAGAAGAATCCGAATCCCCAAAATCAAAAACCCCAAATCCTATTCAACATTGGGTGTATGTAAGTTCTAAATTATCCCATTTTCAGTCAACTTTACTAAATTTAGGGTTTCAATTTAATACGATGGGTTGGTAGTATTCAACACTCTTTTGGGGAAGGAATCAAACTATTGTTCGGATTTGTGTTCAGGTTAGAAGAGAGGGGGGTATGGATGGATTACCTTTGAAAATTTCATCTAGATATGTTGGTTTTCATTTTATACACATATTACATGTATACCTGCCTTTCCCTTTCGATATTGTTTTGTTTTAGGAAATGATTCTAAAGGAAAAAGATGAAAGACAAATAGTATGGAAGGCCAAAAGAAAAAAAGGGTATCTTTTTGGTGACTAAATATATGTTGGTTTTCATGTTTATGACTTTCATGTTGATGAATTAGGAAACAAAGGTTTTTTTTTTTTTTTCAAAGGAAACAAAGGTTTAGTTTAGGTTAAGTTTTTAATTTTGTACAACAAGGTCCGGTAAAGTATTACCTTATTTAATAATCAAATCAGCTTGTTAGTTTTGATTAATTGTTGAGCTCCTAATAAGGTTAGAACCTTGATAGTCAATGCTCATTGCTAATTCATCTTCTAAATGGTTTCTGTGTATAGCAGCAGTAGAACATTCTAATGCCTTTCTAAGTTATGTTTGAGTACTTTGATTTCATTTTAGGTGTTCTTCTTGTTTGGGTGGACTTTGGAGTACCTTCTTGAATGTAACCCATAATCCTGTGGTATTAATTGTCATTGCTAATAACGACCATAACATATGACGAAGGAACTTTATATCTATTTTAATTGATTTCAAGCAATGATGTCATTTGATCAGAATGTGATGTTCTTATTTTTTTAGTTGGACTGATGGAACATCTTGAATGTAATCCATAATCCGGTGAGGGCATGTTAATTTTTAATATCAACCTTAACACACGACGAAAGAACTTTATATCAAGATGTTTATCAATAACATACTAGGTCCTACCAGGGTTCGATTCCTGGGGGGTGTGGGGTGAAAGCCACACTACCAGGGTTCGATTCCTGCGGTTGACATTTCTGAGATATCCAGATTTTGGGCCTGGGCCTTATGGGTCAGGTTCGGGGCCGGTACGGAGGATCCAGTCTATGGGATCCACTTCCCTGCCGGTCGGGTTCAACCATAGGTTGGACAGGGTCGCAGCGGATTAGTGGGTTGGCCCGTAATGGAGACCCGATACCGCTGGAGCGTGTGTGTGTTATATGCCGTTCAAAAAAAAATAACATACTAGGTCCTATTTTAGCCAAGGTATTAAAGAGGAAATGCATGAGCTGACATTACATCGAAATTAATTTCTTTTTACCTGCTATCGAATATATTCCGCTTTCCCTTCCTACACTTCTCACCTTAATCCTCACCAAACCCCAACCCTCCTTCAACTTTTTTTAATGGATTCACATATAACCTTTCTTTCTTATTCTCACTATATTTAGCTTTCTTATTTGAATTGGCACCTAGAGTCACGTTCATACGAGAAAACTAACCAAATACGAGAGTTAGAAAACGGTCAAATCACATGTGATTTTACACTAAAAATCACATGTGATTCACACGACCTTGGCTACGACTTGAGGTCACAAGGCACGTCGCCCGCACAACCTTGCATTAATTGTGAGTGTAAAATCACATGATTTTGCATATGATTAAGCTGTTTTCATGTTCTCTATTTGGTTATTGTTCTCGTTTGAACCTCCCTCTCTCTATATATAAGTATATAACATATGAGAGAGAGAGAGAGACATGTCTGAACAAATTAACTTCAGCATTGGTTTTTGTTGGTTTTCCATTAAGTCCTATATGGATAAGCTGTATGTGTGGATTAATCTATCTGTATGGAAAAGAAAGGTTTTCGTTAGTGAGGGGCCTGGACTCTATAGAAGCTTACTAAATAAGCCACTTTCTATATTATTAAGCCGTTACCAAACAATCATGTATAGCTAACTGAATAAGTGATGTGAACTGATGTTCAAATCAATTGCTTTACTTGAATTAAGCGAATGATTACAAGTTCCACAGGCATTCGAGAGGCCTGGACTCTCCCAAAACGGTTTCCCGTCCTAAATTTGACACAAAATAGAATGACCTCACCAGATGGCGGACTTTCAGGATGTTCTCCAGTTTTCTCTTTTTTTAACGTTTTTCTTCTGAACCTCCTTATATATATATATATAATTATATATCTTGCCTTTGTTTGTTCTCCCAAAACCAGGAGTTAGGTTAAAATGTGATCTTTTGGCAAATTCAATGTTAAAAGTGGATCCTTAACCTCTTTTGGAAGCTAAACGTTTAACGCTCATTCAATTCTTCTCAGAGACAACAAAAAGAGAATAAAAAGAATGTTTTTTCATATTTCTATTCTTCATAGGAATGGGTAATAATTTCTACATGGTTGCTCATTAATGGTGTCTTTATACAGCAGTGGTTCTTTTGGCACTAAAAATAAAGCTTCAACTTTCGGTTCACCTGATGGTACTGCAACGGTTTCACAACACCATCCTCCGGTTTCACATCACCATCCTCTGGATATCAGTAAAAAGTGTTATTAATTAAAATATTAAAAAAGTTTTTATTTTTAGTAATTATAAGTATATAAAAAAAGTATCAGAATATATATAAAAAATAACATATATATAGTATTAAAATATATTAAAGAAATAAAAATAAAAATGATATAATATATATACATGACTTGGGATCACGTGAGACCACCCTGTTTTCGTGAAACCCGTGAGACCACCTTTTACACTTGAAACTTCACAGCAAAAACACTGTTAAGGTAAAAAAAATATGAATCTTTAAATTATTTTTGCTATGAAGGTAACATACATAGTGTTTTTTCTGTGAATGTATGTTTTTGCTGTGAATGTAACGTTCACAGTGTTTTTGCTGTGAAGGTTTATATTTTTTTTATCTTCACAGTGTTTGTTTTTTCTGTGAAGCTTTCAAGAGTAAAAAATTGGTTTCACGGGACTCCGACAGTTCTCACGGAAACAGGCTGGTCTCACGTGAACACATCAGATTTTTTTTTACCTTCACAATGTTTTTGCTGTGAAGTTTCGAGAGTAAAAAGATGGTCTCACGGAAACAGACTGGTCTCACGTGAAACCAACCCATAAAAACCACATAAAGGTTACAAACCCGTAAAAACCGATATAAAAATATCTTTTTTCATGATTTTTTTTTATCAAATGCTAGAATTTAAGATATCATTTCACATATATTTGTTTCATAAGGTGAAGTTTCACATGTATTTGTTTCACCATATGAATCTCTTTTATGCATATTTTTGGATTCACTAGGTGAATCAAAATAAAAATTCACATATAATTATATTCATAAGATGAACACAAACATATATATAAAAAATATCTTAAATTATAGTTTTGATAAAGAAAATCATGAAAAAAATATTTTTATATCGGTTTTTACAAGTTTGTAACCTTTTTTTTGTTTTTATTTGATTATCGTCCTATATATACTATATATATATATATATATATAGGGGAGAGATCAAATGAGAATCACCCTCCTTAAAGGAGCAAAGGAACAATTTGTGGACCACATATGATGTGGGTCCCACATATTATTAAATCATATTAAATCAGAAATGATTTAATATTATATGGGACCCACATCATATGTGATCCACAAGTGTCCATTTGTTCCCTTAAAAATACAAAGTTCTCATTTGAACCTTTCTCTCTCTCTCTCTCTATATATATATATATATAAGTGCCAAATTATAGTTAGTAATATAATGAATGAAATTTAGGATTAAATATTTAAAATTTATACAACACAAGGACTAAATATGTAAATTTTTAAAACTTTTTTAACAGCTCTGTTAACTTTGTTAGATGTAAGAACGAAAATGAAAGCAAAATGAAACCACAGGGACCAAAAAAGCAGTTTTTAAACCACATAGACCAAAATTGTTATAAATGGTAAACCACAGGGACGAAAATAGTTTACTCTTTATATTATATTTGTAGTTATTATGTGATAACTTTTAATTTTGTCATTAATTAGTTTTTTATTCTTATGAACAGATTAATCATCGGTGATTTTTAAGCATTGGTTTTATGATGTAAATGTCAGTTTTTTTTTTCATTTGAATCTTATTTGTAAAGATTTTATGCTTCAATACTTAAGGATTTTGTTTTTTGAATTTTAGAAATAAAACTTTTAATAAAGAAAACAATTAAGAAAATTATAGGATCACATTTATGTTTTCGCACAGGGCCTTCGAAATGTCAGGGTTGGCCCTGTCTTTCATCTTCTACTGTTACACTTCCATGTCTCGATCAATAAACTACTGTTACACTTCCATCTCTCGATCAACAAATTTTCTCTCGGATCAAAATTTTTGGTTCTCGATCCTACATACTTTGTTAAAAAAAAATTGGGTTCTCGATCTGTAACACCCCACCTTTAGTAAAAAAAAAATGTAAAGTATGTATATGTGAAAGGGCTATTAAAGTGAAAGTGTAAGAAATGGAGGGGTAGAATGGAGTTACTTGGTCAAACAACTAAAAGTGGGGATAACCCACTTTCTCTTTATTCTTGGGAGTAGAGATGGCCAAAAACCGGGCTCGGGCCGGGTTAGACCGGGCCTCAATCGGTCCCGGGCCTCAACAGTAATTTTCGGACCGGTCCCGGTCCCGGTCCTAACAATTTCAAGCCGGCCCGTTTAGTGTGTTTTCGTAACCGGTCCCGAAAACCGGTCCCGGTCCCGGGCCCAAACCGGACCCAAACCGGGCCTTCAATAAAAAATTATTTTTTATAAAAACATTAATTCTATTTATTAATTTAATATATTATATATATAATCATTATATATATGCAATTGGGTCACTCAAATACACCTTAAAACATGTTTTATTGTAATTTTAAAATTGGTTTTCAAACAAATACACTTAAAAAATACGTTTATTATAGTTTTATATTTGGTTTTTAGTCAAATACATTTAAAAATACGTTTTATTATAAATTGTAATTAGTTTTCAATCAAATACACTTAAAAAGTTAGAAATACATATAAAAAAGTATATAAAAATACAATTTTTTTGCAAAAATCGGGCCGTTCCCAATCGGTCCCATGACCGGTCCCGGGCCGGGCCGGTCCTACAAATCGCTCAAAAAGTGTAACTGGTCCCGGTTTTCGGTCCTATAACCGGTCCTTACCGGTCCCGGACTAGGCCGGACTTTTATCGGTCCCGGTCCCGGTCCTCCGTTGGTCCTGGGCCGGACCGGGCCCATTTGGCCATCTCTACTCGAAAGAGAGAAAGGGGTGGATAACTTCCCTTTTTATTTCATCAATATAATAAAGGGGTTAAAGTCTTCTTTTTCTTTTCCTTTGGAGGACCCACGAAGAGAAGAGAGAGAGAAAGATCTAAGGACGTCGGTTTTTTTTTTTTAAAGTTTATGTTATAAATTTTAAGAGTTACTATTAGTTTCATCTGTTGTTGCTATCGACTTATAACCGGAAGTAAATAAAATTTAGTAAAAGATCCTTAATTCATTAATTAAGTACTAAATTAAGGATGATATAATCTAATTAGATATATTTAGTTGGTTGTTTATTTGACTAAGAAAACTAAGGGAGTGTTTGGTTGGAGGTATTAGGAAGTAACGAATAAAAATAATAATCATTGATCATGTTTGGCTCAAATCAGGAATAGAAAAGAAATAAAAAATGGTGTTCGGTTTCAAAATTTTAATCAATCAGTATAATAGATTTGGGTAAAAATCATCTCTCCTTAATTTGGTGGGAATACAAACTTTTCCTCCAAGGCTACCTGTCACCCCTCTTAAGCACCACACTGCACTTGCAACCCCATTATCAGCAGCCCACAAATATGTGAGTTCCTTCTTCATCTCTCTTGAGCTCTAGATCCAGTCCTAGGGTAGAGCCGTCTCAACTTTTTTTTGAAGCCCCTATTATAGTCGTGCTACAACTATAGATTGTCTCAAAATTAGTAATAAATTAAATTAATTAAAAAAAATATAAAACTTCATACCATATTAAATATCTAATAAATTAAAACAAAAAATATGTTTAAAATGGCGGAGTGAGAAGAATAAATTAAAAAGTCGTTCTTTTTATCGGCAAATTCTGAAATTAAATAGTCGTTTTTTTTTATTTTGAAATGAACTATACGGATCTTCATTGGGGTAAATTCACAAGTTGGGTTGTATAAATCCGAGGCCCAGACGTAAGTCAAATTAGACCCCAAAAATTTGGGGGCCTGCTCAAAAACCAAGATTTAACATGTTAATCGACGACCCTGTGAAGTGTAGCACCTCCAAACACAGATCTGCCAAGAAATGAAACTAGCTTCGTTTTTTCAAGATGAAATAGGAGATGAAGATGATTTCGATTTTGGTTTTCATAGATATAATAGGATATTCAGATGATTTCCATTTTATTTTGAAGATGAAATAAGATGGAGACACTACAAAACAAATGACTTTTACCCATAAAAGTTACGTAGGAAAATCTCCGTTGATGATTACCACGGATCACCCAGAAAACATCAATAGTTTGGTAAAATCCAATGTTTTCCGAGAAAATACCAGCGGATCACCCAGAGAATCACTCACTGATTTGAATTAACCACCAACAATTTATCCATCAACTTTTGTGACGGTTTTGTAAGAAATCACCCTTTAGAAACATATTTCCTAGGGAAACATTCGTAGGGAAAAATATTTCGTTTAGTAATGAGATGTGTTGGATATGTTAGTTGTGATGTAGATAAAAATCGAGACGTGATGGAAATGGATACGAAGAATTGGAGATATGTTGGAGATAGATGCTTATTATGATTGAAAATTGGAGATGAAGATGATACGCAGGGATTTTGTCCTTTTCTTTTCTTTTAAAATCAGTAATAAAAGGAAATTATCAATAATATAATAGAATGGAATAAAATTAATTTCCATTAATCTACTTTATTTTTATTATTATTATTATCATTTTCATTTTCATTCCTTAAAATAAACCAAACATCCTTTAAAACAAAAACAAAAAACAATTATGGATATTGTTAACAACTGATATATCTTTATTGATACACCACTCCTTTTGGCCATTATCATTACCCCACCTAAAATGAAAATCCTTTCGATTTAAACCTCAATGAACAACCTGAAAATTACCAACCAGATTCTGACTTAAACCAATTTGAGGAAGAACACAATCATGCTGAGGTTGAGATGAACCAAAAATCAAATAGTTTGGTCCATTCTGATTTACACCAGGAATACATATATATATATATATATATAATATATCATCCCTTATGCACTCTATATATATATATATATAATATATCACCCCTTATGCACTCTACATCTCCTAACGCATTGATGGATGAAGAAATATCTATTGATCAGGCAGTCATGGACAAACAATTAAAACTACCTCAGGAAATGTTTCATTTTACATGGACGATCATAATACAACTATTTTGTTCAACAGGTTCTTTTGAGTTTCCTGAAAACATGTGTACATAAACGAATAGCCGAAATTAAAAGCAATTGAATTTTATTAATTAATGTAAAAAAGTAAGAAGATAACATAAAATGAGCGAGTTTTTATTTAACTAATTAACCATTAAAGTGGGTGGGAGGAAAGTGGGCGGGTACCAAAGACAAACCATTTATCACCAATAGTGTCAAATTGGTACTAATAAGGGGAAAAACAATAGTAATGTTGTTCATCTCAAACTGTTTTATACATATGTCGATTGAGGTCATAACTGCACTCAATTCAACATTCTTGTCCATTGGACCACCACCAGGGTGGTCTAAGGTCCAGTTGAGAGTATATACGGCTTGATTACACCAATACACACAATCATGCCACAAATCCTTTTCTGGACCAGGTGATTTCATGGCTTCAATCCTCTTGGTCTTTTTCAGGACCAAGATTGCATTGTCCATGGTTGCTGCTACCGTCATGTTCAGAAACTGGTTTTTCGAGAAGATCTCGGAGGAGTTGTGAACTCTTGTCGCCACAAAATCGTGGCATGTTTTAGGGTATGGCATTTGGCCGCACCAGTAATTTATGTCACTGAAGGTGGTGGTCTCCGAAGAGCAAAGGAAAATGAAGCATATTAAGATTAGAGCAAACTTCATAGCTACCGTTAATCGACCTTATGATTATGATTGATATCTATTTATATGATTCTTTTAGTATAAAATCGTTGTTAATTAATTTTTAATGAAATTGAAAAACTAAAAGTGGTAATAAATTAATTTATAGAAAGTAATATATAATTTAATGTGTGGTTTAAAAGATAATCTCAAAAATTAATATATGGATAACTGAGTACTTTGAAATATTCATCTCTCAGGTGATTAAAACCATTCCCCATGCTTATTTTGTCAATATGAACAAATCCACAATTTACCTAACATTTGACCTAATTTGTCAAAATCATGAAAACGCATAAATACTTGAAAGATAAACATAGAAGAAGTAAAATACATCATTTTGACATGTATATAGTTTTATAAAAGTATAAGATGAACTCACAAATGGGTTTTTGAGAAAACCCTAGAAATGGTCAACAATGGAGGAAAGTAGAGGAGAAGATCTTCATCTTAAAGCTCCAAACACCTAAGAATCTTAGCTCCAATATCTTAAATGCCTTCTAAATCTTTCAATATAGAGGCCTTGATGTCCAAGGATAGAAGGAAAATGAGAGGGAAATGGGTAGGTGTGAAATAAATGAAGTGAAGAACTCAAACATTGGGTTTTAAAGGGTCCAAGTCGTACAAATTTTCGGCCCAGATTTTAAAGGTTGCTCGTGGTCGCGAGCAAATTGGCTCTGCGGGCGCGAACATTGTAAATATAAGTTTTGCCCAGTTTTTGGGGTTAGCTTGCGGGCGCGAGGAAAATAGCTGCATAGAAGCGAGTCGTGTAATTTTCGACCCAACTTGGTTTTTTTTTGCCAAATACGATATCCAACCAACCAACGCTCACAATAATTTGAAAAGACTATTTTATGGCTAAAGTATATAAACTTGAAATTATAGATATTAAAAATATGAGTGTTACAATCTCGTCCTAATTAACATCAATGCCATTCAATGTTAGCATGTTCGAGTCTTCTCCATTGGCAAACATCTTAACACCACATTTATCTAAGGTACATCATGGATTCAATAACCTGGAAGATGTTTATCGTCACATACTTCCTTCCTTCTGCCTTAAGATTTATTGAACTATCATTTGTAATTTCCATTTTATTCAAACATATATTTGAAATTTTCCTTTTTAATGAGAAATAACATTGAATTTTCACCATTTATATTAAAATTTTACATCATGTTGTATTCCACGGAACACAACTATAGTCTTAAAGTAATATTTAACATTTTTAATTCAAAATAATTATTTTTTATAAAATCCTGACTATATATGTTACTTATTTTACGAGTGATTATAACAAAGATCTATAATCCTGACTACTTGGACCATTTTTGCCTCCCAATTTCCTCCAAATGCTTTCCTACGGTTCACCGATTTCCACTTTGATAGATATGAGTTTTGTTACCAGCTCGTTTTGATTTGATGGAATTTGTAGTTCAATTTCATTCCAGTCTCAAGTTTGGTTTAAAGAAAAATATGGAATTAAATTCACACAAACATTAATTGGTTCTAGATTATTCTTTCTAAAATTACACGAAATACTTTATTTTGTTGTTAAAACTTGATACGACTTAAGAGATACGAATACATAATGTTTTTTATTTCTAGTTTCTATGATAATGAAATCCCCATCTCCCAACTAATAGCAGTTTAACCCTTCAATTCAAACTTACACTTTCAAATTATTATATAAATAGAAAAATACATGCACACACGCTTAATTTGATTATTAAGAGAGACTTTGATTATTGATTATGTATTTACAAATAGAAAGATACACGTTTTTTTTTTGGCATTCAAGTATAATCTTCTCATGATTCATAAATGGATATCTTGCATTTAGAGTAATAGTTGCATTAAAATCCCATTAATACACAAGAAAGTTTTCTTACATACAATTGTAATTAAATGTCATATCTACTTAGAGAAATTGTTTTAACTATCGACTTTTTAAAATCATTTGGTGAAAAAAAAAAGTCTACAATTCAACTCTTTGTGCAAAGGTATTTATATTTATATATATATATATATATATTAATAAATAAAATCAAACACAATATAATAAAGAAGATATAATTATAATGTGTTTATTGAGCCATTACGATTGTTACATTAAGCAATAAACTAATTTATGTTGGTACTATTCTGTCTTGATTTTATAGAAAAATTCAGATGTTATATATTCTTTATTTTTCTAGAAAATGTTTGAAAAATATAAGAAGAAATTTATTTATTTATATAAGAAAAGACACTTTTTTGTGTTTTTTGTTGAGCCTCTTCTCAATATTACCCCCCTTTTATTTTTTTGAATAATAAAAATAAAATATTAAAACATTTTTTAAATGAATAAAATATTAAAACTTAAGAATTGGATTTGTTGTTTGTCGTTGCATTCTTATGCTATTGGCCTAATATTGTTTCTTCATGCACTCATGCACCCCAAATTATACTCATAATACCAACCCATATCAATTAATCAATATTCATAGGTTGAAATAACAGGAGAAAATTCATGTTTAAAATATCAAAAAATCCAAAAAAAAATCTATTTAAAAATACGTATATTTCATAAAACACTTTGTTGGTAATTCTTCCTTTATGGTAAAAATGGGTATGCTCATTTATTTCTTGTAAGTTTTTTTTGGTTTATTAATAAAGTTTTTCCTGCCTTCGTCCTTTTCCAAAAAAAAAGTTAGTTGTATCTCTCTAAAAGGTAACGTAAACCCCACCCCCGAGGCTCAAGTTAGAAAGATTAATTTAATTTGTTTCCGTGAATATGATTTCTTTCTGTGTGCTGCTTTTTGTTATCATTTTTTTAGCGTTCATGCATAAGTCTGTAGTGCAGTTTTGTTTTCTTTTAATTTTCCTTTTGCTTCAAGTTCACGGATTTTTTTTGTTGTTGATTCTCCTTAGGTCTAATTTAGAGGTCCTTTTGGTGTTTTTGCAAGTGGGAGGAATGATTTGTTTCTCCAAACAAAATATGTTAAAATTTCTAAAGCATAAGAACTAAGAAGGGAGGTTTAATGGATATGAAAGTTGGCACTATGAAGTGTGAATGATGTTGCCTTGTGTCTAACCTATTTACTAGAATTGGATATCTTCTAGCTCATTTTATTTTATCAAGAAAAAGTAAATATTCCTCTTTTATGACCTTTTGATTTGTTATGTATATACCTATGAAGTAATTTATTCAAACCACTTTTAAAAACAATTGATAAAAGCGGCATATCACATTAAAAGAAAAGATTTCTCTTAATTTTCATCTTACTTATGATGGAATGGGATGGGGGTGGAGTGCATTTTTAGACATGCATGTACATCGGCTAGAGAAAGTTTGGTCCGCGAGTTGGATAGTTCATCTTGATGTGTATTGGTTGATCTACTTCTTAAGGTATTGGTTAGTCTTTCATTCACCAAACTGATTTAGTATATACGAAGGTAACTAAAAGAACCAAAAGATATCATATTAATGCAAATACTATGAATTTAGAAAAGACATCGGAGAGTCATCAACAAATAATTAATGACCCAACATATATGTATGTATTAGATCACCAATAAAATTTTTGTTATGAAATAATAAAGTACAACTGCATTTTTATATCTCCATTTAAAATGTCATGATTTATTACAATTAAACTAGTACTTACTTTTTTGTTAGTTGTTTTTAAACCAGGGTAATAAGGCACCCCGGTTTTAGGAAGCCAATCGTTTCCAGAAATGAAGTTGGCAACTGTAAAAGGCTCTGCAGTCTCTCGATTAGTAATATTATGGAAACTAGGCCATTTCACCCGCTCAGTCGTGGACAGGGCCGGTCCAATGGTTTTAGATGTCCTGGGCGGAGAATCAAAAAAATGCCCTTAATGTAAGAAACAAATAACACACAAATACATGGTTTTTAAATGTAAACATTTTTGTGTAACGAGTGATATGTAATATAAACAACCGTATATAGTCTAAGACAATAAACCACACTATTAGTTATAACAAAATTGCATTGATGGGTTCAACATAAAACAAAATGAATAATAATTTTTGAAAAACGTATTTATGGTTTGATTTTAGAAAACATAACAAAAGATGTTTGGGGTTTCAAGTTCAAATTATCTAGTAATATAGATGTCTCATGTAAAGTTTGATCCTACCAATTCTCTACAAAAAACGTTTGGCGAAAATAATAATAAACTACAAATATTATCACATGGTTTTTCAAAACAAAAACACATACAAAATAATAATTGTTATATAGATTTATTTTATTTTTATTCCAGATAAACAAATGTTGTTATGAAAACAAGCTAAAACTTGAGAAAAAGAAAAAAAAAACGAATCAGAAATAACAGTAATAAAAATATAATACGAAAAAATAAATACCAAGTGGTATTAATAGCCTAGTGGTAAAGAAACATTTAAGTATCCTGGAGGTTAAGGGTTCAAATCTTATAGTCTTCACTTTTATTTATTTATTAGTAATAACAACATTGGGCTCAAAATAATGCCCCCTTGGACTTTGCTGCCCTGGGCCGCCGCCCGGCCCGCCCACCCTTTGGGCCGGCCCTGGTCGTGGACGATCCCGGTCCATAATTAGTCTTCACTTTTATTTATTTATTAATAATAACAACATTGGGCCCAAAATAATGCCCCCTTGGGTTTTGCTGCCCTGGGCCGCCGCCCGGCCCGCTCACCCTTTGGGCCGGCCCTGGTCGTGGACGATCCCGGTCCATAATTATTGTACTCTACGATATAGCAAGTTTCATTATGACCCCAATCATCGAGCCACCCTTGTGGGTCCACCACGTCATCAAGATAATTCTCCGTATAAACAGTCAAAGCGTACAGAAACCATGGTCTTCCGAGGAACGCTTTGTTGTACTGATCGAGTACGGGCTTAAGATCATCAGACACAGTTATTTTGCAGCCTTGAAAACAAAATCCAGTGGTTCCACTTATGGAATTCCGGCCTTGAGCCGTCACCACTAAGCCTCCTCCGATACTTGGTTTCCGAAGGAAGATCCCACAATCTTGGAACACGGCTGTAGCATCGCCAAAAATAAAATCGACAGTTCCAAAGATTTGGCATTCTTTGTAGAACTGTTTAAATGAAGCCGCTCAAAGCGTGTCCTGGTAGCCCTCAAAGCTACACCGGTAAAACACCGATTGGTCGGAGCTGAAGAAAAATGCCAAGGCTTGCCCTGCATCTGGCCCAGCCGTGTTCCGGAAGGTCATGTCTTGGGCAATAAATTCACGACCACTTGCTTCTGCAATCCATTTAAACAGTATTTAAAAATCAAATAATCATAATAAAACAACATTAAGGTTACAAGTATTTATAATTCTATCGGTAAAGTTTTGGGTTTTGATTTTTTTTAATTTGAAAAAAGGTTCAGCAAACAAAACATAGACTTACGAAAGGTTGTTGTCTCCCTCAAGGCAAGGGTACCACCACCACTAGACCGGGAACCGGTGATGATAGTCTTACGTATTCCGTCTCCATACATTGTAATATAATTCAACGTAGACGGAATAATAACATTTTCTGTGTATACTCCAGCCTTCACGTAAATTGCAAACCGTGTGATCAGTTGCGATCGTTTTGAGGCCTCATTTAGAGCCTCTTGAACCGTTGTAAACTTTCCTGTGCCATCTTGAGCCACCACCAAATCCGGTTGTTCAACCGCAATTTTTGAGAAAACGAAACAGTACAGAATAATCAAACATATAAAAATATGAAATTTGACAGCCATTGTTTGTTTCTTCAATTGCACTTTTACTTCTTTACTCCTTCACACTTTTTTTTGGTATGCTTCTTTTCCAATTGATCAGCGGCTGGTTCCTTGTTTAATTCTCTTCAGGGTGTAGCTAGAGGGTAGATGGTGGTGCTTATCCAACCCCAAGAATCCATATATATACAAAAGGAAATAAGAAATAAATGGCTTGGTGATTAATGCTATCATTAAATTAGTGATAAGATAATTAGAGATCAACTCTTGGGCGTCGTTTTTGTTTTTCATCTTCTTTTTCGTTCTTTTTATTTTTTTTCGTTCTTTTTGATGGGTATCAATATTTCATATTTATTGTTTCATCAATCAATTATGATTTTATGCTGGTTGATTCCTGATGGTCTTATGTAGCTTGTGTTAGCAGAGTTTGACAATCATCATGTGTTGTATATATTTAGTGATGCAAGTATAATCTTTTTAGTGACATTGTATAAGTTTTGTAGGTGAATTCAAATGAATGAATGTTCCATTGCAGCTGGTGGAGGGTCAAAGATTTTTGCAATTTAATTGTGGATTCATATGGTACATGATCGACAAAAGAAGAAGATCATGTGGGTCAGTGGGTGCAGTACTTACTGCTGAATGGCTCTGTCCCAAGGGGCTGTTTAACCCTCATAAACTATTTACTAAATGCCTCGTGAGGCGGCAGATGCATTTCGGGTGTCTGTGTCAAAGTATGTGATTAACTTGAAATTTCTGTAAAAACCTTAAGGGTGATATCGCTGTAAATTGCATTGCATACAGGAGATCAGTTTGATTATGATTGTGAACATGGTGCACTATGCTTTGGTCTGGTAATAAAAGCTATGGTTCTGCTGTGCATATAGGGGAGGGATCATACGAGAACCACCCATTTTTAAAGGAATAAAGGAACACTTTGTGGACCACATATGATGTGGGTCCCACATAATATTAAATCATTTCTGATTTAATATTAAATCAGAAATGATTTAATATTATGTGGGACCAACATCATATGTGGTTCACAAGGTGTTCCTTTAAATTTACAAAGTTTTCATTTGAATCTTCCTCTATATATATATATATATATATATATAGGAAGGTTCAAGGGAAAACGCTAAAAAAGAGAAAATCGAAGAACACCTGGAAGGCTTCCATCTGGACGGTATGTATTAATGCATACCGGTAATTTGTAACATGTATTAGTGAATACTCATCAATGCATCTGTAACGATAGATGCATCGATGCATAAAAACAAAAATTACCGGTATGCATTAGTGCATACCGTCCACATTGAAGCCTCCCAGGGTGTGCTTCAGTTTTTTTTTTTTTTTAGCGTTTTCCTTGAACCTCCCTCTATATATATATAATAATGTACCATGTTTAAAGTTTAAATCATGTAAACTTCACTCCATAACATCATTTTTACTGATCATTTTAAAAAAATTGTTTCATGCAAATTTATAATTTACTACAATAAAATTGGATTTATTGGACGCCACCACTAAATAAATATTCTAATAGACCAGTTTATAAGATATAAATTATAATACCAAAAAACAAAGTGGTCTATGAGATTATGACAACAAACATATGTGTAATAATATTTTAAATTATAGCATTTGATAGAAAAAAATAATGAAAAAAATATTTTTATATTAATTTAAACCAATATGTATAGTTTATACCCTTCAACCGGTTTTATTTAAACTTCCCTCTCTCTATATATATTATGTCTTGTTGATTTAATATGAAAATGATAATATTTGTATTTTGTTAGGATATTTTTCGAAAAGTCTCCTACCAAAATGTAAAAAGAAAATTCCTTTTTCTTAGTGTAGATTAATACAGAAATTTGAATGTCCCTTTTTTTAAAAATATTAAAATGTGGGAACATTATTTAAACCGTAATACAAAAAGCACATCAAGAAACACTGTCCTTGTAAAAAAATATGGCCGGTGATGTTTGTTTTTATATAGGAAAAAAATACTTCTATTACCTTCTTATTGATGCAAAAGGGATTTTAGTCACGATGGAATTTGATAATTCTTGTTTCTTATATTAATTCTAGAAAAAGATCATACAAAAACATATTTTATAGTTTATATTGGTTTTCTTTTTTCTTTTTTCTTTTTTCTTCGTTAATGTTTTTTAATTAATAACTAACACTTTTGTCAATCATTATTCCAACATTTAAGCTAATAGGAACAAAATAATACATTCTTCCTGTATTAACAAATATATTGTTTTAGTAATATATTTTTACCTTTTGAATAAAATAAAATAAGACCATAACATGAAATTGAATTCCTGTTTTTTATCTCAATTTTAGAAAAATACCACATACAGACGTACTTTATAGTTTATATTGGCTTCCTTTTTTGTTTATCTTCGTTAATGCTTTTTGATTAATGACTAACACTTTCTCCAATCCTTCTTCCAACATTTAAGCTAATATATAAAACTAGTACATAGAAATTAGTACGGGGAACAAAATAATCCATTCTCTTTGTATTAACAAATATATAGAGAGAGAGGGGGAGGTTCAAATGAGAACTTTGTAAATTTAAAAGAATAAATAAACACCTTGTGGACTACATATGATGTGGATCCCACATAATATGTGGTCCATAAAGTGTTTCTATGTTTCTTTAATTAGGGAGTGTTCTTGTATAATCTCTCCCCTATATATATATATATATATTACCTTTTGAATACAACAAAATGTTTAATTAAAACAAAATAATACATTCTCCTTGCCTGATGCATTGATCATAAAGTACTCTATAAATATGTACATCTTCTAAAAGATATTCTATAAATATCATTAGCAAATTTAATGTTTAATAAAGGTGAACTGTGTTGATGTAATGTTTAATAACGGTGAATTGTGTTGATGTAATGTTTAATAAAGGTGAACTTTGTTGATATAAGAAATTGTAAAGCTTGCATGAAAGATAAATCTGATGAACATATAGTTCCAACTTCGAAGACCTCTTGTAGCGGATATAAGTTTAAGACTGTAAAAGTGAATAAAATACGTACAAAAATCAAAGATTTGAGAGAAAAACATAAGAAATGATGTTATTTGTGTCGATACATATTACATTACCTAACACACCAATTGTGGAGATATAACACCCTAAAAATATGAGGCAATTTAAACCGAAATAAATTTGCGGAGTAAAACTTAATATGATAATAATCACCCACTAAATGGAAAAGTGAGAGAGAGTTTAAATCATGTAAACTTCACTCCTTAACATCATTTTTACCGATCACTCAAAAAATTGCTTCTCGCAAATTTATAATTTACTACAATAAAATTAGGTTTATAAGACGTCACTAAACATCTTAATAGATTACTTTATAAGATATAAATTATAGGACCAAAAACTTTATAATTATTTTAAGGAATTAAAATACTTTTTATAGATTTCGTATGATATTTATTAAAACGTAATTAAAGAGCCTAGACAATGCCATATGCCAAATGCTTGTTAATAAGCATTTGTGTAAATCTCTAATTACTATGTATTATTAATAAGCATTAAAATAATCTAAATTATTCTTAATATGGTAGTTCTTATCCTTACATGATCCAAAATAATACTATAAGACCATTTTACTTGTGTGTATATTTCCTGAGCAAACGAAACCGTACAGAATAATGAAACATATAAAAGAATGAAATTTGACAGTCATTGTTTGTTTCTTCAAGTACACTTTTACTTTTTTTCTCATAAACACTTTTTCTTTGTTCTGCTTCTTTTCCAATTGAACAGCTTTGAGATATGTCCCATTAACCTACTACAACTTGACTTCGCTTATTTATACCCCTAAGTAGAAAAAATGTGCATTAATAGGTACATGTTTAATAGATGCTTTTCTTTTTCGGAGTAAAAACCAATAAAGACAGAACTACCATTTTTTAGTAATTTGTACGAAACTTCAAATATTACTTTGGACATAGTATTCAATTCTAAAAACTGTTTCACTAATGTTAGAAAATTAATAATACAGAACAGATTAATTAAATTACACTTTTGGGTGAGTTTGACGCTATTCAAACAACCTATTTCAATTATTTTATTTTGAAAAATTATAACTCGTTTGGTTTTTTTCCATCTAATTTACAACTCAACCCAACTAAATATTTAAACAACCTATTTCAATTATTTTATATTTCAATTATTTTATTTTACGGGGTGTTTGTTTTAGCTTATCAAAACAACTTATTGACTTATTCCGGTATGGTACCGGTAATAAATCATTTTGAGTGTTTGACAAAAATAATTTATCTAGTGCCAAACCGGTAATAAGTCATTTTTTAAGAAATTAAAATTTTTAACTTATCAACTTTTGATAAACATTTTTTTAAAAAGTCAATAAATTATAACTCAATAAGTAATCGAAACACCCCCTTAGAAAATTATAACTCTAGCTTTTTTTCTAATTTACAGCTCAACCCAACTCAATATATATAGTTGGGTTTGGTGTGGGTGGGTCAAGCGGTTTAACATATATTTAAAAATTAATTATGTTACAATTTGGAACTAAAAAATTAATTATTACTAAATGATACTTAACCACTTAATATTAGTGTCATTTAAGTTTATGTTTAATTGTCTATATGTATCAACATAATTTTCTTGATTTTATAAAACTAATTTATGTTGGTGATATTTGTGTCTTGATTTTATAGAAAAAACTCAAATGTTTTATATTCTTTATTTTTTTTAAATGTTTGAAACATATAAGAAGACATTTATTTATATAAGAAAAGATAACTTTAATTTTGTGTTTCTTGTTGAGCCTCTTCTCAATATTATCCCCCTTTTATTTGTGTGAATAATAAAATAAAATATTAAAACTTCCTTTTAAAAGAATAAAATATTAAAACTTAAGAATTGGATTTGTTGTTTGTCGTTGCATTGTTACGCTGTTGGCCTATTGTTCCTTCATGCACTCATGCACCCCAAATTATACTCATAATATAAACCCATATTAATTCATCAATATTCATATTTCTCTTGAACTAACAATCCTGGGGGTGAGGTACACTACAAAAAAAAAATGACTTTCACCCATAAAATAATACCCAGGAAAATTTTTATGGGTGATTATCACGGATCACCCAGGAAATACTAATGGTTCCGACAAAATCCGATGTTTTCAAGAAAATACCAACAGATTATCCAGGAATTTTCTGGGTAATCTGTCACTGATTTGATTACCCACCAACAATTTAGACACCAACTTTTGTGACGGTTTAGCGACGGATCACTCTTTAGCAACGGATTTCCCAGGGAAATGTCCATAGGTGAAAGCCTTCCATTTTAGTAGTGGTAATTAACCTCGTTTTTGCAGCCGGTAGTTAGTAGAATTTGGAAGATTTTAATGGGTTGTCGATTTTTGGTTGTAATCTACTCCATCTATGGGTAGTGTTTTTATACATATTTGGTGAGTAATAAAAGAGTTCTCTTGCTATTCAAAAAATAAATAAAGGATGGTCGATCCATTATTGTTTGACTGTTTGTTGGATGGATGATTGAGATAGACGATTTGAGGTTTAGGGGGGAATCGATGTCTTATTACTCTTATTAATTCTTATTAAATTAGGTGTCCCAAAAATAGAAAAAAAAAATTAAATTTCCTAAAAATGTTTTGGTATTAATACTAGGTTTGAATTAATACAAAAGTAGATAGGGAGGATATATTAATTAGTGTTGCTTGGTACGTACATTCTCATTAAAAAGTAGGAAAAAAAACGTTTACACATTACCTTTGTAAGTTTATAATGTATCATGTTCAGCGGTAAGTGACAACAGTTGTAAGTTTTTCTACTTCACATCAAATGAAAATTGCATACATACTTTGATTGTTGGTTCACTTTGCAAAACTTCAATACTATTTGATAACGATGAATATGCATATATTATAATGTACCATGTTTAAAGTTTAAATCATGTAAACTTCACTCCTTAACATCATTTTTCTGATCGTTCAAAAAATTGCTTCTCACAAATTTATAATTCATTACAATAAAATTGGGTTTATAGGACGTCACCACTAAATAAACATCATAATAGACCACTTTATAATATATATATATAAATGCGTTGTAATAAGTTTATATGACGTTTTAAGGAGTCGTAACAGATTTTTTAGGACGCTTTTATTAAAAAGCATCGCAAAATGTAGTGAAGATAAAAAAATCACAGCAAAATGAGACCTTACACTTGAAACTTCACAGCAAAATGTTGTGAAAATAGAAAAAAATCCGAAAGTGTAAAAAATGGTCTCGCGGGTCTCGCGAAAACAGTTTGGTCTCACATATCCCAAATGTGTGTGTGCGTGTGTGTATATATATATATGGCGTGAGATCGTGTGAGAAGAAAAGTTAAGGTGAGAAGCATAAGAATGTATCTGAACCCGTGATCACTTTTAATCTCAAACCCACTGTTAAATTGTGTTTCATACAAGGATTGATATGGTGCATCGCGGTGCATCTCATCCTAATGTGCATTCAAGAGTGGAGATCTCTTCTTAAGCTTCTCACATTAACTTTTTTTTTCACCGGAATCCAACCCTATATATATATATATATATATGGGAGGGTTCAAATAAGAACACCCTCAATTTAAAGGAACAAAGTGACTCATTTGGGACCACATATGATGTGGGTCCCACCAATAACAAATCATATCTGATTTAACGGGGCCCACTATTGAAAATCAGATATGATTTTTTATGGGTGGGACCCACATCATATGTGAACCCAAATGAGTCTATTTGTTCCTTTAAATTTACAAAGTTCTCATTTGAACCTCTTCCTATATATATATATATAGGGGAGGGATCAAATGAGAACCACCTCTCCTTAAAGAAACAAAGCAACAATTTGTGGACCACGTACGATGTGGTCCCACATAATATTAAATCATTTATGATTAAATATTTAATCATATTAAATCATAAATTATTTAATATTATGTGGGACATACATCATATGTGATCCACAAGTGTCCTTTGTTCCGTTAAAAATGCAAAGTTCTCATTTGAACCTTTCTCTCTCTCTCTCTATATATATATATATAGAGAGAGAGATAAAAAAGTTCAAATGCAAACTATTTAGGAGGATTTTCTATAAGAAAAGGAAAGAGTTTGTTACCAATTCAAATAAAAAAATGACTTTTTAAATTCCCCGATTCGGTTCGGGATTTACCGGGATTAGTACCGGTACCGGTACCGAAAGTACCGAGTCCCGAATATGTAAAATCTTGGTACCGAACACCGAACCGGTAATGATATTCGGTACCGGTACCTGATAGCGGAAGATCGTATAGGTTCACACTATGGATACAAAGTCCCCAAAGTGGCGGTGCAAGTGCACGCCGACACTATGATCGCTTTTCAGGTAATAAAGTGGTATAGTACCAAGATCGTATCCACAGGGATTGGAATTCAAAGTTTCGAGTAGTAAGTTGAGAATACAACGATTTCTCTTAGAGAAGGAAAATATATTTGAGTTTGATGATTTTAACAATGAAATCTAAATAAGCAACTAAAAATGGGTATGGATGTAAATTTTCCTTAAGGCAATTGTGGAGATACTTGGCTAAATACTTTGTAAATCACTAGAGTGATTTATAAATACTCCAATCTCTCGAAAGTGAATAAATATAAACCGTGCTTTACAAAGTACTTATGAAATTTCCGTAATTACTGTTTAATAAGTTTGACGATTTAGCTAAGTTTGATATGTAAAATCAAGTTCGATTAGTATAAAGCATTTTACCCAAATCTCTTTGTGATAAAATACTCGACTAAAGTTTGAACCTTAGTAAATCATACAAAACCCGTATCTCTACGTGGTTATCAAAGACTTTCTCAAATCTTTGTGCATCACTTAAGTCGTATTTCGAACCCGCCTCTCTCGAGGTCTAAGGTCTAATTTAACACTTCAAAGTGATCGGCTTATCCGCATTGAGTTATGTCTCGACTCAAGTGATCAAGCTTAAGAATTAGTAATTATGGCAACACCTAAGTGTTCCAACTAGCCTTAAGTTTGATTCACACCCACACTCAAAGAGGTGGTTAGTTCATAATAAAAGACATAATAAATAAGTACTTAAAAAGGAATTGCATTTAATTAAAAGTAACAGTTTGTTCACAGTGAACAGTCTTGTGGGCAGAATATAAAATTACATAAACTTAAATCGCAGAATTTAAATGCAGAAAAGTAAAATTGCAGAAATTATATACAGAAAGTAGTCTTCCACCAAAGATGAACTTTGGTGGAGATGAGAAAGATAGCTAATGGTGTGAATTGGTGTCTTTCCTTTGCATCCCAAAGCCTTCTTTTATAGTCTTCTTTAAGTATGGCAAGAAAATAAAGAAGTAATATAGTACAAATAGTTTTCACTATTCGTCCCATACCTCCAGAATTTTGAGCATGCTGAATCTGCCAAACCATGCCTTCAAGGATAAGCAAATGGTGTAATAAAGTACTTGTGAACAGCAGCGACTGCCCACCGTGGGCATATTTGTGCCCACTCTGCCCAGTGACGACCTCTTTTTGCATAAAATTCACTTCTTGGCTATTTATCATCTCTTAAAAGCAAAATAGACAAAATGAAAGGGAAAGAAACAAAATGGGTATAAAAATGATACAAAAATCCTAGAAAAAAGTAATTAATAACTCTCATGAATGAGAGTTATCATACCCCCAAACTTGAATCAAATCATTATAAAGTTGAGAATAAATAACTCATTTGCTTGCTTTCTTGTGTAACATTTACTTCAAAAAAAACTTTCAGTCAAAGTGAGAATAAATATCTTGTATTTGAGCATACGTTGGCTGACTCATAGGATACCTCCAGAAAAAGAAACATAGAAGAAGTTAGAACCAGAGGTTGTCCATGCTTTTTGTTTTGTTTTGTTTTATTTTGTTTTATGATGGTCATAATCACATAAAAAAAATACAATCATAAAGATAAAAAAATTGACACCAGTTTTCCCAAAATGCATTATATTTTCACAAAAACACTGAACTCTACAAGTCACTACTAGATGAAAAACTTGTGCTTACGAACTTTTCCCTGGAAAATTGTCGCTAAAGGACGATTCGTCACAAAAGTTAGTGGATAATTCAAATCAGTGGCAGATTACCCAGAGATTTTTTGAGTGATCCATTGGTATTTTCTTACAGAACATCGAATTTTACCACACTATTGGTATTTTTTGGGTGATCCATGGGTAATTACTGACAGAAAGTTTTCTGGGTGGTTTTTGTGGGTAAAATTCATTTGTTTTATAGTAAGTCGCAAAAATAACCTTTTGCCAACGACAAAGAAATATGTAAAATCTTGTCAAAATCTTGTCATGCCCCAAAAATAGGGCTGGTATGAGGTATTCGTGTTTCATGCCAAAACATACAAAAGTGTCTTAATTCAAAAAAGAAAGTTCAAATATTTAGAGTTTGTAACAATGTTGAACATTATGTTACTCGAACAACAAAGAAATATTTAGAATCTAGTCAAGTTACCATGGCCAAAAACAGGGTCGGTATGATGTAATTCATGTGCATGCCAAAACATTCAAAAGTGTCTTAATAAAAAAAAGGTTCAAAGGTTTAGGATTTGTAACAATGTTGAACATCATGTTACTCAAACAACAAATCCACACAAAATGTGTATTTGAGATAACATAAACATAACTCACCAATTCTCTACATAAACATGTTTTGAAATCGTATACAGGGTAGAATAGTAAAGTCTTGGAAGTATAAAATACTATCACAAGGTTTCTCAAAACAAAAAACTCATAAAGAAAAATATTAAACGTTTGATGAAGCGCACCTCTTGATCCTACGATGTTGATGGATGGGGTGGCATTTTGATAATTAAGTGGAACTTCGATGGCAAAGGTATGGCAGGACACAGAGGTTAATAACTTAACCTCCGTCTGACAGCTTAACACACCTTAAACGTGTTAATATAAGTTAACATGAAAATATTCAATCTTTAACATACATTAAAAATATCATAACACCCTAAACATTCATAAATATATGTCAGCATGTCCCACAATCTTAACATGAAAATACTAATACATCTTAACCTGCAATCTTAACACACATTAACACCTTACTAACACACATTAACTATGAGAACCTTAACACCTTAGTATGTATTAAGATCTGTTAACATGAGTTAAGATGTGTGAAGGTGGTTCCTATAGATTTTGAAGTTCCCATCGGAACCCGGTTTACTTTATACATGCATGTTTCAAGGCCTAAAACTAATGAACACACTCAATTTGTCTTGTGATTTATTAATTAATGCATACAAATTCAATACCTCATATTTCCAAAATATAAAAGAAGGAAGCAATAAAATTAATTGTGATTAACATAAATATAGTATTTGGTGGCTGAAGTACAAAAAAATAAAGTTTTGAGGTGAAATTGAAATAAAAATTGGGGCAAAAGAAGGGAAAAGAAAACAAAGAACAAACCAATATACAATTAACATTTTTTAAACATCTTATACAAGAAAGAATATGGGAAAATTCCTCTCTAAAATCTGGTCCTGTTGCTATGACCCCATAAAATCTACAACTTTTAACCTCATCCTAATCCTAACCCTAAACAATCCAACACTAATCTATTTGCTCAAACACTATTTCAAACACTTCTTTTAAACAAAAAAAAAACTAACATTATCATAAAAATTGCAACAAAAAAGAACATTACAGTTGGCCGAAAATACAGTTATAACCTATTTTCGGCCAACGCAAGTGTTCTTTCTGCAATTTTCTACTAAATGAAACTTTCTTTTTCTTGATTGTTTTTTTAAATGGGTCGAAATGTTGATCACTCGTTTGTGCAAATGAAGTTGTGCTATTCGTAAACTTAACCCGAACTCTCACAAGAGCTTCCAAGATTTGTCGATAGATCATGAACTAAAAGCCGGATTATGTTACACCCCGATGATATCGACAATTCCACGCATTCTTGCAAATCTGCATCACAAACTATTAGAACCCATTCGTGATCATCATCAAGATACTTTATATCGAACGTGCCAATATCTAACTTGAGTCTTTTTGCAACTTCTTCTTTCAAAGTAACTATACCCGAATTTGCAGCCACCCGAAACCTAATTATATCTTCTCTGTAACTCGCCTTTATCGTTATAGTTTTCATTTCTGCCCTGGCTGTGAAAGGTTGTACCTTAGGAGTAAGTTCTTGTACCTTTTCAATTGGCTCGGTTATTGGACAAAGATTCGTTAAATCGTGTGAGCTTCCAGCGTCTTCAATCAGCATTCCTCTAAAGGGTTCTTCGGTTTGTGCTGCTAGAAAAGCATCAGATACGGAAAACTCGGCTGGATGGTTCGGTGCTTTGACTTGATCAAACGGTTGACTTTCTGCTATTCCGACACATTTCTGATTATGAGAAACGGTTTGTACTTATGAGTTTATGAAGAGGGTTTATATTTCGACAAAAGGGTTTTACCTTGGCATGACCTGTGTGAAGTTGGGCTGCCGGTGCTGGCTTCTCTGCTGCCGGATGTTTGATTGTTTGGACCCTGATCGTTTTTTGGGCGTGGTGAGTCGTATGGTTTGGACCCGGGTGAACCTTGTTGGTTAGTTGGTGAACCGTTTGGAGCCGTGGGCCAAGATGTGGAGTCCACGCCAAGAGGGAGTGGGGTGGTTGATAAAGAAGGAATGGTGAATGTTCCTTCGGCACCTTGTACTGATTCAATCACTCGTTTTAGCTTGGTAAGTGAGCGGTTAACTTTGTTGATCTTACGAGAAGGCCATCTTGAGATCCCGTGTTGCCTGCATATCCGTTTCATTGTAGTTGGGCAAACTGCAAAACCAATAGCAATCTCAATAATTTAGTATGCTTGATCTCGTGTTAAGATGTAAAATTAGTCTGTTTGATCTCATGTTAAAATTAAGGTCGAGGTCGACTTGCTTATACCTCTAGTGGAATCCTTTTGAATCCCCTATAGAGATATGGGAGGTTCATATATATATATATAATACATATATATAGGGGATTAATCATTTGAGAACTCGAAAATTTGTGAGATCCATGAGAACTTCAACCTTAGGGCTTCGTTTAACATGATTTTTTTTCATCTATGTATAGTATTCAATATATTCATCAACATATATTTGTTTCACAATGTGATTGTTTTATATGTACTCGCTTCACAATATGAAACCCCTATATATATAGGGTCAGGTTCAGGGGAAAATGTCGAAAAAAGAAAAACCGAAGAACACCCTGGGATCCCTCCATCTCCATCTGGACGTTATGCACAAATGCATACCGGTAATTTGTAACATACATTAGTGCATAGAAGCTTGTATGCATTTGTGCATACTGTCCAGATTGAGAGAGCTCTTAGGATGTTCTTCAGTTCTCTTTTTTTTAATGTTTTCCCTTAACCTCTCTCTCTATATATATGTATATATATATAGAGAGAGAGAGAGAGGTTCACGGGAAAACCGCAAAAATTTGAAAAACTGAGGAACATCCTATAACTGTTTAACTGGACAGTATGCACATGTGCATACAAGTAATTTGTAAGCAATTTGTCTGATTATGCACACATGCATAAAAACCAAAAAACAACTTCAATTACTACTTGTATGCACATGTGCATACCGTCTAGACAAATGGTTACGAGGGTGTTCCTCAGTTTTTCATTTTTTTGAACCTCTCACTCTCTCTCTCTATATATATATATAGGTTCGATGATCTGTGTCTAGCTGATAATCTCTCTTTTATACGAAAACATAGAGAAAAAAGGCAAAAGAACATACCGCCAAGATTCTTCGCAGCATCTTTAAGACTTCCTGCAAAATGTTGCTGAAGGACCTCCAAGCTAATCGATTTTTCAGCTTTCCCTCGTTTCCTCTCCGATTTCTTAGTCGTTTCAGGAGTCTCCGATTTCCCACAACTTCCATTTAATCCATTTGTTTCCACATTTAGCGGCCGATCCAAAGAATCAACACGAACCAACGGTCCTCCATTCGATATCACAGATTCAGACAATCGAATCGACTGAATACCCGAATCAATAACTTCACCATTAGCAGACGCTTTAATAATCTCAACCAATCTCCCATCCTCCCCAATCTCTTCACCACAAGCAACCGTAAGGCTTCGGAAATGCTGCTTCATTGAAGTCAACAACGATCCCAACATCGTCTGCTGGTCTTCACCGTTCACCATATTAGGAGGAAGAAAAAACTCCAAAATATAATCATCATCACCCGTATGAGTACTCCTTAAACAAATCGCAAAAGATCCAACTAAACCAAACATACGCGCATAATGGACCAACGGGTATTCGGTTTTCCCAAAATGCGTTATATTTTCACAAAAACACGAGCTTCGAGTCGCGAATGCCCGTCCAGCCACCCCTTGGCCTTTTTGCAAGTGATGTTCAGCACAAGCTTCACGAAATCCCCACATATGAGCATCGACAACGTAAAAGGCGACATCTGTTGTTGACATGCAAACTTGGCCCATACAACTTCCATCAAAGCTGCTGCAGCTTTTCTTGAACCCACCGCCGTAGGCTAGGACGCTTCGGTGCCTGCACGGGACCCACGTTTGAGCGAGTGGGAAATTGTGAGTCTCACAGACAACCGCCAATATCTCCAGGATTTCAGCAAGGGCGTTTTGACGGCTTTCGTTACAAATCTGTTTTATAGGAAAAACTAGATGCATATTGAGAAAAATGTAGAGGAAATAAAAAGGGAAATAAATTAAATAATTATTATTATTTTATCTTACTGCTTGCCTGCGAATTTGGAGGATCCAGGATGTCTGAACTTTTCAAATTTACAGCCTGCAACAAAACTGAAGCTTTATTACATATTTCTCAAAAGGATTACCTAATGTAAGTTTTTGGGGTTATTGTTTAAGGGCATATATATATATATATGTGTGTGTGTGTATAGAGCGAGGGAGGAAGGTTCGGGGGAAAACCTCAAAAAAAAACTGAAGAACACTCTAGGAGGCTTGCAACTGGACGGTATGCACAAATGCATACTAGCGATTGAAGCTGTTTTTTTCTATGCACCGCATGTTATGCACTGTATGCATACCGTGCAGATGGAGGGCTCCCAGAGTGTTCTTTGGTTTTCTCTTTTTGAGGTTTTCCTCTGAACCAGACCATATATATATATATAGAGAGAGAGAGAGAGAGGGAGGTTCAAGAGAAAACTTAAGAACACCCTAGGAGCCCTCCATCCGGACAGTATGCACAAATGCATACAAACGATTGAAGCTGTTTTTTTCTATGCATGAGTGCATGTTATGCACTGTATGCATACCGTCCAGATGAAGGGCTCCCAGAGTGTTCTTTAGTTTTCTCTTTTTTTGAGATTTTCCTCTGAACCTGACCCTATATATGTATATATATAGAGAGAGAGGGGGAGGTTCAAGAGAAAACACTATAAAAAGAGAAAACTTAAGAACACCTTAGGAGCCCTCCATCCGGACGGTATGCACAAATGCATAAAAGCAATTGAAGTTGGGGTTTTTTCTATGCACCAATGCTTCTATAATTACATATGCGTTAGTGCATATGCACAAATGCATGTTACAAATTACCAGTATGCATTTGTGCATACCGTCCAGATGAAGGGCTTCCAGGGTGTTCAGTTTCCTTTTTTTGGCGTTTTCCCTTGAATCTGACCCTATATAATATCTATATATCTATATATATATATATATCAAGCCAATCCCAAGTCCATGTCCGTCCCCATCCTAGTGCTTGCTAGTCTTTGGCTAGGCTCCTGGTTAGCCACGCTTGAAAAACATGGGTTCAGGTTGGGTTACACTCTGTAGCCAAAGGCTGAGGGTTGGCTCGACTCACATCAGCATATGGGTTTGGTTCATATGAGTTCATATACCAAGTGCCCTACAGGCTTCATGAGCTACCAAGCCCAAGCCATACTAGTCTTGAGCTTAACTCGAATAGTCAGACAGGCTAGCCTACTTGAGCTTGAGCCTTGCAGACAAGCCAAGCTACAAAACAGCTCATCTTGCTTCAACTACTATTCTGTTTTAAAAAAATATGTCTCATTGGGGTTCATCGGGTAGGGCTATTTAGCTCAAACTAACCTTCTAAGTGTTTTTTTCAAGATTTTACGAGTGCAAGTTGCTTAACACCAGAGGCATGTCATATGAAGGTTACTGAATTCAAATTTTCTTTTCCAAATGTCATATTCCTAATTAAAAAACAGTATATTCCTATGATATGATCATTATAAACTAATATATATATATATATATATAAGCATATCAAGAAACGAGTGGCAAAACCAACCTCGAGTGCTTTGCAGACTTTATCAACCTCCGGAGCATAGTTTATTTTCTGTGCAGTCAATATCAATTCAAGCACACCAACACACGACTGCCCAGAAGGTTCAAACACCGGCAAAGCCAAACATCCACGAACATTATAATTCAAAGCGTGATTCAGCCGCTGGTATTCCTTGTCTGAATAATACTGAACGTTTGGAGTCCATTCCGGAAGCTTATGTCTGAAAACACGAGCCGGAAGCCCAAGTACTCCATCGGTTTCACCATCAACAGAAAAAACATACATTAAAGAAGCCATTCGGTATTGATGAAGCCCAGTGCAATTTGGATCAAGAACGAACGGCTGACCACACGTTGTGAGCACATAACGACCCCTGTTCTTAACCGGTGCCCATACTTGAGCTAGAACGTGTTTTTCACCCAATTCTATGAAGTAACGAAGAGCCATTGTCATCCGTTCCTTGATTACACATGTTGCATCTTGATATTCAGATGGATTCACTTCCAAAATCGGCATTGGTATCCTCCTTTTCACATCATTGTTCGATGGTTTTCTGGTTATTTGATCATGGTTATCGGTATCTAGTTCGAAAAACAAAACAAAATAAAAAATGTCAACCGATTTCATAAGAATATGATAGTGTCTATATACTATATTGCTCATTTTTCTCCATTTTAATTCAAAAAGTAATTTTTTTTCTTTATTTTTAACACTCAATATGCGGAAACCCAGATTAATCTCATCTAGCCGATTTTTCAGAAAACAAGTCAAAACTTATATTTTCATGATTATGAATTTGCACAGTAGTTGCTAGAATTTCTACTATAGCTCGTGAGATTTGAATAGTATGTGCAAACAAACAAAAAAAGGCTGGCACACCATTTACGAAAAAGATATACAGAAAAAAAAATATATCCAAGAAAGCTCCAATTTGGTGCTTATCTACTTGATTAAGCTCCTTAATTTGGTGCTTATTTTGTCACCGGATATGGATTGAATGGTCAAAAATCCCTCCATACTTACCGTTTTCAAGATTAACAAAATCCAACGGCATCGTTCCACACTTTACCGATGAATTAATCTTATTAGATACAGTCTTTAAAATCCAATTTTTTCAGCTAGACCCATATCATAAAACTCACTTAAAACCACAAATTAATGCACAAACTTACCAGATTGAAGTCGGTGAGCACCTCCGGAAGAGGTCAACGTGACATTTCCGGCGAGTTTATCGTCGGCGTCGTTGAGATTATTGTTGTTATTATTATTATTAATATTATTATTATCATCGGAAAACGCCCAAAGAGGAGAGAAAGTTTGCTCAGTTGCCGATAGAATAAACGACGGAGAAGGGTCAGCAGAGAAGATCTGATCGAAAGTCCAAGAACCATCAAGGTCAAGATCCATAGTCATCATGACCGGTAAATCCTCCGTCACCGGAGGTCCTCTTATGAAAAAATTAGTAGAACGATTATCTTCCTCTGCTTCCGGCATTATGTAAGAATTTTCCGGCGAGTTGAAGGGGGGGATAGAAAGGGGAGAGAAGGGGGGGTATGTATGGGGGGGTGGGTTATGGTGGTGGTGATTCCAAAGAACTGGAATCTAATAGTTGGAGTTCCCTACTTGCAATCTCTCTTACTGTAATGTAATGTAAACTTGAAAATTAATTAATTAATAAATAAATAAATAAATAAAAATGGTTAAACAATTACAAAGCCGTGATCCACTTCTCCACACTTGTCGGCTCCACCCCAAAATCACAACCATATGTTTGTTTTTGTCTTAATTTCTAATGCCAAATCAATGGTAAGCTTAACTTATTTTTTTTAAAATGTGTTAAAATAAATATTTAATGGATTATAAACTAGCCTTTAATAAATAAATAAAAAGGCTAACTTATCGAGTTTTGAGCGGGTTAAAGTTATACATGATTATTTGATAATGACTTAATAATATATAAAGTAACTTGTTAAGTAAACAAGGTTCTAAATGGCGTAAGTCGTGGCGTGGTGGTGAGGTCAAGCCTCAAGCCTTAGGAGGCACGGCGTTTTCAAGGCGTGACTTATGGCGTCAAATTTCAAATTCATATGCAATATTATATATATAAAAAACATATGTTTTGTATTGTTAATCAATGAGTTAATAGTAATAAGCAAGTTAAATTAAGTTATATATTAAAAACTAGCAAATATGATCTTATAAATGTAAAGAAAAATCAAATATCGAATTATAAAAATTGCACATTAGGTCATGGTGTGTCACGGCTTAACGTGGCGTAAGACACAAGCCTTGGTGTCATGGCGCGCCATGTCGGCTGTGCGGCGAGCTTTTTAGAACATTGTAAGTAAACACCTAGTGGAAAATTTTATGTGGAAAGATAAGTTATTTTTTTCATTTTAAATTTGTTTCTCCTAATTAAAAAACGTGTTGCTTTCATCTATGAAAATAAACAAAAACATTTTTAATCTATGCCGACATACTAATTCACAAAGACGGTTTTATCCATATAGAATTTAATGGAAAATCAACGAAATAGCCCTTCGAATAGTTTATTGAAGTGTTTTTTCATCTTTTTAAATATATTTATACACGACAAATACAACAAATAAACTTATACACTCTCTTCATTTTTGGTAGGTGTAACACCCTAAAGCGCAAAGCAACACTCAATAACTTCAAATCCAACTTAAAACTATGGTGAAGTTATTGGTAGCACGCAACTTTAAGGCTTAGAAAATCCCATTTTGTATCAATGTGGGATGAGTTATTATAAACTCTCCCACTTAAAATCCTGACGTCCTCGTCCGGACTGTCCAGGATCGACTTTGATACCATTTGCAACATCCCAAAACCCAAAACAACAGGTTGGACCAATAACTTTGCATCCAACTTAAACCCATGGTGGAAGTTATTGGTAGCTCACAACTTGAGGCTTATAACCACTTAAACTCTTAATGTCCTCGTCAGGCTTACCCAGGATCGACTATGATACCATTTGTAACACCTTAAAGTAATAGGTTCGACCAATAACTCTGAATCCTACTTAAAACCATGGTGAAAGTTATTGGTGGCTCACAATTTGAGGCTTATAAGGAACTCACAAATATCATTCCCCCACTTAAACTATTGATGTCCTTATCAGGCCTGTCTAGGATCCTCTTCCTTGTAATCGACGATGTGGGATTCACTTAAGATGTTACAAACATCCCTCCTCGATGACTTATCAAATTATCATACCTTATAAGGTTTGCCCCACCATCCCGATGGTACAAAGTCTACTTAAACTCTTGACATCCTCGTAAGTCTGCCTAAAATATTTATCCTTGTAATTAACGATGTGAGATTCGCCTAAGATGTTACAAACATTCCCCCTCATTAACTTATCATACCCGATAGGGTTTTTCTTACCATCTCGATGGTACAAGGATCGATCTGATATCATTTGTAACACCAAAAACTAAAGCAACAGACTGGTCTAATCACTTCGAATCTAACATAAAACAATGGTGGAAGTAGCCCACAACTTGAGGTTTATAAGAAGCTCACAAATCCCATTTTCTATCAATGTGAGATGAGTTGTTATACTAGGGATTGAACTCCTGACCTCCTTGGATACTAAACGCTCAGATACCACTATGCCAAATACTCTTTGATTTTTAACTTAATATTTTTATGGCTTGTATTTTTCTTTTAAATCATTTTACATTTTTTATCCAATAACATTTTCAACAGATTCCTAAAATAAAGAAATAAAGATTTTATTATCTATTTTGTTCCAAGAGAATTTATATTGTTCTCATAAATAGAGAACGTTGAGATTTTGTTCTCTATTTTGCTCCAACTTATTTATTATATTGTTTTTTAAAATAGAGTAATAATAGAATACTCCAAGTTTAAAAAATTCTCTAAAACTTGATGTGAAAAAAGATAAATGATCTTTTGTTCATTTCCACCAATGAGATTGCATGCATTATTATTATTTTATATAAGACAATCACAAATATATATTAGAATGATAAAATTATACAATATTTTAATAACATAATTAATGTTAAAATCTCTAAAATAGAATATATGTAGAAGATTAATGTAACTTTTTTAAAGATTTTAACTTTTGATCATTTATTTTAAAGAATTATAAAAAAATTCTTAAAGGTACTTTAAATTACCAATTATTTTTCATCAAATGTGATTAAATTAGATAATTGTTATTCATACTTAACCATTTTATTCAAGATAAGTTTTAATAGAAAAATAAATAAACAACCCTAAATGACATCATTTTATGCATATGATTTGAAACATATTTATAACTTAAAGAAAACAAAAATATAACTAAAAATCTTATTTACTTTACATAAACAAAAAATATGACGACAGCCACAGAATTAAAAAACAATATAAATTTAAAGAACATAAACAAAAAATTATTGTTATTCAATGACAAAACATGACAAAATAAAATGTTAAAAATAAATATACGTGTACAATAAACATTGATAGTGAGTTTAAAATTTGATTGGTGGATGCTTAGCTCGACGAAAATTTTATGGCCCTTTTTGCTATATTGGATTTTTTTTTTTTTTTTTTGCTATATTGGAGTTTTGAATCGACTTCCCAGTATAAAGATTTTTGACTTTTTGTCATTGAGAAATTATGATTCGTGTTAATTCATTACAAGTTGCCAAAGGAACCTTTTTAAAAAATAGAATATTTATTGATCAAATAAGAATAAGATTTCACGACCAATTCGGATACGTGTTTTTCCAAAACGATACATAGAAGTGATTGTTAGTGCATCGCCACTTTTTGGGAAATTAGATACGTGACCGAATATTATTGGCATAAAAACTTTAAATCCAAGGTTCGGTATTTATTCTGTAATTTTATTTTTTTTATTTTTATAAATCGTATCCATTTATCTAAATTATGGAAGCTACACAATGACAACATTATTGACATTTTTATGGGATTTTGATTGTAAAGGTAGGGTTCATAAATGGTTTCACCCTCACCTCTCATTAACTACCCACTTCAATACACACTTCACAATTGTCAACACTTAAATATATATATTTATATAATATATACTTATAAAGTCTTATAAAACTATAACATTTTTATTTACCACTTAAATAAAATATTTGATCATCTATTAAATATCTATAAATGTTTATAACAAATATAAAACTTATATTTGGGCAAAAGAAAGTTATATTAGAAAAAACAAAAGAATGTTACATAAAAATGGAATATACTTTGATCCTATTCAAAAAAAAAATTAAAGATCTAGATCTTAAAAGATGTCGTTAGATACACTCATTTTTTGGTTAGATTATATACTAAAATTTTAAAAAGTATAAATGTGAAATTAGTAGTAAGTTTATTTTGTAATATATTATTTTTTAAACAGTCTATTTTGAGAGATGTGTTTTAATAAACACGTCAAATTTCACGTATCTTACATTAGAATTGGATTTTATTTTTAAATCACGGACATGAAAACTTTTGAAATTAGTTTCCTAAAATAAAAACCATAACAAAGTATGTTCCAGTTTCATATATTTCAACTGCTTCTAAACATCAACTTATCCATAAAAGTGAAACCCAGTCGTGTGTAATTCAATTTTCAACACTCAGAAATCCATCCATATAATCACATTGGGACCATGCATTCGATTCTGTCTTCTGTAATTATTTATTAAAATAAAATCGACATAACCATACTGAGATAATGTAATCTGGTCTCGATTGTCTTCTTAAAATAAATTTAAAATTTAAAAAATAAAAAATAAAAAAATTTATTATTTATGGAAATGAATATTGAGTGATGATAGACTCGACATCGGTTTCCTTATCTTATTAGAGAGTTTGTTGTAGCGTAGTTGTAACCACACAACACAAGACCAAACCACTTGTTTATATGTGGTCCTTCCTTCCTTCCTTCTTTCCAATGTAATGTGTGACCCACTACCACTACCATCACCATGCAATATAATGCCAATATTCTTTTATTATATATATATATATATATATTTACTTATTTTAATAATATAGCTTTTTTTAGCAATATAAAATACTAAATGGAATAATAATCATGGACCAAATGTGTACCAACAATGGGGAGGTATGACTTTTATTTCTTTACATGCCAAGTTTTAAAGAAATACTAAAGTTTATTTATAAATTATAAGGGTAAGTATAAAAGGAAATAAAATATATTGTTGTCAAATTTTGAAGGGTAAAAGCTAACACAAGAGCATCGAGATCAAGGTTCTAAATGGCGTGCGTAGCCAGAATGGCGAGACGTTTCCCCTGCCCTTGTGAGTTACAACGGCGCCTACGCGTTTTCGGCGTGGCTTAAGGCGGCTAATATGTTTAGTGTATATATAGGGTTGGGTTCCGGTGAGAAGGGTAAGAAGGGATTTCCACTCTTAGATCAATTCTAATTGAAGATCAACACTAATGAGATACACCGATATGTGTCGGATCAATTCCCTTCTAAAGTACAATTCATGGGTGGACACGAGATTAAAAGTGATCAAGGGCGGATATCCCTTCTTACGTTTATCATCTTAACTCTACTTGTCACATGATCTCGTGCATATATATATACACACACACACACATATATGTGTGTGTGTGTGTGTTTATGTCAATGTTTTGAATAATAATGGTTAAGTATTTAACCCGTAAAAACTATGAACTTATATTTACATCTATCCCTATTCAAGTTTTAAAAATCGCAAATTTCCTCTCATGCATTATAACGTCATATCACTTGTAAAACAATAACTTAAAAAATAAAAAAAAATAAAAAAAACTTGTAACTCCATGGCGGGTCATAACGCGCCATGGCCCGCCATAACGAGCTCGACGCCTTAACTCGACGCCAAGGGGGTTAACTTGGCGGCAAGGCTGCGGCATGGCGTGTTTTTTAGAACATTGATCGAGATGCAGTTGGAATATATGGGACGTGAGATGTAGTCATGTAGACTTGTGATTATGTGATATCTGAATGTTTCGTGAGATTCGTGAGAGTTGAGACCATCTTTTTACATTTGAAACTTCACAGCAAAACAAAGGTAGCCTTCACAGTATTTTTGTTGTGAAGGTTCGAATTTTTTTACCTTCATAATATTTTACCTTGGAGTTTCAAGTGTAAAAATATGCCTCACGGGTCTCACGAAAATAGGTTGGTTTCACGTAAACCCAACCCGTAAGATGTAAATATTTTATTTTGTTATCTCAAAGCATCTTTCAATAGATTTTTTAAATTTTCTTTAAAATGGAAAATCAAATTTTAAAATTTATAAAATAAATTATTTCAGCTCCAACAGTTTCTCAATTTTAAAAAATTACAACATTGATTATATTGTTGATTTCTCTTAAAAACATTTAACTTCAGAGGGTTTTTTATTAGTAGGAATTAATATAGTAAAAAATATTATTTTTCATGGAAATTATTTTTCGAGAGTTCTTCAAATTTAAAGAATTTCACCTCGTTTCCCTACTTTCGTCATTTTGGAAAATGGTTTAGAAAATCTATTGGAACAAAAAAAATTGTCTTAAAAACTCTATTTTAAAAATTGCGTTGAAGATGTTCTTAAAGACTTGAAAATGGAGATGTTCTTAAATACTTGAAAATAGAGATGTTCTAACATATAGTTTTGAAATTAATTAGTTAGTAATGTTCAATGATCATTTTAAGATAATTAATTGAATCCGATGTGGGAAATAGTATTTAGATGTGATTTTACTTATGGAAGTTGGAATAATTACTTTTAATGTTGTGTGTAATTGACAAATTTGTTTTATTATGTCGTTTAAAATTAGTTTAGTATGGTTAATATCAAACAAATTATTTGGCTCATAGATGATTAGATAATCACACGGAAATAAGTCTTGAACCACTAAATATTGATCAATAATTTAATAATCAGCTTTAAAACATACATCTAAATAGGGATGCAGGTCGGCGATGTGGACTTCAAGGGGCTGTATATTCCCGTTAAACGTTAAGCCTATAGGGGTGGGAACTCAGTATGAGATCGTCATATATCTGTTTAGTGCTTTGATCTGATCCAAACTCAATATGAGTCTGTTTTGTTTGTCATGAGCAAGTCCAGGCATCATCAATTGTATACTTCGATTCGTACGGTGTTTTAAACACTTATTATAATTTCTTTAAGTTGTTAATAAAATGTTAAGTGTGTCGCCATTTTAAAAAAAACATACATCTAAATATTTTTTACAGCATTGTTAAATTTTAATGTTGGGTTTTCCGTAGCATAGTCAAAATCATCATCCTTTTTATATATTATTATTTGTGACATATTTAATGTTTGACTATTTACCATACATTTTAATTAATGATTGATTAGAAACAAGTTGGGTCAAAGACCGTTAATGAAACATTTTAACCTAAAAACTAGTTATAAAACATACATGGTAGTATGGTACCATATATTGCTCATAATGAAGGGCTTTAATTATACTTGCTTTAGTTTTGACCAATTACATGTTCTTTTTAACTTTTACTCTAATTATACATTTTAGGTTTTATTTTTTTTAGCCGAATCTTGAATCGTTAGCTCTATATTTTATAATTTATATAATTCTATCAGTTCTCATAATGAATAAACTCCTAGTTTCCTTTTTAGTCATCTTTGTTTTTCTGATGACAAATTTTATGATTGAAGCATGGCTTTGTTTGAATCTCTTTCTCTTTCTAGACCGTTCATCAAAACAGTTCAATAGTCAACTCTTGTTCCATGAATTTAGGTTTCTCCGCTTCTCACTTTCTTTGTTTGACGATGCAATTTCTTTTGGGTGAATCAAAGAATGACTTCCATAGACATTCGGTCACTCTTGGATTTTGCTATTAGCTTTTTTTTCTTCACCGACTTCATTTATCAACAAATCAATTGCATTTTATGAAAAAGTCAAGTTGTTTTGTTTCTTAAATTCTTACGACTTTTTACTTATTTCAGCACTTGATTATATTATTTGATGATTGTTATCTACATCTTCTATAGACAATAGTTTGATTCTAATTTTTCATCATGTCTTTTAAAGTTAGAAAATATTGGATGTTTTGAATAAATATTATAAGAGTCATTTGATTTAAGTGAATTTCATACGTTTCTTCATCATTTTAGGATATTTTTGTTGTTTCAATTTATAATTTTTTTCATATAATATATCATATTAACTTTATTTGTTATATTTTGAAAAAACAACACAATTTTTATATAGTCTTGGTATGACGGTAATAGGGGGTTCAAAGTCAGAATTAGAGATGATTATTTTGTACCAAACAAACCAACCAACATGTGTACCTAGTTTAGTTGGTACCAATTACAGTTGGTTGTTAGTACCATACTAAGTATGCAAATTTGGTCAGTACACAGTATTAAAAGTTGTGTACCACGACAATATCGTACCGACTTATGTAATTATTTATTAATTACTTAATTAACTATAAAACACGTAGTTATTGATTTCTATGTTTTGTATTACCGACTTTTTTGTTTGGATATTTAAATGCTTGCAAGTTTTATTCCTCGTAATTAAAAACCCTAATATGTATTACCTGCAAACTTAAGATGTCATTCAAAATTTTAACAAACTGACAACTTTTCATACATGTGATTTGAAAATGATATAAAAGAAGTACCAACAACATGTACCAATAAAAAAAAAATTGGTACCAATATGCCGTTGGTTAGTGTAGTATAGAATTTTACAATACAGTTATAATTGACTGATACACAATGTAAAATAGGAAAACTTGATACCGTACAAGTTTTCTTGGAATGCATAAATAGGTTCTTTTTTTTTTTAACTTGATACCGTACAAGTTTTCATGTAGTGCATAAATAGGTTTTTTCAATCATACTATACATAATAGTCTTACCAAGAGTTGTATATGTCAAATGGTATTAATTAATACAAGTTATATTATATGTATAAAAATAGAAATTTATTTGAACATAAATAATCATATTTTATTTTTACTTTAAAAATAGAAAAAACTAAATAGAAAGACCGCACTTAATTAAAACATAAAATCAAGTAGACTAATTTATTAACTAATCTAAAAAAGATTGGATAGCTATGCAATAAGTTAACAAATGAATATAATAAATAAGTAAATAAATAAATAACTGAAAAACAGAATCAAAAGTCAAATGACCTTTATATAGTAAATGAAGTTCTATTTCTTAGACTTCAAAAAAAAAGGTTGTATATCTTAGTTATTCAAAGTGAAAAATACACAACAAATTGAACCAAAATTTCAGTAAGAATATTAATTAGAAAATAAGGATCATATATGGAGAAAAAAAAATCCAGAAAAACCTATGAAACTCTTTAATTTTAAATAATTAAATCCTTAATTTTTAAAAAATAAATAAATCGTTGAAATTTTATAAATTAGTTATATATATCATTTAACCAAAAAAATAATGCCTGAAACCGACTACAAATGTTATGAAGTTTAAAAAAACTAAATCAATTTTACCGTTCCCAAATCTTACGCCATTTAAACCACTTGCTACCCCTCGTCATCTCACCGGCTTCTGCTCTCTACAACTGTCTATCACCGCCGTTGGCTCCTACCTCGTCATTTTATAAATTAGTTACATACATGTTCTATTAAATTGTTGTAAAAAAGAGAATGAAAAGACAAAAAAAAACATATCCAAATGAGGAAGATCGATGGCAGGAGCTAACAGATAGTCGGTTTGGAGAACAGTCAACGATGAGGCAACGAGTAGCAACTAGCAAGGGGTTTTAATGATATCGAGTTTGAGAATGGTAAAACTATTTAGGGTGTTTATACTTTAAATCTTAAGTGGTTATATGTAGTTTTTTTGGATTAAAAGAACATTGGTAACAAATTTTTAAAAGTGCGATAGTTTATTTATTAAAAAGTGTTGTAACTTTATATAAAGTATAAAAACTTGATGATTTTTTTCAATTCAAAAATTGGTTCGAAAACTTGATTTATTGTATTTTGATGATTTTTTTCAATTCAAAAATTGATTCGAAAACTTGATTTATTGTATTTTGATGATTTTTTTCAATTCAAAAAATGGTTCGAAAACTTGATTTATTGTATTTTTCCAAACTTTTCATTATAAGGAAATATATTTTTACATTAAGGACAAATAAGAAAGGTGTAGCTCACTAATCGTTGTCTAAATATAATTTTTTAACTAGAAAAAGCATATAACAAGTTGGATAAATAACTTTAAAATATAATAGTGTTCTTGACTATGATTTATTTATATTTTTAAAATCAAAAAGTTATTAAAAACTAAATATGACTATACAAAGTTACATATGATCCAATCCACAACTAAAATTATAAATCAACCTCAACTAATACAGAAATAAAGATACAAAAAGCCAGATAAAAGAACCAATTTGCCGACTATTATTTATTAATGTTCTTGACCCACTCCTAATTATTGTGATTAGTGCTTAATTAATTAATAAATTAATTTAAAGTTAATCATGGTTTGAGTTTGAGTAGATGATGACAAATGACGTTTTTGCCCCCAAACAGCCCATTTAATTTCATTTTCTACGTTTGGTGCCCCTATATTTTTTTTTATATATTTGTCATTGTTGGAATGTCCTACTTCATAATTTTTTAAAAGGGAAAATAGATGATAAATATCTAGATGTCATATGTCATTGCTTACTAGGGGTATCTTGGTAATGTTGCAATTACACTTTTGACCTTGTGTGTTTAGACCCATCATTATATTATATACCAACAAATCTAAGCAAAGATCGGATCGTTTTGGATTTGTGTAAAGTTTCCTTTTGTGCATTTAATTAAGGTCATGGGTGGATTCTAAAGTCGTCTTCTTGGCATTTTGATTGAACTTGTGGATCTACTATTCCTCTTTCCATAAAGGGTAGAAAAGTAAATCGGCAACTTTTAAGAAAAGTATAGGGAATGAAAATAAAACGAATATATGATTTGAGGTCATACCTCACTTGTCGCGCCCAATAATCTCCTACATCTATAAGATATGTCTCAAATGACCTCATCATGTACTCGTAACAACCCGAATAACAAAAAAAATTACATAAAAATCAGATAAACAGAACCTGAAAAAATAACGTCTTCAAGGTAAAATGCACGTAAACTTTACCTCTACCTAAAAAGACCAAAAGACCCTCGAATTGTGGAAAAACATAATTCTTGCTAAAATATTCGGTTGGATTTCTTTTTTTTTCTTTTCAAAATGAGCCTATTCTTCTTCTATGAACCTTTTGGTTGTAGTTTACAATTATGAGCATATGCTCATTTGAACAGTTTCGTTTTATAGAAACAGTCTCTCTACTCTTTGGGATGGAGGTAATATCTGTGTACCTTCAACCCTCCCCAAACCCTACTCAATGTGGGTTTTATTGGGTTCGTTCGTTTTGCTCTTTTTTGTGTTTCAATTAAGACCCAAATAAACATGTTTAGCATAAAGTTAATTAAAAATGTCCTACATGGGGTTATGTAATTTAAGACCATTTTAGTTAGGTTAGGGTCAAGGATACCATGACTTAATATAATCAGAATCATGTTAGAATTGGGTTATGGTGTGTATCATATGTGTTTAGTGTGATCTGAATATCCATTGGTTGTTGTATTCATTAATGAATGAAAAGTGAAAACAGGTTTCATCTTTTCTTTCACAAAAGAAATGTTAACAAGGATCAAAAAAGGAATCAAATACCAACCTATGATTTAAGTTGAAGATCAAAGCTATTGTTTTTACTTCACAACATCAGGGATTCATCACTCAGAAAAATATTATCGACACACCCATTGTAAAGCATCCAGCAGCCACCCAGGGGCTCAGCCGTTCACCTGTTTCAAGTATATGTGAAAGTGAGATGCCATATTTATTATTATTTACAATCTGCAATATAGATGCACGTTTTTTTAAAGCATGAAGAACAAGTTGATTTCCACAACTGGCTTGGTTATTTTATAAGTTAGATTGTTTAATTATGTGCTTATTGTGATCCTAAGCAGGGTATTACATTGAGAGCATAATGCCAATATAAATAAATGACCATCAGAAACATACCTATTCGTGCAGCCTTCCAGAAGAAACCCCGAAATCTGCAAAACAAAAAAACCAGAATATTGCTTGAGTAAACCAATCAACAATTATTAATGTATCAAAATATAAGAGAGAGAGAGAGAGAGAGAGAACCTACTGATTTGCAACAAAGTAGAAAGAAAAAGACACAGAACCAATGTTGTGGCTGCACATCCACTCAAAAACATGGACCAAGGATCGTGTGAGAATAAGAGTTAAGGTGAGAAGCGTAAGAAGGGATCTGGACTCTTGATCACTTTTAATCTCACCCCAACCCATGAATTGCGCTTCTCACAAGAACTGATCCGGTGCATCTCATTAATCTTCAATTAGGATTGATCCAACGGTGGAGATCCCTTCTCACCAGAACCCAACCCTCAAAGCATGATATGTTATCTACCTAAAAGTTCTTACTGCTTATTTTTGTCTTCCTATCTCCAAAATGATTTATTACAAAAAAGCCAAATAGATTAGCTCTTCCATCTGAACAAATGAACGTTTGCGTATTTTTTGGGACTAGCATAGACATCAGAAATCAGAAACTCTTTCACTTGTGTCATTCACTTCAGTTATCTATCCATATCATCAATAAGATCATGTCCCGAATCTCTGGAAGGTCATGTAGCTATAGATGATATACAGATTCAACAAACTCTCACTCGTTTATTCAATTATAACAGCAAACTGATATGCTTGCTTGTTTTACACGACACAACAGTGAAAAAATGGTAATAAAAAGGTAAGAGATTATAATTTCTTGCTTCACTTGAAGGCCATTGTCCCTTGTAAGATTCCAAAACACAATAGCACTTCTAGTAAAAAATTAGGTTAAACAAGTCTATTTATCCAACATGTCACCTTATACAGGCTCGGAGAAAGAAAAAACTTTGGTGCCATTTGGTTCGCAGATTCTGAAGGAATCTGATGGAATTGGAATGTTGAATTCCTTTAACCAAGAACAACAATTGGATGACAACATGGAGTATCAGATAGAAGATAGCCAGATTTGAAGTCAAGAGTGTACATCTCAAGGTGGTAGGAAGGGCAAGGGTCGAGGTGATACAATTGTTGATGACGATAAATAATGTTGCTCTCATATAAGTGGAGATAGACTTGAAAAAGCATGGGACAAGTTGGGACAAGTTGAGATGGATTTACATCAAAAGACTTCCATGGTTAGTTCTGAACTTGCCAAAATGTATCTTATCTTAATGGAAAGGTTTACAGCATCGAGAAAAATAACATGTGAACCTGAATCCGTTTTAAGTTTTTGGAACATGGAAGGAGAAGCTCGAGAAGAGTTTGTTAGGTATATGTTGCAAGAAAGATTGTGTTTGATTACTGATAGGTTAATGATGTTTAATGATGTATGTTTGATGGTGGCTTTTGGAACATGTATTTGAACATGCTTTGGTATTTTGGTGGCATGTAGTATTGTTTAATGATATATGTTTGATGGTTTTTGGAACAAGTATTATAAACAATTTCAATATCGATCATAACCACACCTCCATCTCCACCGCCGACCACCGCCATCTCCATCACTACCGGCTGCCACCACAACCACCATGTCCACCTTCATCTCCATCACATCTGCCACCACCACAATGTTGGAGATATACATTGACTCATCCCTTCCTAGTAATCATATTGTTGTTGACTTGTTATACTTTTATCTTATCCCTACCATAGCTGTAAGTTTAAGAGGGTGATTAGTTAGTTTGTTAATTTTTTCCTTATGTGGATTAATATTGTATTATAAATACTGTATCTTGATTAATCAATAGATATCATCATTCATCTTTTTTGTGCTATCAAAGCAGGTAGTGTTCCAAAGCTGCCTGAGAGACGAACCCGGATTTCAACCCAGAAAAATTTAATATCTTGGAAAACTCAAAACATGAAAAATGTAGATCTCTCTGTTAACTTTCCTTAGTGTTTGGAATTGCATCATTCTGACATCGTATGAATTTATTATGATTTTTATACGGCAGCGTCCTAACCATTTTTCACATGCGAAACAACAAAAGGCATGCAACAGATAAACCATTATAGTTTCACATTTGAAAAAATGCATCATTACATTACATAAAGCATTATAGTTTCACATGAAGCTGTACATATACATACATATATTACAATACAGTATTGTTTCAGAGATTGTTTTATGTGAAACAATACATGTCTATAAGTGAAAGTGTGAAACTTATGCATGTATTACAAAGTGAATGGTGCATTAGTGAGACCAAAAGGGATTACTAAGAATTCATGGTGCCCACATGAATCTTGAAGACAGTAGCACCCTAATCTTATGTCAATTTCAGAGAAATAGGGGTTGGTGAAAGTGAATGAAAATCATTTCCCTTTATTTTATTACACTTGATAATCCCATTGTTTTTTAGATTGACAAACGAAAACCCGACATAATTTGTGTTCTAATTTTGTAAGAATTTATTTACAAACATCAAAATATTTGAATAATCGAGATTCGAATATCAAATTCGCAAAGATCGAAATTCACCTCGAAGTGTGCCAACAATGTACGTCAACAAAACTAATTTCAAGAAAAGCGTGTTGCAAATAATTTATTGAAGATTAAATCCGATTCAATTTTCCGCTAGTTGCTAATATAAATCGGAAAACACCTTCGATACAAATAAGTTTTTTTCTTGGATGAGGTTTTTGAAGATATATACTTTGAATTTTTGAAAATACAAATCCAACTTTAAACATAACCGGTTTTTTTTCAAACTTGTATTTTTTTTCCCTGGACGTCCATAATAAACATTTCCCTGCCACACAGTACTTCCAGTTCCAATGGCAACACACAGAACTTCCAACGGCTGAAAAGTAAAAAGCTTCTCAGAAAAAGTTTGTTGCGGACATCCGTTAGCCCCGGTAAAGTTCAAAAGTGACGAGTTTTCACAACGGAAACAATCAAGGATGTTAAGTGAAACACTCAAAAGAAGATTTTATTGATTCAAAGATAAAAATAATGGAAACAAAAGACTCCTAAAGTAGGGACTGGGATAAACCTAACTGCACTAGGAAACAAAAAGGTAATGCATATCTAAAACGTTTAAAGGAATAAAATAAGAATAGATGGAAACGATCAGATCAAGACACGGGAGGTCAGGCCGCATGGCTTTAGGCCGAGCGTGAGGCTCGAACAGTGAGTCCTTCAGGCTGTTGGGCGGCTTCGACCGCGGGAAGAACCACAAGTCCCTGTAGCATACTACAGTGAGTTCCGCGGGTTGTTGGGCAGCGGCATTGGTCGCGGGAGGTACTGTTTGTCTCATTTCTGGCCACCTCGACATCGATTTGATCAGTTCTTCGAAGTTGATGGCTATTTCCTCTATATCACATATACTTGTACATGATTCATTTAGTGTGAGTGAAGATCCATATTGCCTCTTGCTAAAGCAAAGAGAAGAACCATTTGTATCTTGCACCAAGATTTAAGTTCTACTATAAAGTACTTTTCATTAGTGAATAAGTGTCTCAACTAGACTCGAGAAAAGTGGACTATCCAAGTTTGCTTTCCCTTTCCTACACTTCACATTCCGCATTTGTGTTTGTGTTTGTGTTTGAGAAAAAAAGTTCTAGCAAACTTTATTGTTTAAACCAAAAAATTGTGCCAAGTAAACCTCCCCCCCCCCACCCCAGGCGCCAAGGTTGTCTAACATAACGTATCACATGTAGCTTATCCATAATTTCCACTAAGGATATGGGGTAATCTTGTTGAATCCCCTTTAACCCATACACATTCTCTAACGTCCATCTTTTTCTTTATTGCCATAGGCCCATAACAAGTGAAGCAAAGGAGTTGTTATGGAGTCTAATAACTCCTTGGTCTAAGTACTCATGCGTTAATTTTTCAGTAACATCTTCTTTTGGCAAAGGGTCTCTGGATTTAAGTCACATTTTATTGGGTTTTGATGATCATATTCATGCCCGACCCATGTGAGAGAAGGGTGTTTAAACTCGGGGGTTCATCGAAGAGCTCAAAGTAGTTATCTAGTACTTATTGTACTTGGGGAAATGAATTAGTGCTTGGGTTGTACATATTTGGAGTTCAGGTGAGGGAGTCTTTTATGAGCTACATTTTCCCCCTTGTTGCAACGCCTTCCAGCTCTATGATTGCCCACAGTTTTCACGTCCTAGTTGCAAAACCTTCAAGTTCTATGATTGCCCATAGTTTTCACCATGTTTGCAATTGGCCGTACCCCCTCTTAGCGTCACTTTTTCTCCCTCCATAGTCCATAGTGAAGTGTATGGGGGGTGATTCAAGAAATCAATGTCTAACTTGCCTAAGGAGGCAAACAAACAATTGAATCCCGAAAAACTACATCATACCCATGAAGCCATTAAGAACAAATCTACCATGAATGTCACACCCTGCATTTCCCATTGAAACTATTCACCAATTATGACCTACTTTATGAGCTTAGGAAGCATCAATGACTTTGTGGGTACTTCCTGTGACTAACTGCATTTGAAGGGGCCTTTTTCCATGATGGCAACTTGGCAAGTAATACTCATGGTTGGTAATATGCGGGTACTTTTTGTGACTAATTGGCAGGTTGTTTGATCAGCTGATACGCAAGTTCTTCTTCCCACTCTTCTGTCACATCTTCAAGTTCTAGGTGATAAACCTAAAGTCGTCTCCCTTTATACCTATGTGTAGCCTCATACTTCTCATCACAAAAGAAATAAAGACCCTTGGCCCTTTTCTCCTCTAAAACACTTCAAGGATTAAAGCTCGTTTGTGATGTTCGGTTTGTAGTTTGTTCCATTGTGTTTAATTACATTATTCCAGGCTCTAGGATTATTATTATTTTTGGTTTCTGGAACAGCCTTTGGTGCTAGTGATGAATAAAACGGGTGATTTGGCAGTCCCTTTGGTTTTGTTTGGCTTTAAGGGTGGCCTCATGCAGCTTAGCCCAGCAGTAGGCCTCTTTAATGATTTGGAGCTTAAATACCCTTACTACATACTGGATTTCATCTTCAAGGGGTGATAAAAACAACTAAAGGGCCGTTTACCAAACACTTGCATGGTAAGTGCTTACCGGTAAAATTCAATACCATCATTTACTTACCGCTTAAGATTTTAGTCAACAAAAACGGCATTATATGCAACAATTTACCTGGTAAGCGCTTACCGTGGCAAGAGTCGTCGCCCTCACTTACCGAGTAAGACTCTTGGTCCTTGCCTCGCTCTTACCGGGTAAGAGGTAAGGTAAGATTCTTGGTCCTTACCATATTCATCCAGTAAGGTAATGTGACTTGGTAAACGCTTACTCTGGCAAGTTTTGGTAAACGACCCCTAAGTCCATACTTGGCAGACAACTGTCTTATGCTAATTATGCTATCAAACTCATCACGGTAATCTTTAGCAGAAGTGGTCTGCTTCAAATCCTTTAGTTCAGCCATGAGATCGTCATAAATTTCCTCAAATACGGTTGTAATAGTCTTCGATACTCGGCCAAAATGCAAGGGAATGCCATAACGGCAAGGTAATGCCACAGCACAAGGCCACTTAACCATCTATGTGATAAAGGTTGTTGAAGTGCCAAAACATATAGTTTGTAAAATTGTAGAGTTGTAATGATCCCCTTTTATGTGTAAGAAATAGAATGCCATTTGACATGTATTACTCAAATAGTCAAATACAAGAAATGGTTGTTCTCATTAATTAATCATTAGTACACCTCCAACATTAGCTGATTTGGTGTCTTAGATACAGATTGCAATCACACAAACAGATGACAGAATTGGAAAATCTCTTAATAACCTTACTAAAGCCTACAGTTGACTATTAATAAACCAAAATAGGATGTTTTCTAATGATCGTAAATAGGGTAAAAAGAGTATCTAACCCAGTTTTCTGTTCAAGGATAGCAGGAAACTGCATCTTCAAGAAAGTGCAAGTGCAGATCACCAACAACACCACCGTCAGAAATGAATGGAAATTGAATAGCGCCGACTGTGCACATTAAAATCACAGGTTTTTAGTAAGATTAAAGTGTACAATAACTGAAATATAGATTCAGGAGTGATAATTCAGACAGTTTACCATTGTTCGTAGAACGGAAATAGAGGGTTTGGGGTTTTTCCTCTTCGTCGGCTCCGATTCTGATTTGTTCAGAGGGAAAAAGTAAAGGCAATCTAGTGAAGATGAAACGACGACGTTCGACCTCCGACTATTTTTTTAAGATTTATAAAATACAATGGTTAAAAATAATAGAAACAGAAATCTAGAGTACGTAAGAATCCGGCTTTTTATTCAAGCAAATGGGTTAAAAACTTATGACCGGATAAAAAGTTTGTCCTATAACGAAACCTTATCAGGAACCATAATTACCAAATTCTTTACTCCCTCAAAAATCGAGTTTTCAAAAAAGGATGGGTGGAATTTGTCGGAATCGGATTGGAATTTAATCATGTGTTGACCGCGTTTGGTTGATAGGGATTCAAATCGAATGGCCTAAAGAATTTGAATATATATGTTTGGTTCATTAAATATAATAGTGGTAGGGGTGGAGGCGGTAGTGGTGGTGGCGGCGACAATGGCGACGGCAGTGGTGGTGGCGGTAGGGGTGGTGGTGGTGGTAGTGAGGGTGAAGGAGATAGTGGTAATGACGATGATGGCGGTGTTGGAAGTAAAAGCGAGGACAGTAGTGGTGGTGGCGGCGACGATAACAGTAGTGATAGTGGTAATAGATGTGGTGGCGACGACTGTGGTTGTGTTGGTGAAGGAGACATTGGTAAATGGTAATGGTGGTGATGGCAGTGTTGGAGGCGAAGTTGACAACAGCAGTGGTAGAGACGGTGGCAGCAATAATGGTGGTAGTGACGGCATCAGGGATGGTCATGACAGTGATGGTGGTGGTAGTGGGGATGAGGGAAATAGTGGTAACGATGGTGATGATGGTGTTAGAGGTAGCGACGACGACGGTAGTTGTGGTAACGATGATGGCGATGGTGGTGGCGATAGTGATGGTGGATGGGGTGGTGACAAATGTGCCTGTTGTGATGGTGAAGGAGACATGGTAACGATGGTAATGGCAATATTGGAGGTGACGATAACAACAGTAGTGGTGGTCATTGTAGCGACGGTGACGGTGGCGGTGGCAATAGTGGCGGCAATGTTGGTAGTGACGATGGTGGTGATATCTATCATGGCGGGATGAATTGAAATTGAGTAAAATATAAGTCTATGATGGTTATTTCTTTAAACATGGTACAAAGGAACTGAAATTCTTTCCTATAACCTAAAGAATTTATATTCCATCATATGTGGAATTTGAATTCCTTAACAAAACTCAAAAAATGAACCAAACGCATGAATGGAATTGACCATTCCAATTCCTTCAGATTATGTCGGATTCCAGCAAACCAAACGCCACCTAACGGTCTGAAATCTGAATTCGAACCCAAATTTGAATCGAAAATAAGGTATCTATGCAAAATTTTGAATGCCCCGAAATCCGTAAATCCAAAAACCGACTTTTTGGGAAAATTTTGGGTTCGGGTTTGGGTTTGATTTATGGTCGCCCAATTCGTTCGAAAACCCGAAATATATATTTTTAAGGGTTCTGATGAGAAAAGAAGTTACGGTAAGAAGGGTAAAAAGGGATTTAGACCATTAGATTAATCTTAATTGAGAGATCGACACTAACGAGATGCACCGGATCAATTATCGTAAGGAGCACAATTCATGAGTGAGTGAGTGAGTGAGTGAGATTAATAGTGATGGATCCCTTCTTACACTTTTCACCTTAACTTTTTTTCTCACACGATCATTCACCTATATTTTAAATGCTATATAAATATATTTATTTATGTAATTATTTTTTGAAAATTCTAAAAATCCTAGTCGGTCATGCTCTTTTCTAATTTCTAAATATAGTGTCGATTTTTTACTCTTTTGAATCAATTGAATTCATTTTCAAAATGGATTGAATATATATTTTTTGCATTATAATGAAAACTGAACCTGACCGACCTTAACCCAACCAACCGAACCAAAGCAATCATAAATCCGAAACCCTAATCGACGATTGATTCCCATATCCGAAATCCGATCATTTTTATTTGACAATCCGTTGAAAATCTGTGAAAAAATTTCGACGAAAAATTATGTCAAAGATACCCATTATTCTAGTAGTGAGAAAGGCTAAAATGGATGATGAATTAATAAAAATGACTATCACGGAATGGCTATAAATTAATATTGTCACATGGAAAGATGAAATCATTAAGAAACTAGTTGTGTTTTCGTCAAGTTGAAAAGACGGAAAGATGAAATCATTAAGAAACTAGTTGTGTTTTCGTCAAGTTGAAAATGGCGGAAAGATGAAATCATTAAGAAACTAGTGTTGTTTTCATAAGTTGAAAATGGCGCGAGGCGTGAAGGTGAAATCAAGTCTCAAGTTTTATATGTCACAACGAAGACGCGGCGTTTTCCAAGGTATATATATAGTACGATAAATTTGTATGTCATATATAGAATTAGGGGCGGTTTCAAATGAGAACTCAAATTTGGTTGTGAACGTGAGAACAAATGAGAGCGCGACATCTGTCATATTCAGACTGAATAATGAAGGAAATATTTAGACTAAATAATAGTATTATTCAGTCTGAATAATACTACACTCGGACACGTGTTGCGTTCTTATTTGTTCTCACGTTTACAACCAAATTTAAGTTCTCATTTGAACTTTTCTCTATAGACTTATATATATATATATATATATATGTTTTCTGTATATTATATTTACCCTAACTTTTTAAGTGAGACCCCGTTGATGGATAATTCAATAATGTTGCATGTTTCGTTTTGACAACTACATCGGATCTTTGAGAAGCCAAGATTACATACATAATACATGTCATATTGAAGATATAAAAAGGTTAGAAAAAACAACATAATAAAAATAGAGCATGAATAGGAGAAAACGACATATAGTCACCCATGATTATAAGAAACCTCCACTTATTAAATATTTGCTCTTTTTATCAAGAGAATGGTTGACGATGAGGTAGAAAGGATTAGAAGTTCACACGTAGATACCATTGCACCCAAACAACAGAGGAATCGTTGAATCAAGAACACGAAAACATACCATGACCCCATAATTAGACTGATTGAACGTATGAAAATTAAAACAAATATTAAACAATATTGATTATAAAAATACCCAGAAATATCGCTTCTTAAAGTTCGTTAATTCAATGAATATTGAACTTTAAGCTCAAACTCAAATTGATTGTGCACTCAAGATTTGGATGGAAAATATAAGTTTTTGTAATGAACACTTACCATCCAAATTAGGGGTGAGCATCGGAATCGGGTACCCGTCTTTGGAACCGGAACCGCCGGTTCCAGAACTGGAACCGATGTGATTGGTTCCGGTTCTCACTTTTTTGGAACCGTTACCCGCTGGGTACCCGCTACCCGCCACTTTTAAATAATAAATATATTATATATTTATAAATAATAAATAAAAACTCAAACTTTCTAGATTGTTTATATAATAATAGTTTTTATTGAATTAGTTTTGACCATTTGTTGTATTTATTACTTTAAATCCGTATTTTATAGTTTATAATTACATTTTTATCGTATGCAATGTAAATAAAAAAAAAATTGACGTCGGGTACCCGGTACCGCAACCGGTTTCCATCGGTTCCGGTTCCGGATTTCTAGGAACCGCCGGGTCCGGTTCCGGTTTCGATTTCATGGAAAATAACCGGGTACCCGGTTATGCTCACCCCTAGTCCAAATTACACTTTAAGCACAAAAATAAGAAACATAAATAAATGATTATGAAAAAGATGATGGCCCAAATATAGAAGCCCAAGCTAAGAATGAAAAAAGATAGCAAAAAAACAAAAGTATCCCAAAACATTTTAAATTATGCTTTTTGGCCTAAAAACTAGGGTGTGTTTGTGGATCCAAACTTCAAACCCACATGATATTGCATGAAACGGAAACTTGTAGCAAAGGTTATATGCGATACATTTATGGCCGGAGCCACATGAGCACTAGAGGGTGCATTGGCTCTCCCTCAACTTTTTAACCTTTTTAATGTACTAGTATTTAGGCACTACTCAATAATTTTTTTTTTAAATAATAGTCCATTTAGAATTTGCTCAATAAAAATGACATATTACAAAACTTTGGTTTCTCGTTTCTTCAAATCGTAGAATCGATCAAGCTTTCACATTACACAACACATCTACCGGAACAAGGAGCGTCCACCCCTCCCCTTTTGCACCAGACACCGTAGCTTTGTGTTTGACGAACCTAGGGGTAAACGAGTCGAGCTTTTAACGAGCTACTCAAGCTCGTGTATCTCGATCTCGATCTTAATAATTATCGAGCTCGAGTCAATATCGAACACAAAATAAAAATCGTTTAACTTAACGAGTCGACCTCCGTAACATCAATGTTTGACTCGACTCGTTCGAAAGCTCGATTAAACTTTACGAGCCGAGCCATTCGAGCATACACTTTTACAAGCCAAACATATTTATATGTTTAAAAATTATATAATCAAAATATAAAAATTATCGAGTTTGAGTGAATAAACGAACTGATCTCAAGTTGGAGCTCATAAACGAGCATCGAGCTCGAGCTCAAATATTGAAAAAAAAATAATCGAGTTCGAGCCTAATATTATATTTCTGAGCCATGCTCGAATAACCTGCTTCAAGACTCGACTCATTTACACCACTAATACATCCTCTTTCCACCAATAAAACCATTGTTTATGTTGTTTTCAAACCAAATGTTAGAGATCAAGCAGACGATGAGTCTTTTGTTGGATTAGGCTTCACAAATTTGGGCAAAGAAATAAAATTTTCTGTTTCAGAAATTTAACTTTTATTTTTTATGGTACTCCCCCTGATATAAATTTCTAACTCTACCCCTTGATACACTCAAATTAAAAAAAGCTTAGTAATTTCCGTTGGTTCACACAAAATCTCCAAACCAAATGCAAGCATCTCAATGAGCCGGAAAGAAGCAATTCACATCTTGACAAATTAGGTTGTGATGTAGGAATAACCATTTTCTCTATATCCCCCATCTGTGTATAAGGGTCAGCAAGCTCCGAATCCCGTTCGTTCCTTTCTTGACAAATTAAATTGGAATACAAAATAAGCATATATAATCAAAGATCAAAGTGTTTGAGACTTCATAACAGAAGCCCCTTCACCTCAAGTAAAAAGCTATCGAATCATGATCAATTAAAATCAAGAAATGAATTACAAAGAAATATTTGTTCAGCTCCCATCTAACAGAAATATGATTGAATCAATTTAAAAGCCTCCAATCTGTTGTCATTTTCACCGATGCACAACAACAATGCACAAATCAAAACACTCGCAAAACAAAAAAAATTAACCAAAATGAACACATAAAGAGGCATTATTTCTTGATGTCTCATAGTCTTGTCGCTTCGATGTCAACTGCCATTGATGGTTTCTTTTTTAATTTTCATTTCCGAAGGAATTGAGTTTAGAGGAGCAGGGCGGTTTATAAAAGTACGATAGCATTATAGAGTTAAAGAATTAGCAAGAACATCTCCCATGAATAAAATAGAGTTTATTTTGTTTCAACTTATGTATATTGTTTTTTAAATAAAGAATAAGAGAAACTCACAATTTTTTTAAACCTCATGAAAAAAAAATTATTCATTTTAAGATTGAATTGTTGTTATATTTTAGACATTTTTTTATATGTAGATTACAGAACCCATTGAAGTTAATGTAATTGTTTTTTTTAGAAATTTTAACTTTTAATTCTTTATTATTAAAGATATATTATAAAGAATTTATTAGAGATGTTCAAATTCTTTTATTAAACTATAGGTAAGTACGATCAAAATTGTTTAAAAACGTATACTCATATGCTACAATAAATTGTCGATTATTGATGCTTTATAATATAACATATAGATAAATTGAAACGGCATTTAAAATAACAAATGGGTTTAATGCGTAACAATAACAAGCAAGAAGCATTGGGTCATTTTATGTTTACATTATCAAAGTTGCACCTCATAATTTTAAGAAATTTATTTAGCCAGGAAATTTGAATCTTTTGTGTTATAATCAGGTTTATTGTAAAACCTCAAAAAAATTGAAAATCGAAGAATATGGGAGTCTTTGCTTTAGATGACACGTATTCTTGCATACAAGTAATTCGTAGCATATTTAATAATCATTTATATAAAGGGTTTTCCCCTGAATCATCCTCTTATCTATACTAGTTAATAAACAAAATTCCTTCAAAGTTTTACGCTGTGTTCTTGAGTTTTTTTTTTATAAACAGAATTCCTTCAAAGTCTTACGCTGTGTTCTTGAGTTTTTTTTATGAAGGAAAGGAACGGAAATGAAAGGAAAGTAGAGGGAAAGAAAAAAATGTTTGTGTTCTCGAGTTTTTTTAAGGAGGGAAAGGAAGGAAAATGATGGAAAATTATGTTGATTTTCCTTCCAAATGTGGGAGGAAAGAGAAGGAAAGGAAATAATCTTTTTAATAACAATTAAAAATATTTATAAAATTATACATCCACCCATCAATTATATTGTACTGCAAAATAAATAAAAGTATAATTATAAAAATGACATATTTTCTTTTCTTTATCTCCTACTCAAGAACATGAATATTTATTTTCTTTCCTTTCTCTTCACTCTCAAGAACACAGATAAAAAAAATATTTATCTTCATTTCTTTTCTTTCCTTCTAAAACTCGAGAACAGAGTACATCTGTTTTTTGCATAATGTACTACTACCTTAAGCATATAAAATATAAAATAAAGTAAAAATAAAAATAGAATTAAGGCGGTAGCCAACGGCCCTTATCTACTTCTATCATCCCTTCACTAGACCACTTCGCATCCTCCCTTCCTTCACCTTAACCAACTCCAACTCCAACTCCAATGGCAATGGCCTCTTCTTCTTTATTCACCTCATCTCCTCTGCTACAAACCCTAGCCCCTTTCGCCAAGAACAAACCTACTCAATTTCACTTCCAACCTCAATTTGTAAGACACCATGAAATCAAGGGTTTTTCAATCAAGGCTCAAACCCTTGATTTCTCTGGTACATTCTTTGAAGGAGGATTAGGAGGTGAAGATGACCCTAACAACTCATCCGGTTCTGTTGCGACTGCCATTGAAGAAAAAGAGGAGCCCCAATGCCCACCCGGTTTGAGACAATATGAAACAATGGCGGTTTTAAGACCCGATATGTCTGAAGATGAGCGACTCTCTCTTACCCAGAAGTACGAAGAGGTATTATTACTTGATTTTGCAATTTCATGTCGGTTTTGATTACGTTTCTGCTATCCGCCGATTCCAGCATCGAACTGTAAGTAGATTTTGGGTGTTTTTCTCGGTTATCTACAATTTTGTAGGGCTAATATGCAGTTTTTGTGTGAAAGTATTCTCAATTTGACTGTTGTTACTATGAGCTCCTTATGAGTTTATCTGATTTATACTCCATCCATTTTAGGGATACAATTCCAAAATGACAACCTTTTAAGATAATTTTATATCTTCATGTTTTCATAGACATAGATAAAAAGTAATTGCAGTGTACGAAAAACATCATACTACTTTAGGGGTTGTTTGGCAGTTGCCGAATGGGTTGGTGCAGAATGATTAAGCTGTCAGAATGATGAAGAGGAGGCTCTTATGATATAGTATAAAATGAAATATAATTGTTTGCTAATTGTTCAAAATGAAATTAGGGCTCTGAATGGTTAAGGGAGGTCCAAGATACAAAATAATTCAGAGGGTTTTGGAACCATTAAGAGACAAATAGGATTCAGTCTTAGCGATTCAGAGGCTGTCTCTTAATGGAACTGTTAAAAACTAGAAATGTATCTGCCACCAACTCAAGATTGTCCCATTCTTTTGGATGACATACATAAAATGATGTCATTTAGGGCTGTTCTTATGACCGGTGGGGTGGGGTGATTTAGAGGATGGTGTCATACCCTTTTAACAGAAATCAAGATTGTCCATTGTCCTTTGGCTCAATGGTATAAATGCATCTCTACAACCTTAGGTTGTGTGTAGTTTGTGGTTAACTATCAGAAATTAATGTAATTGGTTAGTCACCATTTCGAAGAAGAGAAACGTATCTCTCTTCCTACTATAAAGAAGCATGAATATCTAGTTTTGTAAGGAGGGAGCTTGAATGTAGGATACAATAGCAAAGTTTTTTTTTTTAATCTTCTTTTGTTTTATTAGAAGTAAAGGCAGTGCTAAATTGTTTGTTATTCTATACTTCTTGGGAAAAGCTGGTTTTGAACTTGTTATCAAACAATAAGCACTTGACGTTATCAAAGCCAACTTTAATTTAGTTTTAGTGATTAGTTGACTGATTAAAAAAGTAGTCAAATAAAATCAAACGGAAAAGTGAACTCCTTAATGATTAAATCTCAAATCATCCTAATTCGATACCAATGCGATAACCATTGCTCAATATGTAATAATGAATGAGTTATATAATCTGAAGCATAATGAGATACTACCAGTCTACCATCCACAATTATATTTCAAACAAATAGAGAAAAGAGATATAACTAATAAAATGACCTAAATTTTGGGATGATTTCTCATTAAGTTTGCATTTTCTTGTTAAATTTGATGATTTTACCTATTAGTGATGAGTAGTTAATGGAATCTTCCACATATTTTGACCCATTAATTTTCTTGTTGGTAGTAACCCAATATCAACATAGGAAAGGTAGCCAATAGATAATTTCCAATAACCACTATTTGAGTGCAACTGATTTTGTTTTCCATTCTTATGATCAATATTCAAGATCTAAACCTATCACATTTAATTCTAATCGATGAATGAGTATTTTGACCAAATTTCCTTGTAATGTGTTGAATCTCTAGAATTGTTTTCTTGGAGCTTTTTCGCTCAACAGAGAAGAGTTATCTTTTCCAATTGTCAAATTTTTGTTAGCGTTTACAGTTTACAAGTGCAGCACTAAATACTTGTTTACATTTTTGTAGTTTGACATGGTGCCAGAGTTACTGAATAGAAAGAAAGTTCAGTTTTATTTGTTGATATTTACACAAAGTTTGTACCACTAAAAGAGGAATATGGAGTTCTTTATTTTTGGAAAAAATGGTGCATTAAGTTTCAGGGTATATGTTAATTAGCATTCAATAACACAACTCAAGTATTCGGGTCCTCCATAACTATGCTTATGGCTAGTTAGGCCTTCAGGCATATATTCTTTCAGAATTAATCCAGCCTTCTTTAGGTGGGCTTCTTAACATGGTCCTTTGGGCCTTGTTGATTTTGATCTTCTCCCTTTAGGTATTGTACCACAATAGATCCCAAACTCCCAATTTGGGTTTCTTTCTCATTCCTATCCTCTCAATCTATAGTTGTAGGATCACTCTCGTAGCTTACAGCAAAGGTTATGCAGTAAGTTTTTTAAAAAGTTTTTGGCTATATTTTCTTTTCTAGTTTCTTGAAGAAAATAAGAAGTCAGATGATTTCTTATTTTAGGACTTCAAAGTCACATGATATGCATATTTTCCAGTACTTTTTAACTATCAATTCCAGCATCATGCCACCACGACTTAATTGACCTCATATTATTGGGATCTGTCTATTTGATGGCCATAAGTGAATATTTTGTCAGAATCATTTAAACTGGTATCAGGTACTACATAGTTGGTTATGCGTTACAAAAAGGTTCAGTTTGGTAAAAAAAATGCACACATTCATTTAAAGTAGGAAATATAGGTAACTCAAGACCAAAGTTCAATAGCAATATCCAGATTGTGAGGTCTTACTAGAATACTACTTTGAAATTGTCTCTGTTTCAAAGGGTGCTTTTTTAAGTTTATTTTTTACTTTATTTTGATTAGAATATGGAGGAATATGAGAAGTCATTAAGTGCCTCTAAAAAACAAATATATTCCAGAAATTTAAAAATGAACACTTCAATTGGTTAAAAAAACAGCAAAAAGAACACCCGAATTCACCCTTGGAGTATTGGGACTCAATGTGAAGTACTCATTATTTATCATTTCACATCATTCTTCTCTTGCTAAGGATCTTTAATGGTGGTTTAGAAAACCTTAAGGTTCTTAACTTCTTATCATTTCAATTGTTCAATATTTTCATTTTGTGGGTCCCATTTACATGGTGTTATACGAAAGGAAGACATGATCATGGGTCTCATTTTATATAGCAACTAAACATGTGGCACACAAGATCGGTATTTAAAAATTATCGTATAAACAAATAATTTTATACAACTCATATGTGTCTTTTGCTGACCACATCAGTAGAACAATTCAACTCAAACATTTACAATTGCATTCTAAAATCTCTGATGTTGGATCTCATATAAAAAGTCCATTCTTTTTTGTTTTTTTATTTGTTGTCTGTTTTAGCTTACCATTTCCTTTTTCTTTCTTTCTTTCTTTCTTTATTTTAAATCTTTTTATATATGCATATGACATGGAATCCTCTACAAACTAGCCTTGGTTGGTTGGTATTACACACTTCTGAGTCAAGAACACAACATGAGGACGATGAATCTATTGATTTTGTTACCTTTTCGTTACACGTCTGCACTTAAATTGGCTTTTGCAAACCCATGTAGGCTAGCATTTACGGCATGAACAATAACTTTATATATATATATATATATATAATTATAAACCAAAAAAATTAAGTGCTTTCTGATGTATACCATAAAAAGGGAAGTGGGAATAACAAATCTTGATTAATTAAATCCATTTAGTGGTTAATTTAATTAATCTAACTTTATACCTTTTTTTTTACAGTTACTTGTGGCTGGGGGTGGCATGTATGTGGAGGTATTCAATAGGGGTGTCATCCCTCTTGCTTACAGTATCAAGAAGAAAAACAAAGCTGGTGAGACCAACACTTATTTAGATGGTATTTATCTTTTGTTTACTTATTTCACAAAACCCGAATCTTTGGAGGTTCTGGAGACAACGTTGACGATGGATGATGATGTCATCAGATCATCCACGTTCCAGATAAGGAAGAGGAAGTATTAGTACTATTATATTTCATTTCGGTTTTTTAGCTTCAAAAAGAATCTAAATCTTTTTTTTGAGTTCTTGAAAGTTTATTATTGTGTAGAAATGTCACATATCTGTATGGAGACAGCCTTTTGTATTCAAGAATCTTTCTTTTGATGAGATTAAAAGGAATAGGCATCCTGTTCATCTTTTTATGTGGCTTTTGGTGTGGCTATAAGTGTACGAGAGTCCGCATGGTCTGTAAAAAGCTCGGATTGGATCTGGAAAGCTCTAGTAGGTCCTCACCCCATTTGCCATAAAACCCAAATCTAGGATCGATAAAAGGGTACATATAAAACCAGTGTGGCAGAAAATCTGTATAAAGCTTGGTTTACGGTCGTACCATAAAGTATTTATGAGATCATGCGAACCAACTATTTCATTTATTATTTACAATGAATAATCATATTCATCATGAATATCATATATTTTCTTGATTCATGATATCATGATATCATGACATTCATCACGAATATATAAAAAATATAAATAGTTGGTTTTCAGGTTCTCAAATATTTATGATTTTCATTTGAACCTGCTCCTAGGACTATAATAGGACCATAAATATAATAGGATAGAGATTTATTCGCTTGTTTGGTTGGTTTTTCATTAAATCCTGTATAGATAAAGTTGTCATTTGTGGATTTATCTGTCTGTATAGAACTACAGATTGGGAAGGTTTTTGTTTGGAAGGGTTTTCTTAGATGGAATGAGTATGTTTTTTTAATTGGAAAATGCAGGTTTGTAAAAAACTTTGGTTTTCTGCATAAAGCTCCCCCTTAAAAGCTTACTGAATAAGCCAATTTCTATATCAATAAGCCACTATCAAACAATCATGTATAGCTAATCGAATAAGCTATGAGTCCCATTGAGCTCGTTAAGCTACTAACAAACATTCCTTAAGCCATGTTAAGAGTTTTTGTTGATGGCTTAACGATTAAGCTATCATTTTATTTGGCTTTATGGATCCATCCCTAGTAGCCCTTGGCTTATGGATTCAACCATGTTATTCTTTATTTTTTCCAACCATACCCTTCCCCCTACTGACCGACCTCACCCCTAGTGAGATGGCGTAGAAAATCAAAATTTTCAAACCGAACCTGATGGTGTGAATGCAGCCGTAGCCGGTAGGTCCATGGCTAACCCTTTTGATATCGCCCACACATTTTCGTACCCGAGTCTTCTTTTATTTTATTATATTTATCTTTATCTAAAAGAAGGCTTGTTTGGTAAGAAAACTTAACTTTTCATGTCAAAGAGCACTCACTACTCATATATTATTAATCATACACCAAAATTACAAAGAAAGAAAAAGAAGGTGACCCATGCCTATGAGACTCTACAGCTTCCAACACACTTTATGTTAGATAGCAGCTTCATTTGCAGCCATACAATGTTATTTATTCAACTTTACAAATCTTTTTGGTTTTTATGGATAGCTAGAGACCAATCAATTGCCCATACTTTCCTTTAACAAAAACTAGGGGTGTTAATTAAACCATATAAATTATTCATACTGTATCGGTTTAAAAGTTTTACTGTACAGTTATGGTTTATATTTTTGTCTAAATATATTATATGATTCGTTTTGCGGTTTTCGATTACAAATCCATGATCAAAATTGTATTGTGCTGCATACTATTTTTTGTTAATTAATTTATATTGTATCATTTTACAAAAATTGATATTCAAAAGTTGAAAAACAAGTATTACCCTATTAGTTCATAATAAATAAAATACGGTTCAAATCAAATAAAATTACACCGGAATAAAATTTTGATACTCGGGAGTTTGATTTAAGATGGAGCATGGTTGTTTGTTTTTGAGCCTTTTCTTTGTTTTAGACTTATTTTAAATTTTAATTAAAGATTGTTCTGGATTTAATTATGTTATATATATATATATAGAAACTTTGCATTGTATGTATCATCAAAGTTTTAATTTGTTTCGAATTTTTGATTATAAATATTGTGATGCATTTCATCGTATATCTCAATATACGTTAAACACAAACCACCCTATAAATAAGATGCGGTTTTTTGTGGTTTGAAAAAAGCTCAAACCATATATACGGTTTTGACACTAAACCATACCATACAGTACTGTAAATGTCTGCTTATTGTTTTCATCTATTAGCTAATTTTTTAACATCCATTAAACAATATTCATATATGAAATTTAAAATCTAAGACTTTAAATGTTTAATTAAGGGAGGGAGCACTTGGTTTTGCTATTAAATACATGAAATATTATGAAAGAAAGAGGATCTTGATTGGTGGTGGCCCACTTTGATCATACTCTATTTTGAGAGAGACATAATTTGCATTCATGTCATATTTCCTCTACTAGCAATTATTTAATTCTCCCAAATTACACGTGATTATCTTTTTGTTTGATAATACACATTGATTTAATTGTTTTTGGTTCACTATATTTCTCTATTTTAATGAATTTTCAAACACTTTTATTTAAATATGATATCAAATCAAACCAATATGGCATATGACATATCATACTCCAAATGTTAGAACAATTGTTTTTAAGACCCAAGACTCCTGAAAAATGTGAGTGGAAAGAAGAAGAAAAAAAACAAGACTAATAAATAATAAGTAACGAAAAAAGATAGAAGAAATAAACAAGTTGAAACATAAAGAGTGTGAGGAAACACATGCAACTCTAACTATCTGGTATGATTCAGATAACATATCTGCTAGCTCCCTAACACTTCTCTTATCCCCCTTTTAGACTCTACGCTCCCTTTTTTTTCTTATCCATACTAGTTACATGTATCTATACCAGCTGATCTACTATTCTAGAACTACTTTTTTTAAGTATATAATATTTATATACGGCAAATGAAACAAATAAACTCACACACCCTCCTCATCTTTGGTGATGTTTGAACCCCTGACCTCCTGGAAGCCCAATGGCTCACATACCGCTAGGTCAAAGGCCCTTTGGTAAAAACACTTTTGGAAGTCATGTCCTTGGAAATGTCTAAGGCTGCCATGTCCATCCAATGCTCATCTCATGTTCTCTTCAACCTACCCCTTAACCGTCATGCCTTCTACTCTTTTCACTGGGCCACCATCAGTCTCGTGCTAACATGTCCAAACCATCATAATCTTTCCTCTTTCAATTTTTTTTCATGATAGGCACAAGTGAGATAAATAATTCAGCTCGATTCAGTCTCAAACGTGAGATAAAACTTGTTTAATTTAACAAGTCGAGCTCCATAGTCTATACCACCGATGTTTGAATCACCTTGTTTGAAAGCTCGGTTAATTTTTTTTAAGTTGACTCGAGTAGTCGAGTTGAGCCATTCAGTGTGACACTTTTTCAAGCCATACATGTTCATACGTTCATAAATCATACAATCAAAATATAATAAATATTGAACTCGAGCCAATAAACGAATTAATGAATCTTGAGTTCGAGCCTATAAACAAGCTCATAAAGGTTGAACTTTAGGTACAATATATAACTCCTATATGTAAAACGAGCATGATCAAGCTTTATTTTGAAAAAAATATTAAAGTTATTTAAGTTCGAGCATGATATTATTTTCGAGAGACAAGCTCGAATAACCTGCAACTCGACTCGACTCGCTTTATTAACACCCAAGCCACAACACCTAACTTTGCGCGAAGTCCTTGTTCAATATTTGGTCTAACAGGGTTCAGCCACAAGTCCATGTCCATTAAAGCATCCTCATTTCTATAACTCCTAACTTCCTTTCATGGGCCTTCTTTATCACTTAACGTTTTCCAACTCATATAACATAGATGTCTCATAGTTACCTTGTAGAATTTGCTCTTCAAATTTAGTAGCACCTTTTTGTCACACAAACACCGTTGTAATAGCTCCTCGATCACTTAAGCCACTCAGACTGGCTTTACATCTTACTTATTTATAAAATACTAAATACTTGAAATTGTCCTTTTAGAATAATGGTAGCCTAAATATTAAAAAAGAAGTATAAAATCTTGTCCAACCAAAACAAATTATGCCCACAATAGATTGCATGCTCTATTATATTATATGCTAATCAAATAGCAACCCTAGGTGAAGCATTTGCCGATGAAAGAAGCATATAAGCTAGTGCACCAATATGAATGTGGGTCTAGGGAGCAGCATTACCACAATGATGTGATGTTTCTGCTAATCATATACAAATACAATTCAAGTGCTGGAGGGTCCCTTGATCCTTAGTGCACCCATGTTATATATATATATATATATATATATATATATATATAAAAGAAAGTTCAAATGCCAACTCAAATTTGATTGTAAACGTGAGGATAAGTGAGAGCACGACATGTGTCTGAACGTAGATTATTCAGACTGAATAATCAATGAAATATTCACACTGAATAAAACTGAATATAGTGTTTATTCAGTCTGAATAATAGGCTTTATTCAGTCTGAATATTTCTTTGATTATTCGACACGTGTCGCGCTCTTATTTATCCTCACGTTCACAACCAAATTGGAGTTCTCATTTGAACCCGCCCATGTATATATATATATATATATATAGAGAGAGAGAGAGAGAGAGAGAGAGGGGAAGGTTCAAATGAGAACTTTGTATTTTTAAAAGAAACAAATTGACACTTGTGGACCACATATGATGGGGTCCCACATAATATTAAATCACATAAATGATTTAATATTATGTGGGACCCACATCATATATGGTCCACAATTTGTTCCTTTGTTTTCCTTTAAGGAGGGGTGGTTCTCATTTGATCCCTCCCATATATATATATATATATATATGTGTGTGTGTGGGGTCAGATTCAGGGAAAACGTCAAAAAATAAAATGAAGAACACCATGAGAGTCTTCCATCTGGACGATATGCACAAATGCATACCGGTAATTTATAACATGCATTTGTGCATATGCACTAATGCATAATACTCGCGCATAGAAAAAAACAGCTTCAATCGCTTATATGCATTTGTATATACCGTCCAGATAGAGGACTTACAGGGCATTTGTTCAGGTTTTTTTTGTTGTTGACGTTTTCCCCCGAACCTCCATTCTCTCTCTCTATATATATATATATACATGAGTTGAGAAGGAATATATATATATATACATATATAATCATCGTGTTTAATTCCCTTTCATCACTTTCTTCCTGCATCTCATAACCCATTTCTTAAACTCATCATATTTGCTTTTCCTTTTCTACTTTCACATCTAACTCACTATCCATATGATCCACTTATACACCCACCCCCATCCCTCGGTTATTCACTCGACTAAGAAACCCACTAACAATTTCTGATCATAACTTCCCATATATAAAACCAAACAAAGACTACTCTTTAATTAAACTCAACTCATATATGAATTCAGTTTGGTACTAGAAACAAAACCTTCTTTTTCTCCCAAAAGATTCCAACTTTCACTGTTTCACGTAACTGCATTTATAGACTCCAACTCCTCCATCAAGAAACTTCACATCCAATTCAGTTTCTTGCACACAAAGAAGTGTCTTTTTGGTGTTTAGAGACACTATCCATATAAATACTTAATACCCATCTTCTTTTTCATCAAAAGATTCTAACTTTCACATTACTTGCATTCATACACTTGAGTTCTGACTCCATCAGAATCAGCAAGTCCACCAAGTTTCTTGTTGAAAACTTAAGTCCTACAAGTATCTTTTACCCTTAATTCTTATATAAACTTGTAGTAGGTGAACAAAAGCACAAAACCGTATAACACCCATCTTCTCTTTCTCCAAAAAGATTCTAACTTGATCAGCCATTTCATATTTGATCAAGAATTCAAGAAAAATACAGCATTATTAGGTTGGGTTTCTTTGAGTTTTAGAAGGGTCTTTTCAAAAGGGTGATTTTAATTAGAAGCAAATTAAGTGGTTAAAAAGGCAATGGGGTACCTTCAAACTTCAAGTGCAAGCAGTGGTGCTAACTCACACTTGTATTCTCAAGCACTTCAAATGAAATTATATCAAGCATTCATATTTTCCATCCCAATTCTCTTTTCCATAATACTATTTCTATTGTTCTACTTGTTCTACCTCAAAAGAACTTTTAGTAGCACCAATTCTTCATCTTCTTCTGCATCCATACTTGCTTCAAGAAATCAAGATTCTTCAACTCTCCCTCAATATGTATGTATACATCTCGCTCTCTCTCTCTCTCTCTCTCTATATATATATATATATATATATATATATCTTTCTCTCAAATAACTTATGTTCTTTTGGTGTCTATTTTCTTATAGAATGAAATGGGACCGAAGATAAACCTTGAAGACAAGCTTACTGTGATCTTGTTCGATGAAGATTTATACGCGAAGGATTCAATGTAAGCATATGAATTCCAATGTTTTTGATCAAATATATCGATTCTTGAATGATAGATTCATGAATCATTATACTTTTTAAAAGGATTATTTCGTTCAAAGTAACTCATGTTTACAAACTATAACATTTCTATGCATTTTCTCAACATCTATGGTTCAAAAAAGATGGATTTTCTTTTTAACAAAATCTAACTATAACTTAATGGAAATTTTGATGTGAAGGTGTTGTGTTTGTTTGGGGGAATTCGAGATGAATGAGAAGCTACATCAAATACCAGCTTGCCAACATGTGTTCCATGGTGATTGCATACGAAACTGGATTCATTCGAACACCACGTGTCCACTCTGCCGATGCTCGGTCATTGGTGGTGCCGCCAAAGACGGCCGCCACGAGCCGCTGGTGGTTCCTGATCAACCAACGACCACCGCGATCAACGTGAGCTCGAACCCACAAGGGGGGGTTCCTAATTTAGAACATAGTGTGATCATATTTGAAGGATCATCTAGTTCAAGTATGGATGACAACAACAACAAGTTGTGTCTTCCAATTGAAGAATCTGTTGTTGTCACTGTTAGAATCCATGATTCTTGAATTTTCAATGAAGGAATTTTGCTAGGAGGGTAGAATAGTCATTAGACTAGATGAATTTATATATGCATCAAATGTTGTACCAAGTGTTGTCCAAGTTGTACGTATAAGATGACTCATGAGGTTGGTAATAAGCCATCTTTTTTAAGTTGGCAGAACAAGTCATCTGTTTGCAAATTTAGGGCCTCTTTGGTAGTGGCTTAATGAGGTTAATAGAGGCTTTCAACTTATGTAATTGGGACTTAATTGTATAAACTATGATTCCCAATAAGACTTTATAAATTATGTAAATACTTTACAAATTGTGTAATGAGATATATCGGGTGAGTATGGATATGGACTCTGTAAATTATGCAAAGATGTCTACCTTTTTTTTTTTTTTTGGAAAGGATATCCTAGACTAATCCCTGACAATTTATAGACTGCTAAAGCATGCAGCCCTGAGATAATTTCTCAGTGGTCACAAGTTGTTTGTGCCTGGATTCGAACCTGGGGTAGATGGGTTATCTAGCCTCATCCCCACAAGGCTTAACCAGTACGCCACAAGCGTTATGGTTATGTCTACCTTCTTACCTGCTAAGTAAATACAAGAGGTCTAAATAGGTCTTCAGATGTCGTAAAGTTTGAAGCAAAGTATTAAAGAAACGTTTAAAAACAATAAAAGGACGTACATAATAACCTTCTTTCACAAATGGAATAGTTTCATGTCATCTTTTAACGAGCTCCTAAAAGGATGTTGGATATATATCTTACGAGAAATGACATGTATATCTAAAATTCAAAGCCAACATAATAAATAAAGACTTTTAGTCCAACACAAGCATTAAAGTAGTAGTTTATCGAAAGAAGCTGTGACACGTAACCGATATGTACCCAAAAAGCGCTTTAGACCAACAAATTTCATGTGGTCGTAACAACCTCTTTATAACAAACCAAACAACTACACATTGCATCTAATTAGTTCTAGAAGGAGGTCATGTGTCTCAACAAACCAAACCAAACCAAAAGGTACAAACATAATATATCTTCATACAAAGGTAGAATCTTGGAGGTATGTTAAACATACTATACGTATATCTTATCTCTATCTCAAAGGGTAAAAATGGTAATTTCGTCAAACCCCATGGCTTAGAAAACAAAAATTGCAAAAAAGACGTGTTAAAAAAGTAGGAGGTGTGTGTAAACAAACAACAGATACAATGAACAAAAAAAGGATAAAGGACACATGAGTTGGGAGAATATATAAGATAAAACAAACAAGAAACTATTAGGGTAGGAAGAAAAGCCAAGGCTGACATACAGTAAAAGCAGGAAAAACTAAGACTGACATAAATATGATACGAAAAGCATGGTAAAACTAAAACAACCCTCTATATAAACAGGAGTTGAATAAAATTTTAACATTTCACTTCACGTGTAGCACACATTTACTCTCTCAAACCAAACAAACACATCCACTATATCTTACTTTGAAGACAAGGTTTCTAAGATAAAGTTATGTAGACCTAATCTCTACTCTATAGAGATTTCTAAGGAAATAGATAAGGCCAAATCTATATATACAGGGAGGATCAATGACAGTAACTAAATAAGAGAATGCGAAAACAATCAAATCACATACAAAATCACATGATTTTACATTAACGGGCAAAATAAATGTGCACAAGCGACTTCAGTTCGCAAGACAAAGTTGCATGAATCACATGTCATTTTGTACATGATGTTAATTTAAAATCCCCATGTGATTTGACCGTCTTCTTGTTCTCTTATTTAGGTATTGTTCTCCCCAACTCTCTCTCTCTCTCTCTCTCTCTCTCTCTCTCTATATATATATATATATATATATATAGGGTTAGGTTCAAATGTGAACTCAATTTTGGCTGTGAACGTGAGGACGAATCTCAGCCACACATCTTCGGTTATGGTGGACGCAATCACGGAGGATTGACGCGATTCATGGGAGGGTGGAGATTATTAAAGGAGTGAACCAGCCAAAGTTCGCCTTTATTGACCGGATAAGTGGCTGAGATTCGTCCTCACGTTCACAACAAAAAATGAGTTCACATTTGAACTTTCCTATATATATATATATATATATATGAAGAATGCAATTCACTTGAACATAAACAACATATATGAGTTTTGGCTAGAATCATGATGCTTTAGAATGTAAAGACCTTGCTTATCTCCCAGTCACTAGTTGTCAAAAGACTAAGCAAATAACATATAAAAATACAACCAACAAGAAACTTAATCAAAAACATTAAACCACTAATACACACAGCATACTAATCCTACCATACCTCACACTCTTCTAAACAACTTCAACACCATACTACTATTTGTGCCCTTATTCCCCTTTTCATTCATCTTCAAAACACCCGACCAACTTCAAAAAAACGCAGACCATAAAACCCAAAAACACAGGCAAGATTACGTACAAAAAGAAACCGCATAAAATTTTCAATTTTCAGCAGCTTCCAAGCTAAAACCAGAGACTTCGTTGTCTATAGAAGAAGAAAGTTGCAGCTTGCTTCCACAACTCATTTTCTTCACATCTTGACTACAACATATCAGAATTCGTTTCACCATTCTACAAAACTCCCTGCATATCAAGACTATTGTTAGTGGCTATTAACGATAATTTCATGATTTTTCTTTAACTCATGGTTTTAGTGTATTATTGATGGATATAGTTGTAAGGTTACTTACTGCCATGGATCGTCGCCCATGAGCATCATGTCTCCTTCATCATCGGTAAATACGATTTCCCATTCATTTCTAGGGCGAAGCTTCCCTTTGATCTCAAACATTTCTTCGAGTTCATCTATGAGCTCATCATACCCTTTTAACACGGTTAAATCCACTGCACGACCTACCGCCACTCCTTGCATTTGAACCTTCAATCATTATAGATACGTTAATACATGCACGTTAAAGACTAGCAGGCTTTTTGATGAATATATATATATATATATATAGCCCCTAGACATTGTGAAACAAATATATGCTAACCAATACCTTAAATCCTAACCTTAGATGGAAAAAACCATGTACCTATTTGTGATTCTCACAGGATTAGCCTCATATATATATATATAGGGGCTTAATCAAATAAGAACTGATTAGTTTGTGGAAACTATAAGAACTAATATGAACAAATCATTTTAAATAATTAATGTTATTACTAAAATAGCATAAAGGGTAAATTGGTGAAATTAGGTATCACGGTGAGTAATACAATGAGTATCACAATGTATCTCATATGGATTTGTGTATCACACTGAGGGTATCAAATTGGTATCACAGTATGTATCACATAATTGTATCATGGTGGAATGTGGACAGAGGGAGGAGCGAGTAGAGTTTAAAATACCTAAAATGCCCTTTCATTAAAAATTTAATCAAAATTAACAAATTATAAGTTCCTAATTTAACCATTGATTTGTGGTTAATATTAGTTCTTACAGTTTCTACAAACTAATCAGTTCTTCCTTGAATTGCCCCCTATATATATATATATACACGGGAAGTTCAAATACAAACTAGTTGAAGTTTACAAACTCGTACAAATCAATATAAAATATTATAAATATAATTTTTTTCATGATTTTTTCTCATCAAATGTTATGATTTAAGATATTATTACACATATTTTTGTTTCACCTCGTGAAAATTACATGTGAAAAAAATACATAAAAAATACATGTGAAACTTTTACATTATGAAACAAATATATGAGAAACTTTCAACTTATGAAAACAAATTATGTGAAACTTTTACATTATGAAACAAACGTATGTGTAATAATATCTTAAATCATAACATTTGATGAAAAAAAAAATCGTGAAAAAATTATTTTTATATTGATTTGTACTAGTTTGTAACCTTCAACCATTTGTATTTGAACCAGCCTCTATATATATATATATATAATGTGTGTGTGTGTGTGTGTGGGATCGTTTAGATGTACCTTGGTACGGCTCCGTGCCAAAGCACTTTGTTTGCTTTGACCACCTTTATGATCCTTTGATGGGTGGTCAGGCTTCTGGTCTGAAATCCCATCCGATTCATGCTTTTCAAAAGATGGGGCTACCTCAGGTGTAGTAGTATCACCTTTGGGGGCGATCTTCAAGTCAAAACCAAATAATCTACAACTCGAAATATTTTCAGACTTCTTCAAGTCAAGCGAACTTTTAACTGAATCTTTGGTCGGTTTTGTAGATTCTGTTGGTGCATAACTCGAATGTGAATGGACAGACCAACCCAAGAGACCTTTCCTATCTTCTGTTTCACCTGCAATAAATTATTCCATAAAGCTTTCAGATATTCCAGTCTGCATCCAATTGAGTCCATAAAAGATAGCCATCTTTACCATTTTCTGTTTGCTCGTGTGAAGGATTCCAAACAGCTGATACAGTCGAACATGCGGGTTCTAGAAAACAAGCAGTAAAATATAAGAGGTTAATAAGGATATGGAGACAAAGAACATAAAGGTAAGAGAACAATGAACTCACCAAGATTAGGGATATTGACCGAAGGTCGAGGCCTTTTACTTTTTGGTGGCACGGGTTGAACCAAGCTTGTTGGAATAGGAGTGGTATAAGCCTCGATCTCCCATGGTGACACCCTTTCTGGTCTCGTTATTGATGTGGATTCATCCCATTGGACCTGGAACCAATGGGAGAAAGTTAAATTTCTTTTATTTCGTTGTCATTCGAGCTGCGAGAATATGGGGAAGGCCCAGATTAATCTCCAAAAGAGCCCTTGACTTGAGAAGAGAACGGAGGTTCTAACATATATATAGGAGAATAGGCTCAAGTCTAGCGGAAATTTCCACGCCCACCCCTCGCAAATTTGTGCATACAGGATGCCTTTAAAAACAATTATAGATTCATCAGAAATTACTTCATATGTTTACCTTCAATGAGCGCCATTTAGAACATTCCCACTGATGAGACAAGTCTTCAACTCCAATTATCGTACCCGTAAACCTAATCAATTCAAGGAATCTTCAGGAAAAAGGCATCTCTTTATATCAACTTAAATACCGACAACTTGTAAATATTATGTTTACCTTCTCTCTGGAGAGTCTTCACCCTCAAACCGCATATTAAATCTCATGCCGACAGTAAATCCATTGTTTATAGATTCAATATACTTGTTCAAACCAATGATAAACTGACTTGTCCTGTAAAATTTTCAGCAAATCAAATAGTGGAAGACCCAATGTTGCAAGGATAAAGGGCATAAAACCAGCTTTATAGAACTCAAAATATGTCAAAATGTCCTAATAGAATGCTTTATAGGACTCAAAATACTCTCTTTTAACGAAGAAAGTAACATACCTTGGCTTGTAGTAAACAACAAAGCGGGTTTGAGTAGAAACAGCATGTGATGCGGTTGCAAGCACTCCAAGGCGCATGCTTCGGCTTGAAATCACGGAAGATGGCATGGAGTTATGCTGTTGAGCAACACGTCTTACTCCAACGCGTAATTCACCATTCTCCCCCCTATAATCACATATTTTTAATAAAGATGTGGTCAAGGGTATAAAGAAATATGCATATGTGAGATCAACGCTCCTTCCTTAGATGTCCCATGAAAAATGCAACATTTTCTTCTAGAAAAGATTCCAAATTGAAATTACCCGTTTGTCTGTTATCATCGTTACAAACAAGTTGATGACAATAATTTGGGTCCAAGAGTTCCATAGATGTCTTTAATAATGGGTATTTTAGATATTTGACAAATAGTAAGACATTATAAGTTGCAATTTTCATTAAAATGAGAAATGAGCACGAGATCAAAGCATAAATCGAAACGAATACCTAAGGAATACAAATGAATCCCCGGCCACCAATCTTTTAGAAGTAACAAAAGTACTCCATCCGGTTGTAAGCAAATGCCTTCGTGGTTGACCTGCTCAATCAAAGAGAAGTTACTTCTCATGAAAATAAAAATATGGCTTCAATTAACTAAAAAGGCACACAGTTTTAGAAATGTGTAATTATTACACGTTTTAATTAACTAATAATTACACATTTCTAAATAGAGTACAAAACTTGGATCTGCAAAGTCATAAACCAGTTTACACAAATCAGGTTCCATATCCAACAACATTTGTGATTTTCCAATTGCAGCATAAATAAACAAAAGGGCATGAGCACATAATAACCTCGAAATATATGCTTAAATCGCCACTCAAAGCCATGGAGATCCTTAGCTACTAGCTCCTGAGTAGGAGTAGGTTGAGCCATGTCCTGAACCAACAAACACAGAAAATTATAACATCAAACTATTAAAACATATGAATTACAGATAGAGAAACACGATTAACAAAAGTAAAATTACCAATATGGGCAAGCATTCATTTGCGTGTTTTCGAAGCACTGAAAAACCACCATGAGTGCTTGTATCGGATGCTGTTAAGACTTTGCAGAAAGAGTGAACGGTTGGCCTTGGAGGGTCAGCAAGGCATTTATCAGGGCTCGTAGGATCATTTTGCTATGGATTGTTACAGAAAAGCATAAGCATATAAGGATTGAACAAAAGGCATCAGTTTGCCATGTATTTTTAAAGAATCTTAAACATGAATTCTTACATTTGGCTCTGGAAGTAGAGTGATTTGAGCATAAACTTCATCTGTATCTTGTTCAGCCTACAATGGTAACCAATTCTAAACAAATTCAAACCAACACACAAGCAAATGAATATATCACACACCACTTAAAAGTAAGCCCAACATATTGAGAGATTGAAAGCCATATATATATATATATGTATATATTTAACATATGAATCTACTATTCCTAACAAGATATAAGTAAAATCCTAACAACCAAAATGGATATAAGCAAATTGACCATATAAATATTGTTTACCAATTTCCTACCCTCTCAATTTGAACTAACCTTCTTGTTGTTTCCAAAAAAAAATCCTATTTCTCCTATTTCCCTTTCCCCAAATGGGAACTCACAATTACCTCTTCATTTCTTCGAAATTCAGTTTAACGAAAGAGCTCCTTAATCACTTTCAAAGCAAGCAAACATGATCTAAATGCTACATGTAAAACATTATAAGAACAACATAATTACATACCAGTAGCTGTGTATGAACAACACTACAAAGGATCTTTGATTTGAGATTGAAGAGAGGAATACTCTGATTTGATTCCTGATTTGTTGATGCCTCTAACTAAACAAAACAAAAATCCCACAAGAAGCAGAACAATCCAATTATGATAAATTAAAACCCATATAATCAACCAAAAGAATCTTGAAAATAGAAAAAAACATATGAGATATTTTCAAGCAAAATCAAGAAAAAACTTTTATTTATTTACTTGCTCCATATGGCCTTGAGGAAAGTAGAAAACTCTTTCTCCATCTCTTGGAACATCCACCAGTGGGCCCGCACATGCCTTCCATAGCTCCTTATACAGCAGATCTTCCATAGCTCATAATCGAATTAAACGAAAAATCCACACAGAATATAACATTTTCAGCATAGATTAGAAAGAAAAGAAAAACTATAACCCAAATCAATAATCAATAGAAACAAAAATCAATACTCCTTTCAAAACGATTATTAGTGCTTTTAGTTCCACAAATTTCAACCTCCAAATTCAAAATCAGACCAATAGAGTCGACAGTAGACTCTAGTTATGAAGAATCATTCAATGAAAATACAACGTCAACAATAAATTCAAACAAAATCGAAGAATCAGTGAAGAAATTTCACCTTCAGATGAGAAAATTGTTGACCCTCGATTGTCCATGGTCGAAAGGTACATTAAAACAGCACACAAACAACTCAAATTCTTCCAATACAAAACCTTATAAAAACTTAAACCTCTAAAACCATCAAATTATCCACATTAAATGCGTACTTATGATCATATAACACCTCCAAACAAATACCACGTTACGATGAAACTTAATTTACCAGCTGAATTAAAACCCTAACCTAACCCATCAAAATCTTCAGTTACAAAATAAACAGATCAGAAAACCAAAACGGATGATGCTGCTTCAGCTTCAAGGCTAGTTCTCTCTCTCTCTCTCTCTCTCTCTCTCTAGGAAGGAAATGTGAAAACGCCGTTACTTAACCAAGAAAATTGATTGATATACTACGCCTAGATTTCTTCTCTCTCTAAAAACACTCCCACTTTCTCTCTCTATACATATATGATATGTATCTATATATTATATCTATATATATAAAACCTTTGTTTGTCTCCTTTCTCGGTAGTGTGTGTACTGCGTGACGCCAAACCTAACAAACAGTTTTCGTTACTGCTAAAGTTTTTTTAACTTGATATCGGATAAATAAATTTACAAAGATAAATATGATTTAATTAAAAGTTTTTTTTTATTCAGGGTTAAACATTTATTTATTTAATAATAGTAATAATAATGAAATAAATAAAACGGGATGTGGAGCGTTAATAGACGGCGTTAGTAGTCCTGTTCCAGGAGCAGGCAACAGGATTGGCCAGATAAAGCCCGGCATAGAAACCTTCTCCTTTTCTTTTGGTTATCTTCACTGTCACTTCTTTGACCTTTCTATCCCTCATAATTACATCCATGCCATTTTCTTTTTTAATTCTTCTAGAGAAACTTTAATTGTATTTCTTGTAAAATGTTTTCCTTGCTTTTAAAACAAGGTGTTCACAATAGAAAGGGTATGATTACATTCTTTAGTAAGTTAAATGATAAATTTCCTTTTAATTAATTTCTTTCGTTTCGTAACTTTAAGATATTTGTACATTAATTAAGACTATATTTGAAAATTTAGTTATTTATTTTTTAAGCTAGACATTTTTTTCGGTAACCATAAGTTTTCGAACCAGCCTACACACATTGACTAATCCCATGGGCGACCACGAATGAATTGGAGTAATTGCAGGTGAACTTCCATGGCCACAAGGACTTTGACAGTGTCTAGACTCAAACCCGGGGTAGATAAGATTTTCCATTACATCTCGCTAACTTTACCAGTGTGTCTGGATTCGAACATGAATTGGAGACGCTTATTTTGGGACAAACATAAATAGAAGTATAGATATTTATTTTATGACCAATGAAGTAAATTATTAAACAGATTTAGCTTAATTCAGTTACCCCCCCCCCCCCCCTCTCTTCCCTCCCCACTTCTTTGTTTTAGTCGATTCAACCTTTATAAGGGGATAAGGGGATGTTAAAAGAACTTTGGATTGTAAAAACTGATTGAATTAGATTAAATGAGACTATTTTGGTGGTTTTGACGATATAGTTGGTTTGAAAAACAGTCAAATATGTTATGATCTGGTGTGTGGTTTGAACCTCTTCATTTGATGATTTAATCGTATATTATGTTATTGAAATAAAGCATCAACAATCCTCTATTGTTTATATGAGCACTAACCTCTATTGTTTATATGAGCCCTAAAACCACGTTTATAATATATATATATATATATATATATAGGGTTGAGTTTCGGTGAGAAGGAAAGGTAAGGTGAGAAGCGTAAGAAGGGATCTCTAACATTTGATGTACATTAGGATGTGATGCACCGAGATGAGATGTACTGAGATGCACCGGAGCAACTCCTTTCAAAGGCGCAATTCATGGGTGGGTATGAGATTAAAAGTGATCAAAGGCTCGAATCTCTTCTTGCGTTTCTCACCTTAACTCTTCTTCTCACGCGATCTTATGCCTATATATATATATATAGAGAGAGAGAGAGTGAGTGAGTGAGACGAAGGATCATGTGAATAGGAGTTAATGCGATAAGCGTAAGAAGGGAGTTGGACTATTGGTCACTTCCAATCCCAAAACAACTCATAAATTGTGTTTTAGAAGGGAATTGATCTAGTGGTTATCATCAGTGTTGATCTAGTGTTTCTCTTCAATTACGATTGATCCAATGAGAGAATTTTCTTCTTACTCTCACTATAACTCTTATTCTTACGGAAACACACACACACACATACATATATATATATATATATTCTTTGTGGTGACATGATGCTTAAAACACTATCTACTTTAGTGTGGCACCACCCTTGTCAAGTTACTTTTGGTTGTGTTCTAAAATTTCTCATGTTACATGTAATTTTTTTATTTTATTTGTTTATTGTTTATATATCATGATAAGTCTAAACTATACATACCATTCAGTACAAACCACATTTTTGTGGTTGGGTTTGACCGGTTTGACATTTACGGTTTAGTTTGTTAAACGAGGAGGGGATTGGACCGTCCAATCAGACCACAAACACCCTTAATGATTGGTAAAACTCATTTACCCTAAACTTCTATAAGCACTCTGCTAATGTCTTTCCTCTTGATCAAAGCTAATGTCTTCTTGTTGTCCCCCACATTAAGAACGAAACAGATGGCGAGAAACGGTTACAGTCAAAATATCAAGTGTCACACTTCTGTAATGATCTTCGGAGAATCATATAAAGAGATCAAAGGATTTGCATAGGAATGATCGATTTGAACAAAGGTTTGTCGATAATTATGATACATGGCTTTGAGGTTTGGAGTGGCATTCTTGCTAGACCAACATGAATCATATTCCACACATACACTTTGCAAATCGTTTGTCAGTTGACAATTTTATTCCAATAACATCTATTGTTCTCGGTCTCTTTTGTGATCGTGTTTAGTTTGGTCCCGAGTTGTCTTTTGTTTACTAGGTTTTGTTCATGTTTTTGCTTCTTTTTGAGGTTCTTTATTTTGTCTTTATTGTCGGTTTGTCTTGTCTTCTGCTTCTCTCCTAGAACCATTGGTCGTCCTTTCTTGTACATTCGGTGTTTTATTTTAATATCATTGTCATGCTTTTAAAAAACATCTTCTTAAAACACACATTAGTAATTTAGTACGGTCGATGTGAAAAGAAAGAAAAAAACATCTCTTTATATGGATTTATAAGTCATAATTGTGGTCAAAGACTATAAACTTGGTTGATTTTTATATCTATTGGGATTTTGGGAGTGTGAAAATGGTATAGAAACACAACTTCTTCCAATTGCCATAATCTTTGAACATGTGAAATTATGAGGCCCCGACCAAATAACAAAAGATCTAGACGATTACATGTGTGGCCAAAATACTATGTTGTCTTGGCTTACCGATAGATTGTTTAATCGATTAATATTAAAAAGTAAATAATTTATGATTTTTAGTATAAGTCATATCAGTTTTGTGATTTTCTCATTCACACACATCTTATGCAATTTTAATATTGTAAATACGATTTTATTTTTTGACGAATTATTAAACTTGATAAAAATTACATGTTTTTCTTTAATTTAGTATTGTAGAGGATTCAATGACATATATATATATATAATGTGTTTACCACAACGTTCCTACCACACCAGTTCCACTGTTCCACGATCATTATTGAAGATGTAAATGACACATGCATCCTGTTGGGATAAGATTCAAACACGATATCTCATGCCCATTTTTTTTTTACCATTTTGGAAAAAGAAAAAAAAAACCTAACTGATTTAATCTATCGATTGTGATTGCAATCGAGATCCCATTGAAATTTTGAATTGCAATAACATTTGAATCTTTAAAATGATCAACCAATAAAGAAAAACCACTTGACACATGTAAAAGACCTATTGAAATTGAACACATGTATTAAAGAGGCGATTAATTCTTGATTGATACCCACTGACAATGGTAGGTGAAAAGTTCCGACAAATGAAAATGAATCTGCAGTGTGAAATGTTACCAAACAATGTCCGAATTCATAGATTTTCACAGTTCACACGTGGGATTCAACATTTCCACATGAGTTTGTATACGTTATTCAGAAATTTTCTTAAAGTTTATGAGTTTTACTTCATCATTTACATAATGAATTATTCTTTAAAATTGTGTGAAATAAAAGACGATAAAATTTTCAATTCTATAATATTTCAAGTCATATTTTTAAGTAAAATCCAAATTCATATGTATCACTATTATCTAATTATATAAAATTAGAATAATTATATAGAAATAACTCAAGACTGTTATTAAAAATATTCTTTTTCCAACGAGTCTTTGTTTTTGATAATATACGTTTTGGTTATAAATCTCATTAGTTTTTGTAACACCTTAGGCAGATCCCATATCGGCCGTGCACAGGAGCGATGCTGGGTTCATAAATAAATCTTGGTCTTCCTAAACACAACATTTTTTGGGGTCAGACGCAAGGCAGGTTCTTGGAACTCTGTGGTTAAGCGTGCTTGGGTGGGAGTAGTACCAGAATGGGTGACCCCATGGGAAGTCCTCGCCAGGTCGCCAGAAACAAATCCGTGCGGACACCTCTGCGGGAGGACAAAGCGGACAATATTATGTCGTGGTAAGGCGGGGTGTTACAAATGGTATCAGAGTCGCTCCTCTGCCGTTCGGGATGTGGGGAAAACCTCATCGAGGACGATGAGTCCCTAAGGGGGGGGGGTGTTTGTAACACCTTACGCAGATCTCATATCGGCCGTGAACAGGAGTGATGTTGGGTTCATAACTAAACCTTGGCCTTTCTAAACACAACGCGTTTTGGGGCCACACGCAAGGCAGGTTCTTGGAACTCTGTGGTTAAACGTGCTTGGGTGGGAGTAGTTATAGAATGGGTGACCCTCTGGGAAGTCCTCGCCAGGTCGCCAGAAACAAATCCGTGCGCACACCTCTGCGGGAGGACAAACCGGACAATATTGTGTCGTGGTAAGGCGGGGTGTTACAGTTTTTATTATGACATCTTCAATGAGTAACATCAAGTATATAAAATTTGTCTAGATTTAGGGGACGTATACCAAAGACTTACCCGGATAAGCGTTCATCAAGTCATTTAACCTTCGGATGAATATTGAAAGAATGTTACCCAGTAAGAGCAAAGATAATGACCGAGAGTCTTATCGGATAAGTGAGGGTGATGACTTTTACCTTGGTTAGCGCTTACCGGGTAAACTGTTGCATAGAATATCATTTTGGTAGAATAAAATTTTACCCGGTAAGTAAGTGATAGTGTTGAATTTTGGTGGTAAACACTTACCCAGGTAAATTTTGATACCCCTTATTAGAGTCTCACATCGGCTAGACTTGGACCATTGTTCTTGTATATATGTTGGAACCTCCCATTTCTTCTTAAAGGCTCTTTTGGAGATTCATCTAGGGTTCCACATATTCTAATATAGTATCAGAGCCAAGGTCTACCATCTGGGATATCTTTGTCCGGGACTCGACACTCTGGACATCTTTACCATCTAGCCTCGGTTGGAGGGGGCGTGTTAGAGGCCCACATCGACTAGACTTGGACAATTGTTCTTGTATAACAATAAATCTACTCCTATAAGTAACATTAAATATTAGATCAAAATGTAAAATTTTAAGTATATTTCCTTTTATCTCTCCTAGTAATGTAACAATAGTAACACACCAAATTTAATATAATATTTTATATATTAAATTTAGTATTTAATGTAAAATTCGACAAATCTAATAAAAATAGAGATGGTCTTGTAACTATGTTTTATGGGTTTGGTTCAAGAAGCACTTTTGGACGTCAAATCAAATAAGTTAAAAGACATAAAAAAAAAGTGCTTGATATTCACATATATAATTAAAAAGAATTATAAGCAATATCAAATAAAATTAGTTGATATATATAATATAAACATAACTAGAAAAAGTTCAAATGCGAACTCAAAATTTGGTTGTAAACGTGAAGATAAATAAGAGTGCGACACGTGTCTGAATATATATTATTCAGACTGAATATACAAAGAAATATTCAGACTGAATAAGTACTATATTCAGTATGAATCTTTCTTTATATATTCAGACTAAATAAATACTATATTCAGTCTGAATATTTTTCTTTGAATGAAACACGTGTCGCATTCTCATTTGTTCTCACGTTCACAACTAAATTTGAGTTCTCATTTGAACCTCTCCCAACATAAATAATAGTCTTTATAGTTTGCGAGCATTTATGATTTATTAATCAACCCGTTGAAACAACATTATAAAAAACGACTATCAAATAAAATTAGTTGATATATATAATATAAACTTTTATATATTAGTTATAATTAGTTGATAAATGATTAAAAACAAAACACATGGTAACATTTGAATTTATAATAACCGTTTTTACTAGGAAGATGGGGGTACATACGATGAAGAAGGGAAAGTGGTCCCCTTAGGTTATGGAGCACGTATCCCACGTGGTACGTACGAGGGTCCCACTTAGTTGGCTCTCCTTCCTTCTTTGTCTTTGACCCAGGATGGGGGGATGAAACAGGACCCTCACCCTTTATGAGATTTTGCACCAACGACGTCGTTTCCTTTCAATCATACGAATGTCATCGTGACACATGTCAGACTGCTACTAGTCTATTATTGTTATTGTATGTATGGTATGGTATGGTACACTCTCCATTATTGCATTACACAAAAGAGAAGTTAATAGCATCCACAATACTTAAGTTTTTTAGGGAATTTTTTTATCTATTCATCTTATTTAAAAAGTATTTTATCAAATTATTTTAATGTAAAATAGTCTTTTAAATAGATTATAAAAAAGAGAAATTTAAACACACAAATCATGAAAAGTTTTTTTTTTCTCAAAAGTTTAGTGCATAATAAGTTTTATCAAAAAGCGTTGTTGTCTAATGTAAAAAGGCTTTTTAAATAACTTATTTAAATAGTAAAAAACTTTAAATGGGTTATACATTAGAGATGCTCTAAGTGTACCGGTAGATTAACCTATGGTTAAATGCACATCTATATATTAATAATTATTAAATATATTTATGTTTATTAATTCTTTTACATATATAATTATATATTGATGTTAAGATTTATGTTTTACATTTCATTGTATGATTTGATTCGATTTGACATAACATGGGATGTATATAACATTATCTGATGATTATGATTGTCTGAGATAAAATTAATATAAAGATATTAAGAGACGTTTGGTTTGCAGAATGTTTTTGGTTTGAATGAAATCCGTCCAAAAATTGAGTTTGAAATCATTGGAATGAAATATTATCAGATTTGACCACATGTTTGGTTGACAGACATCGGAATGAAATATGTTAAAGAAATTAGAATCTACTTGTTTGGTTCACATAATGTAACTTTGAAATTGGAATGAAATATTGATCAATGACCAAATTACCGTTTTTGGATATTTTGAATTCGAAATCCAACTACTGTGGTTTAGAAAGGTGGTAGTCAATGGTAGTTGATGTTGGTTCAAATCGTCGGTGGGTCATTCGTTGGTGGTTGACGGTGGTTCCGATTAGTGGTGGCTCAGATCAGTGCCGGTCGATGTTGATTCAGATCGACGGTAGTCGGTGGTGGTTCAGATAGTTGGTGGTGGTCGACAATGGTTCAGATCAGTGGTTGACGGTGGTTTAGATCGATGGTAGTCGGTTGTGGTTCAAATCTGTGGTCATTGACGCTGGATTAGATTGGTGGTTCAGGTCAATGGTTCAGATCGGTGGTGGTCCATATCAAGTAGGAAAGATGGGGATAATTTTAACTTTTTGAGATATGCGATGGAATTGAATTGAATTTTTTCTCAATTGTGATGGAATAACCAAAGACATGAATACGTAATGTGTGGAATTCAATTTCATTTCATAGATAAACTAAACATCTAAATGAAATTTAGTCAGTGGAATTGATCATTCCAATTCCGTTGAAATCCTGCAAACCAAATGCCCCCTTAATATACAAATTTAGTGACAAGTAAGAATTCTAAATATCTTAAAATTATCTCATACTTTTCGTATTAAATAATGGATATTTGGTCAATTTTTTCAACCATTTTAATAAAACTAAGAATCAATTTATCAACTTAAATATTGATTTGTTTGTATTACAATTTATATCTACCTAATCAAATGACCTAAATTGCAAAAGAATAAAATTGAAAAAGGTTTAAATGTTTGAAATATGTTTAAATACTCACAACACCATAATTTGTTTTGTTAAAACATGCATTATTTTAATATTTTATTTATTTATAAAATCTAAACTAAATTAACACAAAAAACATCGATGGGCAATCTAGTCTTACACTCTTGACATGCACTATAACTTCATCTTTTGACCCATTACGATTTTAACTGATCATTTCATTTTACAACCTCTAGGTTTCAATTTTGATGTTCACAGTCTTTGTTGGCCATACAATCAACTGTTTTACATATCATTCCTTAGTCAGATTTTATGTAATATTACTACTAAACATGCATTGTAGGTTTGAATTTAAGTTCGATGGTTGTTCAAATATCAATTTTCAAAGAATGCTAACCAGCAATGGTGCCTGCTTTACGATTAGCAAATACGACAAGTTGATGTCGTTGGAAGGCAAACGGGTAATGGTGGCTTTTTGTTAGGAATAAAATAATTAAATATTTACCAAATGGTTTGAAACTTTATAAATTATAAGTTTTAACTTTTTATAATAAAAGAAAGAGTAAACTACAAATTTGGTTCACGTAGTTTGTTGAAAACAACAATTTTCGTCCTTACAATTTTGAAATTATAAGATAGTCATTATGATTTGTAAAAACGTTTGGATTTGGTTTATCTTATTAACAGTTGTTAAAAAATTCCGTTAAATAAGAGGTTTTTGTTCTTTTATTGAGTTTTTTTGTTTTTTATCCAATCAAAAACCATATAGACCGAAATCATAAAGTCAATTTTGTAGGTAAAAGACAAATTTTTTGATAAAATAACAAAAATGACCATCACTTAACGCAATTTTTTAACGGTCGTTAAAGTGAATAATCAAATCCGTAAGTTTTTGAAAATCCTGATGACCAACTTGTATTTTTGAAATTGTATGGATGAAAAGTGTTGTTATCAACAAACCACAGGGATGAAATTTGTAGTTTACTCGTAAAAATATTAGTTGGGTTGCATTAGATAAAGGTGATATATCATTCCAAAAGAACAATTAAAAGGCAATAATAATTGATTATTTAATTAATTAAATCTTGAACAAAACTTTTGCATCTTAATGTCTTATCACTAATTAATTTAAAGCTACTCTTTGTCCCTGATCAGGATATAGAAAATATTCCACACCCACATAAAATATTTTAATTTTTGCATTTAATTTGTTAATAACTAATCATTTTTTCTAACCAAATAAATGTAATCAACGTCTCCTTTTTCTCGTATAAATAGGAGCAGTAAAATTAATTATTTACTTTGTTGGTTTATTAAAATTAAATCTTGGTATGTTTAAAAAAAATAATATATGACTTTTTATACAAATGAATATATATATATATATATATATAAAGAAAAGTTCAAATGCGAACTCAAATTTGGTTGTGAAAGTGAGAACAAATGAGAACGTGACACGTGTCTGAATGTAGATTATTCAGTCTGAATCTGACACGTGTCGTACTCTTATTCGTCCTCACGTTCACAACCAAATTTGAGTTATCATTTGAATCCGCCCCCATATAGGCGAGTTCATACGAGAACCATACATATTTAAAGAAACAAATAAACAAACAAAATCGTATATGACTTTGCATTAAATCACCCAAAAGTCCGAACGACTTTCCATGCCACTTACGTGTCTTCAAAAGTCGTCCATTACCCTTTAGTTTAAAATCATATATGATTTTGTTTGTTCCTTTGTTCCTCTGAATATAACACATGTTGCGCTCTCCTTTGTCCTCATGTTCACATCCAAATTTGAGTTCTCAAATATATAGAGCGGGTTCAAATGATACTCAAATTTGGTTGTGAACATGAGGACAAAGGAGAGCGCGACATATGTCATACTCAGACTGAATAATAAAGGAAAATATTCAGACTAAATGTAGTGTTATTCAATCTGAACTCCGAATAATGTATGAACTTCACCTTCATTATCCACTCTGAATGACTTTCATTATTCAGAATGAATGGGACACGTGTTGTGTTATTCTTTGTCCTCATGTTTGCATCCAAATGTGAGTTTGCAATTGAATTCCCCCCCCCCCCCATCTCTCTCTCTCTCTCTCTCTCTCTCTCTATATATATATATATATATAATGAATGTAAAATCCAATCTCAACCACAAATTAAAGATAAATCAAGAAAGTAATAATTTTGGTATTCTTAAATTTAAATTTAAATTAAAGAATATTTTAGAAGTCCTCTCCCATCCGGCCCGAACATTCCACTGTGATACCAGTTATATACACGTTGTGATACATTAGTTAGAACAATTTTCTCCATATACACATTGATACCTACACTATACATGTTATGGTACTCTAAGATACACAATATAACACCTACTGTATAATCGTTGTGATAACCTAAGATATACAATGTGATACCCACTAAACACATTGTGCTACCATTGTATAGATGAGAAATAAGTGCAATGGTGATGATAGGTATTAGGGCTACCTAAATCAATGAGATTTGGGGAGGAAAAAAAATACGGAAGATTGATATAATATGGAAATTGAATAGATGGAAAAGAAATAGAATGTTACTAAATTTTAATTTGTTAGGTTGTTACCAAACAAAATTACTAATTTACCTGGTATTATATTTTAAAAATATCATTAATTATTTTAAATGAGTGGGTTTACATTTAATTCATAGTTATTGTAAATTATGGATTTCTCAATTGATTAATTTCCTATATATATCTATATCCATATAGGTGGAGGCTCAAACGACAACACCTTAATTTTACGAGAATGCGAGAACACCTTTATCACATGTGATAATATACGTGAGGGGACCTAGTGGTGTGCGGACATCGTGTCCTGCGACTTGGTCACACCAAAGGTTATGTGCATCTATAATTTAGTATCATATGTGATAGTTTTGATGGATTATAATATCACATCTAGAACAGCCTATCACATGTGAGGGGCCTTAATGGTTTAAGGGTAACTTGGCCCACATGTAAAAGGGTGTTCACATGTGATATACATTGTCTATAGTAAAAAGGTGTTCTCACATTATCATAAAATAAAGGTGTTATCGTTTGAGTCATTCCCTATATATATATATATATATATATATAGAGAGAGAGAGAGAGAGAGAGAGAGAGGAAAGTTCAAATGCGAACTCAAATTTGGTTGTGAACGTGAGAACAAGTGAGAGCGCGACACGTGTCTGAATGTAGATTAGTCAGACTGAATAATTAAAGAAATATTCAGACTGAATAAAACTGAATATAGTGTTTATTTAGTTTGAATAATGCTTATTCAGTCTCAATAGCCATTATTCAGACTGAATAAACACTATACTCAGTTTTATTCAGTCTGAATATTTCTTTGATTATTCGACGCGTGTCGCGCTTTCATTTGTTCTCACGTTCACAACCAAATTTGAGTCTCATTTGAACCCGCCCCTATAGACACGTGTCGTATTCAGACCGAATAATCAAAAAATATTCAATTCAGTCTGAAATCTGAATAAGTATTATTCAGATTGAATAAATGCTTTATTCAGTCTGAATATTTCTTTGATTATTCAGTCTGAATAATCTACATTCAGACACGTGTAACACTCTAGTTTGTCTTCACGTTCACAACCAAATTTGAGTTCGTATTTGAACTTTCCTATATATATATATATATATATAGAGAGAGAGAGAGAGGAATTATCATAGTTTTTTTAGAGGCAAAGCAAAAATTTATTACTCCAAAAGCACGAAGGCACAATAGGGAAAATTGGTAACACCTTCTACAAGACATAGAAAGAACGAACAACAAAAACAAAAATAAACGTGGCTAATAAGAACATGACTCCACCAACATCAAACACAAAAAAACTAGTCATCCAACCTTTGACCCAAAATGCTAAAGTCCTTTGCACATTTTGAGATCCAAGTAATTTAACTTGAAATGTTTTTAGCATTTTTATTGTTAAATTAATTTTACTATCTAAACCATTTAATTTTTATTTTAAAAGTAAGTTATAGATATAAAAATTATTATATAGATTATATATAAATATCATGGACCTTATTAAAGACAAACCAATCATATTTCAATTACTTGAGTGTTTTAAATATTAATATAATTAAAAGATACTATGATTCTACCAAGTTCATATCCATGAAAGAAATATTAAAAAGAAATATTGATATTTGAAATCCATGAAAGAAATATTAATCTAAATCCGTAAAATTATATTTTTACTTGATATTAATATTATAAACAAAGTTTAGATGAGTCAATTCAATACATCTAAAGTTTTTATTCGCATATTTTAGCCTATTAATCCTATAAGGATACACACTTCAAACACCATGTATACGTCACGACTAATTCTAACCAACCATCAAAGAAGATATGTATTCTTTAGTCTTTTTTAACACTCGATGATTTAATAAATGACTATGATAAAGTTAAGTTGAAAATCCATTAACAAATAATATACATATAAATGTACAATAACAATAAAAAAACTCGATTGCTATGAGTTAAATAACAGAGAAATAACAGTATGCGTATAAATTCTGAATATTTTTGTAATTCTTTTTAAATAACGTTATTTTGATTCATTACCAAATTTTTTTGTTATGACACTGAGCATAGTATATTCACTATTGTCAAACGTTTTGAATCACTCCAGCTTTCTAGAAGATTCAGTAATACCGATTATTTTGACTTTGATGTTGGATCAAACATACCATGTACGAGATTGACTTTGAATTCATAGTTTGAAAACATTTCAATTTGTCATGTTATAGCGACTTTTTATTTATTTCAATTGTTGTATCCAATCAATCGTTAAGAATATCAGTTATGAATCTTTTAAGATTATTATCTATACAAGTTAGAAATAAAAAGGGGCAAAAATGTCAATATATATTTTAAAGTTGACTTCTCTTTTCTACATTGACCATTGACATGGAAATATTGTCCCTTCCATAGATTAGCCACCACCACCCCCTAAAAAGGGGATGCTTTTTTACTTTTAAGCCCATAAAATATCGTTATCAAACATATACTTTAAAATTGATTTCTTTAAATACAATTTAAATAATTATTGATACACATTTATACAATGATTGTTAACTATTAGAAAACCTTACAATTAAATATACGCAAAACCAGGTTACAACTTTGATGATGTGCTTAGAAATAAGTGTAATTTATTACTTTACTTTTTTAATTTTTAACATATCATAAGTTAATAATATTTGTTGTTGAATTTAAATTACTTCACACATTTATTAATCTATAAATAACATAATATTTGGTTTTAGTTTTGACATATAACTTAATAAAGTTATTTGATTTTTTACTTAGATACCATTGTAAAAGAAAAGAATCCAACAAGTCTAGATAAAATATTATCAATGTTTTGTAATAAGTATTAGTTACGAAAAAAAATAAGATTAAAACTTTATCAAGACAAATGTTTTGAAATACCATGAAGATAAAAGTATTTGCTATAGAATGCAAAATAGTAGTTTTGGATTGCATTTTTTTAAGGGGTGATTAGATGTACCTATATATATTGTTATTTATTAATTTTCTGTTCATATACATCAATATTAAAACTTATTTTTTTTACATCTCAAAGTTCATCTCTTCATCTTCCCAAAATACCAAAGTGAACTGAAATGGAATTGGCTATTGAACAAGCAAACATATTCCGACAGGCGACCAACCCTTATAGTGTGGATAGAGGATGAAGGACTGTTATGCTTAATATCTTTAGTTTGATATGTCTTAATTCTACCCTTTATCCAAGTAGTATTTTCTTCACCAAAATGCCCGAAGCCTATGTTTTGATTTGACTTAATTAATTCTGACATAAAAAATGTGCATATAACATCACCATTTTATTGCGTGATGCTATATGTACTCCCTTTTATGTTAAAATCAGGTTAAATCATGCATTAAAAATGTAAAAAGTAAGTCTTGATATTGTTGTGTGTGAAAGAAAGGGTGATGCCACATGTACCCCTATAAAATAAAAGCAAGATTAAGTCAAATTGTACATTAAAAATGTAAAAATGTACTTTTGATGCTAATGTATGTGGGGAGGATATTAACATATAGGGATGCATTTAACTTAGCCATTTTACAAAATGACAAATTAAGGATTGTTTATCAAAAAAATTATTAAGTCTTGTATGGATAAATTTTGTTTGTCTAGATAAAAATATGTTGTTTGTTTTTCCCTCCTAAATCAACAATCGGAATGATGGAAATGATTGTTTTACCAATGAGTATTAATGGTCCGCATCTCTCATTATTAGATTATGTGTGAGTCTTCCATCATCCAAAAGATAATCTTCAACATTTTTCTGTCTTAATCACAAACATTTTTTTATTGCTTGTACCAGTTTTTTACACCAATTCAATCAAAATCAAATAATAACAATCCAATCTAATCTCAAAACCAAAAATCAACATTTTAGCAAAAAAAACAACAAAATATTAAAAAACCAAGTTCAAAAATCAATAAGGAGCAGAAATCAAAAGTTTAGCGAAAAACCGACAAGATATCAAAAACCTAAGAAAAACTAGATATCAACGAACAAGGTGATGGAAGGAGATTCAGAGGTCGAAGTCCAACAAGATATCAAAAAACCAAGAAAAATCCAAAAAATAAAGGTTTTGATTTTAGGTGGTGTTCTCGTTGATGCAGGTTTCTGATGGTGGGGAGAAGCAACGATGAAGGAAGGAGATGCAAAGAAGAGAGGGTGGCCTAAGGAGCAAGGTCGTCGGGGAACAAAGAAGAGAGGGTGACAGGGGGAGCGAGGTCACCGAGGAACAGAAAAGAGAGGGTCGTTGGTTGCAGGGAACTTTCTCATCGGAGAAAGAGAAGGGAGTCACACCTATTGTAGGTTTGTATTGAGTATGAAGAGAGGGTGCATGGGAAAAGAGGCGCTATGGTTGTATTGAGTGTATTTAACCAGAGGTAGGACGAGTCACTTTGTTGGTGGAATCTGGACAAATGAGGTTTTTTAACTGTGTGAATACGACAACAAAATTTTCATTAAGCTCTAAGTAAACACCCTAATATGACTGTCCGAATAAGCCTAACAAAACATTAAAATCATTATGTCAAAAGTAAAGATCCCCTAACTTATATGTATATATGCATGTATATTGAGTGAAAGTAGTAATTATTTTGAATTGCATGATAGGAACTTGGAAGTTCTAAAACGGATGTTCTTGATGTTTTTATATGTGAAGAATATAACTTGTGATGTATATATATATATATATTGTTTAAAATCATTTTGGGGCTTGTTCAAATGTTGTAAATTGAACTTAAATACAGTGGTAGATTTAAAAATTAATGTTATTAATAATAGAAAATAATGCATATAATTTAAAATGATAATTGATTATAAAAATTACGATTTCATTAAAAATACTAAATAAGTTATATCCTATAGTTGTTTTCTATGACTCTTCATTTTCTGAAGAGACTAATTACATCTTCACTCATAATATTAGCAAGAGCTTCTTTTTTTATAACAGAAATTACTTTTTTTTTTTACATTTTTTAATGCTATGCCTGTTCAGAAAATTATTAACTGATGAAAAACGGGTTTTTACCCATCTCGAAACCAAAAACAAATTCAAGTCCAAACATAAATAAGAAAAATATTTATTTGTTAGTAAATCCTATGTAAAAGCTTCGTTTCAATATATCACATGTCTAAGATAAAGTTTGAATATATATGAAATTGATCATTAAAATATTGTAATTGAAATAAACAATGAATATTGGGTGTAACAATAATTGTCCCACATTAATGGTAGCTAAAACATATAGTGAGTATACATATGATTTTACTCTTTAATAAAACTATATTATTATAACTAAATGAGGGGTGAAAATTAGTAAGAAATAGGTCCAAATCATGATTAAGACAAAGAATATGTTAGTTTTTAAACCATTATATAAACTTGTAATTTCGTTGTTATATTTTAACCATTACAATAAAACATTTGTTGTAAACTGGTTATTATCTATATATGTAAAAAGACATTAAAATATAATACATATACAATAAAAGATTTAATCATCATACATGTTACTTTTCATACAATAGTATTAAGGATGAAATTTACTCTTAGATGTGTCATTAGCAATATGTACGGGTGTCATTAGTCCCCTTCTACTTAAATTGTCTAAAATCATTTTCTTTAATATATTTTAATTATTGTTTTTTTTATAATAAATACAGTAATTATCATAAAAACAAAAGGAATTATAAATAGGATAAAAAGAAGCTAATGTCGTGTAGCTCAGTTGATTAAGGGGCGATGGGATGTTTGCTCCAATAGGTCGTTGGTCTTGGGTTCGATCCCAGACCCCCTCGCAATCGCCTTGCCACTGAGTGAGTCAAGTATGCCCCTCACATTGGGAATTGGTAGCCTATGTGGGTCGGTTTACGTGTCCGGAAAATACACATTTTACTCCAATAGGATAAAAAGAAAATCAATATTTAAGGGTAGGAGATTAGCACATTATGAAACCATGATTAGGAAGGGACAAAGAAAGAAAAGAGCAATATTGGGTGGGACTTAATGTGAAGACAATCATGAGAAGTGGAAAAGATTTTCTTAGGAGTGGGAGTGGAATCAAGTCTCCATCATCATACATTTACTAGATTCTTTCTAAAGATATTAAACTGGTTTTATAAAAATTGTTAAACTAAATCAAATCAAATGCATTTATTATATCTCATTTAAAAGTAAGGTTTAAAGAATAAGATTTACGTAAATCTTACTTATATATATATATCAAGAAATGCAGATGTTAAGGGTGCGTTTAGTTGGCGAAAACTGTTTCCATTTTCAAAGAAAACGTTTTCAGAAAATGGAGTTGAGTTTTCATTCTCAGTTTTCTATGAAAATTTTAAAAAATGCGTTTAGTTAAAATGGTTGAGTTTTCATTTTCTAGTTTTAGAAAGTTAGAAAACGCGTTTGGTTGTGCATTCTTTTATCACTTTTCATTTTTTTCAAATTAGAAAGTGTGTGTGCGTGTGAATGTGTGTGCGTGTCTGTGAAAGTGTGTGTGTGTGTGTATGCGTGTATGTGAAATTGTGTGTGTCTGTGTGAAAGTGAAAATGTGTGTTATGTGTGTGTGTGTGTGAAAGTGTGTGTGTGTGTGTGTGAAAGTGAAAGTGTTTGTGTGTGTGAAAGCGGAAACGTTTTTAGCAAACAAAAAATTGGAAAAGTATTAAAAGTAGTTTTCCAAATTGCATGTAATTCTAGAAAATGAAATTTTTTATTTTGTTGGAAATTTTTTAAAGACCGAACGAACTAAACGGGTTTTCTAAATTTTCATTTTCTTTGAATTTTTTTTTAAAACTGGAAAATTTTCCGCAACTAAAGGGCACCATAAAAAAATTTGTACAAAAGTTTTCAAAAAGCTTTGACTCTTGAGTAAGCGAAGCACGTGTGTTAGATAAAATCAACATTTTTGCTAGTGGGAAACTCGTATTTTTACATGGTCTAGAAAGCGACTTAAAATGGATGGATATTTCATCATCTCTTTCTGATCCCATACTCTTTTGTCTATGGTATTATATTATTGATAATTCAATATTTATTGTTTCTGCTGTTTTACAAATAATGTGACTCATATTTGTGAGACCATCTAGAAGAGCTTGGATCAATTTTTTTTATCCTATTGAATGTTTACTGGCAAAACACCAAACTTTTACATGAAAAACACAACGAATTTTCATAAGATGAACATTTATAGGAAAGAAAATTTAAACATCACATATATTTGTGTGTGTGTGTGATAATTAGGCTATGTTTGGCAAACTAGCTGATGGAAAAACCATGTTTGGTAAAATTAGCGTATAATAATCTAAAATGACCAAAAATGACATATTGAAAATAATAATAATTAATATTAATGAAGATTATAATTGGAAAAAATGACAATAAGTTTCCAAAACGCTACTCCAACTAGCGTTTCAAGAAACTAGCTTATAAACTAACTTATAAGCTAGCTTATGATTTGTCAAACGTGTAAACTAAAAATAAACTAACTTATGAACTGACTTATAAGTTAGCTTATTTTTACCAAACATAACCTTAATGTTAGTTATGGAGGGAAGAAAGTACCTTTTTGGTGGTATTTTGGTCCAAAATAAGCTTAAAAGCTTTGACCTTTTTCTTTTTAAGTTTAGACCACAAGTTTTGCTTTCTTGTTGGTTTGATGGATATGCTTTTGGGCCATGGAATTTGGATCTGTTAACAAATCTGCTAAATAGAGTCTTGCTTTATATTCATTAATAATACTTATCATCTATACTATATTATAAAACATTTGGCAAGAACTCTTAAAAACATATTATTATGCGGTTAGTACAATTGATTAAAGCATGATTACTTAAAATTCAAAAATGGTATTATTTTGATTAATTTCTTTATTAAACCTATATTATAATTTAAAATAAAATCTGAAATAAAGAGAGTTTACAAAAAATAAAATCTATTTTTTCAAAACTAATAAAATCGTATTATAAAATTGATAAAGACAAAAAATATAAAATACAACATTAAAATTAAAATGGATCTCGCTGCATTACGCGAGTACCATTCTAGTATATCTCAAAATCAAAACTCATCAAAAAATATATTTCAAAAAGCAAACTCTTTTTTACATTCATTTGACATAAAACCATCTTTAACCCCCTTTATAACAACATCAAAGGGATGTAATTCCGGCCGAAAACAAAGTTATTTTAACAATTGTGTCGAAACGTCGAACAATTGACCATTGGATAATTATTATTTGATTTTTCTCAAATACTATTATTTTTAATAAAAGAAATAATTATAGCAATGAACCCCCCAAAAAGCCAAATGGTTTAAAATGATGATGACAATTAAATAAATAACTCAAGCTGCCAAAAATTAAATATTATTAAGTCACCAAATTTGATGCAAACGAATTCGAGTTCTAGTATCATGTAAAGTAAAAAAAAAAAAAAACAACTGTACCACTTTGCAAATTCAAAAAGGAATAAGAGTTAAGCACTTATTCATTCAGCCAAGCATGGGTGGCAGTTCCTCATCGTTTAGCAGCATCTCCGAGCTGTGATGGTGCACCATGTACCATCGACCATTGTGAAACTCGAACACGTTAGTCAAGTTCAACGCACTATGGTCCATGGCCACATACGCTTTCATGGTGACCCAAGCGATATCAGTCAGCACCCGTGCACTCACATCTCGAATCTGGAAATCGATCCCAAGCTCCCAGTTAAAAGCAAGCTGCCAGCTCCTCAAAACCCTGTTATACCTGCATACCAAACTGAATGAATAAGCCACCATCATTTCAATAACACCAACTTCAAATGTGGAACTCCATTAGATTTGGTAAACAGCCCCTAAATGAAGTCAAAAGTCGAAATGTGTATCTTTTTTGCTAGTAGGGATACAGATAGATAAAATGCATCAAATGAAGTGATTAAATAAATGATCATAAAAAAGTGAAAAAAATAGCTTACCCAGTGAAGATATCTCCAGAGGCATGAACACATTTAACATAATCTGCATTAAGCCAAAGGCGTCCCATTTCTAAAAGAGATCTTTCTCTAATGATGTCAAAAAACTGTTGATTGATGATAACAATTGCTCTAGTAGCTGCATAGTAGGCTTTCCATCCATTAGCAGGTGTTATACCATTTTGTTCCATTGTAAAATCCTGGAATCATAATTCAAGAATTCAAAGGGTCAGCAGCAGACACTTTTAGAACATTTTTTAAGTTTTATGCAAATATGGCATCACATAATATTACATGGAAAAGCTGCTTTTAAAGCATTGAAACAATTCCAGAAATATGTTAATGCATTGAAGTTAGATGATTACAGGCTTCAGAAATCCTTTTTTTTATCCATAAATATGCATTTCCTATCTAGAGGTATGACAAATACTTAATTCTAGTACATAAACAAACTTTAAAATAAGAGATGTAAAAAATAACAATCTGGTTATAAACCACCTTGTTATGTTATATTTAACGGTAAGATCCAGCTAATCAATGTATTACAAAAGTAAATTTTTATCTACCAGATATTCATGAACTAGTGCAACAGGTTCAGTTGACTGTTTGGTTGGTTTTCCATCAAGTCCTGTATAGATAAAGCTGACTGTGTGGATTAATATGTCTGTATAGATTGGGGGGATTTTTTCATAAATGTAAGGAGCGTGTCTTTTAACTGGGAGAGGCAGGGTTGGGAAAAAAACTTGGCTTTCTGCATAAAGTTCCCCCTAGAAGCTTACAGAATAAGCCATTTCATATATCATTAAGCCACTACCACCAAACAGTCATGTATAGCGGACCGAATAAGCTGTGAATGCCATTAAGCTCGTTAAGCTGCTAACAAACAGACCCTCACTCGGTTTGCCAACTGTACTGGACCTCTCTCAATTAAAAATTTATACTCATCCATATCCTATTGGAACTCAAGATTAATGTGCCAATCCCATGCTGCTCAAGAACGAACTATGATTTATATCTAAAGCTCAAATATCATTTGACGACAAAAGGCACTCCTCCATCTGTATTCTAAAAACATGCGAATATGTTCAAACTTTCTTAAAAGGCTTGAGCTTGTTTATTATGATTAGAAAACCAAAGATGACAAGTTCTAGCTTTTTACTCTAGTCAGTCTTGCTACTTAACATTCAAAAACTACACATGCATAATATCAATAAGTGTCGAATATGGATGTTAGAATGAATATCGAAATATTATAAGTTTATAACTACTTCATGAAACTTGGAGCACTATCAAGGTTTATACCATAGTTGCCCAAATCCATTTAATTGATGAAGCAAAAGATGCTATATCGTTAAAAAACCAAAAACTGTCGGATTAGTGATTCCTTGTCTATTGGCAATTCATTTTTGTACCATATATCAATTTAAGCTTTCTAATAGTTTGGAATAAAACAAATTTTTTTCCCAATCATATTTCTACCATATTCTCATCATCCTCATTGGCATGAGTTTTGCCAATACAAAGATTTCATATTCTTTTTAACACCAAATTTCTGATATCTATTTTGGTTTTAAGTGTACTTCATTTAGGCTTATTGTTCTGGAGTAGACTTGAAAATTTACAAGTCCAGCTGATACGATGTGTGATTGGCTGCTATGGTCTCATGTGTTCAATAAGCTTCGTTAAGGGTTTTGGCATATCAAAAAATTCATAGGGTTCTTGATGCTGAAAAAGTCCTACAATTGTTTATAGATTCTCAAAATGAGAAAAACATGAATAAATAAAAGATAGTGTGGCAGCATAAACCGAAGTGGCGAAATCCATATAGAGTAGGCAGAGTCCAAAAGTTCATTGAAACCCAACTATAGTTCTACACTGAGATTTGATAATTTCCGTGTGGTTTTGATTAAGCAGAATGCACCAATTTAGTCATAAAGTAATACACGAAACCCAACCTAAGCATATGTAATTTAACCTCAATTAGTAAATTGAAGTTTTAGATAAACAGAGGCAGTGTGTTTGAACCAAAACTGACAATAATTATTCCCTCTCACCAGGCAGTCCCCAAGAGTTTGGATAAAAGCGTAATAAAATATGAAATCAAATCCTTTTAAAGACTAAGATATATAATATACGGTTCAATAGAGCAGATCATGCGAGCACCAAGTAACATCAAGAACTTGGAAAGACCAGAATCCTTATGATAGAACACTTTCCAAGCATTATCATCATCTGCAGCTCTCCTCATTGAAGAATTAGTCATCAACATGCTACAAAGACTCGGATAATCCACGTAACTCAACACATGTGTCAAGATTTCCGGAATCAACTACACATGTGTTGAGTTACTTTAATCATCCGAGTCTTTGTAGCATGTCGATGACGAATTCTTCAATGAGGAGAGCTGCAAATGATGATAATGCTTGGAAAATGCTTTCTCATAAGGTTGTTGTTCTTTCCAAGTTCTCGATGTTACCTACTGCTTGCTTGATCTGCTGTATTGAACTGTATATTAAATATATCTTACTTAATCTTTAAAAAGACTTGATTACGCTTTTATCTAAACATTTGGGGACTGCCTGGCTAGAGGTGGGAGGGAATAATTATTGGCTGTTTTATGATGTCAGCTTTGGTCAAACACACTGCCACTGTTTGTATAAATCTTCAAGTCTTATTGAATCAGACGGCTCTGATACCAATTTAATAGTGGTGGGTTCATGTTTTGTGGATTTTGGGTTTTTGGTGGATGGGAGGATAAAAGGGTGGTCATATTAAATCAGACTGCTCTGATACCAATTTGATAGACGTGAGGAAATGATCAGAAGAGTAAAGGGGGAGATATTAGTTGAAGAGCAAGAATCATATAAACATAGAAACAACTAATAGGCTTAGTTCAATTTGAGAGAATAAAATCTCCATAATAGTTATTTAATTGATATTTCCAGATAATTCACAAGTCACAACAATCCCCGGGACATTTATCGTGCACATCCAAGAGAATTATTTGCTAACCAACATAATCAAGTTCTAACGAATAAGAAAATAACAATGTTTTTAAGAAAAACAAGAACTGGTAAAACTGGAATGAACAAAATCAAAGAAGCCGGGAGCTCTTCTTTGGATGCAGTCAGCAGCTGAACTGGTTTTTTGCCATCAGTTTTCTGTCACATGTTCTCACTATTTCGTTTAATAAGTCTTGAAAGGCAGAATTGTATTTGTATCATTCATTTACAACGAATTAAACTTGATATGAAGTCTGAAAGGGACTCCATGTGAGGAAGTGCTCATCAACTTTGTAGTTTAACCTTATGTTGCATGCTCATCTCAGCGCCTGTTTATTTGGTTTTCCATTCAGTCCTGTATAGATAAGCTGACTGTGGGGATTAATCTGTCTGTATAGATTGGGAGGGTTTTTTCCATAGATGGAAAGAGCGTACTTTTTAATTGCAAGGGGGAGGTTTGGAGAAAAAAAAACTTGGCTTTCTGCATAAAGCTCCCCCTAGAAGCTTACTGAATAAGCCGCTTCTTATATCATTAAGCTACCACCAAACAATCATGTTTAGCTACCCGAATAAGCTGTGAATCCCATTAAGCTCGTTAAGCTGCTGACAAACAGACCCTCACTCAGGTTGCCAACTGTACAGAACCTCTCTCAATTAAAATTTTTGCTCATTATTTGTGGATCTCAAGGACAAGAGTCTCCTAATGACTCGGAAGAGATGGCCATCCATATGCTGTTGGAAATCAAAATTAATGTGCCAATCACATGTTGCTCAAGTTATGAACTATGGTTTATATCTAAAGCTCAAATATCATTTAACTGTCTGATTCCTTATCTATTGGCAATTCATTTTCGTACCATACAATTCCATACATTTTACCCATGATTTCTTTTACCACATATATGTTTTCAACACCAAAATTTTAATATCTAGTTTGGTTTTTCTGTGTACTTCATTTAGGCTTATTATTCTTGCACGGGTGGAGCAGACTTAAAAATTTATAAACCCAGCTGATAAAATGTATGATTGTCTGCTATGATCTCCTCATGTGTTCAATAAGGCTTCGTTAAGGGTTTTGGAAAATCAACAAAAAGTCCGAAATATAGTTAAAAAGGCCCTTCAATGATCTATATGTTTTAAAAAAAAAAAGAAAAAATGAGTAAATAAAAGATGAAGCAGTAGCATAAACCGAAATCCATATAGAGTAGGCAGGGTCCAAAAGGTTATTGAAATCCTAAATATAGTTCTACACTGAGATTTGATAATTTCCATATGGTTTTGATGAAGCAGAATGCCCCAATTTCACAAATTTAGTCATAAAGCTATACAAAGAAACCCAACCTATACGGCTAGAACTATGTAATTCGACCTCAATTAGTAAATGGCATGTGATAAAAAGACTTGGAAGTTTGGCAGTTTGAACCAAAGCTATAAACAGCCAATAATTATTCCCTCCCACCTATAGCCAGTCATCTCCAAGAGTTCGGATAAAAGCTTAATCAAATATGAAAGCAAATCTATTTGAATAATGAGTAAGATATTTAATATATATAGTTCAATAGAGCAGATCATGCTAGCATCAAATAATTAGTAACATCAAGAACTAGGAAAGGATAGCAACCTTATGATAAAGCACTTTCCAAGCATTATCATCATTAGCAGCTCGCCTCATTGAAGAATTCGTCATCGACAGGCTACAAAGACTCGGATAATCCAAGTAACTCAGCACATGTGTAGTGATTTCCGGTACCAACTGTTCCATCATCGACGCACCTACCGTCTGTTGGCGCTCCCTCTCCACCACAACCACCTCTCCACCACCATTCATCATCCTAGTCATCGCAGCCCCCGTAATAGCCATCAAATCAGAACCTCGATCGATTCCGTGGCAACTAAAACAAACACAGTTACAAGCCTTGGTTTTGTTCGATTGTGAGAATATGAGTATGAGAAAAGGTAAGAGGAACAACAATGAACATAGAAGAGTGAACATTAGGGCTAGAAAGAAAGAAACAAAAGTGAAACCTTCGTTGTTATCGGGTAAAGTAAACGAAATCTCCATTGATGATGATTATAAGACATGAAAACTTCAGCAAACATAAACCCTAGAGGGCTAGAATTCTCTGGAAACCGGTTACGATGGTCTCTGAAAACCCTGATGTTGCGATCAATGGAGAGAAGGTAAACAAACACCCCGTTGGTGGAGAGCGATAGAGAAATGGCCGATGAAGAGTGATGCTGATCAGGACTCCATTAGGATTCTGAAATACCGCGAGGGCATTCATTGGGAAATAGATCGAATTTTCAAGGGTGATATCGTCTTTTTGGCATAACCAAATGTCATCGGGCCATCAGAACTACCTAATTCGAAGCTATTATGTTACCTAATCATTTATATGAAATTTAAAGAACATGTATTTGGTTAGAATTGAGTAAAGGATTATTTGAATCAGATATGGGCCACTGTATTATTTCTCCGACTGTACGAAATATGATGTCTTTCTATAATGTATTACTTCCAACACGATACCCTCCTCATGTTCACTGTAGAAAATGGAACCATGGAACAAGTGAAATAATACTATATTTATCATCAAGATCAACAGATTGTTTTTTCTTTCACATGGTTGTTGTTTTTAGACATATCATTTGGTTTAGAATAACCAACAATATATCAAACTACGTATAATTTATACTTAGGGATAAATCGGTCATTTGTTTCATTTAGACTGTTGATTCAGATAAAAAAGTAAACAACACCATCAATTTATCTAGACAGTCAAATTTATCCGGACATACAAGTTTATCCATACAGGACTTAATAGAAAATTTGGTAAACATCCACTTAGATATTACACCAACCTGTAGTTAGCTCTATTCATTATTATATTGTAATTTCAACTGTAATTTTAGTTTTTTATGCACATGAACTTTCAACTTTCTTCTTTAAGTTTGATAGTCTTATTTGTATGTTCTTAGTTGATTTTATTTCGTTTAAACACAATTGTTTAACTAAAATGTAAAATGATGTACTAAAGTTCCAATCCGACCAACTCATCTCATTAGGTTGAAATTTTTCAAACCTTAAACATTGGATTTAGGTTGTTAAAATATCTTCAATCAGGTCAATTCATTCCGTGTTCGGTCCTAACCAGAAAGGTCTAGAACTCGTTTTTTTTTCTTCATGTTTAGTTATGAGTTATTGAGCTTAGATTGGGATAGAAATAACCCCAATAAAACAAAAAGCTTGTCCCACAACCAAAAATAGATAAAAACAAAAAAAAAATCTCTCCTACCTCATCCTCACCTATCTTTTCTCTAATTTATAGTGTCTTCTTTCACTAAAGGGAATTATAATCTTTTACTTGTTTCTTTGGATGTTACACTTTAAAGACAAGTTTTAATTAAATATTGTGAATGCTTATATCTTATAACATCATGTTGTGAACCACTTTCAATATGTTGTTTTTTAAAGGCAAATGGTATTAAAAAAGGCAACCACAATTTACAACCACCAAATTCAAATACAAAACCATATTGCAGCAAGAATATGGCAGCTCCCACCCAACAAAAAAACATCACAGTAGAACCCCCCCCCCCCCCCACCACCCCCCCCCCCACCAGCAAGGATCCAAAATAGAAAGATGAGAGGAAAAAACCAACAGTTTCGAAAGGTGCAAAACAGAGGCTACCCGACCGAGGCTGCTGTAGATACCAACACAAGTTCGCGGGACCCGTTATCCATGTTGTTCCATCTATCGAAGCTTTCTTATAGCACCTTTTTATCCACTCAAGGGATTTCTGTTGAAACTCGTATAATTGGTCGTTTAGTTTCCTTTTATCCGAGCTAAACACCAACCTATTCCGGTGATTCCAAATATGGTACAATGTCGCCCATGCTACTCTGATCCAAATCGATTCTTCCGATGTGTGTCCACCCGCCTCGTCTCCTCCGTTTATAATTTCTAGAGTCGTTGCCACCGATCCCAAGTCTTTGTGCCAGCATCTACCGATTTGCTCCCAAAAACGCTTAACCTCCGGACATGTTACTAAGGCGTGATCGATTGTTTCTATCGAATTTTCACACCTCGGACATAGTACCGAGTGTAAATCTATACCCATACTATCCAAGATAGAGCGGCTCAAAATCCTTCCTTTACATACTCTCCAAAATAAAGATACATACCTTTTTTGGGATGATTTTTGACCATCTAGTTGTGCCTCCCGGTGCCATTGCCGTTCCATCTTCCTTTTCTAACATCTCCCTTAGCTTTTTCACGTTGAAAACTTTTTGTTCATCAAGCATCCATATGTCTATATCCTTTTCTCTCACGGGTTTATTCTCCTCTAATTTCCGGATGAAGCTCTCCAACTCGCCAATCTCCCTTCCTCTCGGTGGTCGCCTCCAATTCCAATTCCACCTCCACTCACCATCCATCCACGATCCTCTATCCGCTACCTTCACTTCTTGATCCACTTCTAATCGATAAAGCCTTTGAAATTCTTCCTTTAGGGGCCATTCCCCTGTCCATCTTTCCTTCCAAAATTGTGTATCTTTGCCATCACCGACTTGTTTCCGATACAAGTTTGAGAAATGGATGCCTTGATTGTCCATCTCCTCACCGATTCTCGCGATATTACTCCAAATCGTACCTACACCAATGGCGAAAATTTTATTTTCAAACAGCCCCCCTCCCCATAAATACTTTTTATGATTTTGACCCAAAAAGCATTTTTTTCAACTTGGAACAGCCATCACCACTTGCTTATTAGAGCCCAATTGGCCTCTTTTAAGCCCCCTATATTTAAACCCCCATTTTTTTAAGTTTTTATCGATTTTTCCCAACTCACCCAAGCTACACCTCTCTTCCCATTCTCTCTTCCCCCCCCCCACTCCCCTCCCCTCCCCAACCCAAAAGAATTTGCTTCTCTCACTCTCTAATTTTTTTATCACTCTGCTCGGGGCTCGATATAAGGAGAAAAAAAATACAATGGAAGGCTTCCCAAGATCGATTTCATCATAGTCAACCGACCTCCAATTGAGATGATTCTTGTCTTCCAAGATGCTAATCTTTTCTTTATTTTTTCGATCACCAGACTCCAATGTTCTATTCTTTTCATCGATACACCAACCGGAAGACCTAGGTATGTGAAAGGCACTTTTCCGGCTCCACATCCCACTCCTCTAGCCCAATCTCGCACTTCTTCTTCCAACACTCCAACCCCAATTATCTTACTTTTTTTAACATTTATTTTTTGTCCCGACATCATATGACAACATTTTAGGATCTTAAAGAGATTCCTTACGTTATTGATGTTCCACTTGCCAAAGAAGATGGCGTTATCCGTGTATTGTAAATGTGAAATTGATACCTTATTTGCTCCCACAATTATGCCTTCAAATAACCCCAAATTTACCGCTTCTTCCGTTAGTATGTGCAAGCTTTCTACCGCAAGGAGAAAAATAAAGGGTGCCAAGGGGTCACCTTGTCTCAATCCTTTCCCCATCGTGAATTCCTTTGTCGGACTCCCGTTAGCTAAGACTGACATCGTGGACGAGTAAAGACATGCCTTTATCCATTTGACCATCTTTCCCGAAACCCATTTTGTTCATCGTATCAAGCAAAAAGTCTCATTCCACACTATCATAAGCTTTCTCGAAGTCTACCTTGAAAATCAATCCTTTTTGTTTCTTTTTACGAATATGATGGATCACCTCATTTGTAATTAGCACCCCATCTAGAATGTAGCGATTCTTGACAAATGCACTTTGGGTTTCGCTTACGATCTTTTCAATTACCGACTTTATCCGACACGAAAGCATTTTTGCGATTATTTTGTAACATGCCCCAATTAGACTTATCGGCCTATATTCCCCAAGATTCAAAGGGTATCGAGTCTTAGGAATCAAAGTGAGGAATGATGAGTTACATCCCCGGCTAATTTCACAATTAGTTTCAAACCTATTGCACTCATAATATCACTTTTTATTATGTGCCAAAAAAAATTCATGAAGCCAAAGGTAAAACCATCCGGTAATTACATATTGTGAACAATTGTTCTAATTAAACATTTTCTATTTTGTTTGCACATCGTGCATATTTGTTTTTAAATAAACATTGCAACCACCCGTATTTCATAATTTCATATTGTGAAGCACTTATGAATACATGATTGGGAAGACACATTCTAAAATGTAACATCAATTGATGGTTAACAACATAAAAAGAACTGAGAAAATATCTAGGGTTGCAACGTACTAGAAATAATCGCAGGAAATCCTTTGACAACATAAATTCCTATTTCTCAATGATATTCCACGATCAATACAATTGACTGAACATGTGGCAATTCCGTCAAGATCTCTTCGTTAGTTGGGGGAAGAATCCGTCCGAATCGGATTTTTGAAGGAACGTATCTCCAGCAATAAATAATTTTCAAACACGACAAAATTTATTGTTATATTTTAATAAATAATTATGTTATAATTACGTAATTTAATTGACTTATTCTTAAATTTAAGATTATAGGCATCAAGATTATTTTGATCTCTAAATAACATTTTGCCAAGTCGGTTTGAAAAGAATCAGTTAAAACGGTCTCATTCAAGTGTATTCAGGAGGGGGAACGATCATGGCCCAAAAAGTGGTAAGCAACTTGAGCATTGCCTACAAAAGTAACCACAATAATGGCGATGCTTCCCTTTTTGGTATAAGAAGGCGTTCGTATAAACCCAAAATATCCAAGAAAAATCGAAACCAGTTGACAATGGTGCAGAAATCCAAGAAAAATCGAAACCCAAGGACTCTAGCCTGATGCTACAACTACTTCGTTGGAGGAAGGTGGTTTGTTGACAGAGGCTCAAAGGACTTTCTTCAATTTGAACAAATCATAGGTCGACGATTAAAATCTGGTGGACTCCGTTTATGGATAGAGTGTTTTTGTATTGTGTGAGAAAGAGATGGGAGATGGGGATGGAGATGGTGAGATAAGATGATAAAGACAGAGATATATACATTAGATGAATATGGAATTTGAAAACAACGAGAATCTCGTAACCATTTGTATCAATTAATTATCATATAATTACCAATTTACCCTTCTTATTTATGAAATAAGCAAAGTTATAAATGAATTATTTATCATATGTGGCCATGTGGGTAGTATTAATTCTTCAAGATATCATAAAATATGGTATTCTCATTTGGTTATGTTTCTATAGAGAGAGACACATATATATATATATATATATAGATATATAGATAGAAAGAGTGAGGGAAAAGTTCAAATACAAACTTAAATTTGATTGTGAATGTGAGGACAAATGAGAGTTGACACGTGTATAAGTATAAATTATTTAGACTGAATAATCAAAGAAATATTCAGACTGAATATAGTATTTATTCAGTATGAATATTTATTTAATTATTCTGTCTGAATAATCTACATTCAGATAGTATCGCGCTCTCATGGTCCTCACGTTCACAACCAAATTTGAGTTTGCATTTGAACTTCCCCCCACCCCTTCTCTCTCTCTCTCTCTCTATATATATATATATATATATATATATATATATCTATATATATATATGTGTGTGTGTGTGTGTGATATTTTACGATATTACTTTTAATTAATATTTATATGTCGTGGTTTTGAAGAAATTATGAAAATATATAAATAATCGGTTGGAAATTGGATTAAGTAATATTTAATTGATATAGCCGATCTAATCCAATTGATGGTTTAATTATAACGGATCCACATAAATTCATTAGATGTTAACCAATGAGCACCCCTAATTTTAAACTTTTAGTTATGATTCTTGAATTCTAAAAACTACTTTCAAGCTCCTTGAAAAACAACGAAAAACGCATCCAAAAATCCAACCCTCTCAAAAAGGAAAGACGGACATAATGACAATTTAATATGAATGCTATTGACCATTAATTTATTCTTTTATCTTTAAGGGATATGACGAATTGCATGATAGCTTGAATTAAAGACAACCTCGACTTCCCATTCCCAATCCATATTCTATCTTTTTCTTCACGTTATTGCCTATAACAAGATAAATAATTAATTAATAAAAAGACGAACGAATTTAAGTTACTTTTTGATCCCATGATTATAATATTTTCTTTTATATAGTTAAAAACCCCAATGAGTCGTGGGTCGACAATCAAAACATGTTGTCCTTTTCCATGTAACCTCTTCGGTGGTTTATTCGCTCGCTTTTGCTTCAGGTCTTCCTCTCGGCCTTCCAATTTTGTGCAATTCCTTGACTTTCTACCTTGTTATGCATTGTTTAGCCGTTTTTAGGTGATTGGTTGATGCTTTTAGCCTTTTTTAACCTCTTTCCTAACTGCATCCCATGGTTGTTTTTGTTAAGAAATTATGTATCTGCTCTGTATTATTTTGTGTTTTTAATATTATGTTGCCTTGAAAAAATCCAATGTGTTAGCTTGATATCTAGCGTATTGGTTAATAGTCAAATACTTAAATAGACCTTAATAAGAAAAATGTATGAACCATAATCGATCTTAATTAATGTTATTTTATAATGATTATTGATGAATGAAAAAGTGAATTAATACTTATAGGAGTGGAATCTTGAAGGAAAAATGCATTTTCCGAAATGGAAAGTATTTCATATTTTATGACGGATGAGATATAACTTTAACTAAAATTGATCAAAATAGTTAATCTATCCAATTAAGTTCATATTTTAGCCTTTTTGAAAGTGAATTCCACTTTAGCTAAAGCTTATGCAAATGTATTATGCATTTGTGTAAAACCTGTTTTTAGATTAAAAAAAAAGGCAAATGGGGATCCTTACGTAAATTTGAGTAAGAATAATAATAATCTGAAAATTCAGTTTAGGCAAATATATTTACGTAAAGTTTGACTAAATGAGAATTCAATTAAAAAATGAGTAAAAAGTGAACTTGTTTGAAAACATCGACTATTTTGATTAATTAATTCCCCTAACTTTAACCTATATGACTCATTTTTCTTTTCCATTAACAGTCGAATAAAAAGAAGATATTGAAAATCTAACATGTCAGATGAAATAAAAAATATTTAGATGAGTCAGATAAACGTTCTGAATCAAACTTAAAATAAGTATTTCTTAAATTACTTAAAACATCACCATAATCAATTGCAAGCTTAATATAGACCCACTACTTATATTTCAATAATAATTATAAAACCACCATTTAATTATAATTCTCAAATACTAAGATGACTCACTTAATGGTTAATATTGTCAATTTTTTTTAAGTACTGTTTTATTAATTTGTGGCCTTTAAAGCCAAAGCCATCAAAAGGGACATTCGTTTTCCGTCTTACACACCACACCAAAAAACACATACAACTAATTCAAGTGACTCAAGATTTTTGCCAACTCGATATACTTTTAAGGTGGATCAAAAGTCTGTAAAAATAACTATTTAGATTCTGGTGCATTGGTTTAAACCTCAAGGGATGTATCATGTAGTGAAAATGTCAATCTATTTTGGGTTCAAATCCAACCACTGTTAAAGCTCTTGTGGCAATGCATGGAGGTTCACCTACGCGTGTAAGTTGGTCAAAGAACCCATAGTTACCCAAAAAAAAGGTCCGTAAAAGTTGCCCAATGTTTTTTAGCATAATTTTTAATGTTTCTTTGGTTGGTTTCAAAAGACTTTTTCGCTCTTTTGGTTGATGATTCTTGTATTTTCTAGCATTTGTTGGGAAATTGGCCTCAACGTTTTCAAACAGCTCAAGCAATGAACAATTATAGAGAAAAGAAGAAGACAATAATTTACATGAAAACTCCAAAACCGGAGAAAAACTGCAGGCCTCTAGAGAAAAAATCCACCACGGGGAAAATTGTTATAGTCCCTCAATTATAATCTTTGAAGTCTCCTCGAATAATAACTGAACTCTCTAAGATTTAACTCACACAATTCTACTGTTTGAAACAAGAAAAAAAGAACAAAATACTTGAAGTGTATTTTACTGAGACGATTTGAAACCTAAGGGGGTGTTTGGTTTGCAGGATTCCGACGGAATTGCAATGATCAATTCTATTGACCAAATTTCATTCGGTCCTTTGGTTTATCTATGGAATAGAATTGAATTCCACAGATTCCACCATCCATGGATTTGGTCATTCCATCACAATTGAGAAGAAATTCAATTCCATTTCATCCAATATTCTCAAAAATACAAAATTATCCCCATCCTCCCTACTTGATCTGAACCACCACCGGTCTGAACCACCGTTGACGATTGTCGACCATCGCCAGTCTGAACCACCGTTGACGATAGTCGACCACCATCACCGACCACCGCCGGTCTGAACCACCGTTGACGACCATCGATCACCGCCGGTCCGAACCACCAATTGGCGACCGTCGACCACAGGTTTGAACCACCATTGACGATCGTCGACCACCGCCACCGACCACCATCGTCGACCACCGATTTGAACCATTGCCGACCACCACCAATCTGAACCACCGTCAACCACCGTCGATCTGAACCGTTACCGACCACCGATCTGAACCACCGTGGATCTGAACCACCGCAGACTGTTACCGACCACCGATCTAAACCACCGCCAACCACCGCCGATCTGAACCACCACCGACGACCGCTTATCGGAACCACCGTCGATCTAAACCACCACCGACCACCGCTTATCTGAACCAATGCCGATCTGAACCACCATTAATCACCGCCAAACACTAGCCACCACCATCCATCTGAACAATAGTTGTTGATTTCGGTTTCAAAATATACAAAAAGGGCATTTTGGTCATTTACCAATATTTCATTCCAATTCCAAAGCTATATCATGTGAACCAAACAAACAAATTCCAATTCCTTTAACAAATTCCATTCCAATGTTTGTCAACCAAACAGATGGTTAAACCTGATAACATTCTATTCCAATTTCTTCAAAGTCAAATTCCTTTGACAGATTCCATTCCATCCAAAAACATTTTGCGAACCAAACACCCACTAAATCTTGAACCCCCTAAGTCTTGAACCCCCTTTATAAGCATGAATCCTTTCAAACTTTTATTTTACTCTAGCCAAACAATTCTCAACAATATTTTGGAGTACCCCTCAAAATTTAGCATGCGTACCTTTCATACAGAAACATATTCTACTTGTGAAAATCGGTTAAACAGATGCATGAGAGCCCGCTAGTTGGGACCTTCATCCTCTACACATATACATAGGAAGTGAGTTGTAATCATGTGAAAATGTAAGCTCTCATGCATTATGAGAATGCTTTCATAGAAACGGTCGTTATTTATCACCTGGACGCTATATATAGAGGCATGTTCAATTGCAAACTTAAGTTCCGTTGTGAATTGATGGACAAAGGAGAATGTGTCACGTGTCCCAGACATTCAAGATATATTAATCATGAATGGTGTATCATTCATCCTGAATGTTATAAAAAATTCATGTTCATTATTCATGATGAATAAGGTTTAATTCACAATGAATGAAAACAAATAGAGACACATGTTACATTCTCCTTTCCTCCGTTCACAACAGAAAACATGTTTGTAATTTTAACAACCGCATAGGGACTAGGGTACTTCATCTCTATGCAAATGATTACTATTATAAATAAGAAAGGCTCATAACGTAATACCCTTATTTGTGCCTTCAATTACGGGTATGGTTAGAAACAAAGAAAAAAGAACATAAAAGCAAATAGATAAAGAAAAAGAAAAAAAGAGGAATAGCAGAAGGGTGTTACTATTTACATCCTAGTCTATGTATTAAACCCTAATCTATATATATGTTCTCCAATTAAAATTCATAAATAAATATGGAAGTTAGTGTGTTACCAATTAAAATAGATAAATAAAATAGATTAGGGTGCATTTGAAAATTAGACTAGGGTGTAAAAAAAAAAAACCATAACAGAAAGATGATGATGATGATGTTGTCCGAAAAACCAGATAATGTCGATTGCGACTCGAAAAAGACCAAATGAATCCGTGAAACCCTACTCTTCCGGATAGATAGCATCGCCTTTGTTGGCCGTGAATTTTGATAGGCCCTGTGACTCTTTGACGCATAAAAACAAACACTTGGTGACAAAAGGACAAACAACAATTTTGTTCTCCAAACATTATTGCACCCACAAACACTGTTCTCAGTTTCACATGTCAAACAAGCTTAATAGTTAATATTAATTTGGATATGCTTTTTCAAACCCATACTATTTCTCAACAATATAATTTAAATTATAGCTTTTACTGGATTAAATTTCTTACTGATAATTTTATAATCTGCACCAAGTTCAATGTTGTTAACTGATATGTATTATGTATAAATAAAAAGACGTAACTAACCTTCTACATTCTATTTTGAATGATTAAAACTATCGATAAGATGAGAATTGAAAGGGTAGGATTGTCTTGTGATTATTTGAAGTGAAAGAAGCCTATGTTTTTGGCATTATGTATGTTTCTCTTTTATCCTTTTCCAACTTGTTATTATCCTAATCTTTTAGGATAAAGTAATTAAGAACGAAAAAAACAAAGACGTAATTAAGCCAAGATTTTGTAATACAGTCGTAATAAATTTTGCTGATTCAAAAAATGGAATAATTATTGTTTGTCTTTTCTCTGTTGTTCTAATACTGAGTGCCCAAATCAATTTGTATGCACCTTGACTAATTGTGTAATCAAGTTAAGAGTAAGATAAACCATGCATGGACCTGAGAAACTGAAGTGCGATGAACTATCCATCGAGATTTCTTTTATCTGTTTTTACTGTAACATTTGTTTATTTATTTTGTGGGTCTAATTTGTATAAAAGACTATGAAATATAAACCAAAAGATGATATAGACAAATGAAAATAAGCACATGTAAAACCATGACCAAATTTCATTAATATAATTAACCGTTCTTTTTGATTCTCAAACAGTGGCATACCTTAACATGTGATCCCCTCGATCCAGGGGAGGACCCAGTGTATAAGCCGACACTTTTCTTTCATCACAAGGTAAAAAATTAGGGTCTTTAAAGGTGTCACAGTTCGAATCTCGTTTCAATCATCTACTTAGTTTTTTTTACTATTAATTTCAGATTTATTATGATTTTGAAAAGAAAATTGCATATAATAGTCTCGAACACAAAACCTCAATTTAAGAAAAAGATAGAAATAAACTAACTAACAGACCAATGATGATTTTTTTGGAAAATATACATAATTTTGTTTCTTATAGTGAAATGGTATCACGACTCGCAAAAGTTCCTAGGTCCTACCTCAACCCTGACTCACTTGGATCAAATTAAATTAGTCACCGGTAAAAACAAACATATCACAAAAATTTAAACTTTTTGGCTCGAAAAACAAAGAGATCTTCGGCATGAAATCCAAAAATCTTGAGAGCCCGTATTCGCTCGACATCAAAGTCAACTTACGGTTCCCACAAATCATCGATGGTTTATGATTATTAGATTGCATGACAGACACAAAAAGACACATTGATCTTAGGGTTTACAGACAGTTTTTGTACACAAATCTTTATAATTGTGAAAGGTAAATGACGAAAGATATACATATTATATATATATATATATATTAAATAATTGATGGTGTTTTTAAAGAATTGATTGGAGCCTGACAAGTCTATAAGAGAAAAATAGGAAGGGTCACGAGAGGTATAAAAGTTCACGTGCATTTTTCCACAAAAGGACACCTTAGAAGCTTTCTAAAATACTATATCATCCTCCTATCCTTCACTAAACATAAGGCCAGATTAGTAATTTCATTATTGAATTTGATCGATCGTCTGTTTTCGAAGCATGAAAACCGGATACCATATATCCGTACCTTGTTTAGCTAATCTGGTTTAATATATAGTAATGATGTAACAACATGTATAATTACCTGCATTAAAAGTTAATTATATCTTTTGCATTTAGCATGTAAGAATATGTACGATTCTAACATGCCTCCCTCCAACAAATATTAGACAGACACAGATGATCCCAAAATGTCGAGTTTTTACAGTTGTAGATCTTGACTCTGATACGATATAAAACAAAGACTCCTGTCATGATGAATCCTGCTCCAAAAGAGCTATTGAGAAGAGAAATAATGTTGTAACATATACTTAATGTTGTTATATATTTATAAAATAAAATTATTAAGTTGAAGTTTATAAAATTTATAAAAAAAGGGTTAATTTAGAATCTAGAAAAACCACACAACTCAAGTACAATTTGAGAAAACTGTGGGTGCATATCATTTTGAAGGGAATTTTGTGTGGCAGGCTGGTATTCTAGTGTACCTTTTCTGGTACAAATCCTCCTACTTGGATTACCAATAAATTACAAAATATTTCATCGTTTTTTTCAATCCCGATTCTCGTAAACAACGATCGTCGTTTGAACAATACAATCTCTGTAAATCATATCACTGACATGAAAAAATTTAAGTTTTTTACCGTTCAATTATTGATCGTTCTGAATTCTTGTAAGATTTAAATTCATAACTTTTAAGAATAATCTATATCAGCTATGATAGATGGCACTGTCGATTTTTTTTGCATTGTTCGATATGAAATTTAATTTGAACCGTAAAAACCGATCTAATATTTATAAAGTTTGGTAATTATTTTTGTCGGTAAATGATTTCGGAAAAGAAAAAGAAAAAAAAAATGAAGGAAGTAGTGAGTGGTTTTATTGATCGGGACTGGTTAAGAAGACAAAAGTACAAAAGCTTAAACCCAAGCTCGTGAATGGTTGCATGTGAGACCTCTTACATTGACCCACTCACGTGTCTTACTCATTTTGGCCTGTTTTTTTTTACATTAATCTTATAAAAAATTAAAAATATAATTAAATTTGTCTTAAAAAGACATTTAGTTCTTTTAGTTTCTACTCGTTACAATTAGTACATGGTAAATCTTGAAATTATTAATAATGTGGATGATAAATTGTTAAGTTATATTATAGTTATTGATAATGTAGATGGTAAGTTGGCGATGAATACTACGTAAATCAAAAACCTATTTGTTAAATATAATATATAAAATAGAAAAACAAATATTTATTACACTAAGGTGGCGTTTGTTTTTTAATAGGTGTTGAAGTCTGAAGTCTGATTTCAGTTTTAAAATGGTTATGAAACGTCTAAACGAATCAGACATAAGTGTTGATTAAGAGTTTAAAATGAAAAAACAAACAAGGCCTAAGTAATAAAAGAAATTCAACTTACACTAAAAATCCACTAGTATTAAGTTATTTTATTTGTTTATGTTGATAAACGTTGTGAATACTAATAAATAAATAATTTTCTTGTTAAATTATGTCACAAATTAATTAAACCCGACATTTTTATGTGAAAAATGGTAGAAAGATTGTAGTTAGAAAGGAAATATTATTTTGAACATTTCATTAAAATATAAATAACAAAAAGTATTCAATCAGTTGTTTGAAAATTTGTTCATATCTAAAAATTATATTACTACCTTTTGTGTTTTCTAAAATTAGATTCAATAATGCAAAAAAAAAATCAGACATTCAAACATTTTCTTTTAGAAATTAAACGTGGAGCATTCGAACACAAAAGTATGATGTTAGTTTCTTTATAAATTATCAAGCTTAATGCTTTAAACAATTTATAAGTTTAATTATTTATTTAAGTTTGTTTAGGACTTAATCCAATCTTTTTTTCCTTTTCCATCATACCCTTTTATATTTGTATCCACTTATTATTAGGGTCTCATATAAGCTATATTTGGACCACAACTCTATATCTATTGCAACAATTATATTATTCTTTTTTTAAAGACTCTTTTAAAAAATAATCTGATAGGATTTTACATTTTTTAATATAATATCAACGTCAATGACTACCACTCTAGAGACTCAGCATTTTAGGACAATTGTATCCATCTAGCCTCCATTTGAGTGAACGTCTTAGAGCCACAGATCAACTACATTTGGACCAATTCTCTTATATATACATTGTAACAACCTTTCTCTTCTCTCAGATTTTTTCAACATTGTAACAACCTTTCTCTTCTCTCAGATTTTTTCAGCACAATTTTAACAGGAAAAATAAAGATATGAGCCTGTTTTAATTAAGACGAAGGATCGTGTGAGAATATGAATTAAGATGAGAAGCGTAAGAAGAAATCTGAATCTTTGATCACTTTTAGTATCACTCCTAATTCACACCTCCATGAATTGCGCTTCTCACGAAAATTGATCTGGTGTGTATCTCATTAATGTTAATCTTCGATTAAGATTGATCCAATAGTAAAAATCTCTTCTTACATTTTTGACCATAACTTCGATTCTAATCGAAATCGAACTGTTTATTAGTTAATAGCTCATTTAATATGAAAAGATGGAATATTTATCGTTGTTAAATGGAATAGTACAAAGAGAATCTTAACCCATTCTTAACTACAACTACAATAGTAGTAGTAGTAGTCTGCTGTCAACTGCCACTATCTTTCGTTTGTTTCTTTCTCCAAATTTTATTAATTAATATCCAAATCATCATATAATCATGCAAATAAAAAATTACATACCGTCATTTAAAAGATCGCTTGCAGATTGTGTAGAAAGCATATATTTTTTTTTTGAACGACAAGTTAATAGTTAGTAGTTAGTGATTCGGACTCACAGTAACATCCATATGGACAGTATGCGGGACCCGAACCTTCACCTTAGGGGATAAAATCCCACTCCTCCACCATTTTTAGGAAAACCACCACTCACAAGGCTCGAACCCGAGACCTTGAGGATGATGTAAAAACCCTGGTACCGTTAGGTCAGAGACCCTTTCGTAGAAAACATATAGTTATACCTCCATTTACTTCACATTTTTGGTGCATGATTTTAAAGTTTCATTTAATAAATAAATATTTATTATAGTTATCAAAACTGACGTGATAATATATGAAACTTGAGATTTTTTAATACTACATTATTAAAAAAAAATAGATTTTAAAGTGCGTATAAACTCATAAGAGATGTTTTTAAAGTACAAATAATTAATTATGTATTTTAAAGGTATATTATCCAAAATATGAATCGAATGAAAGTACATTTTGTTTTTTAATTTTCGTAGACCTAATGGAATTTGTTTTGGTTTTGAGTTTAATTTGTTGTTTCGGTTTTGAGTTTAATTTGTAAACTTATATGACTACCAAATGGAAATGATGTATGTCACATGATTATAATAATATATTTATATAAGAGTACACTATTTGGTTCTTGTAGTTTGTCGAAAATAGCGTTTTTCATTCCTATGATTTTGAAATTATAAAATAGATATTGTGATTTATAAAAACATTTGGATTTGATTTCTTCCGCTTACGGTCATTAAAATTTTCATTAAATGAACAATATTTTCGTACTTATATCAAACAAATCGATGAAAATATACCTTATTTATCGGAATTTTTTAATGGTCCTGAATAAAATTTAGATGTTCTGCAAATCCACAATGGTCATTTTGTAATTTTAAGACTGTAAGAGTAAAAAGTGTTACTTTTGATAAACCACATGGACCAAATTTGTAGTTTACACTTTGGTATAATTGATAATATTTTTTTTGTAAATATAACCAATATATAAGTAAGTAATAAAACAACAAACAAAACAACCAAATTACATTTAATTTTACACTAAAATTACGAGTTCGTTTGTGACCTGAGGTCACGAACTAGGTCGTCCAGTCTAGTGGGCGAACATCGGAACCGGGTACCGATCTTTGGAACCAGAACCGCTTCAGAACTGCTGGTTTTGGAACCGAAATGATTGGTTCCGGTTCCTAAAATACGGAACCGATCAGAACCGGTTCCGGTTCTCAATTTTTTGGAACTGTTACCCGCTGGGTACCGCCCACTTTTAAATAAAAAATATTTTATATATTTATAAATAATAAATAAAAACTCAAACTTTCTAGTTTATTTATGTAATAATTAGTTTTTATTGGATTAGTTTTAACCATTTGTTGTATTTATTACTTTAACTCGGTATTTTGTAGTTTGTTATTACATTTTTATCGTATACAATGTAAAAATTAAAAAAAAATTGAAACAAAACACCCGGTACCGGAACCGATTCCTGATATCCAGGAACCGTCGGTTCCATGAAAAATGACCGGGTACCCGGTTATCCTCACCCTTTGTTCAGTCACCTTTCGATTAATTATGTTCCATAATCACATATAAAATCACATAAGAATTAACTATTTTCTATTATCTTATTTTAACCGTATCCTTCTTTTATTTCCCTCATTATTTTTCTTTAAAAAACACACCAAAAAAATAAAAAAAATTAAGAGATGGGTTGATATATAGATATATAATTATATATTTCCTTATATAAATAGCATATCATCCGTCTCTCTTAACACACACACAGACACACACATACATCCTCCTCCAACCTTTCTCAGAAATGAGTTGTTCGAGTTTCAGAAGCTTCACATTAACGATTTTGATTGCAATTTTAGTATGGAGTTCTGCAACTCACCACAATACTTGCAATGCAAGAAGAGGAAGGCATTGGAGGCAGAACAGAAGTCCGTCGTCGTCGTCGTCAAGTTCACTCTCCAAGAAGAAATCCGGCAACCACCACCACAACGGCGGTGGTAGTAGTAAATCCAAATCAAAATCATCTTCTCATTCGTCTCATAAAACACCACCACCGTCTTCTTCAGCTCCTGCACCACCGGAAAAAGACCACGGCACCGCCGCAGATACATACAATGTGTTGAATTTTGGCGCCAAAGGCGATGGAACTACCGATGATACAAAGGTCAGTGTGTTCTGCTTAATTTCTTCAATTTTCTAGCAAGTTCGATCGCAATTTTTCTGAGTTTAATTTATAGTAAATGTGTACGATATATATCTTAATGAACTACGAAATTGATAGAAGATAATTGTTTCTGAATTAAAGCAATATTATTATTATTATTATTATTATTATTATTATGAAATTCGGGAATTCATGTTTCAATTGAAATTATTGGATTTAGAGATATTAATATATATTTTCGAACAAATGATATCGACCAACTAAACTACTTCAATACCTCGTTTAATTTGTTATTTTTATAGACAACAAAACGAAAATGACGTTAAAATAATTTATTTAGATCTTGTACTTTTTTTGCTTTAATTTATTGAAATATATTATTTTAAGGTAACTACAATCTCTACTGAACATTTAATTTCAAAAGTTTTTATTTTTAAATATATATATATATATATATATATATTATCGTAGTTATTATCAAAAAGTTCTTTAAATATGAAGAATTTTATATTTTACCGTTACGGAGAAATCAGTTAGAGCAAAAAATTTGTTTAAAATCCCAATTCTTTTGAATTAACTTTTGAAATATGTTTTTACGAAAACATTGAAACCGAATTTAATGTTTATAGCTTGATTTTAATTTTAAATAGACGTAATTGTTCGTCAAATTTAGCTTTTTGTGAGATTGTATTTATATATAAATATATAATAAAGTGAAGGATCATGTGAGGAAAAAAAATTAAGATGAGAAACGTAAAAAAATATCTGAACTCTTGATTATTTTTGATATCATGTCTATCTTTAAATTACGTCTTAAAAAAAAATTAATCCAGTACATTTTAATACATCTTATTAATATTGTTATTGAATTAAAGTTGATTTAAGAATGAAAATCATTTCTTATATTTCTCATTATAATTTTCTTTTTAATAAGAATCTAACCCTATATAATAAATTAAATGGTAGAAAATGAAAAGGTTAGAATTGAGTGTGGATGAACACATGTCCACTATAATTATAATTCAAAATAAAAACAAAAAGGGGAGATGGAGGGACCACAAATAAATGATTCTGTTATTTTAGTTACAACATACAATTATGTCCAAACTAACAACAGCAAATGTAAATCTCAACAAATATTATTTTATATTATTTTTTTAATTTAATTGGAAAAAGCTGTGAATACAAATGGCAAGCAGTGCCAGGAAAGTGTTCATAAGTTGGTAGGTGACTTCTTATCTAGTATTTGTAGTTTAATATAAAAAAATTAATTATTTTTAGTATAAAAAATATGAATTTAATCAGCTGTGTTAATTTCAATCTCATTCATTAAGATGTGTGAATTTTCCAAAATTTTTTAATATAAACACTTTTCAAAAAAATTATTTGATAAAATGAAAAAAAAAACTAAAAGAATTTAATGATGGAGTTATAAGTTTTATTAATATTTAAGTAATTGAATTAATTAACTAAAAGTAGCATCAATTTTGTAATAAAATACTTCCCCAAATGAAAATGAGTATGCACATTTTTTCTTCCAGATAATTATTTACTTGGAAAAGTTAATACCAACTTTATCATTTGTTCATTTGAAATATTTAATGAATAACTAAATATTTTTGTAAATTATGTGTCAACATATGCTTTTTGAAGATTAATAAAAAATACAATATTTCTTTTGTTTTATCTAAGTATAATCATTATAAAGTTTTAATTTATTTTTGTATGACATTTTTAAATATTTAACATAATTATAACAAAAATGGGTATTATAAAGGTCAAAGATTCCAAACATCATTTAACAACATTAAATGACCATAAACAAAATCACACACTGTCTGAAATCTTTTGTGGTTGCAAATGTACCCATTGACACCCTCTTAAATGTTACAAATGTATAGATTCTCTTCTTTATATATAAATATTATATATACTTAAAAACAATTTAGTAATGATATGAACCAATTTCTGACCTGACTTATGTTTGAGAACATAAAGATTCATGTTTATTGATTTTTTTAAAAATAATAATTGAAATTTTTTGTTTAAAAATATTAATATTTAATGTAAATATTGTTTTTGAAACAGGCATTTGAAGGTGCTTGGGCAGCTGCATGTAAAGTGAAAGGATCAAAAATTATTGTGCCATCACCATACAAGTTTCTTGTGGGACCCATTACCTTTTCTGGTCCTTATTGCCAGCAAAACATAATTTTTCAGGTAATCTTGTGATTCAATAATACAAATATACTCTCTACCCCCCCCACAAATTACAAATCCATCAAATTTAGTCCCTAAGGTTTTAAAACTATAAATTATGCCTCATTTTAAGTTGGATTATTATTTTTTGACAGGTTGATGGTACCATAATTGCTCCATCAAACTTCAAATCTTATGGATCAGGGCTGTTTCAATGGATCTTGTTCACAAAACTAGTAGGACTCACCATTCAAGGTGGAGGTACCATCGATGGCAGTGGCTCGATCTGGTGGAAAGATTTTCCAGCCAACGATCCATTTGATGATCAACTAAAACTAATAGCCCCTATCAATGGCACACTTAACCAAACCTCCCATCTTTCGGTAATCAGTTCTTCTGACCACATTCCGTTTCATAATTAGCGAAACTTCCTTTTAACATTTTTGACTCGATAACAGATAAGGGACTCGCTTGGAGGGAAAATGCCGAGTATAAAGCCGACTGTAAGTATTGTTTTATGGACTTATTTACCCGATAATATTTTTAGTTATGGATTTTGAAGATATATGTGTTGAAATAGGCGTTGAGGTTTTATGGGAGCTTTGATGTAACGGTCACCGGCATAACGATTCAAAATAGTCCTCAGTGTCACCTGAAGTTCGATAATTGTGTGGGAGTATCAGTATATAACTTTAGTGTCTCGTCTCCTGCTGATAGCCCGAATACAGATGGGATTCATTTACAAAACTCTAAGGATGTATTGATCCATACCACCGATCTCTCATGTGGTAATTACTTTCCTTTTACCTTTTCTACTATTAGGAGTGTCAGATTAACCTCTGTATACGTTGAAACCTCCATTCAAGAATCTTGATGGGTATATATATATATATACATACGCAATGTGCAGGAGACGATTGTGTTTCTATACAGACCGGGTGTTCAAATATATACATACACAATGTGAATTGTGGACCAGGTCATGGGATCAGTATCGGAGGTTTAGGAAAAGAAAACACGAAAGCTTGTGTCTCTAATGTCACGGTTCGAGATGTTGTAATGCATAACACCATGAATGGTGTCCGAATCAAAACATGGCAGGTAAAGGTCTATCTTTGACAACTATAAATTAACTTATGTTTTAAATTTATTTAGAAAGTCTCCTTTAGTCGGCCATAAGCTAACTTTTCAAAAAAGTACTTCAAATAATACCCCATGTATATTTCCAATTAATATTTGAACATTTTTTTAGGTCATTTTACATTATTATCTAGCTTTCTCAGCTAGTTTTTACCAAACATTACTATTTTACCAACTAACAACTAACTTTTCAGCTAATAGTCAAATTATCAGCTAGTTTGCCAAACTTAGTTATAGTGATCTGTTTATGGTATAGCTTGTTTTAGTTCTTGAAAAAGATAGATACATTTTGACTTTTAAGATTATGATCCGCAGGGTGGATCAGGGTCGGTCCAAGGAATAATGTTCTCAAACATTCAAGTTTCCGAAGTCCAATTACCCATAGTAATCGATCAATTCTACTGCGACAAAACCACCTGTAAAAACCAATCATCTGCAGTCGCTTTATCGGGGATCACCTACGAAAGGATCAAAGGAACCTACACAGTGAAACCGGTGCATTTGGCATGTAGCGACAGCATGCCATGCACCGATGTGAATCTAAACGGTATAAACCTAAAACCGGTTCAAGAACGGTACCATCTTTATGACCCGTTTTGCTGGAAGACGTTCGGAGAGTTGCTATCGCCGGCTGTGCCGCCGGTCGAGTGTCTACAGATCGGGAAGCCATCAAGCAGCCATGTGCAGGCTGATCATGATACATGTTAATGAATTACAGTTGACTTTTAGCAAGTCAACAAAATGCATATTCTTTGTAGTAATTAATTAATAGATTATATATATATATACAGATATGTTAGTAGTGTTGTAAGATGTTGATACCGTGGGCATGGCTGACAGCTAGCCTTTTGGTGTCATATATGAAGATATAAGTGTTTGTTTTTGGTTGTGTGAGATAAATAAATCAGAAATTTCTTCAGAGTTATATAGTTTGGAATGTAAATTTATAATTGTTTATTTAAGGTTTTGGTTTGGAATGGAACGAAAGTTACAGTGAGAAGGGTAAGAAGGGATCTCTACCCTTAGATCAATTATAATTGAAGAGAACCACTATAACACTAATGAGATATGTTGGATCAATTCTCTTCTAAAGCGCAATCGATGGTTGTTTTAGGATTAAAAGTGATCAAAAACCAAATTCTACCTACACTTGTCACTTTAACTCTTATTCCCTCACATGATCCTTCGTCTATTACTTAATTGATACACATTAAAACTAATTTACGATGCAAGTAATAATAACAAATAAAGGGATAAAATTACATTACTGTGATTTAACCTGATTCAAGATTCTTACAATTGGTGCTTTTTAGGAGGATAAAAATCACATGTTCTAAAATCTCAAGTCTGATCCTGGTCCCAACTCCCAACAATAAAACTATTCTTGTCCCATCAAAGGAATGAATATACGTCAAATTTTTAGTTACTCTAAATCAAATAAATTTATATTCACGTTCTCTCTTTGAGGGTCAGGTTCAGAGGAAAACGTAAAAAAAAAAAAAATTGAAAAACACTCTGGGAGCCCTCCATCTGGACGGAATGCACAAATACATACCGGTAATTTGTAACAAGCATTTGTGCACATCACTGCTGCATAGAAAAAAAAACCAGTTTTAATCGCTTATATGCACTTGTTCATATGGAGGGCTCCCAAGGTGTTCTTCAGTTTTCTCTTTTTTTAGCGTTTTTCCCCTGAATCTCCCTCCTCTCTTTGATTATGTGTTTCTCTCTCTGATTATGTCTATATATGTAATTGGTGGACAAAAAGAAATTGTCTTTCAGGAAGCATGACTTTATATCGATATACTCTAGGGATGTAGGATGGACACAGTATTTTGGAGTATTCTACATGATTTTTAATTAGTAGGACTCGTAATATTCGATAATTGCTACAAAAAATATTTTTTTTCTTGGCAAACTATGGCTTTTAATTGTTCACCCTCAAGATCTTGTGGTACATCTTCTATAGTAATGAAATCAAAATAGCTTTCATTTTATAGTAATGTTTTTTGAAACATTTTCCAGAAGGGGAAAGGAGTCATTTACAGTAGGTGTTTTTCGTGTAATAATTACATTTCAAAGCAACACATACATACCTCTAATTCCCTTTCAATCACTTGTTCTCGCTTCTTCTGCTCCTGAACCCGAAACTGAAACAAGATTTTAACCATAAGATTTTTGAAGCTCAAAACACGAGCAAGAGTGAGCTCACTGTTTTCAGATATCTTTAGCAAACACAACTATTTTTTTTAAATCTTAAACCATCGTAATTATTTTTACCTTTCGGGCAGCCTCTGGACAAGATTTTGTCATATGCAGTCTTCAGATATTTTTGAGAAACAAGTGCTTTTTCTAATCATAGGCACTGGGACAGGAGCGGATACGGACTTCTTCAGAAAATCTTATTGATTTCTATTTGTTATTTTCTACCTTTTGGGAGGCTTCAACATACTGTTCTGCAAGTTTCTTAACTTTCTCCCCTTCCTTAATGAGGAAATTGGCGTTGGTATCTTTGGAATGATACTTCATGATTTTATCGGTTGTTTTTCCGACAGCCCATCTGTATTGGTCGACTGTGATCACCCCACTCTTGCATAATGGTCTGATGTGTTCTTTTATGTATGCTTCAACCTGCAATTGGCTTACCATGATCAGCTTAACTAGAATCTGCGACAAATACTCCCTTTTTCCCATGATAAATTAAACTTACCAATTTTTTGGTTGTGATCATTTGCATAGAAGTAATGATATTTGATTCGAATTCAAAACATTTCAATGGTATTTAAGAGAGTGATTAAATTGAATTATCGTGTGCTAGGCTTTCTGTTTCAAACATACGACCGTTCTTATGAAGATACAAAAATACGAATGAGAAAATTTGGACAACAAATGCCAGGTATAATAACCATTCTAAAAGAGAGAACAACTTTTATTTTAGAGATTTAAATATTTCCATCATACTACTTTTTAAATAGTCAAAAATGTAGGTATTGACTTCTTTGTGCACAAATGATACAATTCTTGTGAATGTTTTAGTTAAAAATAACTCATCTGACACTCAAAATGTCAAATGTGGACTTTCTTCGGATGGAGATAGTAAAATAAAGAGACCACCTGCATCTGGGTTGACTATCTCCAACAATGGTTAACCAGAGTTTAGTAAAGAACTCTAAAGATGTATGTTACAGACTCTGTTTAACTCGGCTGAGTAGTTTTAGTTTCTTGTGGACTTAAACCCATAGACTATGGTTAGAACTAATAGTCTAAAATACTATCTCCGCTGAAAGGAGGGTTCATGTTTGTCAAATGGTTAACTTTTTAATTTAGAAAATTAACAAGAATTGTGTTGGTTGTAGATCAAAAAATGATTACATTAAACTATTATAGTGTATTAAATTTAATACTCCCTCCTCACCAAAAAAGAGTCTGCTTTAAAATTTAGAAGGAATTCTTTTGGACAATTTCTAACATTATCAAATACAAATCAAGAAAATGACTTTTGGGTGGAATCTACTGGGTCTGCTTGGTTTAGTTTTCAGGTGATATGAATTTAAAATATAAAAAAAACATGGACTTATTACACAACAGAGGGAGTATGTTGGGGTTCAATTTTCACATAAAGGAAAAGGAAATGCTACCACAATGAACAAAGGCGTTACTAACCTTCTTAAACACAGAGCTGCATTTATCAGACTGCTGCTTCTTGTCGGCATGAGATTTCTTTTCCTTTGTTTGTACTGTTTCTAGAGGCTTGGGGGGCAAATCTGCCCCACCAGATGAGTGGCTGACTACAGCTGGGGATGCTGAATTATCTGGACCATTCCCATTAGATAGTTCAGATGCCTTGGCTGCTGCGTTTGATCCTAAGTCGTCTTTCACTTCTAGAACATTCTTTTCAGTTACCAAATCAAGCGACTTTATTTCTGGGAACTCGTTAATAAGAGGTTCTTTATCAGGTCCATATAGCTCTTCACATTCATCAAGAATTTCCTCTTCACCTCCAGGTAGGGAGCTTTTTTCTTTCGTGTTATCTTCATTCGCGTTTTCCACCGCTATTGGTGCTTCAAGATCCTCAAAACACCAAGCATTATCTGACCTATCAGAGTCGAGCGTGGAGAAAACCATTTTTATTTTTGAATCAGATTCTTGAATCTTAGAGGTTTTAATTACACCAGCACCAATAAACTCATCGTCCTCCAGATCATACTCAAAATCACCATATATATCAAGTTCTGGTTGAGGGTCTATTTCGAAGACATTATCAGGACCATCTTCTTCCTTTGTATCCCCTGTTAAATGATAAGGACTATCTGGAGGAGAATCAGACAAGAGACCAGCATTTCTAAGTGCTTCATCAACATCACCATTGGTGGGAAGATCATCGGTAGCTGTTTTTTCTGAGTTGTCATCAAGGACATCTGTAGCTTTTGAGTCTGGGTGGTCTGTAGTAGAATCTGTATTATCTGATCGGTGTAGTAACTCCTGTGAACACAAATTGACATATACTAGCTTGCTATTTGATCTATCAGCAACTGACTTTTCAACATTAATGGCATCTGCAACAGCCAACTCTATTTCTGCAGTAGGACGACTGACTGGCAAGTTTGTTTTTTTCAAAAAATGCTCAGTAAGGCGGTAAAGTTGAGCCTATAGAATCAACATATAGAAACAAACCATAAAGTTATTTGCAGTATTCTATAGAAGCACCAGTATATGTAAATCAAGAACATACCATACCATACCTGCCTAATTGAAATTGGGATTTTGTTATGCCGACTAGATGCCAAAACTGGACGCATATCTACAGGCAGTTTAGCCTACAGAAAAAGAAAATAAGAAAATTGACCACATGAAGAAGAAGAAAATAACAAAATCTTGGCATACCAGTAGAGGATAATTTCCTTTAAGCACCGCATTGTCTTGTCCCTGTGAGGAATTATTGCCTGTGACAGCAGTCTTCCGTGCAAGAACTTCCAGAGCCCATTTCTTTTTGTCGACTTTAATGTTATTTGATCCACTACTTGATTCCTTTTGGGTATTCTTAGAGGACCCACCTGCAGATTTGGATGATCGATCTGAGCTCTTATTTGGATTTACTTTTCTGGTAGCTGGTTCATCCTTTTTGCCAGAAATAACAACCAAAGAATCAGTTGGTTGCACAGAAGACTTAATTATTTCTGGAGGTTTATTGCAAGGATCACCAGCAGAGGGTATCGGAGATTTCAGGGCCGAAAGAGGTTTGATATCATTCTTCCTTGGAAAAACAGATGCATCTGCGACATACAATCTTGAAAGAATGGAAGTAGGGGCATCTATGGTATTTTCTTTTTTAATCTCCATGACCTCAGGGCCCTTTCTTAAGAGATCAAGAACAGATTTCAAAGTTTCGATTTTTTCAGGCTTTGATACTTTTGAGCATCGATGCTTCCAAAATTCAATCTCGCAATCACGGGTCCATGCTCGTTTTCGCTTTCCACCAACTCCATAGATTTTTTTGGTTAAATTCTCACGTACAGTTCCCTTCTGCAATAAAGCCTTCTTAGCTTTCACATCCAAAGGTGGTGGTCTATTTGTTTCAGTTGTTTGCCCTGCCAAAGCAGTTCTGAATGCAGATAAAAGCTTCGGATCAAAAAGATTTTCTCCGAGCTCTTTAGATGATCTGTTACGTATAGCATCTCTAATTTCTTTCCTTAAACTCTGAACTACCACTGATGACTCTTTATCATCGGTTGCTCTTCTCACTATCTTTTTTATCCTCAACCCAGATGAGGTTTCTTTATCTTTAGAAGACTTAGCAGATCTGTGGTATGTCCCCTGAACTATATCTCTTATATCAGTATCAATTTTTCGCTTCTTTGCAACACCACCTCCACGACTAGCAACTTCAGTATTCAAATTTTTGGAGCCATCTGGAACAGATTCATTGGCTTCATGGATAAATTGAGAAACTCGACTTCTTTCTGTTTTAACAATCTTTGCAGACATGCCGTTCTGCATCTTCGCTTTGGTTTCCCTTTCCTTGGCACTTCAATAAGTATAAAATTATATATCAGATATAAGAGAAAGATGCACAAACTGAAAAGCTCCGGTAGATTGCACAACCATCAATATTTGATAATTGAAATCTAAATGAATAAGCAATGCTAAATCAGGAGGATACTCGGATAGTAAAAGAACCTGTAATCTCTTTGCTTTCTCTTTGCACCTGTAATTCCACCAGCTTTTTCCTTCTTCTCAGGGGTTTTGTCAGCTGAAAGAAATTAAGAGGTGGAAGTAAGCAACAGTTTAGTGAGGATAACTTTTTTTTTGTAATACCAAAAGAACCATTTAAGGACATAAGGGTTTCTGATACTGCACTTTCAGGAAAACGGTTTAGGAGTTCTTACCTGGTAGCCTACGTTCTTTAGAAACATTCTGCTCTTCCACTTCTCCAGTTGTTTTGTATTTATCTAGGTAATCATAAATATTGAAGCTAAAGTTTAGGAAAAGCAAAGAAGGTATGATGTTTGAAGATATTTATTTTCATTTATCAAATGTTAACTAACATCAAGTAGGACACTGGACACAAAAAACATAACATGGACAAAGAAGCACGTAAGCATAAATACCAGACAGAGGGTCCACAGATGAAACAATATGGGAACCAGATTCAAGAGATTTGTTATTGCGGTATTCATCATTTAATCCTGGAGTTCTGAATCCATCAGTGACACTTGGTTCAGTCGTTTCTTCTTTGAAGTTTCGGCTTAACCCAGAAAGCTGTGAGGATTCTGGAACCAATCTAGAGGTTGTCACCTGCGATAAAGGAAGATCTAGTTCCACTGCCTCTATCTTTGGTTTCTTGATAATTTTCTCAGCCAACTGTTTTTCCAATTTACAATTATCATTACTGGAAGTTTTGTCAATCCCCATGTCTTCACAAACATCTGAACCTGGCAAAACTATCTGATTCGTTTCTTCTTTCTCTTGATTCCCTTCAGACAATAAGAGCAGCAGAATCTTTAGCGATGACAATAAATATAGAAACATGGACACCTAAATAATATTTAATCATACCGATAATCAAGTCTTTGCTCATAGTTACACTTGATAGCATGTTTTCACTGGGTACTTTGGTCTGTTGATTTCCATCAATGATTGAGACAACAACAGCTGTCTCTCCTGCATCAGCCACAGATACAGACACGTTCATGGGGAAAGTAACATTTGCTGAACGCTCATGGCTGGAACTTTCTCGACCATAATTGTTGCTTGGTCCCACTTCCGATTTTTGTAATGTTTCATCGGCTAAACACCTGTATATACAAATAAAATATATTATCTGATAGTTTGGAAAGAATAACAGACACAATCTAAACTATAGGTGCATAACACCAATATTCTAAACTATAGTTTTGCTAAATGCTCTGTTTTCTGGTCAATTTTTTTGTGCAGATTAAAACTTGTCTAGTACAAAATTTATAAATAGTACCTTGGGCACAGCCATGAACTCTCGGAACTCCCTTCAGGGTCAAATCCAACACATATAGCATGATACCTATTTCCATGAAGTAAAAAACCAATTATCAACCTTAGGAATTATTAGGATATGTGGAACCCCTAGATGAATCTCCAAAAGAGCCCTTGAGGAGAAAGGGGAGGTTCCAACATAATATAGAGGAGAAATGGTCCAAGTCTAGCCGATGTGGGACTCTAACAGGAATAAACTTTTAAACAGTTGGCTGAAAGGATATAGTGAAGTAGAAGTCCATATTTCTTATGTACAAAGATTATCAATTCAACAACAAACAGCATACCACAGATCACATGAATCACAAGCGATTGATGTATCAAGATTTGGATCTTCTTCAACATTTGCTGATTGGCCTCGAATTTTGCAGCTGTCTCCTTCCAAACAGCTGACTGCCTACATGATGACAGCAGCGTAAAGAAACAGCCAAAAGACCATGAGGATGTAGATATATTATAGACAGTATTAACGCCAATAAAAGGGAAGCTTCGATAAAAATTTCTAAAATCACATTGATCTTATTCAGAGTCGAATCTTTATCCTTGGGGATCAGATAGCAATAAAAGTTCTAAGTTCTCTAAACATCAATACGAGAATAGCAAATGCTGAACCTCTCACAATTTCTACTCCATCACAATCATTACTCTCTTTGTATTGTTTTCTCAATATTCAAATAGAGGATTAATCATCTCTCTTTACAGTTGACACACAACATGTGATAGTACAGGAATTTCAATTTCCATAGGCCAGCCAGAATTGGAACAAAAAACAAGTCATGGTGCACTGGTGAGCAGGTAATTCTTTATTTCAGAATAAGTACACTGGTGATACCTCTGGTTATCTAGTTGTACTGCAGCAGGTTTTGTTCTTAATGGACAAGATATGCGGGCATAAGCAAGAAGCCAACGTAAAAGCAACCAGGAAACAAACCAGATCTGTGTACTCATTTGCTCCTGTTTAAGTAGTCCATACTATTTTGTGTCGTAAAGCAAGCAGTTTTCCACCTCAAAGAAAAAAAAGAAAAGAAAAGAAGAAGCAAAGAACAATGAAAAGTAGAAAGAAACGAAACATATTGTTTAAAAAGGCCATCTTCTGTGTTGTATATTGAAAGAATCAAGTTAATCTTTAAGATTTCTGCTCAATATCTTTCAGCCATGTACCCTTCTCACTTGTCAATCAAGAAGATACATACTACAGCAACCCATATCAAATAATACTCCTTTGAGTTCTTAATTAGTCGCAGGCTTCTACCAAGCATCCACAATCTTAACCCCATTCCCTTTTTATCACAAACCCACCTTTGAAATTTCAGTTCTTCCACATTGTTTAAAGCACATTTTCCTAGTGAGGATTTTCTGAATGATGATGCATGGCTGGCCTCACAAGCATCAAATATGAAATTTCAAGAAGCTTGGCTAAGATTTTTGGAGGTTTGCTCATGTTCAACATATATCAAATTATTGTGTAATCAACATCTTCATTCATTTTAGTGATCTATCCGCAGCTCATTTGATTAACAAATATTGCTTCTGGTTCTGGAACTAGGTTCCTTCGAATGGGACTTACATTTTCATCGATATAGTATGATGGAAAAGAAAGAGTGTTACTATTCCCTTCAACACACCAGTCCTCATCTCTGCATTAGAGAGATAAAAGGAAATCACATTAGATGGAAGAATATCAAGATCAAAAACACAATGTTTTGACAGCAGTTCCAAAGAAGCTGGAATCTTGCCAGGAATATAGTGGCCCTCAGCTCATCGAAAAGCATGCGTGATAACTCATTATAACAAAAAGAGCAAAGACACACCAGCCTCACAGACTGACAACAACAAAGTAGATTAAATCTTTGCAGATTCCAGTCAGTCATGTGATCTTGAAGTCCTCTATAATGCCAGACTGCCAGTAAAGAGGCGCAGAGTGTAAGATAACACATGAAAAGGAGTACCTTGAATATGGACCATCATCATCGGTCTGGATGCTTCCAATAGTATCATATACCTTCATAACAATCAAATTCAGGAATAAGCATCAGAAATCTCCATATTTTTCGTTCTTTAAAATTTAATACTGTTTACTGTACTCTCTCATAAAGATAGAGAGAAATAGACCAAGAGGAGGTCACACAAGCTACATGGTGGGCATGTCAACTGGTCCCAACTCCCACCACCCTAGTTTGTTTAACTCTTAATGGCTTCTTTAAGAGTAAGTGAATCGGCTCTTTATGGGAGTAAGAAAGCAGTTAATCGTGCAGTGCAGACGATTATGTTCTTTACTTATTTACAACGCACTCCTATAAGTGTTAGGGTCGCTTCAAGGATCACAAAATCAAGAGATAGAAATTGATTGAGCATCACCAAATGTCAATATACAATGAAGAAGGGTGGAATAACGGAAGAGACATATCAGTCAAAGTAAAGAAGGATTTTAATTAATAATTCGACAATGAAGAAGAAGCCATAGTAGAACAAAATCAGAAAGTTGATAACTCACAGGAACACAAGTGATCAACTGAAATTCATTCTGGCAAAGTGGACAAAGGTTGGTGATACTAGCCCAGTTGTCAATGCATGAAAAACAGAACCTGAATTTGAAGGAATGAAGAATTTAGTCACAGAATATCTCTGAATGAAGTAATATGAACGGCAGTCATGATAAGTAATGATGATACATCAAGTATGCTTACTCCACAACCCAAATCAAAGAAAAATATCGAAGATATAAGATGAGGTATATACCAGTGCTGACAGCAATCTAAAACTCCTCTGTCAACAACAACATCCATGCAAATCCCACATCTCTGACCTTCATCACCATCAAAAACAAGAGGCTCCTGCATTTAAACAAAATTGAGAAGGCACACATCCACAATAGCACCAATACAAAATCTGGCACATCCAAATCTTTATTTCTTCAATAACTGAATGAGTACAACAAATTCCAGGTATAAACTGATATACCATCATGGCATCATGGATTATATTTGTCAGATTCAATCAATATTAGATAACATTGATCTAGCAAAACTAAATATACTCCCACCGCTCCAATGGATATAAATACACTTTCCTATTACTTTCCAAACTCTTGTCATGTATTTTTTGTACAAAATAATATAGACTTGTCAAATTGGAGCAACCATCATATGAACTTAGTCGTAAAATTTTAGTTAAAATTCAAGCAGTCATAAACAATTTTGAAGTCGAAATTAGTCCATTTTAGCTCGAGAGTCCAATTTTTTATCCTTTCCCTGAACGGAATGAGTAAGCTCTAGCACTTCCATAATCAATATTAGAAAGTGCTAAAACAACATCGTCGAGCTAATAACTCTACTTATATACATTCATATAAAAGAAGATAACAGATACTCACATTCTCGATATCTTCAGCTCCAAAAGCATAATCCTCCTCGGCGCAGTCAGTGAACAGTTCAAATTCCATGTTTTGTTCATAAAAACCTCAAAAATACAACAATCTACAGAAAACGATTTCGAATTTCATCATCATGTTCATCAACAATGTTACAAGATTTCAATGTTGATCGACGTACCTAGGGTTGTTGAAATCGGTTTACATGCAAATCAACGGAGTCATTTCTGCTTCCAATTCAACAAGAAGAAGATTCTCCTAAATTTATTGGCGTTTTTGGGGGAATAATCGAAGAAGATGAACGCTACGTACAACAAATTGAAGCAGAGGGAAGAGAGGTGCGTTTGGGTGAGTTTCTGACTAACGTTTGATGACCATATGTTTAGGGATTGTTTGGCAAAAATAAGCTCTGCTCTGACTTACAAGCTCGTTTGGATTCACCTAAACTAGCGCATAAGCTGGCTTATCGATAAGCTACTTATAAGAGGTTTTTTGATATTTTTTTTAATTATACCCCTAAGTAATATTATTTATTTACTTTCAACATGTCCTTTTTAATCATTTTACATGTTCATAACCTAGTTTTTACAAAATATAACTTATTCATCATCTAGCTTATCAGCTACCAGCTACGTTACAAGAGCCTTAATTTACTATGAATCGTGTGAAACTAAAACATTTCATAAATATCAATGGGCTTTTTCAAAATGTAACCCATTTTTTCTTTATGGACGGAAGCCCGTTTTAATATTAGAATTTAGAAAAAAGATGAAATAAGAAATAAAAATTTATTCTAAACTAATAATAAAAATTTAATGTAACTTTTTATGTAAAAAAATCTAAATTTTATATATAAATAGAATTGAAATTACAGCTATCCCTAGTTATATATTATACGAAAAATGGTTTTGATTTAGATTTTTATCACTTATTTAGAAACACATACATCCAAATAAAAAATCTACTGTGTTAAAAATAAATTATAGCCATACATATTAATCACTCAAGCCACTTGTAAATTATGACACTTTCAAATGGATTAATTTATTTTTCTACACTTTATAATAAGGGAACAAAGAAAAGAAATCAAATATTTGAAATACATTTGATTAGAGCTATTAAAATAAACCCTTCAATTTTATTTTTAGGCATGGAACTAAAAGTCATTTTATTGTTTTTTTTTTCTCCACCTATGTGAAGCATGGTTTTATGCCGGACTTATTTTGTTAATGAATTTTGATAAAATTAGAATGAATAATTTATTTAATCGAATTCTAAATCTATGTTTGGTTTACATAATGAAAATGATAGAATTCTCTTGAATTTCATTAAATTCCTTCAATTAAAGATTTTAACATTCTATTGAAGATCCCTAAAGAATTCAATTACATCCGGCCGATCACATGGTCAAATTCCATCAAATTTATTTCCAATTTCTTCAAAGTCAAATTTCTGTGATGAATTTTAATTCTATCAAATTTTATTCTGTGAATCAAACTCTCCATTAGTTGTTGTTTGGTTTGCAAATTTCAAAGGAATTCAATATGCTTGGAATCATCAATTACTTTGACCAAATTCCAATTTATTTGGATCAAATCTAGAAATGGGTGGAATTTTTTGAACTTTCACAAATTGATGAATTCATCATTCCTTGACATAAGTGAAAGAATTGAATTCCATCTCTTTGCATCCAATAAAACCTAACACCACCCACCCCCGCTCCCACCACGACCATGTTACTATTGTCACTGTCACGCCCTCTACCCCCTGCCACCAATGGTCTGTTGTCATTGCAATCACCACCTCCCACCCAAGTCCGACCATCATTACCACCAGGCCACTACTGTCGTGAATAGAGACATTCCCAAATAAAGATGGAAATATCAATTCCTTTGATAGACCAGATTCCAATTCTTACCAAGCAAACGCAGTCAAATTCCAGATAAAAGATAATACATCTTCTATGCCATTTGATAGTGTTGTTTGATGTTATGGTTTCAGATAATACATCTTCTATGCCATTTGATAGTGTTGTATGATGTTATGGTTTCAAGAAGTAAACATCAACATGCTCTAATGGTATGATTTACAAGGCTATGATTTTATAAAATTGGTGTCTCAAATAAACTTATCTTTAAATATCTATTGAGCATCTTATTTTACTTTTAACTCCAATCAAATATTTATTTTGCTAATCACCAAAACACAAAAAACAAGGTTTCAAGAAACCGAACGATTGCCAAATTTGAGTTTTGAGAGCTTTTCGATTTGTATAAATGGTCCATAAACTCAAAACACATATTTATACTCGAGCAAAAGAGCATTATGGTCTAAAAAGAAATCGTCATACAACCATTTGGTAAATCCGATAATCACACCACTAACAGATCTTTTAACGAAAAATCACATTCGAGACCCGAACAAGCAATACACATAAAGACTACAGCTAGTGCGGAAAGCAGACGGTTTACAAAACATGTAACTATTTCAATATGCTATCATATATATACACAAGTCACTAATAAATAAAGCCATATTCCCATTCTCACTTACCACCACCACCACCATCAAAAAAAGAAACAAAATTTATCCTCTTTTAACCCTTGTTCAACTAAATTACAGTGCAACTTTTTACAATTTTACATTACATTTTTACTCGTCTATATCTGCTTCAGCTTCCGCCAAGATTGCATCGTATTCAGATAACAAGAAATCACAAAGCTCCAAAAGCTGGTCAGCAAGGGGAGGAATCCCGGGATTTCTTCCATCGTTATATTTATGAGCATTGAACGTAATTTGCCACATATCATGCCTGAAAGCATCTCGGCTTTTATATTCCAATCTTCTCACTTTTTCCCTCATTGTTGAAAGGTCCATTGGACGGTTTATAATCTTTAGGTAGTCTGGAGCTTCTTTCCTAGTTACCGGTTTCAAGAAAAGAAATGACACCTCATTTGCCTTTAGCGTATCGATGATCTTCTCCAAGATATTTGCCAAACCAACCTGTTGTTAATTAAAAAAAAATGATGCACATATGTCATAATAGATTTACCATCTTTCTACTTCTGGCCATACTAATTCTAAAGGGAAAAGCAATATATCCACAACATTTAAAGGTCGCATATGAACGTTTTTTTTTCACGGAAACAGCTGTTTTACTCTTTGGTCTAAAAGTCAAGTGTGCCTACATCATCAACCCAATCCCTCCCCCCCATCCAAGACCCCACCCTCATGTGGGATATATGGGGATCATCGGTATGGTATGTGTGTGTGTGTATATATATATATATATATATGGAGAGAGAGAGAGGGGGGGGGGAGGTTAAGGGGAAAACCCCAAAAAATGAAAAACCGGGGAACACCCTGGTAACATGTGGACGGTATGCACGTGCATAATAATGAAGTTGTTTCTTGGTTTTATGCATGTTATGCACATATGCACACGTAATTGAAGTTGTTTCTTGGTTTTTATGCATGTTATGCACATATGCACACGTAATTGAAGTTGTTTCTTGGTTTTTATGCATGTATGCATGTTATGCACATATGCATACGTGCATACAAGTAACTGAAGTTGTTTCTTGTTTCTTAGATTCTATGCATGTAAGCATGTTATGCACATATGCACACAGCACACATGCATATAAGTAATTGAAGTTGTTTCTTGGTTTCTTTGCATGTTATACACATGTGCATACCGGACAAGTTGCTTACAAATTACTTGTATGCACATGTGTATACCGGACAAGTTGGTTGCAGATTACTTGTATGCACATGTGCATACCGTACACATGAACTGTTACCAAGGTGTTCCTTAGTTTTTCATCTTTTTACGGTTTTCTCTTGAACCTGGGTTGGTTTCCAGTGAGGATGGACCTACTTTGTAAATTTTGGAAGGTGCTTTTTACTTAACATCAAAACACTTTTCCAGCAAAATTCATTTGGGACAGAAGGACTAACATTTTCAAGCAATAAATTTATATAATCAAAACAAAAAAAAAAGATGTTGAATGAATTACCTCTCCTCCTCTGCGACGTTTTACAGTTGGTGCATACTCAGCACCAAACCTCCCGCCCAATTCTATAACGGGTTTCCTCTTTGCACTCCGCTCTCTTTCAGGGATCCGCCTATCATCTCTTCTCGGCCGAGTATCCTCTAAAAACTCGTTTCTTGCCTCAAAATTTATATTCTTTTTTTTCTTCTTCTTTTCCCTTTGACGCCTTTCTTCTTCTCTTTCTCGTTTTATATCCTCCTCAAACCGCCTAATCTCCGCCTGCTGTTCCAGCTTTCTCGCTTGCTGTTCCTCATACATTAACCTCTCCCTCTCTTCTCTCTGTCTTTCGGCTATTCTCAATGCCTGTTCATCTTCCCAAAACTGATTAATATTATTATCTTTTGCTCTATTATTAGACCGAACCCTTTCTACAAAATGTTCATCATGATGATCTCTATGCTTTTGGAAACCAGATAATTCAGTGATTCTTTTCGTCTTTCTAGGCTCTAATCCCGGGCTTATTTCCTGACTACCCTGATCCAGATCAAAGACTTCCTTTGGTCGTTTAATTACAATCGTTTTTCTAGGCGGATTTCTGCTGCTGCTTTCTACTGGTGGTCGTATAACAAGAGAGGAGGGTTTATGAGATTCAACTTGGATATCATCAGCTTTCGTCTTGTTGGAGAAAATAATTTTATTAACTTTAACTGAAGATTTATTAACAGTTTCGGTATCTGAAGTTACCGGTCTATCGGAGACTTGTGAGGTGCTGGGAGTAGCTTTTTCTTGAATCTTGCTATTAGCGGGCCCACATTTTACTTTTAAAACCTTGGCTTTCAAAGAGCTCTTTTCTTCCTCCGGAGGTGCTTCTACAACTGCAAGTTTTGTCCCACTTTTTTGTATAAGTTTCTTTACGGTATTCTTTGGTGGTTGTGGCTTGGCGACCGGATCCAAACTAATAGCTTTTCCAGACCCCTTTTCAGGATCTTTACTTTCGATTTGAATGCTAGAATTTTCTCTATACTTGGGACAGTGCTTATTAGTCTTCATGTGACCATACTGCAAAAAGAAAGTATTTAAATCATGAAAACAAATATTTGTCAAATTGGTTGGAAGTAGTCAGTTTTTTTTGTTGACTTGGTCAATGACTGAAAACACATTTGTCTTTTTGATGATTGATCCTATACCTGACCACAAGCTCCACATGCGAAACTCTCTCTTGCATTCTTCTTTGTATTTCCGACCTGCGATTTCACCAAAGAATAAATAGGTCGATCATTAAACAAAAGAAACTGACATCTGATCCCTTTTTTGTTCCATCCAATATACAAATGGGAAGAAAAGAAAAGCCTGTTCCGTATTTTTGTAGGAATAGAGAGAATCAAGTAACTAACCTTCATAATATTCATTCCATCATTTAAAATTCTAAGCTTCTTATTCAGTAAACCACCAACTTGTTCAAGATCATCCTTCTTTTTGGGTTTCATCTTTCCAGAAAAGTTCTTTCTGTAAGGAAATAATTCATCCTGCCACCACATTGTTACTTCACTTCAGTATCATGAAAATATTAATGGTACAACTGAAGAACATGGCCCTCTGCATAAATACAAACTTATATATATATATATGTATATGTATAACACGAAAATGAAATACAGATGCGTACATCTTTTAATGACTTAACGGCATTCTCGTTTATCGAAAATGATCCATCAGGTCTGGTGACACCAGACATAGGCTTTGAAGGTGTGTTGCTGGCCTTCAACCTCTCCTTGTTTTTGGAATTGTGATTTAACTGCTGCAAAGCTGTCAATCCTATATCTCCCCCTACTGATTTGACCTTTTTCTTCTTCCTTTCAGCTTCATCATCTGCTGTATGATCTTATGTCAACCATTTAAGCCAATTAAAACAAAACAAATGCTGTTCCAGAGAAGACAAACTTGTTGGATTGGATTTGGAGGGATTTGGAATTGAATTCCATTCCAGTCCTATGTTTGGTTTGAAGGATTTCATGGATTTGAAATCCCACAAATATAGGATTTGAAATCCCATGGGGTTGGTATTTCATGGGATTTCATAGGATTTGTATGGAATAAAGATTCCAAATCCAAATCCAAATCCAGTCCCTCCGATTCCAAATCCTTCCACGAAATCCAAATACCTCAAATCCCCCTGAAGGTTAAACCTAGCATTTTTTAGGTGAGTAATTGATATAACATTTGTCACACATTGCCCACTGATCATCTTATTATTTATAAATCTTGTAAATTATATAATGCCGGTATCAACTTTATCGTGTTGTGAAATATTAAAGATCATATATCATTTTAAAGTTCGATATCACAATACACAAAGTTAACAGGATAGAATTTGTACCATCCATAAGCATTCTGCATAATTCAGCTGCTTCAGCTGCTTCATCTTCATTTTCCACTTCTGCCTGAGCTTGGGAAGGCAACCGTCTCATTTTAAGCCCCTTATCACCCATTAAATTTTCATTATTGGACTCATAATTTCCCTCCTCCCCATCATCACATTCTTCGGCATCCAACAGATTTTCAAGATCCCCTGCAAATGAATCCAGATCACTATTTGCTTCGGTATCACTTTCGTTTTCTTCACCATCAATGGCAGAAAGATTTTGAACTTGTCGGTCCCAAATTTCTTGGCATTTTTCTCTAGTTTGTTGTTGAAGCTGCAAAAACGACATTCTTTGGCCACGTGCATACTTGCTGATGGTTGTTGGATCCACTTTTACTCCTGATGCAGCCTGTTCGCTAGAAAGCTTTCGGATCATTGCAATCCGATGCCATCTTGTAAGTTTCGCAATCTGCTCCTCTGGAACGTTAAACTTAACAAGAACCTGTTTCATAGTATATTGGTTTAGAAAATACCTATGATCTTAACACATTTCACCAACCAATAAGTACAAGGACCGGATGACATCAACAGGTTATATCTTATCAACTAACAAATTATGATATCTGAAATATATATATAAGCTATTAGCGATGGAAATAAATGGCAAACCTCTCGTGCCGCTTCCATGCTTAATCTACGTAGATCAGCATCTGTTCCCGTCACTGTAGAGCCCCCTCGATTAATAGCTACTTTTTTCTTTGCTACAGCATTTGACACTGGTGCCTTTGGAGCGGTGCGAACATAACTAAATCCCAGGCCTCGCCCAGATGGATCACCAACACCAGTAATCTCCAAACGCTCAATATTTCCTCTATCCTGAACAACAATGTATGAAAATAAGCCTTCAACCAAACAGATCAGTAATTTATAATATCCGATGCATAATAAGTGATGTCCGCTATAATTGCTTGAAACATTTCACATATGAACAACCTTGTACCAACTGAATTTTACCTGATTTGTACACGCAACAAAGTTGCTGCTCAAGTTCCAGGGAGTTATTTGCAGTTCTCTTTCAATGTGGGATGCAGCCGCTAAGGCAATTGCTTCATCAGGAAGCTGATTCATTGCAGAGGAGAGACCAGCTGGATGAGTCATGCTGATCCCTAGACGTTTTAGCCTATACATGCCAGCTAGCATGCTTTCAAAGGCACAGACCTAAAGGAAAAAAAGAACATAAAAGCAAGCAGTCAAAGAATATATACACCTATAAACCATATGCAAAAGGGTTCTAATATAATAATTACTCAACAATGAGAAATAATAACTCAGCCAAGTGAAAAAAATTAGCGCAAATAAAAAAAATTACTCCAAGGTGTCACTAAACAACAAAAAGACATACATAGAAAAGTAAAACATACATTTTCTGGTGTAACCATCCTTCTGAGCTCCTCCTCCAATGGAATACGAAAATTTCGCTTCATAACATATGAACCCCTCTGGTGGTTCCATAAACATAAACAGATTAGTGAATGCTAGAAACTATAAACCTTGATTATCCTGCAGGCTCTAATCCAGTTCGTTTGCAAGGATAGCTTATTCAATAAGCTAACTGCAAAACTTATTTGCAACAAATAGAATCAACATTTACCTGAAAATCACAAAACAGCTTTAACCTCTTCCTTAGAGAAACTTCAGCCACATTTGCAAACTGTGCCGATAACTCATTTGCACGGATAGCAGGCACCAATCCACGCTTTTGAAGAGCACGAAACTCACGATACATGAAGACCAGTAATCTATTCATATTATACATCTGAACACCTTTGGATACAGGAGACATTACCTCCATGTGAGGCTCCTACAGATACACAACATTTAGACAAATAGATTCAGCAATATACAGAAAAATAAAGTGTTCAAGAACATAAAAATTAATTTTACACTAGGTCAGGATAGTACAAATAATAAACAGATATAGAAATACAAATGAACTCTTAGTCACAAGTAAACATAACTAAACATATCAATTTAGTAATATTAGAGAAGGAACAGTGATAAATAGACATAGATTTTAAAAGATGAAAAGCTCTTCCATTTTCTCTCCGCACATAGCAAGAACACTTTTCAAGATTGAATGGAAGCACAAAATGATTGAAACATCTTAAGATAAACATCTTCTATTCCAATTATAGTGAAATTAGAGATGCAAATACAGAGGAAGAATTTCAAAACCTGTTGCCCAACAACATAAATCCGGTCAATGCGTCTTAAAGAGAGCTTTCCCTTTGCAGACCGAATTAGTAAATAGTCGGTCGATGAGACTTTATGTGGATATATTGGAGCTCTGTACATATTTGTTTCAAGACATGATTGGATTGAACCAGCCTTTATATCTCCTAAGAATGGGGATTTATCAGCAGGATCAAGTGTGAGGATGTTCCCCAAATTGTTAGGCCCACTACGCAAAAGAGTGCCACCCTGATCACCAGGATTTGATTTTTGGTAATAAGTGCACAACCGAGCCCCCATTCCAGTATTTCCAAGGAGTAAAGGTCTTTCCTCACAATACCTGGAAAAATAAGATAGTAATAAGTATTCAAGTTACTATGAATAATAATGAAAACAATTGAAACATATGAAGCCAAGATAACAAAGTCTATACTAGCAATACCTCTTCAACAACAACAATGATAATATAAAACATAATGTTCTAAAGACCATGAAGGGGGGTAGAAATTGGCCATATAAATAGATGCAAGAATTTGAAAGAGAGTAAGCTAATCAGATGAACATGACAATGCAGGAGTTCAATAAGAAGCGGAATAAGCTTGATCATTACACAATTGAGATGGTATTACACAATGGCAAAATCAAAATCCCAGTCTCAGATGTTTTAACAAACAGAACCAAATTGAAAAACATAAAAAATCTCTTCATCCAATTCTACTAAAAAGAAGAAAATTGTTTGCAAGTGATCAGAGTGACTTGTGAGCTCTGTCACAGAAAAGAACTTCTCACAACCACCTGGGAGGAAACCTGAGTAGATTGAACTTAGTGTATCTGAAAATATCATTCACAACTCATGTTAGGGTCCTCCAGCATGATTAATTGAAATTCTACGGCAATCCAGAATTAAAGGTCCATCCAAACATAGATACTCAAAAAAAAAAATTATCAGTCGTTTTCCAGTACTTCCTGTCCAAATCACATACAAGTTGTATAATGTTTATTAAACTTCTCTTTTAGTTATTCCCTTCCTTCCAAGAAACACTATCCTCTCAAGGCTCAGCATGTTATCTGAAATATTCTTTTAGGTTTGTTTCCGCCCCACCATTTAACATAAATGGGAATTGTATCAATATATATATATAACAGAACGGGCTAAAAACCTAGAGCTGATAGCAACTAGGAACCAGATGAGCAATCATCAATATTTCCAGCCTACCTAGGATCCTTCTAAGTGCAGCTCCCTTTTGGATGTGCAACCATTACTTTACTTGCATGGATTTTTTTCATTGCTTTAGTTCTAATTTCCTACTCTCCTACACATAACAACTTTTTAATATAGAGATATAACAGACATCTGAGTCATTGTGAAACATCAAACATGCGCACCTAGGCCTGAAGCACTAAATACCAAACATATGTCCTACTCCACGATGCACATGATATGGTACTTGACTTGGGTATTGTACACCATGTATTTTGTGGTGCACTGGACACGAAAGTTTCAAAGATATCCAGGCACCATAATCATTTGTAGGCCATGTAAGAAAGTAATCGATATTGATCATCTTCATTTTAATCAATTATGTGTCATTTAAATAGACAATATATATGTCAATGAAAATCGGGAGTCGTCTGTGGTGTTTTCCATAGGCTTCTCACTTGCAAGTTGCAACACTTCTTATCTATTCCAAACTACTATTAAATATGTGAAAACTAAACAACATAAGTTACATAGTTGAAGCGTAAAAGAACATATTTGAAGATCAACCACCCAGTTAAGAAGGTGATGAAGACACTGAAGCACTTACTCCGTTAGAAATACATGGCCATCTCTCGCTGAAAGATCTGATTTCTTTTTAAAAGCCCCAGGAGGACGCAAGGACTTGTTCTCACCAGGAAGCTTTTGGGCCCTCGGTAACAGATGTATTCTCGTACGAACAAGATGCAGCAAAGAATTCGGTCTAACATCTTGTTCAGCAAGAGATTTTTGATCTTCAAGCTCCTTTCCAGAGTATATTATTTTCACAGGCTCGGATGGTTTAAAATCTGCCAAAAGGGGAGGGAAACAGAAGGCTAGCTTAAACTTTTTGAAATTGTCCAGAAACCAAGATAAACAAATTTATAAAAGTACAAGAGGAAAAACAAGCAGAAAAGAAAAAAAAAGACGAACCAAGCTTCTTAGTAGCTTTTCCTTTGACAGATAAAATGGTCTCCTCAGCATCTACATGAAGTTTGCTTCCTTTCCCTCCCAAGCTTTTCAATACGATTTTCATTGATCCTTTTGTAAGAAGCTTTCCTTGTTCCTTAAGTGCCACTACATTATCATGGGGATACCATAAAGCTTTTGGCCGATGAAAATACGCAATATCTTTACTGCAAATATAGTAAAAAAAATAATTAGTTTTTCACATCTCCAGTCCAACAGCTGCAATAAATAAAAATAAACTAACAATATGCATGGGATATGCATTTTGCCATTTCACATATTACAAGACATAATCATCTCTTACTACTCAATATAGTAGAAAATGGTCATTTTTATACTAGAACTCGGTTTCTTCAAAGGATGGTAATACAGAAGAATAGGAGTATTAGCAACAGAAATAGGATATGAACGCCAATGACTACATAAAACATGGGATGCAAATAGGTAAAAGCTACACCAATTTGACAACATGCTTGCCGACTTTCACATGAAAGAGTGCTACTATACTTTTAACATGCTGCATTTAATAAGAACCAACTCATATGACTCGAGAACACAAACTGATACAAACCATTTCAAAACTAAAGATTTTATTCTTACTTGCTAAGCTTGGCTTTCATTGTCTGTAGCTTAAGTGCGGGTATTGAATGCAAGACTTTAGCACCATGTGCTGCACGTTTCTTAGAATGTGATTTCAGCTGCTGGGAGGATTTCCTGTTTGAATAGAATTTGTCGTTAGCAATATTAAATCTCCCTCCAGATTGACCTCCATAACCATGTAGCTCCAATGAATCACCACCAGCAGACTCAGCAGAGCGAGTTGTGATCATGGCTCCAGCATGAAGCTGAAGATGCTCGCCATCCTTGTTATCTAAAATTTCAAAAAGCATCTGTTCATCTTGAAGATCAAGAAGTAATTTCGGCTTTGAAACGGATTGATGTGGTTCCCAAACTACTCTTTCCATCCAAGACCCATTTAGCACATCTTTATTACGTAAAGCAAGCTTGTTAAAGCGCCTAATGGTATCACTTTCAACCGTACCATCTTTTTTACCATCTAAACGGTCTGTGTCATCTGCTTCCAACCGAGACTCTAACCTCAAAAGTTGAGGATGATAAACAGCTTCTTCAGAGGAGCTGTATGATTTTGGAGATTTTCTTGACCCAAATGGTTCTAGAGAAATAGGACGGCTACGACAAAAATGACCATTATCTTCCTCATCAGCTCTCAAATCAAGCTGTGTCTTGGACTTCAATGGTCCATTCAATAAGTCAGACTCCTTAGTTTCTACACCTTCAGACTCGGGTCCAGAGATCTCACAACTTCCACCAGAAGTTTCACTTACAGCTGGAGAATTATCAAAGATAATTCTATTTTCCCAGTCTTGCTGATCAAGAGGGAAATAATCTTCACCGAAATCTGATTGTGTGTTTCCATTCAGCGGCATAACATCATGAAAATAGCCTTTCCTCTGATCGTCAACTTCTGGAGCCATTGTTTCATCTGAATCAGCAGTCCCGGATTTTGGAAGCTCTTGTTTATCCTCCTGTAATGTCGATAAATCATCTTGAAATACATGTGCCCGTCTCATATAAGGAAAACCTTCTAAAGATCCCTTCAGAAATGCCTCTTCATCCTCCTCCACAATATCAGATACATCCATGGCCTTATATTTTTCTGCAATATATATATACATATAATATATATGCAATGTTATAACAGAGCACCAGGTTATATCATACAACTAAGCTATTCGACTGAGAATACCATACACAAACAGAAATATGATCAATCAAAAAATCTCATTTGTTGCCAGTGAGCAGATAGATGGAAAAAGTAAGCTGGGTCGTTTGTGTTCTGTGTACATATATTTAACAATGGTGATCAAGTAACTTCTTTAAATTCTTAAAATAACGAAATCAATACCTTTTGAAACAGAAAACCACTGTTCTCTCTTTACAGCTTTCTTTAAAGGCTCATGGATAGCAAAAATTTCTGAAAATCGCAAGATCACATTCCCATCTTCTACACATAGAACAGGCAGCGGTGTTGAACTTTTAGCTTCAAATGGCTCTTCTAAGATGATGGTGTCATCCTGTAAACAAAAGATGAATGAATTCCATCAGATTATAAAACACAAAACATATGCCATACAAGCATTCAAGAATAAAAGAAAAAGAAGAATGCAACAAGATCAAAACTAGAATCCAAGACATGTGGTGAGGGAAGCAATCTTGTATTCTCGTTATGAACACACACACAAACACACATATATAATGTATATATGTACATAGAGGAAAGTTCAAATGCGAACTCAAATTTGGTTGTGAACGTGAGGACAAATGAGAGTGCGACACATGTTTGAATGTAGATTATTCAGTCTGAATATTACATGTGTCGCGCTCTCATTTGTCCTCACGTTCACAACCAAATTTGAGTTCTCATTTGAACCCGCCCCTATGTATATAGAAGATAGAAGATATATCTTCAAAATAACGAACAATAAGCTCAGACAAAGTGCATAAACAAGGGAAACAGAGCTTGGGAAAAGAAAAAGACCAACCAATGTCCAGAGTAAAAATACATATTCTTATATAACAAAATACACATACAAATAATAGATGTATTAACCTTCTGAAGTTCCACAACATCTGGATCTGAGTTTTCTATTTCAAGTGCACCACTACCATCCTCGGGAGAGTATTTCCCTTGAGAAACCACTGCCAGGTTGTTATCGACCTCACCTAACAGCAAGGAATCAATAAGTTACACCAAGAACAAAAAGGGGAAAGGTTAAGATTTCAGTTGTTAAATCACGTGTATCCGAAATCCAAGAAATGGTAAAGATAACTAGACAACAGCAAAACACATAACGCCTTTACAAGATGCAATATAGATATGCACTATACACGTGATATACTGATAAATCTTTATTGGCCGTCTGTCAAATGATTTTCAAATCTATTTTCCCTATAAACATAAATAGTGGAAAGAATTAGTCTGTCATGTATTCTAAGTTTCTAACCCAATTGTTCTTATGCCTACTTTGAGCATTGTGTTGAGAAACACTTCAGACAATTATTCCATCTAAACAGGAAAATCATTTGGAGAACAAACAAAATTTACCATAAAATAACAATAGCTTATTGTTCACAAGATTCAAAAGATGCCCACATATATTCTTCCAGATTGTAGGCACAAGGCCATGAAACTAACACCTGAAGATTTTGGGTTAAAGAATACAAAATATGTATGCACGCTGTTAATGCAGTGATCACAATGATAAAAGAAAAAAAAAAGCCAGATCAAGTGGCTGCCAAGAACTCCCTCCTTCATGTCAAATGGACATGGCATTCAGGGCTTTATGAAACAGTAATGGAAAGATGAATTGGCCTGTCCACTGCCCAAAATTGGATATAACCCTAACACAATTTGTAGGCAGGTTCAAACCTCCAAGTGAACAAAACAATCGTCTTCAATTCATTAGATGGATTTGCACAATGTTAGAACTGACCTCCCTTAACCCAAACTTGATACACTTGGTTTTTCTACATATCAGCATTGGAACTGACCTCTCTTAAGCCAATTTTTTATACATGGGAAGGTCCTATGTATAGAAATATCCTAGTTTTTCTACATATCAGCCTTCTAACTCTCTAATCCTGCTCCCTACAAAACTCAGTCAGACAAGCTTATACAATAAATAAACGGTACTAGATTAATACATTTACAAAAGTTTTCTTCTTATCCTTCTGTGATGATTCTCTTCTTTCCAATTTATTGAAACAAAATAAAAACACAAACTGATCCAACTATTGTGTCCAGTAACCAAAACTATGGAAGAAACAATATGATATAAATTGATGATCTTTTTGGAGGAATGTGCCATGACGAAAAGTTGAAAAGCTGTTTTTAATGGCCCTTCATAATTCTTAAGCCCATAATCGTGAATTTAAACAACAGTAACTTCACGCATGTGACTGTTTGGTCATGAATCTAACTGCAATTACATAGGATACAATCTAATGTGTGTGTGTGTGCGTGTTAGGGGTGGATTAAGAACCATAATCGAGGAATCCAGAACAAAAGTACAAAGAAGTTGACAAACCGTTCTTTATGGCCCTTGAAATTTATATTCATGAACTCAAGAGTTCTTGATTTAAGAAACTATAATTTCATGTAAATGTTTAAAATACCTACCCGATCCTAGATCATATTTTAACTAGATAAATCATATGAATCATCTCCATAAGCACATGACAAACAAAATGGAACATCACCATAACTATAATTTCAAGTGACATCAACTGAATAACTCCAATCACCTTGTTGATTATAACTATCAAATCCTGCTAAAAGATTGTCAAACTGAAACTAGATAGATAAATATGGAACACGTCCACAGGTACACGATAGATAGAAGTAAACTTAATGAATGATAGTACTTAAATCATATAGACCTAAAGCAAATCAGCTTCCAAAGGCAAAGCATCAAGGCAAGAAGTAACTCAATCGAGAATTCAAACCAAAAGGTAACACAATTTACTCATCATATCTACACAAGCTTCTGTAGATTTGATGACACTTGAATATTAATGAAGCTGATCGCAAAAAAGATAAGAGACAATTCTGCATATCCTTAAACCTGATAAAGAAGTGCTTTGAACTTCGTCATTATTATCCACCCGGTCAAGTTCTTTCTGTAATTCTTCCTCTTCATCATCATCATAATTGTCATCATCGTACAAAGAAGATGAGGCAACTGGTGGTACTGTTGTAGAAACAAAATCAGATTTCGGTAATAGATAGTCCTCCTCGGTGAAGGCTTGGACTTCTGGTCCCTCATATTGTTCATCAATATCTTCATAATCAACTGCATCTTCAGCTTTCAGGTCGTAATCTGATTGGAGGTAGCACAAGAGGTAGGATTAGCGAGTCACCAGCTAACAAATCACATAATAACCAAAAATTATATAAGTCCAAAGTCATAGATTTAATAAACATGTAAAGTCGATCTCCAAAGCAATAGAAGTTGACAAAAGAAAGTCTACTCACACGCCAATTCGCCTACAGCAACAAATGAAATATCCAAACTAGATGGGGTACTATAACTGGAACAAATCATAAATTCAGAAAGACGATAAAATGATAGAGGCTCAGAAACATGAATTAGCGTCCTTCCCTGCTCTCAGGTCAAGTCCTTGAATGTATTACGCTCCTGCAAGTGTATCTTAAGTCTTAACTACCTCCCTCGTAGTTAATCCTGATCTTCTCCACTCTACTAGTGCCCCTCTCCCATACAAGTTTAACCTTTTAATGGTGCAGCCAACACCATTAAAACTTATCGAGTGATGTTGCGTGTGTTTCTTCAATCCAAGATACTCCGTATCCTCAATCTAGCCATCCTCGCCTGTCCATACATCGACTTCAATATTCCCTTTGCTAAATGGAGCATAAGGTTTACAACCCAAGAGCAACCAGGAGGTATATATGTTTGCCGATAGCAAAACATGCTATATGTTTTGCAATGCAATGCTTAAATATTAAATACTCAAATTGTTATCTTGCTATCTCTAAGTTTAATTGATTAACCAACCATAACCGTGGGCTCCTAATCAGGGATGTGACTCTTGGTTAAACAATTGAGAACTAATATCTGGTTGACCATATTTCTCCCTAGTGCCTTACACAAAGCTATAGTAAAATATAGTTTATTGATGGATACCCATTTGTGACAGAAGATCTAGATTTTCACTCTTCAATAGTATAGAACAATGCTTAAGTTATTACTACTATTTATGCTATAACCTTTGTTGCAAAGATGTCACATGAAGGGTCTCATGCAAGAGCTTAAGGCTCTAGAGATCAGACCTCTCATGAAGTACTATAATTTTAGGAACTTCTGCTTTGTAGAAGTATAATGAAACAAAGTCCAACAGCAGCCGTATACTCATACACTTACAGCCAGAGAACTGGCCTAGGGAAACAGGTCCTTGTTTAAAAGAACATCTAAGGAGAACAAAATCTTAAAGATGAAAAACAATGACACAAAATAAAAAATGGGCAACTGCATGAGAGAGTTCTAGAGCCTACGCGTCACCTTGTTCAGTGGCATCGACAGATCTTTGTGATGTTCTTACTGACAACTGAATGTTGACAAAAAAAGAACAAAGAGTTAAAGAAGAAGATATCAAAAATAGCTAAGGGTGCGTTTGGTTGCGGAATACTTTTTTCATTTTCCTTGAAAACGTTTTCAAAAAATGGAGTTGAGTTTTCATTCTCAATTTTCTATGAAAATTTTAGAAAACGCGTTTGGTTGAAATGATGGAGTTTTCGTTTTTCATTTTTAGAAAATTAGAAAACGCGTTTGGTTGTGCATTTTATATCACTTCATTTTCCTTATTTTTCAAATTAGAGAGAGAGAGAGTGTGTGTGTGTGTGGGGGGGGGGGGGGGGGGGGGGGTGGGAGGGTGTGTGTGTTTGTGTGTGTGTGCATGTGTGCGAAAATGTGTGCGTGTGTGTGTGTGTGAAAGTTTTTAGAAAATAAAAAATTGGAAAACTATTAAAAGTAGTTTTCTAAATTCCATATAATTTTAGAAAATGAAATTTTTTGTCATCTTGGAATTTTTTTGAAAACTAAACGAACTAAACGGGTTCTCTAAATTTTCATTTTCGTTGGAAATTTTTCCTAGAAAACTGGAAAATATTCCACAACTAAACGCACCCTAAACTTCTTATTACACTTTCCTGTGCAAAAACAAAATTCATGGAAACTTGTAAATAACTATAGTAATAAATGAGCTCAGGCTGAAGCAAGTTGATGGTAGTTCTGTACATCGATATCGGTTAATGATGAACCAAGCTTGTCGACTAGTGCAGCAAGATGCTCCTTTGCATCCTGAGAAATAAAACTATGGTTTTAGTATCCCTGGTTGATCTTTGTAATAATTAACCAATGCAGTCGATTACAGAAAATAGTGACATCGCATAGAGACCTGTAAAAAGTTAAGACCAAGCTATGGTGAAATACTAGAAAAAGTAAGGTTACAAGAAGTTTAACCTGAATAAGCATTGACAAAAAGAATAACATGAATGTCCAATAGGGTCATAAAATATAACATTGTGTAGATCATAAGTTCTAGCTGGTAATCAAGACTATAACCTAAATGCACTTCCATGTGATTCAAACAAAATATGCTGAGCAGGCAAACAAGTATAACAAAGATAGCCAATTATGATCACTGAACCACATCTTATTTGTAGGCTCACATTTAAATTAAATAGAGCCATTACATACAACTAAACTGAACCGAGATAAAACATGTCAACAAATTTCTCCCCTATCTCTTACATAACCCACCAACAACCCCAGCTCTCGCACCCAAAAAAACCTTTAAAAGTTAGAACATTCCATAATTGCAAGAAAAAGAAAAATAGTAACAAAGGACAAGCTGGTATATTACTATATTAGTAGACAGATTATGCTCTGAGATGTGAACTAAAATCTTCACCACATCCAAATTATCTTTCATTACTAAGCCAGGGATCCCAGAGTTTTTTGCAAAGTTCATGTATCTCCTTAGTAATATCTTGATATAATCAACTGAAATAAGTGCAGATTTTCAGGCTGGATGTTCTAGCTTCTCAAGTAAATTATTTTTTGTTATTAGGATATGCTTCCCCTGTAATAGGTTGTGGATGTCGATAATGAGGATTGAGGAGAGAAAAACAAGACCAAATGTGCTGCATGCTGGTCTATCTTGACAGATGATCTTGATACTCTCTTATTTGAATATAACACATGTCATCTTAATTCTATCAGCCACTTTCATCTCACTTTACTTCCTTTATTATCCTCTGTTTTTTGGAAGAGCATGATGAAGAAGAATATATCTATCAAGCAGGCAAAAACCTTATTGACCTAGTGCCAAACTATGTCTCCAAGAAACAAGTGAAGAATCACTCAAATATAATGAAGGGAACTTCTATACAAAAATACATGATGCGGACCCAAGCCTTTGCCTTTCGAACCAAAGAAAAAAAGGAAATTATAGTAATATGATGAAAGGTCAAGGTAAATATATGTGAATGCCAAAAATTTCCAGAAGAACAATCCAATCAGCAGTAACATTGGCAGTGTTAATCCTCTAATGTAACAAGTAACAACAAGAAGCAGTTCTCACCAGAAGATAACAGATTTGCTATGAAATTTGAAAAAAAGATACCTAAAATGTCGAGTCAATGTTGAATTTAACATAAAAGCTTTAAAAAGGGTATTGTTGGGACCTTCTTCCAGGAAAAAAATATTGGTTGCAGAAGTCTAACCATGCATGCATCTCCATGATGAAATTTTGAGTTTGTAGTTCTATCTTTCTATAGTTTATACGTATTTTGATTCTGAATTTGAATATGACAAATGCCAGTGGTAATTTCTGATTTCAAATTGGTGTTGTCACTACTATAGGAACCCCACTACTATAAATAAATATATCAAGAACAAAGAAGTTACTGACAAACTTTACTCATGTGTTTAACACTCCTCAATTTTCAGGTTGAAAGGTATATATACAGACGAATTTGAAGAGTTCAATACATCATCATCGAAGAAGTATATAAATATATATAAGGATATAAACAAATATTAAGAAAGAATAGATACCTCGTCAAGGTAATCAATATCAAGATCACCAGACCCGTCAATATTTCCAAACATGAATTCTAAAAGACGATTGCCATCACGAGCCTCTTCATATTCATCATCATCATCTGCCAGTTAAAATTTTAGAATCCTAGCTAGCATATGAATATTATATACAAGGCACGTCATATACAATGAATTCCTACAAAGCAGTACTTGATACATACATCTTTTAACATATGCACATAATTTAATAAGGGGACAAGGACAAACGGTAAAACAAAACACAAGCATCCATAATGCATGGGCAAGTACTCCAACACAAACAGCCAAGGAAAATTCAGAAGTTTCCTATCCACTACAAAATTATTGAACCCAACAGTGATCAAAGAATTGATACCCCGTGGCACTATCTTTTGCAACTATGACATGGCCCCAAATGAAAAAGATGAGAGACCTCCTCAAACATACATAATACATAGACGTGAAAAACTACATTACTACTTCTCATTTGTATTGATTACATTTAGTTTTGCAACAATAATAATGCTAAGATTGCTTCCTATTTAGCACTTATTAATGTGTTTTGCCAATGAACAACATGGGATGACTCATCTAATTTTAGCACAAGCTACTTTTATCACCTCGGATAGACAAATTCATATGTCGAGGTTCTAATAAATGTTCTACATGGTAGAGTAGCTTATCTTATCCAAAAGTAGAACTTCATCCAAACCATATCACAACCATCCCTAATAAAACAAGCATAATCTTCCCTCTAGACTGATTCAAGGATAATTAACTATGATGCTAGCTTCCCAAATTTTGCCATTGATCATATAAATATATCATCCATTTGTGTTCTTTCATCAACAAATAAGCATCCTCTATACAGTCCGTGTGAGAGGAGATAGAAATTCCAAACCAGTGTATATAAAGTAGTGATCAAAACCATAAAGTACACATTAATTATCTAAAAAATCTTTAGATTGTAATAATACTGTGAAAATATGCGGAACCCCCAAGTTTACTCTCCGAAAGAGCCGTTTAAGAAGGACAGGGAGGTTCCAACATATATACAGGAGAAATGATCCAAGTCTAGCCGATGTGGGACTCCAACACGCGCCTCCAACAGAGGCTAGATGGGACACAGATTGTCCCAGAGTGTCGATAAGGGCCTAGCCAGAGTGTCGGTTCCCTAGAGTGGCAGACCTTGGCTCTAATACCACGTGAAAATATGTGGAACCCCCAAGTTTACTCTCCAAAGAACCCTTTTGAGGAAGGGGAGGTTCCAACATATATACGGGAGAAATGGTCCAAGTCTAGCCGATGTAGGGCTCCAACAAATATTATTGCTCTTACTGCACTAGTCGAGATAGGCTAACAATTAAACTCATCCAAAGTTGATAAACAGGTAAAACAATCAAGGCTTTGAAAACCTACATATGAAAGTATCAAATATATGAAATCCCATACTTATGACTGTCTCTTTTCATGTCTATTTTATATTGTCATGTGTTGCAATATGGCTCGCAAGAGTCGCAACCCTTGGTTGTAACTAAAAATTGCAAGTCATGCACATCCTATAATCTATTTTTCAAAAATCTTACACATATTTCAAAAAAAACCTTACATATGATCACACATGTTCGTTCCAATGATTTTTTAATATATTTTCCCTAGCGATTGAAGCTGAAGAACCAAGTGTCAATATTAAATACCTTCATCACGGTCATCAGTGGCCCTACCATCTTCAGATGTATTACCAGTATTAGAATCCATTATCGATGACGAAATCTGCAAAATGAGAAACGTGTATTCAAGAGCCAACGCCAATAACAAATATACAAAAAAGTTCATGCCTCGGAAGATAAGGCAGAAAATTAAGGGAAATTTTTAAATTGAACCTGTTACTCTATTCACGAACTACAGAGTAGTATAACAAAAAATGCCACCAAATATATCAATAAGCTATAACCCATTTTGATTAATTAGAATGTAAAAAAAGAGAAGAGAATATCCTCAAAATCTCAGTAAAGAAAACCATAGGTAAACATTTAGTAACCGAACCACATTATCTATTAGCCAAAGCCATGAGGGGATGATTCGTCCACCCTAATTGGTATCTATTAGCCAAAGCCAATCATTACTGAAACAATTCATTGACATGAATTTACTTGAAGCAACCAAATTCAAGAAAACTCAAAAGTACTACCAGTTGAGCAAGTTAACTTTCATCTTTCTATGTTTTCCTACAAATTTGTAAAAAGTATCTTCAGGTCTTTAACATGATAGTTTTGGTGTTAGATTTGCTGAGTTGTAAACCGAAAAAAAAAATTATACACCAAATTCCTGTTGGACAAATACCTGAACTCAAAGATCAATGTAGCTGATTTTTTTTATGAATGGACGGAGTGGCAACTAGAATTAACTACATCAAGAATCTTTCCCCTCTTTATATCAATTTCAAATTATGAACCCTAAAGTTGGGTTAAACTATCCCCTGAGGTCGAAGACAACAATTGGAAATCAAAATCATGTCAAAACATGATCGACTTGAAATAACATACTGAGCCATATATAAACTGAATTTAAACTCAGTTGGATGAAACATACCTTAAATTCTTGCTTGAATATCAAGACCCAAACCCTAAATCGACTCACTCTTCATCTCTTTGAACAATAATGGCTATTATTCAAGTTTATGGTTGATTTCTACTCCAAATCCAACTTGAATCCTTCAATCTCTCTTATATTGTTGCTTGGTCGTGTTCTTCCAACTCTCTTCCTCTCGTTCGGTTCGACTTTGCAATCTTAAGGAAGAAGCCGATTGTTTTAATTAGAATAAAAGGGTTTATTTATATAGCCATCAAGTTTGTGGATTCTAATTTTGACCACCAAGATTTTAAATATCCAAATTCTACCCTCAAACTTTTATTTTTTTTCTTTCTAAATACTTAATCTGTATTTATATTATATATAAAAACTTTTAAAAACTATATTTTATAATATTACTTGAAATTCAAGATTACAAGTAACTTGTATATAATTACAGCTTATTCAAGTTTTGTGTTTGAATTCATTAACTAAGGGTTAATATAGGATAAACATCTCACTTTGAATATAAAAAATCTAAAATATAATCAGAATAATCATTAAGTTTTAACAGAATACTTAATTATTATCTTTTATATAAAAATTATATTATTAAACCAAAAATTATATTATAAATCATTTGACGAAAAACACTTAGGTTGCATGTGGTTTGTAGAATGTTTTTTTATGGAATAAAATTTGTTGAATTTGATTTTAAAGAAATTGGAATGAAATATTGGCATATCTGACCATTTGTTTGGTTGACATACATTGGAATAAATTCTGTTAAAAAATTAAAATCTGTCTATTTGGTTCACATAATGTAGCTTTGATATATTAAATGAAATATTGGTAAATGATCAAAATGCCCATTTTAAAACTTTAATTTTTTTTCAAAACTAAAAATATTTTAATACTGTAAAACAATATAAAATACACAACCCAAATATAACCGTAAATCAAACGATGTTACTAAAACGATATTAAAATTGTTTCAAAATAGCAAATTCTTTATCATGTAAAATAAATACATAATAGACATAATTCAGTGTTTATTTATATTAATTAAAAGGGTTAACTATTATACTGAATAATATTAAGACAAATTTTGTTAAATATATTTTGAAAAAATAAAATAAAAAACAAAAATATTAAATTAAATGAAATATATTGTGAGCCGAATAAAATTCAAGTACTGTTTATTGATGTATATTACTTAAAGTTCAAGATTACAGGTAAATTGTGCGTAAGTACAGCTTATTAAAGTTTCATGTTTGAATTAGTGTAACTAACTGCTAATAAACATAATTAAATATAAAATAAACATCTCATTTTAAATATAAAAAATCTAAAATATAATTAGGATAATGGTCTAACGTTTGGTTGATGTGGGATTTCAACACTCCTCTTCCAACAGACGAGCACAATTTGTCCCAAATTGTTGGGAAGGGATTAGATGAATACAAATTGTCATAGAGTGTCAAAGTCTCTAGAATGGTAGATCTTGATTTTGATATCGTGTGAGAATATATGAAACTCATCCTTTAAAATTTTAAGTAGTTTCCCGATATATAAAGCTGACCACCAAAAGAAAGGGTACCTCACTTTATAATGGATTACTCTTTTAGTTTTTTTGTCAAAAAGACAAGTTAAACTTTTGATGTATATCTATTTATCTCGAATGTGGGTTAAATCCTTGTATTTTAGTGGTGAAACAAAAGAGCATAAATTTATAACTCCCAAATAACCCTGCTTTAATTTTGTAACCAATATCAATTTGTAAACATTTTCACTACGTCTTTCAAACACTAATCCTTTTGGTGCTTATGCAAATTGTATGTGTTTATAACTTTATATACGTATTACCTCAACTAAGAACCCTTGATCATGCAAACATGTTTATGTAGATACAATTAATCCAACAAGAGTTTTATGGATCATGATCGAATCGAAAATCCAAATCCAATTCATTGTCTTCATTTCTCCCCTTAATGCTTTATTCTTCATCCGACCAACCAAATTGTAAGCCCAAGGGGCCGTTTACCAAACACTTACCTGGATAAGCTTTTACCAAGTCATATTATCTTACTGGAGGAATATGATAAGTACCAAAAATCTTACCCGGTAAGAACAAAGACATGGAAAGCAAGGACCAAGAATCTTACCCGGGTAAGTGATTGCGGCGACTCTTACCACGTAAGTGCTTACCGGGTAAATTGTAAAGTCTTACCTGTTAAGTAAGTGATAGTGTTGAATTTTGCTGGTAAGCACTTACCCGGGTAAGATTTGATAAACGACCCCTAACCTTAACATCGATCTCGTATCTTACTGAATTGGGCTTGTGATCGATCCATCCATTAAGGTTTTGGTATTTGACATGAGCCCATGATAAATGCTATCATAAATCAAATAAAGACTCGATCTTGACATGAACTTGAGAGTCTGTCCTTCTTGATGATGAGTTTAGGCGCACCATGTTATCAACACATGGCTCGTAGAGTCTAGTGCTTGGACTGTTGTTGTTGGATTGGAAAGATTAGACCTGCGACTCTTGGCTTTACCTTTTTGGTGGATGTTCGTGCGTCTGTCCATGACTTGTGTTGTGGTAAACCCATGCATTCATAGGATCACTTATCTTGCAGCTTCGTAAGTTCATCTATCAAATTCAACTGATCAACTTCCTTAATTGAATCGTGTGAGAACAATAGTTAAGGTGAAAAGTATAAGAAAGGATCTGGACCTTTGATTACTTTAAATCCCACCCCACTCCATGAGTTGCGGTTATCACGGGAATTATCTGGTGCATCTCATTAGTGTCGATCTTCAATTAAGAATTATTAAGGGTGGAGATCACTTATTACCTTTCTCACCGAAACCCAACTTTATATATATGGGCATAATCAAATAAGAACCTAAAGTATTGTAATAAAAGTATTGTTTCATATGTTTTTTTTCATCTTAATGATAAAACATAAGATATTGATTAACATATATTTATTTCACAATGTGTTTAGTTTACATGTACTTGTTTCACAATGTGAAACTTTTTACAAAAGTATTGTTTCATATGTTTTTTTTCATCTTAATGATAAAACATAAGATATTGATTAACATATATTTATTTCACAATGTGTTTAGTTTACATGTACTTGTTTCACAATGTGAAACTTTTTACAAAAGTATTGTTTCATATGTTTTTTTCATCTTAATGATAAAAACATAAGATATTGATTAACATATATTTATTTCACAATGTGTTTAGTTTACATGTACTTGTTTCACAATGTGAAACTTTTTACATGTATTTTAGTGAACACAAACATGTAAAAAAATTCTCATTGTCAAACAAATATGTATTGATTGATGCTTTAAATCCTAGCCTTGGATGATTTCTTTTTTTATGTGAAATAACATATTATGCACATTACAATATTTTAGGTTCTCATTTAAACCCCTATATGTACACACACACATAAAAAGTGGTTTAAATGACAAGGCCATAAATGTCGAAAATATAAGAAGATATCTCATCCATTAGATGAGAAATGTCAAAATATCGTCCCTTATATTTGGATTTTACTTTGAAAATGAGACCTGGCCACTAATGTCATTAAAAATGCCTTTTAGAACCAGGGGTAAAACCGTAAAATTCCCTCTCCCTCTCCCTTTTCAATTTTTAATTGTTTTTCCTTATTTTGTTAAAACCATAAAATTATAGGGATCAACTGTCTAATTAACTATTATATATACACATCGTCCCCATAACCATGAATGCAAACTTCAGCGACCTCATCACCAAAAAAAGAAAAAACTCACCCGCAACCAGGGACACAGCCAGAAAATCTACCTAGAGGGTGCCTAGAAAAAAATGTAAGAAAATTCGCGATTTCAAGATTGAGAAAACCCTTTTAAGTATGCATGTTTTGTAACTAAATACTTGTCCTAAAAATAGTTGTAAAAAATGAAAAGCATGTGTGACCTAAACAACATAATTATGTGTATATTTAATTATTTATACAAACAAAAACAAGATGTGTTTAGATAATAATATAAATAAGAAAATCCCTTTGAAAATACATGAAATTTATCTCAATTTTTTTTTGTATAATCAATAAAATAACTTGTTCATTTTAGAACTTTTAGAAAAATTGACATTCATAAAGGAAGAAAAAGTAGAATTTAATATAAATAAATAAAGTTTCAAGTGGATAAATGAGGTTTGAGACTATATCAACATTTATTTTGGAAGTGTGAGGGGGAGCCGATGCCACTTCTGGCTATAACGTGGCTCCGCCCATGCCCGCAACCCCTTCATTGAAAAAAAAAGACATTTACAACTCCAATGGCTATTACACCATATACATATCAAATTACTGTAACACCTTTACATAGGAAGACATAAATGTTTGGTCTTATAAAACAGTCTATTATATTTAGTGTGATTTTTGTTCTACTGAATTGAAATACAATCACGTCTAAAATCTTACCATGTAATTGTTTTCTAGACGGATTTGTCCCCGAGTTCAGAATCAGGGAGATTTCACAAGCTTGTAAACAATCAAGATAGAACGCCCGAGAAGAACAGGTCAAATACGTGGTTAACAGTTGAAACAATCAACAATCATCAAGAAAGTGAAAACCCGTTATCAGATGTTATCCATTCTAAACCTAGCAACGATCAAAATCTGAACTTGTTTTTTTTTTGGAAAGGGTATCCTAGGCATTTGTCTAGACTAATCCCTGGCAATTTTAAGACTGCTAAAGCATGCAGCCCTGAGATAATTCCCCAGTGGGCAGTGGCCACAAGTTATTTGTGCATGGATTGAACCTGGGGTAGATGGTTATCTGGCCTCATCCCCCACAAGCAAATCGGAACTTGTTCATGCCCACAACACTAAATAGCGAAATTGAAACTAAAAAAGAAAAACATTACTTATAACTAAATTCAGTAATACCCTTCATCAACTGTAAGATAACCTCAAATTTCCAGAAAAACAAAGATTCTCACTATTGCATTCAAAGAAAGAAATTAGCAATATATTGAAGTACAAATGTTACAAGAAAGATAAAGAAAAAAAACAAAGCAAAGTTCTTCTTGTTATTGGTAGCAGAAAACTTCTAATAAGAAGATAGGTAATTATAAAAAAAAAAAGGTACCATCATAAAGCTCTTTCCATATATCATTTCATCTTGGCTTCAGTAAAGAGGACATGGCGATTGACACGAGGATCGTACTTTCTGAATTCAAGTTTCGTTTGTATCTTCCTTGGATTCTTCTTCTTAACGTAGAAGAAACCGGTTCCTGCTGCTGAAACCAGTCTTATGAAAATTGTAGCACTTTTTTTCTTATCTCCCATTCTTTAATCTAAAACAACCAGAAATCAGTCAAAGGCATGCAAACAAGAAATCATAGCAAAACACACAAATTTACAAATAAAATAGCATACATTTATCAGAATTCATTCATAATCAAATCATTGGAGATGACAATTGGCAGTTCAATATTGGTTACTTCAAATGCTAATCCCTATATCCTACCGAAAAGTTACCTCTTAACGGTTCCATTAAGAGATAGCCTCTGAATGGCTAAGATTTGAATCCTATTTGGCAAAAAAATAAGTCCTCCTCTTAATGGTTCTAGAACCCTCTGAATCATTTTGTATCGCGGACCTCCCTTAACTATTAAGAGCCCTAATTACATCCTCAACAATTACCAAACAATTATATTTCATTTTGCACTGTATCATAAGAGCCTCCTACTCATTCTAACCATTGATTCATTCTGGACCAAACCATTCAGCAACCCTCAAACAGTAAGTTCTGGAAATGGAATTCATGTTCTTTCAAAAAACAAATTTCTGACACATTATGGTCCAATTCCAGTTCCAATTCAAAATCATGGAATTGGGATTCTGAATGTACTTTCCAATTTAGTTGAAAATGCTCAATGATTCTCCTTTCTGACATCTTATTCAAGATAAATTTGTAACAAATTATGCTCCAATTCTAATTACAATTAGCAATCACTAGATTGGGGATTCTGAGTATATCCTCAAAATCAAACAACTTAGTTTAAAACGTACAACGATTCTCCTTTCTAACATGTTATTGAAGCATATAACAATCAATTAGAAAGTTAACATACAAAAATGAAGAATCATTAAAACAAATCCCTAAAAATCCATAAAACAAGAAAGATATTTATCAAAACTGTATTCATTGGTGCGCATCAGTTGCGATAGAGAGAATTGACGTTACCGGCGACGACGTCGGCCGGTCGGCGTTTAGTATCTGTTTCTGCCACTGTCTTTCAAACCCTAATAAAACAATATGGTCTCTGAGAACACCCCCTGAAACTATAAGATTACTTTCAATGCAACCCAAAATTATCAAACATTTTTCATTTCTAACCCTATTCAATCGTTTATATTAGTTTTAGTCCTCATCTTCAATTTCCCAAATATTTTGATACAAATATGGCTAGTTTAGGTAAATATTTAATCTGTTCCTATAGCAAAAGTCATTCCTAGAAAAGAAATGTGTTTTTTTTTTTTGGAAAGGGTATTCTAGGCGTGCCTAGACTAATCCCTGATAATTTTAAGACTGCTAAAGCATGCAGCCCTGAGATAATTCATCAGTGGCCACAGGTTGTTTGCGCCTGGATTCTAACCTGGGATAGATGGGTTATCTAGCCTCATCCCTCACAAGTCTTAACCAGTACGCCACAAGCCTTGTGTGTTGTTTTATTGCTCAAATTAATCAATTCCCAGGTTAAAGAAGTCATTTTGGGGGAAGAAATGTGTTGTTTTTATTGCTCAATATTTCAATAATACCTCTTTATTATCTTACAATTACATGCATTCTGACATGTTAAATACGAAAACAAAGGAAATAAATAATGTTCAAAAGGTTGCATATCGTATTCTATCTTTAACATAACAAAGATTAGATAGGGAAAACTATTTTCATCATCATCTCTAGTTATGAAAACTTTAAATCAAACAAACATATTCAATAACTGTCAAATAACTTACCGTAGCTCATTATAATCATGTTTATCTATTTCTTTGAATTCATGAACACCATTGACAAATAACTAAAACCAATCTAATTAAGCTTTGATGGTTTTTTAAGTAAAAAACAACGTTTATCCGAGTTGGGGGGTTAACGTTGAAGCCTTAGAAGACCACGTGCGTATAAAAAGGGAAATCCCATGTGAGGATGTAGTACAGTTTAGCATATTCAGAAAGTTACATGAATAGTCTTTGTAGATATCTACATTGCATGTTCGATCCTTAGACCATCTACTAAACACAATTCTAACATAATTTTTTAAGTGTCATGTCAACCTTTAAAAATTATCTAGAAATTACTTTCCATTACAGTGATTTTTTTTTTGGGAGAATTTCATACACGTCCTTAAAAACTTGTATTATTATGCATATATCCTTGTAAAGTTTGAAATTACGTATATATCCTTCTAAACCTCTAAAACTCACATGTATATCATTCTCCCTAATTTAATTATTATTAAAATATTTAAAAAAATACAAATTTACTTAACTACCCTTCTAAACTATCCTAATTTATTTAAGGAAAAAAATCAAAAACAAAATCTAACCTATGCTACCCAAACCCAATCTTCCCCACCACCCATCTTCTAAAACCCACATTTCTTTTTTCCGGCCACCACCATTTTTTCCGGCAACCCATATTCTAAAACCCACCTTTTTTCCCGACAACCACCCTTCTAAAACCCACCTTCCTTTTTCCCGGTCACCACCATTTTTTCCGCGCAACCACCCTTCTAAAACGCACCTTCCATTTTTCCGGCCACCACCATTTTTTCCGGCCACCCATCTTCTAAAACCCACCTTCTTTTTTTTCGACCACCACCATTTTTCCGGCAACCACCCTTCTAAAACGTACCTTCCTTTTTTCCGGCCACCACTACTTTTTCCGGTAACCACCCTTCTAAAACCCACCTTCCTTTTTTTTCGGCCACCACCATTTTTTCCGGCAACCACCCTTCTAAAACCCGGAAAAAATGGTGGTTGGCCGGAAAAAAGGAAGGTGCGTTTTAGAAGGGTGGTTGCCGGAAAAAATGGTGGTGGCCGGAAAAAGGAAGGTGGGTTTTAGAAGGGTTGTTGCCGGAAAAAATGGTGGTGGCGGGAAAAAAGAAAGATGCGTTTTAAAAGGGTGGTTACCGAAAAAAGGGTGGTGGCCGGAAAAAAGGGTGGTTGCCGGAAAAAATGTTGGTGGCCGGAAAAAAGAAAGGTGGGTTTTAGAAGATGGGTGGTGGGAAAGATGGGGTTGGGGTAACATATGTTAGGTTTTGTTTTTTATTTTGATTTTTTTTTCCTTAAATAAATTAGGATAGTTTAGAAGGGCAGTTACGTAAATTTGTATTTTTTAAATATTTTAATAATAATTAAATTAGAGAGAAGGATATATATGTGAGTTTTAGAGGTTTAGAAGGATATATGCATAATTTCAAACTTTACAAGGATATATACGTAATAATGCAAGTTTTTAAGAACGTGTATGAAATTCTCCCTTTTTTTTACCATTTTTAGGTGGCACATCCTCATAAAAAAACTATTATATGTTAAAATTACAAGTAGATATTTTTTATTGTAACTTAATATAAAATAATTCATTAGTTAAATAACTACTATAAAGTAAAAATTCATTAATTAAAATGTTTTGGATTCAAAAAATAAATATTTACAATTATGCATTAAAATTTGAAAAAAAATGAATGCTTCATATAGTTTTAATCTATTTACATGTAATTAATTTATTAATAAAAAAACATAAAATTATATTAAACATGCAACATTTAATAAATGTTAAAACAAATGAAAAATATCATGAATTTGATGGAAATGGATCTAAGGTTAATGACCGAACCCTGATGAAAGAAATTGTTTGAACATCAACTTCAAGATTTTTTAAACAAACAATGATGCAATTTTATTTGTGTTAAATTATACTTTTATTATGTATTTATATATTTTATTGTATTATAATATAAATTATATTTTATATATTTTTATACTAGTTAATATACTAATGTTAAATTTATAAAAGAATCGAATATAATAGTAATCTAATATTTTTCACTTAAAGAATTTTTAAACTTAAAGTTAAATGAGATGGCATAATAGTCATTTACCTCTTTTCAACAAGATTTTGGTCGGATTTATATAAATGACACTGCCTTATAATTTTGATGCTTTATATTAATATTTTTTTATAGTTGAAAAACCTATCTAAAACTATTTACAAACTTCATAACCACCTTCTGTAAATAAATAAATAAATAAATAAAAAAAACTCTATAGAAGCATCTCCAACAGCTATGCTAATTTTTTTTATAATAAAATAATAAAAATCAAAATCTCAATAAAAATTTACATCAAACTCCAACAACTACTCTATTTTAGCAATTCTAACATCAATTATATCAATAAAATATTATGTCTCTTTTCTACACATTTTATCTAAACACTCTAACAATTGGTTGGATATAATTAAATATTATTTTCTCTCTCTTCTAGTGAGTTTTATAAATTTCTCTAAATTTAGAGATTTTTACAATCTCTTTCTCTTTTTTCTATTTTAGCGTATAGAATAGCATAGCTGTTGAAACATAAAAATGTTAAAATTACACTTTTTTATATTTTAGCATAGCTGTTGGAGATGCTCTAAACTCCTTATATATAATCTCAACTTTATTTTACATAAAATTAAAAGCCGCCAATAGTTGCATTAGTTGTTGCACATTAAAACGCTATCATAGTATCATACATTACGATTAAAGAAAGCTTATGACGTGCCAAAATGACTTTTTGAATAAGCTTAATACCAAAACTAGCTTATGGGATGACAAATAGTTTGTCTCTCCTAAAAGCACCGCAAATTTTTCTGTTATCTTCATAACCCCATGGGAATACAGGATTAGTTAAGATGAGTACAAGTCGATCCGAATACCCACAAGAAAGAAAAAAGCCTCAAAACATTATCCGTTTTCATAACACAAAGACAAGAATGTTCATCCTTTTTTCATGGTTAAATGTGTCTTTCTTTCATATAGATTGTGTATGCATCATATATGTCTACCCACTAGTATATGTGTATATATACAAGCTTTGTTATTCACATTATTCATATTTTTCTACCCAAATATGTCAAAAAAAAAACTAAGTAATTTCCAAAGATGATCATCCAGGTATGTAGAATTCAGCAAAACCTGAAAAAACTGCTTCATCTCATCATCTTGCCTGAGCCACCATGTCCTTCATGTTCATAGGATAACACATTGCTGTGTGCAATCCAGACCACACATTATCGGCCAGAATCTCATTCACCGCAGCCGTTGGATGAAACTGATCCCACCATAGATGATTAGAAGCATTATCGCATGCCATTCCAGGTGAAATGCACATCATCCAACCGTTATATCTCCCCAAACCACAACAAGCTGCAGTTGTCACACTAAATCCTGAAAAACAGAAACATATGTCGATTTGGAACCACTTAAATTCATTCATTTTCTTTAACTTTTACTTAACAATTTTGAAGAAAGAAACAAAAAATAATGTTACCATATTGGTCAAAGTTCTTTATGATATCCATGGAACCTTGAAAAGCATCACAGAAGATAATGTTGGCATCAGTCAGTTCTTTACGAAGCTCCTTAACGGTAAATCTCATAACAAAGTTGAATTCCAAAATCATATTATTTATCATCTTGATACAGGCTCCATTATCACTATCATATTGCCACAGGTAGTAAGGGGCACAACCAATAGGAGCCAAACCCATTATCACCACTCTCCTCACATTAGCATTGTACAAATTCTGCATCACCAATACAAAAAAGATAATTTTAAATGGCTAACTTCTTGAAACTGATAAATTGAGTCTAAAAGAACAGATTCAATAAAGAGATTTTTGGAAGATTAGTTAAGGGTTTTTCGTTACCTTTATCTCCTGTTTCATTGTGTAGGCTAAAAACTGGTTAAATTTCCATGATACATACTTAGATTGTACGCCAGATACGTTAGGAAGAAAGTAATGTATGTAATCATTAGTCCCAATTGACATATAGATCACCGAGTCTGAGACCAGACTAGCAGCTGCTTCCTCCCCCATTCCAATTATGAACTGTTGAAAGGTGTCTATAGCCTGTTGAATTTGCTGGCTAAAAGATATGCGTTGACCCTGCAAATCATTCGACACTGATCAATGAGTATATTGTATCCTTTATATATATATTAACCAAAATCTAGTTCTTAAAATACCAATTCTGATCCACTAGAGAAGATGATCCCTGCACCAGCAGACGCATAATTGACACCGTGTATCATATCTTCAACAGAGCCGGTCTGACCTAGATAGCTTGGAATAAAGGGAAGCCCCATACGCAATGCTGATGAAAATGAGCAAAATTCTTAGAACACACTTTCATAAACTTGAAAAGGATTAATAAAAAACTGTTGGAATTTCAATTTACAAGAAACCCATATCAATCTTGAACTTGAGAAGTAACATATTCAATAAAAGCATTGTTTAATCGTTTTCTGGAATGGAGTTTTTGATCAAGAAAGTACCCAAGAAACACATTTAAAAAAAAATACTCAATTGAATATGGTGTTTGAAAAAGTTCCCAAATAGCCAGACATTTAATCAAACACCTGAAATGCAACAAATGAATTTTCTTGGTAACAAACTGGAAATCAAGTATAAGATGTTATAACTTATAAAGGAGTTGATTAATTAATTACCAAGATAATCAACAGGGATTCTTCCGTTGCAGAATCGTCCGGTGGGTCTGTGTGTATCAAAATCACGTCCATAAGGAAGTCGATCTGCACGTGCTAAAGTTCCCAAGAAATTGTTGGTTCCACAATCAACAGAAGAGTCGCCAATGACGAATAGTGCTCTAACAGGGGAAGCAGGCGTTGGAGGTGGAAGATGTGAATCCGGTGGAGATGGAGATGGAGATGGAGATGGAGGCGATGTAGGTGGAGGTGCTGGAGTTAAAGGCGGTGAATCCGGTGGAGGCGATGGAGTTAACGACGGTGAATCCGGTGGAGGCGATGGAGTTAAAGACGGTGGAGGCGATGGAGTTAAAGACGGTGGAGGCGATGGTGATGGCAATGGCGGTGGTGATGGTGGTGGTGGTTGCAATTGAATTGGAGACTTCAAAGGGCTAAACTCCAATTCTTGATCGAAATGAAAAGCCATTACTGAGTCGAATCTGAAAATCATGCCGCCAAGAAGAATCAAGATTAGAAGGGCGAAGGACGCCATAGATGTGCTTACAGAAGATACAGAAAAAAAATGGCGGGCAAAAGGAATGATAAAAAATGGCAGTTTGATTTTTGAGGTGGATGATAATAACGACCGATCGGATACCATTTTTAGACGGCGGGCTTCGTTGGGTTTACATTTTTCTTTTTAATTTTCGATTCCATAAACTTTATTTTCTAGAATATTTCATGTTTAATTTTTTGTGTTTTACTTTTACATTTCAATTAAAAAACGGGTTTTTACGTAATGTTAATATTTTTGGGTCTAAAGTCGGTGGTTCTTAACTCAGTTCTTTGGTTACTAGATATATTACTGAAGTAATCGTGAGTGAAAAGTCCTGGTTTGACATAAAATTACCATATGGTAATTTTGTCGAATGAGAATAGAGAAATGTAATGTAAAAGATACACACCCTTTTTAGAGTAGAAGGAAAATCTTGTGTAGTGTGGAAAAAGAAGGATTCGACACAAACGTAAAATTGGTCCAACTGAATCAACCTGGAGTTATATTGTCGAGCTAAATTGTATGATGAAAGCAAATCTCGTGATTCAATTATAAGGTTTTTGTTCGATCACTTTGATAACTCATGGATTACGAGATGGATCCAACGATTGTGTCAACTAAAATACCAACATTTAAGTAGTTTTACCCTTAATGTGATGCATTATATTGAAAATGTACAATTAACTAGATATTGCTCAAGACTTGCGTTTGCATCGGTAATTCTTTCCATATCTATGATCGAATACAAGTATTACAGTCACTTGATATTTAACTTTTCTGCATTTATGACGACATAGTTGTAAAGAGGGAAACCAATATCGAGCCACAAGAATAAAAAAAATCTACTAAGAGTTTAAAAAATTTCATTTTCGTTTACTTAATACTTACAATTTGCAAATAATACCGGTTTTAGAATACTATGAATTTTGTGTATTTATAATTGACTTGAGTCAATAACATTTTTTATATTTAACATGTTTATTACAAATGTTATAAAGTAATAAAATTAATATTTAATATAGTATACAAAAATAGTTGATAGCTAAAGAAAAGATAATAAACTAATAATAATGTGATAAAAGAAATAGTTAATGTTAAAAGAAGTACATAAACGGGTTAGATGATGAGATGTTAAGGGACTGACCTAAATGGTCATATTATAAAGAAGTATTATAAAGACTTGAAGGAAAGATTGAACCACATAATGTTCGGTTTAAGCCCGAAAGTAGTTAGAATATACATTTAACTGATTTATCCTCTTTAATCCGAGCTAAGCATCAAACAATCATTTGGATTTATTTTAATTTTATAAGTATCTAAGTTATTCAAAACGAATAAATGAATTTTGTAGAATGGACTAGTTAATATATTCATGAAAAAGAATTATGTTACTCCAAAGTTTTAATGAAGTTTATCAACTTCAAAATTATGTCAACAACGTCATTATCTTTATTTAAATCAAGTCAAAATAACAGAACCTCCATTTATTTGTGTTATTAGTAAAAAACATAAAAATTATATGATAGTAGAGTATAGTTATCACTTACAATCAAGTAGCGTTTCTAGATTAAAATATACCATTTTTTAGTTTTGGTTGTCACTTTCTTATATTTTTGGCTCCCTTGGCTGATTCCTGCTTAAAAAGTCTAGTCTTTTATCTTATGATTTGTTTAAAATCGGGATATAATCCTTCTTTCAAAATAAGTACATCCAACGTCCTTGTGGTTTGTATTTTATTACGAGTTGGGTCCTTATCCCTAACATCGTTAAATTTAATCCATTAAGGCTATGTTTGGTAAAAATAAGCTGGCTTATAAGCCAACTTATTTTTAGTGTACACGTTTGACAAACCATAAGCTAGCTTATAAGTTAGCTTATTGAAACGCTACTTGGAGTAGCGTTTTGGGAGCTTATTGTCACATTTTCCAATTATAACCATCATTAATATTAATTATTATTTTTTAATATACCATTTTTTGTCATTTTACATTCTTATACACTAGTTTTGCCAAACATGATTTTTTTTATCAGCTAGCTTATCAGAAAGCATTTTTGGAAAGTAACAATTCGCTAGCTTATCAGCTATCAGCTAGCTTATCCGCTAGTTTGCCAAACATAGCCTAACTCTAGGGTACTTTAGTCATTTTTTTATCATGTTTTTATATATTTTCTATTAAATAATAAATTATTTTTATATTATGTTATACATTACACACACAGGAGTATACCCACATGCTAGTCCACCGATGAACAACCGTCTCCAAACACTCTCCGGCCACCATCTCCGGCTGTGACCCATACACGACTATATATATACATATATATATTTTTTCATTTATAGGTTTGTAGACTTCATTAACAACAATAGTTTATGCAGATTTTTGGGTGTATGGTTTTTTTAACAACATTTGTTTGAGAAGATTTGGATTGGGGTATTTTGATGGTGTAAAGGTAAAGAAAGCAAAAAAAGCAGACGAAGATCAATGGGGCGGGCCATTTTGAAAAGAGAAGGTTTGATTGAATTCAAAGGGGACACATGGTGTCATTCAAGTGGTAGTTTAAAGATCTTTTTAATCAATACAAGTGAAAATGACTAATTTGTTCCTAAATTAACATGTTGTATTTAAGGGTGTTGGTAAAACGGACCCAAATTAGGGGATGTTTGTCAATTGTTTTGCTACAGAATGACTAAGAGCTTCTTATGTCATAGGTAAAATAAAATATAATTGTTTGATAATTGTTCAAGATGTAATTAGAGCTCTTAATTAAAGATCCATCATACAAAATGTTTTAAATTTTTTTGAAACCATTAAAAGACAAACTTATTTTTTGCCAAACATGATTCACCCCTTACCGATTATCTCTTGAAAGAACTGTTAATAAGTAGTAAACAAACAGCTCCTAAAACGAAATGCAAACTACGGAACGTTCAATGTACTTATTTCAAAAAAGGAACCATGTCCGGATTTTAAGCATATCATAAAGAACCCACAATGGAATTTACCATTATCTTTTTTACTTTTTTTTCTTTTTCCGTTTTGTTTTAAATAAAAATGAAAATACAGAATCATTTAATACGAAATAAAAATGAGTATATGAGGTTTAGACAAAAGCCGAATTTAACGGCTACAATTCCGTGGGCTTACCGGAATCATAAGACCGACGAGAAGATCGGACCTAACTCAGACACACACATTTCTATTTTTACAAAATCTGAAACAACTAATCCTCTTTCATCAATATAAGTTTAATGATTTCTTCATTTTGGCTTTTGATTTCTTTCCAAATCAGGTAAGAATCCAAATCATTCGATAAAAGATTTCCTCCTTCAGAAACACCCCCCCAATTTTTCACTTATTCCCCATTGTCTCCCGAATCCTCTCTGCTTTTCCTCCATTTCTTTTTGAATCTTACATTCTTCATACTTTATTTCAAAGATTCAAAGCTCAAATTTCGAGTTTTTTTTTGGAAAAGAGCCCTTTGATTTGAGGTTATTTGGGGTCTTTTTTTTTCATTTATCGAAAGGGCATTAGGGTTTTTGCTCTTTTGTGTTTCTGAATATAGAAATTTATCAATCATTGTTTACCGGAATCTTTTCTTCTTCTTCTTCTTCTTCTTTTTTTCATTTCGTCTTCTTATTGTATATATTTGTGTAATTGGAATCAATCGCTTGGAGATCTGAAAACTCCATTTTCGATTGTGTGATATATGTTGTTTTGATTCATTATAATTTTCAAAAAAAAAAAAAAACAGAGATAGAACAAAGGTATATAAGTTTGTGAAGAAACTCTTACAATGTCAGTCGCTGGCGTTGCTTTGAGACCAATTCACAAAAGATCCGGTTCCGTTTGTTCACGGAGCAGTGAATCGATCGTCATCTACCTAACGGTTGCCGGTTCTGTGATTCCGATGAGAATAATGGAGTCCGATTCCATTGCCGCCGTTAAACTTAAGATCCAGATCTGTAAAGGATTCGTAGTGAAGAAACAGAAGTTAGTTTTTGGAGGTAGAGAATTATCGAGAAACAATTCTCTCCTTAAAGACTATGGCGTTTCAAGTGGCGATGTTCTTCATTTGATTCTTAGGGTTTCTGATCTTCTTATGATCACCGTTAAAAGTGCAATCGGGAAGCAATTCGAGTTTGAGGTTGATAGATTTAGAAGCGTGAGATATTTGCGAGAGCTTGTAGCAGAAAAAGCTAAAGGAATTGGATTCATTAATGGCGATGATCATAAAATCTTGTGTAATGGTGAGAATCTCGATGATCAAAGGTTGATTGATGACGTTTGGAAGAATAATGACGCTGTGATTCATTTAGTCGTTTCAAAATCTGGAGAAGAAATTCCTTCCATTTTAGATGAAAGAAATCTCGAAAAAGATGATCAGAAATCGAATCCGAAGAAACCTCCAGATATCGATTCGCCATTGCAACCAATTATCGTGAATCCAGGTTCGAAACTATCTCCGATCATATGGAGTATGTTAGATTCCACATCGGAAGGTCTGCAAAAAGGGAAAAAACCGATAAGATCTTCGGAAGGTACCGGAGGAACTTATTTTATGCAACATCCATCCGGAAACCGTTATGTTACTGTTTTCAAACCGATAGATGAAGAACCGATGGCGGTTAATAACCCTCAAGGGCTACCGGTATCATTAAATGGCGAAGGGTTAAAAAGGGGGACGAAAGTAGGTGAAGGTGCATTCCGGGAGGTTGCCGCCTATTTACTGGACCACCCGAAGAGCGGGCCGCGGTTTTCCGGCGACACGGAGGTGGGTTTTGCCGGTGTACCTCCGACGGTTATGGTTAAGTGTTTAAATGGAGAATTTAATCATCTTGGCGGTTATGATGGTGGGCCGGAAAATATAAAGGTTGGATCTTTACAGATGTTTATGAAGAATTGTGGAAGTTGTGAAGATATGGGTCCGAGAGATTTTCCGGTGGAGGAGGTTCATAAGATCACGGTTTTCGATATTAGAACCGCTAATGCTGATCGGCATGCCGGTAACATTTTGATGAACCGTGAAGGTGATCGAGTCGTGCTCATCCCTATTGATCATGGTTACTGCTTACCCGAAAACGTAAGAATCAGAGTTCATTAAGAGTATTATCCGATAATTGACTTTTGGTCATACTATAACGGTTCCATTAAGAGACAGCCTATGAATCGCTAAGAGGTGAATCCTAAGTCTGTCTCTTAATGGTTCCAAAACCCTCTTAATCCTTTTGTTTATTGGACCTCGCTTGACCATTAAGAGCCCTAATTAGATATGAACCGTTACCAAACAATTATATTTCATTTTGCACTATATCATAAGAGCCTCGAGCCTCTTAATCATTCTGACCACTTAATCATTATGTACCAAACCATTCAGCAACTGCCAAACAACCCCTAACTCTTATCGTGTTACTCTTTTCAGTTTGAAGATTGCACGTTTGATTGGCTCTATTGGCCACAAGCCCGTGAACCATATTCGCGTGAAACCCTCGACTACATCCAATCACTAGATGCTGAGCAAGATCTAGCCCTTCTAAGCTCGAACGGTTGGGACCTGTCTCACGAGTGTGCACGCACCCTACGCATCTCGACCATGCTTTTGAAGAAAGGTGCGGCTAGAGGACTCTCGGCTTACGCTATAGGACGAATTCTGTGCCGTGAAACACTCAATAAGGAATCTGCAATCGAGAAGATTATTGAAAAAGCTCACAATTCGATGCTCCCGGGAACGAGCGAAGCCGGTTTCCTGAAAACAGTTTCGGAACTCCTTGATTTCGAGCTCGAAAAGGGTCTTTGAGGTCTTGGGGTTCATGTAGGTATATATGTATGTATTGTATGTACAAGTTGAAAGGTGTGGATGACTAACTTCATCATCCAAATTATGAGAGAAATTTTACTAAGTACTAACTCTGTCTAGAGACAGACTATTATATAAATAAACTTCGGTTTTTTAGCTTTATTTAATATATATTATTAATTTATTATATTAACCAATGTTTCTGTTCCAGATCTCCTTGCTAGAAAAGGAATGAATTTTAGCACATGTTACTTAGCAATTTAATTATCTTTATTCAGCTAGCTATACAAAACTATTTGGTAGCAACTTAATGATATAGAAAGTGGCTTATTCAATAAGCCAAGTTTGTTTTCAAACATGTGTCTCCTAATTAAAAAACACGATCATTTCATTCATTAAAACACTCTTCCAAACAAAAATCTTTCCAGTCTGTACAGAAGATTAATCCACACAAACATCTTTATCTTTATCCATACAAGACTTGATTAAAAACCAACCAAATAGTCTCATAACGACTAGTTACATTACATCAAACCAGATATTATTAATGATTTCAATTTTCATTCCCTCAAACCCTATTCAAGCTGAATAAAGTTCAACTTTTATCGAGTATAAAAATTAGCTTCAAACATGAATCGAGTTCATGAATTAAAGCTCAAACTCGATTCAAGACCAAAATAAACCGAAAACTAATTGTAGATACGATGGTAAGATGTTCACAAATTAAAGAAGTAGCCACTTAATGCCGAGAGCCGGTCCTTTGAGCCCTTGTCACCGGACTGGACCGGACCGGACTGGACCGTTCACCATGCTAACCGATCTTAACCGGCAGGAAGATAGAAGCTCAAGAAAAAGAAAAAACCTAAGTGGTTTGATGATTATAATTTGTTTAAAAAATATCAAATTTATACATCTTGCTCACTGTAACTGGATTCAAATCTTGAAACATGATCAATCAAGTGAACAAAAATATATTTGAAAATTTTCTAAGCAGACGTAATCACATTTCTAATTCCAAAAGCTAGAAGAATTGACCTCAAAGGAAAAAGAGGTAAAAAAAATACCATTTTTTCAAAAGACAATATTCAACTGTAGATTCGGGACTCCAAATGCTGATCACATCTCCACCATTGATGAATACCATGAGCTTCTTTAAAATCAGCAGCACGTGTCAAATTAACTGTCAAATTGGCTGAAGGAAGAAGATGCAACGGTTCATGAGATTCTTTTCCGATTGCGTTCAAAAAAACACCCGAAATAGAATGCTGTGTGGCCAGCCGTTCGATCCCACCGGCTCCAATCTCCTCCATTTTTTTCCGATGTTCAAAATACCCAATATACTCCGAGCAAATATAATCCGCTGGATTCACATATAAACACGGAACCCATCCAGCCAACGCAAGAAACACATCTTCTGGCGTGTTGTTTCTTTGCTGATTCGCGTTCTTGATCTGTGCAGCAACAGCAAGTCCTGCGGTCAGAAAACTGCTAGCGATTCGGATCCCGTGTTTGATATTCTGATCTTTGATGTTCTCAAGTGGGGCCGCAAAGAACGGCGGATTAAAAAGATACGAATCAAGAAAGATTCCAGATTTCGCCATCTTTTTTCCTGCAAGTAATGCCATGGCAGATCCTAGAGAATGGCCGGTTAACCAGATGTTTGACTTTGATTTTGATGTTTGACTTCCATTTGCAGCAATTAAGTTTCTGATAGCTTGCATAGTGATCTCAAATCTTGATGTTTGATGCAACCCGTTTTTGATGATGTGGATGTCGAGTTCTAAATCACGAGAAAAGGCGTTGCCTTTGGTTAAGGTGCCTCGGAAAGCTATGACATAAGTTGGTGTTCCTTGTGAAGGTGAGTTTTTGAATTTGTATATAGCACCAAAGACACATGAATCAGCATCATCGATAAGTTGGCTGTATAGTTCAAACTGGAAGGACTTCCACCATGGAGGAGCAAGAGGTTCATTCAGCTGGCGGTTTTCTTGGCGATCCCGCTCTATGATATATACGCCTTGAACTAAGCATGCTGCAACTGACCTCCGGTGATCGGGATTAGTCCTGTTGTCATTAGAGTACTTCCATTATAATCTTATTGGAAAAAGGGATTCAAGGTTTCTTTTACATTTCTTTTTCTTATATTATCTTTTAAAAGCCTATAAGATATCCTATACATACACATTTTTTCAAATATTTCTTTCATATAGTTATTAAAATCAACAAGATTTGCATATACTACAAGTGCAAAATGTAACGAAGTTTCTCTTATTTCTTATTTTAATGTAAGATGAACTTTTTTCTCCTAATTAGTACTCATTAAACCTTTTCAGCCTCCATGGCATCAGTTGATTTTGAAGTGCCATATTTTCACTTACTCAATAATTACAATATAACTAGACAATTTGGCATCAACATCGTTTACAATTACAAAAACTAATTAGGAATCAAAACAATGTTCGTCACATTTTGATGTGTTTTGGCCTATGCTATATAACCATTTCATGCAGAATTTGAGCAATTATGAGTTAAGAAAAGGAAGCCAGAAAGCATTACCAGTCGATGCTTGTCAGGTGTAAGGGACCTGAAAGCTCGAAACTTTCCCTTTCTGAAAGCAGGACATCTAAGTTCTTCGAGCTCGACCTTTTCTTCTCAACGTTACTGAAATTCATAAAGAAGAAAACCAAATAAGCACCTATTGTCACCAAATCACATCAAATATGAATTGTCAGTTGTAACTTGTAAAGTGGTAATGTAAATGTACACACCCTATCCATTTAATCAACCTAAAACGCATTTTCTTTGAAGACAAAATCAAAATCTAGGAACCAGTAACGAATCTATCTAATTCTTCATACTTATAAGTACAAAAAAGCATCAAGGGTTGTGATGCACAACCCACCAATGCATATAAGCATCAATAAAAGATTCATTCCCCCAAAACTGAAAACCAGCTTGGGAATATATAATCAGTCAGATGAATCACACTTCTATGAACAACAATTACAAAGGCGTGCATCACGGGTTGTAATGTACAACCCATAAAGCCTTGGAGCATCAATCTCGAAGGCACTTCCCCCAAATTGAAACCAAATTTATCAACTCATAGAGAATCTATCTAATTCTTCACACCAAAGCATCAGCATTGAAACCTAACGAGTTAACAAACTAGCAGAGAATCAGAATTTCAATCTAGGAACAGAACAAAGTTCTAGGTTTCACATTTTTTTTGATAAAACACGCTTAAAATTAACCAAAATCATAGTGGATTGTGAATATAACCTAGATCGAACAACTAGATTTCTTTTCTAGAATGTAGTGCTTGTAAAAATTACAGATCGTTCAAAATTTGTTCATTTCTCATCACATTTCGTCTGAAAACCCCCAATATAGGTCAAACAAAACCACAATTAATTCGTATATTCAAATCAAAACCGAAGAAATAATGCAGTAATTGTTTACGAAAACTAGAAACGGAATCGGATCGGAATAAAATAAGAAATCAACGTCTTGTTGATAGAACAGATCGAATGAAACAAAATGTACCTAAGATCCATGCGGAAAAGTCGCAAAATTTCCTTGTGATTACTTGATGAAATGAGATTTGATTGAATCGATTTGGATACGCAACGATCACCACCACCGGCGGTTGAAAAAACGGAGGTCGGCGGCCAGGTGTAATTTTAAATCAAGTTTTATTCGTGGGTGAAAAGCATACGCAACATAAACGTGTTTTGTGCGTGATCTATATAATTACTCCTTTTGCCATAAGATAGATACAATTTTAATTTAATACAAAAATCAATTGATAAATTACACATTTAACAAGATTTTTAATAAATACAAGATAACCACAACTTAAAAGAAAAAGATTATTAATTTTAATTCTTGACTACGAAGGAAAAAAAACATATAAATTCATGTGTTTAAATCAAATTAGATGGTTTTAAATTTACCGTGGACAAGTTTAAATTGTTCTATCAGATATTGTTTTCGAATCCTTCTGCTACTTTAGTTGTTAATACAGTTTGGTACTTGAGTATTTTGTTATAATTCAATGATTATCGTAATTGTATTTAAAATTCTTTGTTTTTAAAATGAGATGTTTATAATTTATTTGATTATGTTTATTAGTTAGTTAGTTATCTATAGTATATTAATAAGCATTTGAGTAAAAACTCTTAAGACAACCTTTCATGCATGATGTACAACTATTTTATGCATAAAATCAAAAAAAACCTTTAATTACAAGTAAGAATGCATAATGTGCAAGTTATTTATGCATGTTTTTAACCATGGGCGGATGCAGCCCTTTAAAGAGGGGGGGGGGGGGCCAGGACCCCAGTCAACCATTAAAAAAAAATTACAGATTAAAAAATATCAAAAATACTATATTTAGTCTTAGTTTCCCCAGTAAAATTTTCTAAAGGACCCCATTTTGCCAACGATTGACAAAAACACTAAAAAAACTCTTGAAATCAATAAAAAACCGAAAAAATCTTTCGAAATCGACAAAAACACTAAGAATTTTTTTCAAAATCGACAAAAATAATAAGAAAATCCCTTTAAATCAACTAAAAAACTTAAAAAAAATTCCCGAAACATGTAGGGTGACTTTGCGCGCCTTTAGTCTACCTTAATGGGACCCCAATGGACAAAAATCCTGGATCCGCCACTGTTTGTAACCCACACCACCACTATTAAGATTGGTATTTCTTCCCTTTCATCTCCATGTACCGATTACTAGACGATTCAAAGTTTCAAAATGGATTCTGACATTTCAAGATTTGAATCTCAACTCATGCTTCCCATTTTTGCTTCCATTTCGGCCTGAACCTTACACCGATATATGTATAGAGCAACATCAATTGGATAATAGTTCACGGGTAATATTTCTACATCTTTACTTCTTTGATATCTTTATCTTTTTTTGTTTTCACAAATATAATTTCTTGTGTGCAGTGGCGTTTGGAAATGGGAACAACCAATCAACTAAGACGGGTTTATGAAATCTTTGGATGTTATTCGGATCAGATCCAAACTACCAACCGGATTTGAAACGAGGTTATTTCTCCCCCACAAGCCCTAGTTAGTCTGTCACTCTTCTTGATCATCTTTTTTTCTTAAATGAGTTGTTCCATACCCTTTTAGGGTTTGGATGCACCTAAGAGAGCTTTTACCTTATGTGGTTTTGAGCTCATTTTTTTGAGTTCATTAATATGCATTTTACATTTGTTTACGTAGTATATAGGGTTTCTTTCAAGGAAACATTCTTTGTGGGCTTGATCTTAATTATACTGCATTTCAGGCTAAGTTTGTGGCTTTTCTTGTAACAGGGGATTGATGAAGCCTTTGATATCTTCATGCGGTTATGCTATTCAGATCAAAGTTGTAAGTTTTGGTGACGTATTGTAGAATCTTGTGTGTATGATTTATATTTCTCTCGTGTTACTTGTTAATAACGCAATTGATGAAATTGAAATAATGGCTTATGCAAGAACCGTGGGAGGGTTTTTTATTTTATTTATTGAAAGATGCTTTGACGTGGTTTGGTACACCGTAATCTTATAATTTTCATGGTTGAAAGCCTATTCTAATGACATGGCTGACAATTGGACTTTTCTGACAATTTTTTTTTTGTCCCACCAAAATAGGTAGAACAAATGTTGGAGTTGTAATTAAGGGGTGTTTGGATTAGCTTATTTAAAACAACTTATGCTTTTATTTAAAAGTGCTTATTATCTTATGTGGTACCACACCGGAGTTTAAAAAAAAAAGTTTGGATTAACTTATAGCGGTTCCACACCGGAACAAGTCAATAAGTTGTTTTTTAGTGTTTGGCAAAAAAAGTGTTTATACATACAGAATGACTAAAAAAGTGTTCATAAGTCATGTGTTGTTTTTGATAAAGGGGTGTTTGGGATTGCTTATAAAAACAATTTATTAACTTATTCCGGTGTGACACCGATAATAAGTCACTTTGAGTGTTTGGGAAAAACAATTTATTCGGTGCCAAATTAGTGATAAGTCATTTTTTAAGAAGTTAAAACTTTTAACTTATCAACTTTTAATAAGCACTTTTCCAATAAGTCAATAAGTTAGTTTCAAATAAGCAATCCCAAATACCCCCTAAGTCACAGCCTTTTAACTTATCAAAAATATCATTTTCACCGGTGGGGAACCGGTATAAGCATTTTTTTTTCCTTCCATCCAAACACTTAAATCTACTTTTCTCCGGTTCCACACCGATATAAGTTAATAAGTTGTTTTGATAAGCTAATCCAAACAACCCTATATAAGAAACTGATTTTTCACCCTGATTTGTGTGTTCGAATATTTTATTTTTATTGTTTATACACGAACTAGAGTTGCCTAAGGATTTGTGTAATTAATGGGTAATAATAGTTCGGTGCCATCTAGCATTGCCATCATTAGTGATAACTAGCATGTGTTTTAATGTGCTATGGTTTCAAACTACTTCATCAATTAGAGCATCTAGATGTGTATTATTGATATTAGTTTATGTTTTCTAGCGAGTAAATAATGTAAATTTTGAAAATATAAGAGCATCTCCAACAACATTTCTAAAATGGAGAAAATAGAGATTTTAGAGATTTTGAGCACTTTTTTTGCTCCAACAGCATCTTCAAAACTTTTTCCAAAATGGAGAAAACATGAGAGCAATCTCCAAAACTTTTTCCAAAACGGAGAAACATGAAAGAGACTACAAAAATTTCCAAATTTGAAGACATCTCCAAAAATGATTATCATAAGAGAGAAGCTTTTTATTTATTATGTTTATCCAATGCAAAAAATTTGAAATTAAATGTTTAGATGATATAAATAATATTTTATTAGAAATATAAGATATTTAATAATATAATGAATTTTATAATCTCCAAAATAAATATGCTATTGTAGTTGACTGTAATATTTTTTTTTAGAGATTTTGATGTTTAATTTTTCATTTCAGAAAAAATTATGGAGATGCTCTAAGAAGCCATCTTTTCATTAAACACCAGTACACCACTATAATGTTGATTGCTAGTTTAGACTTTAATGGGTGTCATAGATTTTGTTTTGTTCTCTTTTTTTTAGGATGTCAACATCTCTTTATGAATTCTGAATTTGCTTTGTTTATTTGCACACCTTTATGATCTTTTATAACCTTATTGTGATATGGTGGTACAGGGTTAATCTTTGATACACTTTGCTAGGCTCAATGATTTTGGTGAAAGTGTGATTTACCATTTTCATTATTTTGGTGATAATTGACTGCATCAATTATTCAATTACTCTATATACAAAGTCTTGAAAAAAAAAATACAATCGTAAGAAAGTCCGACTAAAATCTATTTTTGGTTTCTAACCTACCATCATTATTTTATGGAAATGTGTGGTAACATTTATCAATGTTGGATAGGCTACCAAATGGTCATTAGTCCAACAGTACCCTTGTAACCGGTAGAGTCCCACGAGGTAAAGAGTTTAAACATCAATGGAGGAGTGTATGGGGGTATTTTCCATATATAAATCTTATATACTTCAAAAAAAGGTTATCTACGCAGCAAGTTGTCCTCCAACAACGCTTGTAGTTAGTAGATAAATGTCCCTTCACACTCTATGGCATGAAAAACGTTCATAAATGTCTGTTATTGAGCGCGGTTTGCTGTCTATTATTGAGCCAAGGGAAATAAGTTGTTTTTTTTCTTTTCTTTTCAACAAGCATCTACCCTTGTATAATATGAATGAAATTTTTTGTTTGCGGATCCGTTGTGGGCCAGGATTTCTATGGCAATGTTTCTATTGTGTGGCAAGAAGATTATTAGGGGTCGTTTGGTTCACGAAATTCAAAGGAATTCGATGGAATTGGAATGACAAATTCCTTTGACCAAATTCCTTAATGATGTTTGGTTCGCGGAATGAATAGATTGGATTCCATCGAATTCCACGGTTGAGGGATTTGATCATTTCTTAACATATGTGAAAGATTTTGAATTCTATTTTATAGCAAATGTAACATAATTTATACTTTTCTTTTAGAAAGACAAAAATAAATCTAACCACCGCCCTCTCCCCACCCACCCGCACCACCCTTACCGGCAACATATCCGCCGCGGCCACCGCCGCCATCGCTGGCACCATCAATAATATTAACATTCCACTACTGCCACCCCCACCCACCATCACCACCACACCACTATTTTTTGCCGTCATAGTCACCCCCACCCCCAACCTACCCACCACCACACCCACTATTTCATTTGTTTAAACAATTATTTATAATGGCAGTTTCTTTATCATTAATCACTTAGTATAAAACACTTGGTAAACAGGTCACATTTATCTGGACCAAAAACCACTTACCCATACTGCATTCTTACCAAATTGTATTGGTAGTATGATCTATTGCATCTCATGACCAAAGAGTTACACAATTATCTTTCTTGATCAGTTAAGACATTCAAACTCCAATGACTGTGTTTTACATGAAACAAACAATATGATTTTTTTTTTGTAATATCAATGTCATAGGGTTGTTTGTGAAACCATAAAAACTTTAAGATCCTTTGCATCCCGCTGCTTTGTACGAGTAATCAACTAGTATATTATATATATATATATATATAAAATTATATAAAGTTAAATGTTAATATATTTTTAGAATATTATCTTTTATTTCGTATAATAATAATGTATATTAATTGGTATTTAGTTTCTTTTTATATTCATCAAGTAAAAGAGTTTGAAAAACAATATGGGGTCATGAAAATAAATATAACAAACATAAATATTGTCTTTAGATTTTATATTATTGTTTAAAATATAGCATTATAATATATTTAAAACAATATTACAATGTTTATCGGAACAAATTAGATATAAAATAAATGTTATATTTTTTGAATTCATGTTTTATATATACGTTGATGTTTAACAATTTTTTTTTTACCATTTATCCATTACCCGCTATCTTAGTCGTAGAGTGAATTACCTATTTCATTAGCCACTATTTTAAATGGATTTAATAATGTATTAACCCTTACCCTACTCATTGCCATCCCTTCCCACATGATCCAAAGTGTATTGAAGAAACATAGGAGCTTATAAAGCTAGTGGGCAGGGGAGTCTATTCACTTGCAAAATAGAATGATATGCAAATGAATGAAATGTATTTGGCAAACAGCATCGAGGACCGTTTGGCGGTTGCTGAACGGCTTGGTGCAAAATAATTAAATGGTCAGAATGATATAGTGCAAAATGAAATACAACTGTTTGGTAATCATTAGGATATAATTAGGGCTCTTAATGGTTAAGGAGGTACAGAGTTTTGGAACCGTTAAAAGACAAACTTATTTTTTACCAAACATGATCCACCTCTGATTAAAGAAGCAATAGGTTCAAGAATGGTTGGTAGCATAGGCAGTAATGATGGAATTTATGGGGCAACTTTTATGCACGTTAATTAAATAAAAGTTGAAGACTAGGAAGAAACACAAAAGTTGAAGGAACATGTGCATTTATATGAAGATGTAGACTTTTGGACCATAAAGAAATCAATGAATAGACGTCTTTTTAACTTAAGAGTATGAATGAATGTTAACTGTGAAAGAAAGAAAAGAAGATTAAAGCATTTTGAAGTAGGGTTAGGCAGCCAACCTCAATCAATGTCATTAGTTCCACAAATTGTACGCATAGCCTTCTAGTTTCTATCCATATGTGGGAATTAGTTAGTTGCATTCATGAATCTTTTTCATTTAATCCAAAAGGGGCTTTGATTGCAGATGAAATTTTGATTCAAGATTCTTTCAATCCAAAAGGGTTTTGATTACAGTTGAATTCATGAATGTTTTTCATAACGAATATTGGTTTTGATTCAAGATTCTTTTAATCCAAAAAGGGCTTTTGATTACAGTTAAATTCATAAATCTTTCTAATAACAAATATTGGTTTTGATTCAAGATTATTTCAATCAAAGCTTTTGGTCTCTTGTGTATATATTCCAACAGAATTCCTTTTACTGATTTCTGCATCTTTTGAAGCATTATTTTATTAAAACTTTGACTGTCAGAAAACCAGTTTTTTTTTTTTAGTTCTTCAAGAACTAACTTGAATTCACAGAATCCATAAAGGATTTCCCATTTTTATAATCATTAAAAGTACTTATAATCTAATCCAATTGTACAACTACCAAAGCTAGAAAAATACATCTATAATAATAACAATAATTTACATAAATCTACGCATATAATTACCGTGTAAAGAAGTCAACAAAAGAATCAACTCTTCATCACTCCCGCCGTAAAACTCCCTCCGACGGCGATGTGGTTGAACCTGACGGCGTTGACTGTACCTAACCACGATCGATTCCGGCAACACCAACTTCCGGCAAATCGGACACGTGGCCCTATCCTGCTCCAGCCACTTATCAACACAACCCTTGTGAAACGTGTGCTTGCATTTCAACCTCCTAATCTCATCGCCGTCTTCTAAAACCGAAAGACAAACGGAGCACTCTTTCGATTCTACTCCGGCGGCGGCTCTGTAACGGCTGGCCGGATTCTTTTCTTCGATGAGTTTGAGGTACTGGGCGGTCGTCAATGGGTGGTCACCGGCGTAACCAATTGTTCCGGCGACGGAACGAACCAAGATTACTAGCTCCAAGAAGAGAACAGTGAAGAATACTAAGAAAAGGGTGTAGAGATGAGCTATAAATCTTGAGAATGCTCCCATTTTTTGAGTTGAGATTGAGAAGGTAAGGTAGGTTTTTAGAGAGAAAAAAGTACGGGTGAGAATGATGGAAATTGGGGATGAATATTGAATGGTTAGGTTAGCGTTTCATTTCACGTCTATATATATAAATATAAAGAAGAAACATTGGGAGTCCTATTAGCAAAACATTGGGAGTCCACGTGGCGCCTCCTTCCATTTTCTTATTTTTTTTAGTTTTTATATTTAATTTAGGTTGAAAACCCTTCGTTTTTCTATTTTCTTATATTAATTTTCTTTATTAAGTCATAAAAGTCATAGACCTTTCGGTTTTCCATTTCGTTTTTATCCCATCTATATATTATATCTTATCTAACATTTTTTTTCTTTTATTTTATCGAATCCTCCATAATATTGCAAATTATACAATTGAATTCCTAATTAAGATGGGGGCTACATTTTTATGGTTTATTTTTTATGTGAGTTATGTGTTGTTATTGATGTGTTTTGTGTTTTTTTTTGCAGAATTTTTTTATCGTCGATACCGTTATCCTTCTTTCGTTAAATCCATGTAAGAATTGTTTCATTTTGTTTTATGATTTGTGTGGTTTATATGTTATTGGTAACATTTTTTTCTTTTGTTTTATGCTTTGGTTTATATGGTTTATTTTATGTTTTTATATGAGTTATATGTTGTTATTGATGTGATTTGTGTTTTTCTTTGCAAAATTATTTTATCCTGGATACCGTTGTTCTTTCTCCATAAAATCCATGTAAGAATTATTGCATTTTATTATGATTTATGTGGTTACATTTATTTTTATTTGTGTTATATGTTGTATTTATATGTTGTTTTTTCATCGAATTTTTTGATCGTCTCTATCGAATGTTATTCCTAAATTTTCCAAGTAACAACTATTGCATTTTTATTATTATTTGTGTGGGTTATATGTTGTTGTTGATGAAAGTTTCGTTTTAAAATTTTCTTTCTTGTTCTTATATTTTATTCACAAAGATTTTTCATCTCTCATTTTTTTGAAGTTATTTATGTTGTGTATGTGTGTTCTTTTTATTTATGTTTTTTACTTTGTCTAATTTTGTTTTACTTGTATATCTATATAAAAGGAAAACTCACCAAGATGATGTGACACCTTTTTAGAGTATGGTTATTGGTTAGAAATTTTGTGGTTTTTTTGAATTTATAACATATATTTATATATACATTAAATGAGTGATGACATGACATTCTTAGGGAGCAAGATTGTTGTTTCTAAATTTCTCAAATTTGACACGACAATGTTAGGGAGCAGGATTGTTGTTTCTAAATTTTGTCAGATATTTTATTTTTAAAAATGTTTATTATATTAAAGACTTTTATATCCCTATATGTAATTTATGTTTTCATAGAAGTATGAAGATTTTTGTACTTTTACATGCACGTTGCAATTAGTGTTAGTTAACTATTCACTTTCTCTTCTTTATGTTAATTAACTTTTCATTTTCTCATATATAAGTTATGCTACAATCTAATGAGATCAATATCACTCTCATCAATGTTATAGAGAATGAAATCGTAACTGTTGGAGTGAATGCAGATGGTAAAGATCCTATACACATAAAGAATGAAAAGGTTGAAGATGCAGAATAATTTTAATGTAATCGATTCCAAGTGGCATATGTATCAATGAAAATTTTACTCATTAACAAGTCAGTTTCATAATTTATGAAATTGTTGAGATATAATTTAGTTTAATTAAAGTATAATTAAATTGTATGTTATACAATAGTATTTAAACTATGGTTGTTATTAATAATTTTTTATCATACATCTAATATACTTTATAGTTTATAACCCTATTAATTATTCCGGTTTTTATATGCTAAATTGAGAATAATAATAATTTTCAACTACGCTCAATTTTATTGTTAAAAGATATTGTATACAACTTTACAACATGTTCCATGTTTATAAAAATAATCAGTTAAAATAATTTGTATATTTTTTCAACATTAATTTTAGTTATCGCGCATTTTTCATTCTTTTTTAGTTTTTACATGTCCAAATTAAAAACCCTTCATTTTCTATGGTTACACTTCTTTGATCTTCTCCATCAAAAAAATTCTGCAACCCTTTGTTTTCTTTTTGGCTTTCAATGATGAAATGGCCAAGAAAGGCCTGTATTCAAAGCAGATTCTTCATATCTTTCCTCCAAGCATCATCGACTCCCAGTATCGAAGCTCAAATTTTGTATTGTAAGTTTTTTTTAAAATTATTTACATGGTGAAAATGCATTCAAATGGGTTATTTAAAAGAAAAACCTACAACTGATGATGTGACACAATGTAAGAGTACCATTTGTGTAAAGAAATTTTCTCATTTTTTGAGTTTTTTAAATATTAAATAAGTTAAAGATTGTTATACCCCTAAATGAAAAATACCTATTTCGCTACAAAAAGACTTATTTGGTAATTTTTCTTGCAATTTAATTAATTTTAACTTTAAACTACATAACTTCCTAGAGGATTCATTATATAGTTTTTTCATCTTTCCCTCTATTAACTAAAGAAAAGTCTATGATAAATAATATGCTATTTTTCTTTTTCTTAATTATTTGTTTACATTTATGTGTAACTCACCATGTCCTTTCAAATGCCAACTACCATTGGATTTACTTACTCTTTGGTTCTAATGCAATTAAATGAAGAAATTCAAAGGTTTTCATTAATTTTTCAAGGTATCAAATGAATGCTTCATTTCTCCATCTTGCATATAAAAAGAAGTCATGATTGTTGACATCCATTGGAACATGTTAAATACTTATTGAGATACAAGATGCTTGCACTTCATCCCACCAAGTCATTGTTCATCTTTTTAAGGTTACTTTTGAATGTTACAAATATGTTTTAGACTATTTTACTTACTTTATGTTTGTTAATCTAATATATGTTAGAACAATTTTATTCCGATATTTTGATTTTTTTGCTTACGTAAGGAGTTTTAGGTTATCTTTGATTGTTCAAGGGTTTATTACTTATTTTATTGTCAACCCAAGTATCCCCATAGATTCCCTTTTGTAAATGATCTTCTTACATAAAATGTAAGTTGAAGTTTTGGAGGAGACAATATTCTTTTGTAGATAATTTTGATTTTTGAGTTGTATCAATACTAAATATTGATGTTTATCGTGTTAAATTTTTGGTTTCGAATTTGCAATTTTAAGATGTGACTTAACTTATGTAAGTTAGAAAATTAAGTATTAAAAATGTAAAATATGTTTTGTAATGGTCATTGAAAATTGATATATGAACAATTATAAAAAAATTCGTAATAAAAGAACGAATTGTATTGTGTTATGATATGATATATAAACACTTATTTTTTGTTTTTCTAAATATTTTTGTATTTTGGTAATATTTTTTATGGATATGATGATTTAATATTTAATTAATAAATTCCAATTAGTATTCAATGCTTATATCATTTTAGAAATCGTCGCGCAACGCGCGAAGCCAAAGACTAGTTCATTCTTAAAAGAAAAAAAAAAGAATTACATCTATCTCCAATAAATTTTTTATTTTAGAGAATTTATCATTGATTAAAATATTGAAATATTGTATTAACTTATTAAAATATTATTATTTTCTCTACATATTTGTTTTCAAAATTTTTTATTGGTGGTCAAACTTAGTAATTATTTTTGGAGTGATCTTCATAATTGAATTCATAATTGAAGAAAAATCATTTCTCTCTCATAATTTCTCCATTTTAGAGAGTTTTGAGGAAGCTCTTGGAGCAAAGTTTTTGTCCAAAATTCCCATATTTCCTTTTTTTTCTCCATTTTGAAGAAGCTCTTGGAGATGCTCTTACATTTAATGTTTCAAATAAAAATGTATTTCTTTTAACTGAAATACAGACGATAACTCTTTCTACTTTTTTATTTGTATCTATTAAAAGGGTACTCGCACAATGCAGCGAGATCCATCTTAATTTTAATATTTTATTTTTATTTTTTGTCTTTATCAATGTTATAATACGATTTTATTAGTTTTGAAAAAAGAGATTTTATTTTTTGTATACTTTTTTAATTCAGTTTTTTAATTATAATTTAGGTTTAATAATAAAATAATATATTTTGGTTTAATAATGAAAGAATATATTTTGATTTAATAATATATTTTTTTATAAATATAATAATTAAGTATTTTGTTAGAGTCGAATGATTATCTTAATTACATGTTAGATTTTTGTTAGTCTCCAAAGAGAGATGGCTAACTAAGAGGGGGTTTTGTAGAAGGGGGGGGGGGGGTTGAATATAAAACACACAGAATATACTCTTTTTAAATTTTTTAATATAAATATTAAAAAATTACACACAGATAGTTTGATGCGGAAAAGAACAGGCAGACTATTCTATCAAACTAAACACACAGATAACAGTAATTAACTTATACACTAAGGAAGTTAAAACAATACTGTTATAGCACACAGCTTTGCCACAGTCGCACAAATAATCACTTTGAAGATTTGTTGAAAGCGTGAGATTTCTGGGAAGGACTTCATCTCCTTTTATAGTGCCCATGCATGGGATGCAAGTGGACAAATCGAGGTTTCATTAGTCGGAAGATTATCTGCTGGACAAAGGAAGAGACCACTTCCTTTGTACTAGAATAATGGATGAACCATTCTTTGTAGCACGTAATGTCAGATAACTTTATCTTCTTTTCTTCATGCTCTGTGAAGTCCCATCAAACCTTTTAGCTAAAAGACAAATATTCCTTTTATAAGAATAAAAGAGAATGTCTTTATTTAAGGCTTGATGCCCAAGTTCTTGCTGGCTCACGTGTCTTGCAATTGATGTGAGTCAAGAACTTATCTCTTTGAAATTGCTAAGTGATACATCACACTATGTATCACATCGGTGGATACCTTGTAAGGCTGGAATTGATAAGTGTACACTTTGCTTGATAAACTTCATCTTTCACTAAATGACAAAAGTGTACACCCTTGAACTTGTGACTTGATATCACAGCCTTAGAAAATATACCTGCAATTTCGGTGACCAAGATTATAGTGTCGGTGACCATGACATCAAACTTGATGACCTCATCTTATTTGATGTCCTTAGTACTTTTGATGACTTTTGAGTGTACCGTCGGTGACCCACTATATTGGTGACCCAATCTTGATTTGACAAAATGATCTGAATATTGAAGTTGGTTGATACATCCAAAATTCCACTTTTTGATGTACAACCCTTGATTGAATAGCCTTTGACTCTTCAATACTTGAAGCATATTTCAGACCTTCAAAAGAACCTGTAAAAGTTCATTCATACAAAGGAAGGTGGTTCATCACCAAATCATCGGTGACCCAACAATTTTTAATATTTAAAATTAGATGTTTATCTATATAGTTAGTTGTATAGTTAGTTATACGAATTCAAACGTAAAGCTTTAATAAGTTGTACCAATGCATATATAACTTGTATTCTTGATTTTTAAGTAATTATACTTTAATCAATTGTATCTATTGCATAATAATATGTTTTTAAAAGTTTTTGTCAAATGCTTTATAATATAATATAGATAAAGGTTATAATACGATTTTACGGGGCTTTAAAAAAATATAATGCTTTATTTTTAAATAAACTAGCATTGTATCCGCTGTAATGCACCTAGATGCAAATGATTTTGATTTTTTTTTTGTTAGAATCTTTTTAAGACATTTGACTTTGTGGGTTTATACTTGATCTGTAATAAAAAATTAATCACATAAACTCATATTCTTTTTTGCATCTAAGAAATTCCCTTTTTTGAAACATTAATTAAAGTTATTATAGTAACATTTACATCTTGTTCTTTAACTACGAACACTTAGGCATTGTTTGACAAACATAAGCTAGCTTATAAGCTAACTTATAAGCTAGCTTATTTTATGAGTAATCGTTTGGATGCACATAAGCTAGCTTATAAGTCAGCTTATAAGCTAGCTTATCGATAAGCTACTTGGAGTAGCTTATGAGGAGCTTTTTAACACTTTTTCCAATTATACCCCTAACTAATATTATTTATTTATTTTCAACATGCCTTTTTTGGTCATTTCACATGCTCATAAGCTAGTTTTTGCCAAACATAACTTATTCATCAGCTAGCTTATCAGCTACCAGCTAGCTTATAAGTCATCAGCTACCTTATAATCATACGCTAGCTTATCAGCTAGTTTGCCAAACATAGCCTTAATAAAACAAATCAAACTTGAACATAAACCTAAATAGCCAAGATGGAAATACTCAAATCCCATATTCCTTATTAGTCCAATGTAGTAACACAAAGCCTACCAGAAACATATTGGATTAATTGGTGCAATTAAAATACGAAGAAAAATTGCATGACGACTCTTTGCAAGGTAGATACTTGTATTTTCTTTCGCAACAATTCACAATATTTTTTTTATTCAATTCAAAGGGTTTCAGCCTTTTAGATACATATTTCTTGTTCGCCCAATCAAATAGCCATCAGAATTAGCTAAAAAAACGTTTTTAACCAATTAATTATTTATAACTATTGTATATATTGATTAAATATTTAATATAATTAATTAATAGACTTGAGATTATATGAGACCAATCACGAATTTTACAAAACTAGTATGATCTCACGTTGAAACCAACCCTTGATTAATAACTTGTTTTAATTTTTATGACTTGTTTATTTTGTATTTTAAATTGTAAATTACATTTAGCGTAAACTACAATTTTGGTCCCTGAGGTTTACTACTTTCTTTAAAACGAGTCCATGTGGTTCACTAACTAGTAACTACAATGGTCGTCCCTACCGTTTCATATTTGCTTTGAAAGTAGTCCCTGCTCGTTAACTCCGTTAAAAAATCTAGTTAAGTAAAGGGTACTTTTGTCTTTTTATCTCTTTTTTTCCTTTCTCTTGTTTATCTTGACTCAAATCAAAGATAAAGGGCCAAAACTATAAATTTTATCATCTTTACCCTTTATCTTAGGGGTGAGCACGGTGCCGTTCGGTGCGGTTTTTGGCCAAAACCGAACCGAAAACCGAACCATTCGGTTTTTGAAAAACCAAACCGTTCGGTTTTCGGTTTTCGGTTTTTTTTTTGTTCGGTTTTTTTCGGTTCGATTCGGTTTTTGGTTTTCGGTTTTTGGTTTTCGCTTCTATAATTCTTCTCTATTTCCAACTTGTAAATTCTTTTAATTTGTTCAAAATCATGTTATCATATATTATAATGCAAATCTCATGTTAAAAAATCATGTTTACGAAAACACAAATATCATATATCATATATCATAATACAAAATTACAAATCCAATGTTCAAAATCATGTTTACGAAAATGGAATAATGTTTACGAAAATATAAAATAGAATCTTATATCATTTTTAGGTTAACTAATATATGAAATTAATTATAATAATATATATATATAAATTAAAAATTAAAAATAATTACATTTATTTCGGTTCGGTGCGGTTCGGTTTTTTCGGTGCGGTTTGGAAACCAAAACCGAAACCGAACCGTTTGGTTTTTCGGTTTTCGGTTCGGTTCGGTTTTTTCCCCGGTTTCGGTTTTTTCGGTTTCGGTTTTTCGGTTTTTCGGTTTTTTCGGTTTCGGTTTTTCGGTTTTTTTTCGGTTTTTTCGGTTTCGGTTCGGTTTTTGCTCACCCCTATCATCTCTCTCACAAAAACACACACACACACACACATATATATAGGGGACTATTTAAGGGAGAACTAGGTTATTTGTGATAACCGTGAGATCCAATCTCAACCACAAATCAATAGATAAATTAGGAAATTAATAATTTTGGTAATTTTAATTAAAGGACATTTTAGGTATTATAAAAAAGCTTCTCTCTCCTCTCTCCTCTCTCCTCCGTTCTCTCTCTGACCGGTCTCCGGTGAATATTATTCCAGGCGAACATTGATGCAATGCGATACCAAAAACACCTACAATATGCAATGTGGTACCAAGTAAACACAATGATACACAATATAATACCAAAATACATAAAAGATGAATTGTGATATCAAAAATAATTACAAGATGCTGTGATACCAAGAAAACACAATGATACGCAATGTGATACCAAAATACATACCCACTGTGATACACCCAAACCATAAACATAAAAAACCAAACAACAATCAAAATATAATTGATGACCCAATTTCAACTCTAAACCAACAAGAAAATAAATATAAACCCAACCAAGATGAACAAATTTACAACTTCCTAGCGATATATGTGTTACATCTCCGACAAAATATGGGTAAGGCTCCGATCTGAAACACGATATGTACAGAAACCAAAAGCCGAAACCGATCTGGTTGTGTAGAAACCAGATCTATCCAGAAACTAGAAACCGAAATCGATCTCGATTGGATGAAGCCACCGAACTGGAGCTGTTCTGTTGGAACTATGGAACGATCCGGGTTGTCTTCCTCTCGATTGTTGCCGGAACCTCCGTTTCCATCACCATTGGAATTTCTGCTCTTATCGTCATCTTTCTCTCGACTGTCACTTTAAGGTGTGGGAGGGGCAGATTTTACCAACACATGGAAGGGGTTTGATGGGTCTTTAGGAGAGAAAACCATCATCAAGCTCTTGACGGATGTTTGATCGGAGGATGGTTGCCGGTGAGGTTGAGAGAGTGGGAAAAAATAATATATTTTTAGGGTTGTTGAGAGATTGCGTGATATATGGAAAGATTAAAAAATGAGTTGTAATTATTTTTTTACTAAATTATCCTTTTTGATTATTTAAAATACACAAATAATTATTTAAATTAGTGGTTCATATTGGATCTCATGGTTACCACAATTTAACTAGTTCTCATTTGATTATGCCCCTATATATATATAGAGGAAGGTTCAAATGAGAACTTTGTAAATTTAAAGAAACAAATGGATACTTGTGGATCATATATGATGTGGGTCTCACATAATATTAAATCATTTATGATTTAATATTATGTGGGACCCACATCATATGTGGTCCACAATTTGTTCATTTGTTCTTTTAGGTAGCGTTTGGTATGCAGACATGATTGAACTGGACAGAAAGGGATAGAGCTGGACAGGACTGGACTGGACAGGACAAAAGGGTGGGACAGGACTGGACTGGACATGACAGAACAAGTGTATGTTTGGTACACCTAAGACTGGATTGGACAGGACAAAACTAGACAAGTTGTCCCATAAGTTATTTGACGATTTTATATATTATATAATAGTTATAATTACACAAAAAAAAAACAAAAAAAAATAATTTGATTTATAAGCATTTTTACTCAACTTATATATATATATATATATAGATACATATATATTAGTATAAAATTTGGATGAGAATATTTTATTATAACTGATGATACCTTGAAAACCCGATTCACACAAATAAGAAATTATGCTTTATTCTGATGGTAGTATTGGTGATGGGGATGGGCGGTGGTGATCAGTGGCCGATATTGATATAGATGACTTAAGATTGTAGTGGTGGTGGTTATGGTAGAGGTGAGGTGGCCCACCGTGGTGATGGTGGTTTGCGATGGTGGAGGTGAGGTGGCCTATAGTGGTGCTGGTGGAGATGGACGATGGTGGTCGGTGGCTAACGATGGTTGTGGAAGTGGAAGAGAAGGTTGGTGTAGTAGAAGAGGAGGTGGAGGTGGCCAACGATGGTAGTGGTGGTAGCAATGGATGGTGGTTGTGAAGGAGGTGAAGATGGTAGATAACGGTGGTGGTGGTCGGCAATGGTAGTGGTAGTGGTTATGGTGGAGGTGAGGTGGCCACGATGGTGGTGGTAGCGTTGAACGGTGGTGGTTGGTAGCCGATGGTGGTTGTAAAGGTAGTGAAGGAGGTTGTTGTTCTAAAGTAGAAGGTGGAGGTGGCCAACGGTGGTGGTGGTAGTGGCAATGGATGATGGTGGTTGGTGGCCGACTGTGGCTACCGGTGGTCGTCGGCGGTACCAGAAATCGTGACTAGTGGTGTTGACCATTAAAACAAGTATCATATTAAGGTTATACATCAAATGAGGGTAAATTAATCATATTTGATTTTCTGTCTCATTCTTGTCCCATCTTGTTACACCTATTTTGGTGGAACAAGAAAAAACCTATTTTGTCCCACTCTATCCCACATTATCCCTGTCCCATGTCGTGTCAAACGTGGGACAGTGAATTTCTGTCCTGTCCCATGTTGCACCAAACGTGGGACAGGAAGTTCTATCCCGTCCTGTCCTGTTCCGTCCCATGTACCAAACGCACCCTTAAAGAGGGGTGGTTCTCATTTGATCCCTCCCTTATATATATATATATATATATATATATATATATATATATATATATATATATTCATAGATATAAATAAATAAATATAAGAGTAAATTACACTTTTGGTCCCTGTGGTTGCCATCTACTATCAAGAGTAGTCCTATTTCAAACTAATTACAATTTTAGTCATTGTGGTTGCCACTTGATTTCAATTCTGGTCCTTTGACTAATTTTGTTAAAAAAATCTGTTAATTTTAGGGGTATTTTGGTCTCTTCAGCATTTATTTATTATCAATTAAAAAAAGTAATAAATATATTATTTATTATATATATACATATATATAACTAAATGAAAACGAATACCACCTCTCCAGGCTCTTGAGGACACCACCGACGATTTCCCAGCGACTCCACCTCTCCCCGCACTCCTTCTCCTTCGAAACCAGACCACGAATCTCCGTCTCCATCATGTACAGAGTTCGATTTTCGACCCTCCGATTGGTATAGAGGCCATAAATCGGAACTGATACAAATCGGTTCTTCGTCTTAACCCTCCGACGGTTTTCGACCCTCGATCTGGATGGATCTGATACTAAGATGTGGGTTCTTCGTTCTTTCAACGCTTTAGTTCAAAGATCTGGATCTTGGATCTCCGCCTGCCGCCGGTCACCGGCCATCGATCTCTCTCATCTCATCTCTCCCCTCTTGTATTTCATTTAAGTCAGACTGTTAGAGTTGTGATTCGAATAAAACATCGATGTAGCAGCCATTAACTTCCTCGGAGGGCAACGAGGCTCATAAAACCTTACAGAAATAAAAGATAGTTCACCATCTAATTGGTCAAACTTAATGATATAGCGTGGATAGAAATCTAAGAGTGTTAAGTTTCGTCAACGATCACAGAACCCATCCCAGAGTCTTGGTTTCAGATTTGATTTCCCATTTCGGTTTGATCGGGAAACACCGAACCAGATCAAGGGTTTTTGTTCTCCGAAAAATATGTATTGGGTTTCATATTTAACTTCGATTTGTCGGGTTTAATATGTTTTTTTTCTTTTCCTAAAAGCTAATAAAGAACAAGATCGGTTTTTGATACCGGAGAAGACGACCGGAGTCTTCATCAACACTTGGTTCAGACTTCAGATCGAGCACTGTCGATACAAGTTCCGGCTGCCAAAAAGTTATGGCGTTGATCAAATAATGTATATATATGCATCGGTTATGATCAAAACAAAAGGAGGGTGTTGGCCGGAGAAGACGATGGTGGTGGTTGGACAGAAAAGATGGTGGGGAAAATGGTTGACGGTGGCGTTGGTGGTGGTTTGGTCTAAAAGATGAAAGGGGTAGCTATATACATACATGATACATGATACATGTAACAATAACAATAATAATAATATTTATTTGTTATTTAAACTTTTAATTAAAAATTAAAAATATCATAAAAAGACCAAAATGCCCTTTAAGTTAATAGACTATTTTAATAGAAGTTAGATAGAAGGATCAAAATTGAAACCAATTGGCAACCATAATGACCAAAATTGAAATCAAGTGGCAACCATAATCGACATCGATTTCCCGTCGGGCCACCATCTCCCCCCTCTCCCACCTTGACTTCTCGATGAAAAACACCTCCCCTTCCTCTTTCTATGTACATTACCCAGTCAAACCGAGACAAAACTCCACAAGAAACTCTAGTGAAGAGTTTTGAATTCCTTCCCCCTTGAGATGAAACCTCCATCGTATAACTCATATATATTTATATATACGTGTTTGTGTGTGTGCGCTTTTATAACTAATACAGGGAGTTGGAAGATCTCCGGTGGGTTTAGGGAGAAGGAAGATCGATGGGTTTAGGATACAAATCTGGGATGAGGGAAAACATACAACAACGATGATATATGTGATGTTTGTGACATAGATGGAAAGGGAGAGGGGAGATGGGTTGTCGGAGGCTCATAGGTGGATCTTGGTAGCCGGAGATGGTGGTCGCCGGAGAAGGAGATGGAGACGACCTCTTGGTCTCGTCAACACTGTTCCTTTTAGTTTAAATACATTGTATAACATATCCCTTAAAGGTAAAAAGACTAAAATACCCTCAACTTAACAGAGAAAATTAACGGAGTTAACAAGCAGGGACTACTTTCAAAGCAAATTTGAAACGGTAGGGACCAAATATATGGATACATATATAAAATATTTGTATGATAATGAAATAGACTTGGGTAGAACAGACTTTTCTGTAAGATATTTGAGTCCACTTTTTTACATGTGTATTAGGCTGTAAAAAATAATAAATATACATATTAAAATATGATTTTAATGTGTTGTTAAAGTATTATTTTAATGTTCCATGCCTCCACCATTTTTAATATTTTTAATGTTTGTTTTAATGGTGGATATTCAAAAAAATCTGGTGACGAGGGTAGGAATTTAAGTAATGGCTACATGTCACGTGTTTGACGATGTCTTTTACTTAAATATTTTTGTTTTATTTATCTTTTTTATTAGGATGATACTCCATAAAAAAATCTTTTGACTTGATTCAAATAAGATTATAATAATTAACAATCAGACATTAACTAATAAACCCTAACCCTAAAAATTGACAACTTGATGTTAACTAACAAACCCTAAGAATTAACACTTATACATTACCTAACAAACTTTAACCCTAACAATTCACGATTTAATATAAAAAACAGATTTATAAAAAATTAACAATGGATATAGACTAAAAAAATTATGGAGTCAAACGATTGGGAGTCAAACCACATATATATTTATAAAATATTTAAAATTTATAATACAAAAAACAAATTTTGGAAACTTTATGGTGGTCATTTGACCCCCAACTCTATCTACACTTTAAATCCGCTTGTATGTCTAAGGGACTATTTACAAACACTTACCGAGTAAGCGTTTACCGATAAAATTGACCACCATCAATTATACATTATCGGTTAACAATCACTACCAATAAAATAAATTGTTAGTAACCGCTTATCACGCCGTAAGCACTATCTATAGTATTTATTCAGTTTGAATATACAAAGAAAATATTCAGACTGAATAGAGTATATATTCAGTCTCAATATTTTTTTGTATATTGAGTCTGAATAATCTAGACACGTGCGCGCTCTCATTTGTCCTCACGTTCACAACCAAATTTGAGTTTGCATTTAAACTTCCCCTTCTCTCTATATATATATATTACTCCTATATATATACATATATATATATAGAGGAAGGTTCAAATGAGAACTTTGCATTTTTAAAGGAACAAAGGGACTATTGTGGATCACATATGGCGTAGGTCCCACATAATATTAAATCATTTATATGAGTTCCTTTGTTCCTTTAAATTGGTAGTGTTCTCATATGATCCCTCCCCTATATATATATATATATATATATATATAGAGAGAGAGAGAGAGAGAGAGATGTGCCATTAGCATGACATAGACTCCTTACTTCACATGCATGAGATTGATTTCTAGGCTACTGTTGAATATAATGACACACACAGATATAATTATTTGTTTAAATTGAGCAAGCCCTAATGATTTTGTTTTGAATTAAGGCCATGTTTGGTAAGTTATGACTGATAAGGTAACTTATGACTTATAAGGTAGCTGATTGATAAGTCACGTTTGGCAAAAAGTAGCTTATAAACATGTAAAATGACCAAAAAGTAGCTTCAAAATAATAATAATTAATATTAATTAGGGGTATAATCGGAAGAAAATGATAAAAAGTTCAATAAGTCACTAATAAGTCACTCCCACTAACTTATCGATAAGCTAGCTTATAAGTTAACTTATAAGTTATAAGTTAGTTTGCTAAACATGTACCTAGAAAATAAGGTAGCTTATAAGGTGCTACTGTAGTCTTGTCTGGGCCGTCTGATCCTCCGGTTACTTCTGTTCCAAGCCAGAACTCTGAGCTGGTAGGTCAATCGAACATTTTAAGTTCTGATTTGTTGCATATTGATGCTGTATTTCCTTTTCATAAATATCAATTGATTTTATAAGTAGAAATAAACCATGGTTACCTATTTGTTCTGCTTTTCATACCAAAAATAATCTTTAAATTTATTTCTCACCCTAAAAGAATATCTATTGACAATCCAAATTTGGTGCATAGGTTCTTACTCCAAATGTACCTGATATAACCCGAAGACGATCATCTTCGGCATGTGATCGATACAATGGCTCTTTATGTTCTTGATGGAGGTCTTATTGACGGCCGGCTTCTCGGAAGATGGAACTCTACACCTATATTTATATACATACAAACTAAATCATTCAATAAACTGAAACATAACAGAATAGAGGAAAGTTCAAATGTGAACTCATTTTTGGTTGTGAACGTGAGGACGAATCTCAGCCACTTATCCGGTCAATAAAGGCGGCTTTGACCTGGTTCCCCTCCTTTAATAATCTCCACCCTCCCATGAATCGCGTCAATCCTCCGTGATCGCGTCCACCATAACCGAAGATGTGTGGCTGAGATTCGTCCTCACGTTCACAGCCAAAATTGAGTTCACATTTGAACCTAACCCTAACAGAATATACATATATATATACATACATATAGGAAGAGATTTAATCACCATAGTCTTCGTCTCCATTCACCGTCATTGTTGTTGTTTCGATTATTTTTCTGCAAAACGAACAAAATAGAAATGTATAGAAAAAAAGTATTGAACCCTAATTTACATACATAAACCAATAATTAGTTTACAAAAAACATGAAGGATCAGTAACAACACATAAACAAAATTTAAAGGTAGAAATCAAAGAAAAAAAATTCATACCTGATAGAAGAAATTCATGGCTATTCTTTTCCCTCTTTGATGATACGGATGCAGTTATCACTTATCAAGACCTTCTGTGTTCTGGATTTCACAACGCATTTCTTTGCAGGAAGAAGTTGATGTTTACTTGTAATTTAATCATTCATATTTGGAGAGTGTAAAATAAAAAATGAAAAATTAAGGGTGCGTTTAATTGGTGAAAATTGTTTTCATTTTTCTAGAAAACGTTTTCAAAAAATTGAGTTGAGTTTTCATTATCAGTTTTCGATGAAAATCAACTTCGCCGAAAGAAGTTGACGTTTACTTGTAATAATATTTTTTTATAAAAATAATAATTAATAATTAAGTATTTTGTTAATGATTATTAAAAAGTATTTTAGATTTTTTATATTTAAAAATTAAAATAAGATGTTTATTTTATATTTGATTATGTTTAACTATTAATTCAAACATGTATCATTTAATTCTAATCTTGAATTTTAAATAATATCTATGATAAATATTGCTTTATGCATAAAAATGGTTTTTAAGGACTTGTCTCAAATTCTTTATAACATAACTAGAATACTAGCGTAATGCAACAAGATGATACATCTTGATTTTATTCATTTTATTTTTTGTCTCTATCGATATTATAATAATCATATCGATACTATAATAGTTATATGTTTCATTTAACAGTTTTCTTTTTTATATAATTTCTTTAATTCAGTATTTTTATTATATTTTTAATTTAAGTTTAATAACAAAATAAATAATTAAGTATTATGTTAGAAATCAATGATTATCCTAATTAAATTCTACATTTTTTATATTTAAAATGAGATGTTTATCTTCTATTTGATTGCACGGATTCAGAAATTAAACTTTAATTTGTAATTTTGAATTTTAAGAAATACTCATCAATAAATAATACTACATGCATAAAAAATTGTTTTTAGGAGTTTTTGCAAATGATTTACATAAATATGTTACTTTTGGACGCTTTTTAGAACAATTTTAAAATAAAATATCTAACTAACCCATGTGAATAATTTTTTCAATAAAATAAAAAGGATACTCAAGTGTTTCGAACTCAAATCATTCAAATTTTATTTTTTGATATCGAAATCTAAAAAATTATCTGGAAAAGAATTGCATCCAATAGGATTTGAATCTATACCAAAGGTCTAGAACACCTCTGTCCTATCCATTAGACAATGGACGTTTTTCGTTGCGATTTAACTTTTTAATGACATCTTTTTAAATACAAATCAAAGTATAAAAGATATAAAAATGTAATTTTTCATAAATGTCATATAAAAAACTTATTATAATATTTTTCTAAATATCATATAAACACATATGTTTCTAAAATACTAATTCAAAAAGACACGTCATTCTTCAAAAAATAATATAAAATACAAATCCAAAAAGATATATATTTCATATGTACATACAATTAATTATTTTTAGACTATTTTTACTAAATAAATATATGTAATTTTGTTAATAAGATATATATATATATTTGGTCTCATAAGTGATTCAATTATAACAAAAAAATGTATGTATTATATAAATATGTTACAAGTTTATAAAATATTTTTGGACGCCTTTTAGAACAATTTAAAAAAAGAATATCTAACTAAACTTTTTTATGACATCTTTTTAAATACAAATATAAGTATACAACATAAAAAGTGTAATTTTTCATAAATGTCATATAAAATACTTATTATAATATTTTTCTAAAAACATATATGTTTTTTAAAATACAAATTCAAAAAGACACATCATTCTTCATAAAATATTGTATAAAATACAAATCCAAAAAGATATATATTTCATATGTACAAATAATTAATTATTTTTAGACTACTTTTACCAAACAAATATATGTAATAAGATATATATATATATATCTTATTTGTTTTGTACATTTAAATAAAAATAAACTATTATATATTTAATCACTTAAATATAATATTTTATCGAATACAATTATATCATAAATATCCTTCTTATATAAACGTTTGGTAAACAACAGGAATCCCATTCCTGTACCAAATCAGGAACCTCTTGCCGTTGGAGAGCATGTTCCAGATGAGTTGAACATAGATGATATATTGCTAGGGGGTGGTGTATAAAGATTTCACATAATCAAGGTAGGTGTTTCAAATTTTAAATCATGAACTTGACACGTATACGAGATATTGCTTGAAGTGCGGATAGTAAAACCCGTTTTCTTACTAGGTGTTTAAGTTCATTATCTTCATTTTATTTTTTTGGCACCAATAGCTAGGGGGTGGTGTATAAAGATTTCACAGACATCAAAGGTAGGTGTTTCAACTTTTAAATCTTGAACTTGACACGTATACGAGATATTGCTTGAGGTTGGTACGTACATAAGATATTGATTGAACTTGATAGGTATACGACATATATTGCTTGAACTTGACACGTACACGAGATATTGCTTGAAGTTGGTACGTATATGAGATAGTGATTGAACTTGATAGGTATATGACATATATTGCTTGAACTAGGGGTGTGCATCGGACGGGTTCAAACGGGTTCGGGTGGAAAGGGGTAAAACCCGATCGGGTTTCGGGGAGAAGAAATGAAATCCAACCCGCATATATTCGGGGTAGGGGCTCGTCGGGTTCCGGTGAATTTTGGATAGGGCGGGTTCGGTCAGGTAGTTCGGGTCAGGATTGCTTGAACTATCAAGTTCAAGTTCAAGCAATATATGTCATATACCTATCAAGTTCAAGCAATCCTGACCCGAACTACCCGACCGAACCCGACCTATCTAAAATTCACCGGAACCCGACGAGCCCCTACCCCGAATATATGCGGGTTGGATTTCATTTCTTGTCCCTGAAACTCGATCGGGTTTTACCCCTTTCCACCCGAACCCGTTTGAACCCGACCGATGCACACCCCTAGTTCAAGCAATATATGTCATGTACCTATCATGTTCAATCAATATCTCATATACGTACCAACTTCAAGCAATATCTCGTATATGTGTCAAGTTCAAGCAATATATATCGTATACCTATCAAGTTCAAGTTCAATCAATATCTCATGTACGTACCAACTTCAAGCAATATCTCGTATACGTGTCAAGTTCAAGATTTAAAATTTGAAACACCTACCTTGATGTCAGTGAAATATTTATACACCACCCCCTAGCTTTAGGTGGCAAAAAAATAAAATAAAGATGTTAAATGAAGATAATGAACTTAAACACCTAGTAAGAAAAGAAAACGGGTATTACTATCCGCACTTCAAGCAATATCTCGTATACGTGTCAAGTTCAAGATTTAAAACTTGAAACACCTACCTTGATGTATGTGAAATCTGTATACACCACCCCCTAGCAATATATCATCTATGTTCAACTCATCTGGAACATGCTCTCCAAAGGCAAGAGGTTCCTGATTTGGTACAGGAATGAGATTGCTTTTGTTTTCCAAACGTTTATATAAGAAGAATATTTATGATATAATTGTATTCGATAAAATATTATATTTAAGTGATTAAATATATAATAGTTTATTTTTATTTAAATGTTCAAAACAAATAATTAACTTTTAGTATATAATTCAATCAAATATACTTGAGAATAATAACAAATGATTTTAAAGTTAATAAATGAAGAAGTAAGGATTAAATCAAATGAGAACTATAAAGAGGCTACAACTTGTGAGAACCGATAAAAAATATCTTTAAATGATTTTTTTTAACATATATTTGTTTCATAATAAGGAGGTGTTTGTTTGAGCTTATTAAAACAACTTATTGACTTATTCTGGTGTGGCACCAGTAATAAGTCATTCTGAGTGTTTGGGTAAAACAACTTATCCGGTTTGCGATAAGTTATTTTTCAAGAAGTAAACTTTTTTAACTTATCAGCTTTTCATAAGCACTTTTCCACAGTTATAAGTCAATAAGCTCATCCAAACACCCCCTAAGATAGTTTTACATGCACATATTTTACATCGTGAAACGTTTTTTCGTGTTATTTTTCGTTTCACTAAGTGAACCAAAAAAAGTTCCATATAATTTTTTTCACCATATATACACCAACATATATAAAATAATAGCTAAAATCATAGTCCTTGAAGAAAAAACCAATTAAAAGAATATTTTTATACGGTTCTCATAGCTTTATAGTAATTTTATGGTTCTTTTTTGATTAGCATCATAATAAAAGTAATCATATAAATAGCTGATAATGAACATAAACACCAAAAACTAACCGGTCATTGTAAAGCAATGATAGATCCACGTTTAGTAATGGATCATCAGGAGACAGAGGTGAAGTGTCCGGTAGATCCAAGCTCAAACCAGGTAGATTCGGCAATATATCACCTATGTTCAACTCATCTGGAACATGCTCTCCAACGGCAAGAGGTTCCTGATTTGGTACAGGAACATCAGGAATGGGATTCCTTCTAAAAATCTTTATGAGCACATATCTATCAAGTACGACATTGTCATTTCCAACAATTCTCTGCTCTTGATGCCCTCTAGCAACATATTCATGTATAACCCAATTAGTCTTGATTGAACTTCGCCTAGAGCTGCCTCCGTAATACGTTAGATATTGTTTCTCGCCCAACTGAACATCATTTTCACCAACTATCTTTATTTTTGAGCCACTACTCCTCCAACAGCCCAGCCTTCCTTTTAGGACTGTCACTGTCTGGTGACAACCTTTTTCTTTCGCTAAAAATAAACCACTGATCAGCGTTTCCTGGCTCGATATTACCTGCAATTTAAAAAAACCAATGTTAAAATGTATAGAAATCTATTACCGAAATGTATAATATTACAAAAACCCAGAGACCAAAATGATATGCACATAACTTTTCATTTTCTTTTTGCTATATCTACTATTAAAATATAAGAAGAAAAAAAAAGATTGGTTGATATAAGACTAAAACTCAAAACATTCAAACTATTAACTAAAATTATACTAATAATAATATTAATTTAGTAAGAAATTATACTAATTATAATATTGATTAAGAAACCTCTGAAGATAAAAAATTTCTTTAGGTAAATTATTTGATTATTGTGGTTTTAACTCCCATTTGCTTGATATATAAAAAATTGATCTTGAATTTGATTTTTTTATTTTACTCTGATTCTTGTATTTCAATTATTGCCTGTTGATGTTATTTCTTTATTTCATGATTGCTTTTTTCTATATATTATATGCATGTAACAATTGTAATGATTCTGACTAAAAGTCCCCAAAATCAAATAGTTTTATCCCCATGTGATCTCAATTGAAGAAAGGTCAAACATTGAAGTTATACAATGTAATTAACTCACATTGTGTATCTTTTTGTTCTTGATGTTTCTTTAATTTCATTTCCTGATTACTTTTTGCACATTTGCTTTGAATTTTGATAGAAGAAATTCTGAACAGAATGATTCAAAACCCTTTTCATTTTCATGGCAACAACAAGGGTGAGGAGAAAAGGACGAAAACTCCAATAACAGACCAAGAAACCTAATTAACTTCTTTTTATAAAGCGAAAAGTTAAAAAAAAAAAACCCAACAAACTATTCTGTTTTGATTGATTAAGTCCCTAAACTACTTTTTTAAATGAAAAAACCATTAAACTTTCTTATTTTGAATTATTAAGTCAATTAATGAAAAAACCATTAAACTTTCTCATTTTAAATGATTAAGTTCTTAAACATTTTTTTAAATAAAATAAACCATCAAACTTTAAAATTAATTACTTACATTCTTTTAACCAAAAAAAAAATATTGGTAACCAACTTGAAAAGTTTTCAAAGTGAAAAACAAAACTTTTATAAGTTTTACCATTCCTAAATCCGTGCAAACATCGATATCACTCCCCTCACCATTCATCATCATCCCATTGTTGTATGTTTTCGGTATCGTCTATCACGTTGTTGGCTCCTGCCATCGACCTACTCTTTGTAATCTGTTTTTTTTTATCTTTTTACTTTAAACATTTATAGTCGATTACAAATAGCTTTTTTGTTAAAAGAATGCAGGTAACCGGTTTTTAAAAGTTTGATGGTTATTTTTTTTTAAATGTTCGGGACTTGTTCGTTCAAAATGAGAAAGTTTAATTGTTTTTTAAATCAAAATGATAAAGTTTAACGGTTTTTTCATTCAAAATAATAGTTCAAAGACTTAATCACTAAAAAATGAAAAGTAAAAAAATAGTTTAGAGACTTTAACTATGCAAAGCAAAATAGTTCGTTGGGATTTTTTGAACTTTCCTTCTTATAAACCCTAAATTTGAAACTAGATTAATAAAGGTGGAGGATTCTGAAATCATAAAAATAAAATTAAATCGAACAGAAAGAAACCGAACTTGCAAAGCTTCAACAATTTTCACTTCGAAAAAACTCGTGTCTTTAATTGCAGTCCCAAGAAGGAAGAAGAACCTTATATTTAGGTTTTATATTATAGGAGATAGCAAATCAAAAATCAAGAACAAAGGAGAGCGACAGAGCGCAAATAACAAATTGAATCAGAATCAAAATCAAGAATAAATTTAAAGCGGGAGAGAATTACCGCAAATGAGATTGAGTTGCTTGATGTAAAATTGCAGATCGACACACACAGAGACTAAATGAAATCCTAACTTTTCGTACTGGACTTGGTTTAGAGTCTCTAAACCTAATTTTTTTTATTTGGGCCCTGGGCTGTGTCCATGGGCCAGGGCCGGCCCTGATTGTGATAATAACATATGTTTCACGAATTTGAATAAAAAATCAGAGCTTCCGCCATTAAAGTGATAACAATTTGTTCAAAAACACAAATTTTACCTGTTGTTATGGCTGGATCGTCGGAGAAGAAATCGATTACTGGAATTTGTGGCAGATCATGGCCTTCATACTTCGGAATCAGATAATTGAGCATTCATTCTCTGTCATTTGGGTTCAAACCGACCTCTTCAACAGCTATGCCTTCGTTCATCATGAATAAACCCTAAACCCTCACTATTGGAACACTCTCTGTGAACAATCAAATATAAACAGTGGAAATGAGCGACGATCAAATATAAACACTCTCTCGTGGAAATGAACAGTGGTAATGAGCGACGATCAAATATAAACACTCCCTCGTGGAACGCTCTCTCGAGGAAATTTGAAAATTGTTTCATTATTGTTGATTTTTATTCAAATATATATATATATATATGTATAGGGTTAGGTTCAAATGTGAACTCATTTTTGGTTGTGAACGTGAGGACGAATCTCAGCCGCACATCTTCGGTTATGGTGGACGCGATCACGGAGGATTGACGCGATTCATGGGAGGGTGGAGATTATTAAAGGAGAGTGAACCGCGCTTCGCCTTTATTGACCGGATAAGTGGCTGAGATTCGTCCTCACTTTCACAACCAAAAATGAGTTCACATTTGAACTTTCCTCTATATGTATATATATATATATATATATAGGATGGTATCCGTTGCAAACTTGCAAACTCACAATTATCCAATAGAAATAAGCCACGTGGATACTATTGTTTTAATATTTTATTAATTTTTTAATACTTTATTAATTCATTGAGGGTATCATCGTCATTTTATAATTTAACCAATTTTAATTAGTATTTAGTAATTTCCTGCCATGAACATACTTTCCGACGATTTCGTCTTCTACGACGAGTTTTCTGGCAAGTTTCGCCGTTAATGAATACACTTTCGTCATTCGTGAATACAGTTTTAACATTCATGATATCCATGAAGAATTGAAGATTATTGAATTTGAAACCATGAACAAAAGGAAAAAAACTTGGCGTGATTCAAGGTGAAATCAAACACTTGGAAACCCAAAGTCTAAATTCAAGAAAGTGGGAGTGGATGATTCTTTCAATCGCTCCGATATGAAGCATCTATTTAACACGGCCCCATCTCTAGAAACCCTACCCCCCATCTCACGGCCTATATATATATATATATAGGAAAGTTCAAATGTGAACTTATTTTTGGTTGTGAACGTGAGGACGAATCTCAGCCACTTATCCGGTCAATAAAGGCGCTTTGACCTCTGTTCCTCCTTTAATAATCTCCACCCTCCCATGAATCGCGTCAATCTTCCGTGATCGCGTCCACCATAACCGAAGATGTGTGGCTGAGATTCGTCCTCACGTTCACAACCAAAAATGAGTTCACATTTGAACCTAACCCTATGTATATATATATATATATAAATATATATATATATATATATATATATCATCAGGGCTTGGTTATTTGATTTAGTGTTGTTTACAGATTTAGTCCATGTGGTTTAACAAAAATTATGACTAGCGTCCCTAAATTTTTAAAAATCACTGAACTTTTGTCTAGAGTTTACTATCCCAAAACTTGTTAGCAGCCGCATGAAATTAAAGGTCTTTTTCTGGGTATTTGATGAAGTTTGTAATGAGCGATTAATGGAATAAAAAGACCTTTTTTTGGTCAGTATAAGGTGATCTTGTTTTCTACATGACTAGAACGCTCAGTCTTTTACATTATAGATATTATATCAAGTATTTTAGTATGACGATTGGATTCAGGAAATTAGTATAACGGATGATTCATGAATCTGACACATATGCCAAGTAACAAACTATATGCCCAAAATATACTGATGTTTTTTGTTTATGCCAAAAACTTAATTTAGAAAATCAGTTTAAGGTTCAATATGGAGCATTAACAACTAAAAGATGATCTTTCGATAAACACAAGAAATGAGAAAAAAATATTGTAAGACGCAAACAGTAGAAAACCTCTTTCGAGAGTAAAAACCGTGGACGACATTAGAAGTCGTCAATGCACTAGTGAAAAAACTGACGTCAAACAGACACATCATCCTTAGGAACAGTAGTATTAAGTACACCGTAAGATAAAAATAAAGGAATTGTGAGTAAATATGCTAATGTCGCTGAACTGTTGTCGGGAGTAAGCACCGTCGTGAGTTCTTGAGAGCAAATGAACGGTTAATCATAAAATTATCACATTCCTCGTGTTACCAAACAAATCCATGATGTAATGTGCAAGTTCTTGTTATAATTTTTTTTTAATATACAAATTTGCAAGTCAAGTTACATGGTTATTTTATAAGGTCGTTCCACATTTTTGGTACTATATGATAAACACATGAATAATTTGCATCAATTGGAGCGATCATTTAAGGACCTTAGTTGGTGACCCAAGTTGTTGTCGAGCACATATAATAACTTACATAAAGTGTATCAATGGACAAAAAGGGAATCATTTCCTAGGTTTAGTAGTTCTAATTAAAGGGTTCTCCGCCAAACTAGCAATTTTTGGCAAGAAATTTGAGAAAATGATCACTTTCTAAGGGTTTAGAAAAATAGCCATGGATTCTCCTAAGTGAATCCATCAATCGGTGGAACAATTGGTGTCTACTGTAAGTCTCTTTTGCTCCCACTAGGGATTTTCTTGACTGTGAGCTCCATAAGATTCGTCGAGGTGCGTGCAAGTTGGCCTGGACACACCAGCGGTTACCAAATAACCAATTAATGAACCTAGGGTTTAGAAATAATTACCAAATTGGAAGCAACAACACCTCAGAACAAAGGAACAACCATGAGCAAGAAACTTGGAAGTCCCATTTTGCAATTAGTGTGTGTATATATAGGAGTTAAATTAAATAAAAACCAAAAAAATATTAAAAACATTGAGGGATCTAAGCATCAATTTGGTTTTGATCTTATGGTTTTAATTGAAAGCTATTTTTACTTTTCTTATATGTATGGATATATGTCACATCATTCATTACCTGAAGAGATGGTCAAAAACCGGTTTCGGGTAGGGCCCAAATTGGTCCCAGTCTCAAATATTGTAAAGTCGAAGCACTCCTGGTCGCGGTCCAAGCTTGCTCCAAATCTTTAATGTACTTCACGGCAAAATCTCGATCATCACTTAGCCACCAAATATGACCATATATATATATATATATAGAGAGAGAGAGAGAGTAAAGTTCAAATGCAAACTCAAATTTGGTTGTGAACGTGAGGAACAATGAGAGCGCGACATGTGTCATATTCAGACTGAATAATCAATAATGAAGGAAAATATTTAGTCTAAATATTTTCTTTCATTATTCAGTTTTTTATTTCATTATTCAGTTTGAATACGACACGTGTCGCGTTCGCATTCGTCCTCAAGTTCACAACAAAATTTGAGTTCTCATTTGAACCCACTCTTATATATATATATATATATATATATAATCAAATGATAACTGCAAAAAGGTTTACAACCAGTAATCATCATGTGAAAGTGAAACAATGGATGTGAAAATGCACTGTTGTATTACAAATTTACGATGTGTATTTTTTTGTTTGATGTTGTATTACAATGTGTATTTTTTGTTTCATGTTGTGAAACAACATTACTATTAGTTTTTTTTCACGGTGTTCAACTTTTTTGTCATTTTCGTTTGATTACGACCACATACATATATATATATATATAGGGTTAGGTTCAAATGTGAACTCAATTTTGGTTGTGAACGTGAGGACGAATCTCAGCCACACATCTTCGGTTATGGTGGACGCGATCACGGAGGATTGACGCGATTCATGGAAGGGTGGAGATTATTAAAGGAGGGGAACCAGGTCAAAGCCGCCTTAATTGACCGGATAAGTGGCTGAGATTCGTCCTCACGTTCACAACCAAAAATGAGTTCACATTTGAACTTTCCTCTATATATATATATATAGAGAGAGAGAGAGAGGTTCTTCTACACCCCATATGAATGTTACACCTCATGCCTCCCAATCTCAACCCTACAATTTTTAATCTAACGCTTCATAGCATGCGGTGGCAATATTGTAATTAGTCTAAATTCAAATGGCACGATCGGTATGAAAAAAGGACCAGAAGGACATGGAGGTAATTAACAAAATCTATTTTTTATTTATGGAATTAAATTCAAAACTGATTCCCCTTTCTATACGGAGAAGACACAGACACAAACACAAATTACAATTGTTTCCTAAATCATCTATGGTTAGCATGAATAACTTGTGCCCGAGCACTAATGATTTGTAAAGTTAGAAAATTAAGTAATTTGGTTCTAATTTATGGTACATGATGCTTAGAGTATCTTCAATGGAGGTTATTATAAGAACCTCCTTTTTATGGGCCCCACTGATATTTTTTAACATCAATAATTTAAATAAGTTATATTTTAATAATTAAATAAGTCAAAGAAATAAATAATACATGAGTGATATGACATTTTTCACAAAGATCAAGATAAGAATCAGGGTTCTTGTTGGGGTACCTATACCTTGTTAGGTTCTTATAAGAACCACTCCACAATGGTAGTTCTTATAAGCTAATGCACGTTTTGCTTATAAGAACCTTACATTGGAGATGCTCTTAAAATGTTGTTTTTAAAATTTTTTAGTTAAATGCTTTATAATATATCTACTAGTTGTGTATCCGCGCAATGCGGCGGGAGCCGAACATGTAAACGATTTTAAAGCTCTGAAGGTTTTGTTAGAGAAGATTTAACGATGATATGATTTTAAATATATTATTTTAGGTCCTTACAATATTCCTTCGGTAAGATAATATGACTTGTTAAGCATTTATCCGGGTAAACCTTTAGTATATCGTCTCTTAAACTTTACATATTAATATGTTTTAAATAAATAAGAGTTATGATTCTAACCGAGCCGATGGGACAGGGTTAGAGTTTCTTTTCGCACCAACTCTTCCTTTTGTAAGACAAACCAATCACAATTACAAATTACTATCCCATACTCATCTAAATTTGTCGGTAACTCATACATATATGATTTTTAAGTAATGAATCACTTTTCATGCAATGAATAGTAAATATTATAGTATTATACCACTTTAAACCACTTGAATCTCATAGGAGATCATGTGGCTCACTAAAGATAATGAAACCTAGGGCTCATTGCAATTATTAGAAATGCAAAAGCATCAAATATCTTCAGTTTCACCATTACAGGTTTAGTGCCACACCATCCGCAGTATCTATCGATCCTGCCCACATCACTCAACTGCAAACAACTATCAACAACCCCGAACTTCAAACTGGCAACCTTTAATTTAGCTTCATCAACAAATACAGGTTAATCCTTATGATGCAAGCTCGACTACTTAGAACACCTTGTCCCTTGATCACTCGAAGCAAATGCAATAAGAACTTCAACTTAAAAAGTAGACAACGTCAATATAGATTTGAATAGTTACATAAATACCACCATAAGTTGATGAATAACAACACATACACAAATTTTTTTTATCAATAACAATAATTACGTCAAGTCTACATATAAATTTACACATCTATGGAATAATACGTTCACCTATGAACCACAACACTTGTGAACAGTCTGTTCACTTATAAAACCTGGATATTATTCCCGTCACAATTCGTCCATGATCTCAAAATTGATGCAGATGATTTGATTTTCGCCGGTGTTGCCCAAAAGTCGGAACATAATGTTGGGCAATGAGTAATTTTAGGGAAATTAGGATTTTTTTTCCCTAACTTGTTAGGGTTAACCAATTTACAGATTTCTCCTTGTTCATATATGTTCACCTATTATTCACCCCTGAAGTCACGCCTTTTTTATATATTAATTACAAATATGCCATTGTTTTATCTCAACCATATATCTGTTTTTCAATGATCTAGATGGGTTAACAAAGTTAACATAATTAATTGAGTTAATAATTGAAGGGGCATATATATATATATATAGGGTTATGTTCAAATGTGAACTCAATTTTGGTTGTGAACGTGAGGACGAATCTCAGCCACACATCTTCGGTTATGGTGGACGCGATCACGGAGGATTGACGCGATTCATGGGAGGGTGGAGATTATTAAAGGAGGGGAACCAGGTCAAAGCCGTCTTTATTGACCGGATAAGTGGCTGAGATTCGTCCTCACGTTCACAACAAAAAATGAGTTCACATTTGAACTTTCCTATATATATATATATATATATCGGGGAGGGTTCAAACGAGAATACCCCCATGTATAGAGGAAAGTTCAAATACGAACTCAAGTTTGGTTGTGAACATAAGGACAAATAGTAGCGCGACACGCATCATATTCAGACTGAATAATGAAGAAAAATATTCAGTCTGAATGTAGCATTATTCAGACTGAATAACAGTATAGTGAAGCCCTCCATCTACTGCACCCTCATCATAACCACTATAGCCATCCATTTCCCTCAAAACCAAAATCTAAAAACAAAGGAAAACCTTTATCTAGATGATAACTTTCAAACCTAATTAAATTGAAGGAATATGAAACTGGTATTTGAACCAAATGAAACCTAAATCAAAAACTCTAAAAACCCAAAACAACAAGCAAATCAGAACAACCTCTAAACATAAAAACGCTTGTAGAGGGTGACTACCATGACGATGACATGCAAAACAAACCTGGAGAGTGGAACGAATATACTTATTTTATTGGAATTTATATAAACTCTAATAAAATAAATGAATTTAGATTAAAAAAAATCCATGTCACTAGCCACATAGCAAATAATATCGAGTTGGATGTCATATCACTCGTCATACCAACATGGTAGCAGTTTAATGCTCAACCAGTTTACCCAAGTACTTAAACGTTTGAAACTTCATATTTTCGATATTAAAACGAAGGTTAGTAAAGCAAAATGGCAACCACAGTGACTAAAATTGTAATTATTTCAAAAGAGAAACGGAAGTTGAAGTAAGTTTAGAACCATAGGGACCAAAAGTGTAATTCACTCTAATTTTTAATAGGAAATTAAATAAAATAAGAAAAGACAGAAATACTCATAAGTTGAAATTTAATAGAATTAATCTGAGGGACAAAAAAAGAAAAAAAATGCAAACCACACGGACGAAAAAAGTAGTTTTTAAACCACGGGAACGGAAATCATCATAAACACCAAATCACAGGGACGAAAATCGTAGTTTACTCATATATAAAAGATGTAAACAACTCATTCAAGGTAAATTTGTCGGTTTATCTGTTCTGTCATGTTCAATTATGTCTTAACAAATCCTGAACAATTATTCAGTCCTGTTTTATCTGTATATCAAACGCCTAGGGGGTGTTTGGTAGAGAGAATTGAGAGGAGAGAAATGGAATTCTCTTGTTTGGGAGAATTGGTCTTAAATTTTGGACGGAAAATTGAATTCCTGGGAATTGGTCTATAGTGTAAAAGTAGAGAAATGCATTTCTCTCCATTTTGAGGAGAAATGCCGAGAAATGGTCCATCCTTGCCACCCGTCCTTGCCGTCCGATCTTCACCTTGACATCTGTCCTTGCCGCCTGCCTTTCAACTTGCCCCCCACACAAGGTGTAGAGATGGCCAAAAAACCGGGCTCGGGCCGGGCCTCAATCGGTCCCTGGCCTCAACAGTAATTTTCGGACCGGGCTTTTTGGGACCGGTCCAGGTCCCGGTCCCGGTCCTAACGATTTCAAGTCGGCCTGTTTAGTGTGTTTTCGTAACCGGTCCAGAAAACCGGCCCCGGTCCCGGACCCAAACCGGGCCTTCAATAAAAAATTATTTATTATAAAAACATTAATTCTATTTATTAATTTAATATATTATATATGTAATCATTATATATATGCAATTGAGTCACTCAAATACACCTTAAAACATGTTTTATTGTAGTTTTATAATTGTTTTTCAAACACACACACTTAAAAAATACGTTTATTATAGTTCTATATTTGGTTTTTAGTCAAACACATTTAAAAATACGTTTTATTATAAATTGTAATTAGTTTTCAATCAAATACACTTAGAAAAGTTAGAAATACATATAAAAATATATATAAAAATACAATTTTGTTGTAAAAATCGGGCCGGTCCCAATCGGTCCCATGACCGCATTGACCGGTCTCGGGCCGGGCCGATCCTACAAATCGCTCAAAAATGTAACCGGTCCCGGTTTTCGGTCCTATAACCGGTCCTTACCGGTCCCGGGCTGGGCTTTTATCGGTCCTGGTCCCGGTGCTCCGTCGGTCCTGGGCCGGGCCGGGCCCACTTGGCCATCTCTACCTTGCCGTCCGCCATTTCTCTGTTTCATTTCTTTGATGATACCAAACAAGGGATCAATTCCAATTCTCCACCCAATTTCCATTTCTCCCCATTTCTATTTCTCCTCATTTCCATTTCCAATTCTCCCCAATTCTTTTCTCTATACCAAACACACCCCTAGTTTGGACCAGGACCAGTGGTTTAACCAGCTTGATGCTCATATGAAGAAAACTTTCCTTAATTCTACTTAAGATGATATAAAAGATGGAAAACAAGAAGCTTTACTCATGAAAACTAAGGAAATAATATATCATGTACATTACGCTACACTAGTTTTATAAGAGGAGCCAACTATTACTATATTACTTTTACTTTTACTTTTACTTCCTAAATTATTATGCTTATTTTACATTTTTAAATGAAAGCATATCATCACCACCCTTTGGTTTTATAGCCATAAGGATTGTTGCTTGCCCACTTCCACTGGTCTCTACACATCTCCTCTATTCCATACTTTGCCCTGCAATAACACATACATATATACATTCATCATGCATGCATACATACATACATACATACATACATAACCATGCCAACGACATCCAAGTGGGGACCACTTACTTCCAGTTCAATTCCCGTTCGGCCTTTGCCGTTGACGCATATACGATCTCCGCATCACCAGGCCGTCGCTCACTCTTAACTAGAGGAATTTTCTGAACCAAAAACCTCAAACTCTAAGCATTTAATATTATTCACATCCGATTTTACCAAATACAGGCCATTTATTCACATGTGAATTCAGATGGATGCACAAATTATGGTATATCCATTTAGTTAACTTAGTTTCAATCAGACCATCTGTAAAATTCAAAAAATGGAGTACCTTTCCTGAAGCCTTTTCAAATGCTGATACCATCTCCAAAACTGATGTCCCTTTACCAGTCCCCAAGTTGTAAACCTCACAACCTATAAATAACATAAAAATCATTAACACCCAACACATTATGCCAACAAGTTGACAAAAAAGTCCCTGTTTGTTTTTTCAATTTTACCTCTTAACGACCACTTATCACTTACTCCATCAGACGTTTTTAAGTTCAGTCCGTTTGTTTTTTTTGTTTTTCCCATACCCTCATAAGTCTGAAAATCGTCTGAAAAAAAGTGGTAACATCACCACTTAATTCCTCTTATTCGGGTACACCAGCATTAATAGGGATTTATAAATCAATGATCGATTCAGTTTTCAGACTTCAGAGGTAAAAACAATTGGTCTAACTGATTCAGATTTCAGACTTCAGCACCACCTCTTGAAGTGAAATCAGAGACTTCAGCACCTCTTAAAAAACAAAGGCCACTTAAGCTCTACCTATTGGCTTAACACCTAGGCCAAGTAACCATAAATTTCATCGAACTTAAGTCAGAAAATGGCAAAAAAAAGCACCTATTTCAGGATGAGAGAGTTTTCTCAATGCAGCAGCATGTCCATCTGCTAAATCTACAACATGGATGTAATCACGTACCTAAGAATTTAAAGAAAAACACTTAGAAAAGTGAAATAGATCTAATAAGCCATTTCTACTATATATATATATATTCCCTTATATTGATCTTAAGTAAACAGCCAAAGCATACCCCGGTTCCATCTATTGTGGAGTAATCAGTTCCATATACTTGAAGTGCAGGTTGTCTGCCAACCGCAACTTGCTGAACGAAAGGCATAAGATTATTCGGGATTCCATGAGGATCTTCACCTATCCGGCCACTAGGATGAGCACCCACTGGGTTGAAGTATCGCAACAATATAACTTTCCACTCCGGATCTGAAGCGTGTATATCCCGGCATATCTCCTCAATGATCAGCTGAATGGATTAAGCCTATTAGTCCATACATACATCATAATTCAGAAACTTTATCAAATATATAAAGAGAATATCATACCTTGGTTCGTCCGTATGGGTTGGCTGCAGATAACGGAGACTCTTCTGTGCATGGCACCTCCTTCGGCCAACCATAAACAGTAGCCGATGATGAAAACACAAGCTGAAACGTTTAAAAACATATAACTGTATCCCATTAGCAAATATATGAACTTTTTTAACACTCCTTAATCCAATCAGCCATCTTAACATTCACCAACATAGTTCTTGTCTTTTATATGGTGTTATGACAAGTGAAGATGTGTTTGTGGAATTGTGGGTCCCGTTTACCTTATTTGAGGAGAATTAGGATGGGACCCACATGAAATCCGAGTTCAATAAGCAAGTAAGAATAGTTGCTGAATGGTTTGGTGCAAAATGATTAAGTGGTCAGAATGATTAAGAGGCTCTTATGATATAGTGCAAAATGAAATATAACTGTTTGGTAATTGTTCAGGATGTAATTAGGGCTCTTAATGGTTAAGGGAGGTCCAAGATACAAAATGATTAAGAGGGTTTTGGAATTTTTTGCCAAACAGGATTCACCTCCTAGCGATTCAGAGGTTGCCTCTTTCTTAATAGAACTGTTAAGAGAATAAGAGGTAAACAAACAGAGATACCTTCTTGCATCCATAGGCAGCCATAACTTCCAAGAGAGTTAAAGTACCAATGATATTATTGTTGTAATACATCAAGGGTTTCTCCACACTTTCACCAACTGCCTTTAGTCCGGCAAAATGTATAACGGCATCAAACCTATGTATATCATTCATTTTCTAAGTTATAGTTACTTTAGAAAACGGCAAGCATGAAATGAAGGATAATAGTAGTGAATAGAAAAGTTACTTTGTGGAGGCAAAAAGCTGTTCTAATGCAGGCTTATCCCGGATGTCCATCTGCAGCATAGAACAAGAATATAAGAGCTATAGTTTAACTTGATAAAATAATACATGTATGCAACTTGCGTAAACCCAAATAACTTGAGTAAGCACTTCATGCTCGCGTGAGATAATAAGAGCATTTATATTGGTTTCCACAGTTTCTACTCTTTAAAAAGTTTCTAAATGAACGTCCCTCTCTCTATACACACACACACATGTAGAGCCGTAGAGGGAGGTTAAGGGAAAACCTCAGAAAAAATGGAAAACTAAGGAACACCTTGGTAGCCCTTCATCCGGAGTTCTGGACGGTATGCACTTATGAAGGGCTATCACAGTTTTTCATTTTTTTGAGGTTTTCCTGTGAACCTGACCCTATATATATATACACACACGCACATACATATACCAAGATTGTCCACTAAGGTGATGCATATGTATAGGTAATACGATATCTAATTTAAAGTTATTATATCACCTATTGAGCATCACCCAAACCAAACGAACCCAGTATATCCCACAAACTACTTATTGAGCCAGCCTCATCTACAGACTGAAATGGTTTATATCACTTACTGAACCTCATAAAAGGACTGTTTGTGTAAGAGTTTCCTTTAATCTTTTTAAATTAACCATTTTTTTTATTTTCTCCAAAGACTAGTCAAATTAAAGCTAGGAAACCTCAACTAACCCAGAACAGTACCACCCTTCTCTGTCCTAAATTAAAGCAAAAAGGTCCACCAAAGTCCAAATCAATTTCTTATGCAACATTTAATCTGTACATAATAACTAGCAAATATTCACTTCCAAACTTCCCAAAATTAGAAATTAAATCATCTGGTCAGAATAACAAAAGGGGGATAAAGAAGTTGCATTTTAGGTCGACACACTTGGCAATTCTAGTTGAAAGTCACTGATTTTTGCATATAATGGCTAGAATCATAAGTTCTTACAATTTATCACCAAATCTTTTACTCTATGAGTTTATATTATAACCCAGCTCTGAAACCATCAGAGCCTAGATACATCCAACCTAATCAATAGTACATCCGATCAAAACAAAATTCTGGAAAAAATATCTAAGATTCAAAAGGTTAAGGTTTTAAAATCAAACAAAAAAGGGCATACGAAGAACATTTAATTCAAATTGAGCATATAATCAACCGAATATCTTCAAAAAAAAGGGAATTCATAGCAAAAATTGGACTGCTCTTTAGATTCTCAATCCAATTTTGCACTCAATTTGACAAATAACCGAAGATTGAAGAGAGGAGAAACCTTGTGAAAAGATAGGTTGTGAGCACGATCACCGGCGAGTTCTTGAACTCGACTTATAGCGACTTCAGATGAATTATCAAGATTATCAACTACGACTGTGTTGTAATCATCTAATAACAACTGTAAAACGGTGTGGCTTCCTATATATCCAGCACCACCAGTCACTAATACACACAACGGCGGCGCCATCTGTAATTCAATCCCCCTACTACTGGACTGGAATTCGAAACCACCGCACGTAATCGGATCCTTTACGAACCGTTTTTTTTTTTTTTTGCGCTATATGAAGTTCGAAAATTGAGATGTGTATTTATGGGGGAATCTATGGATATGGAAGAGAGAAGATTTGTGTTGACAGATTGGAGACAAAGAACTGACATATGTTGAATCTACAGCCCCAGTTTGTGTGCGTATTAATAAGCATTGAAAGGAGTGGGACAGTTGGGAAGAAAAATGGAAGATTTAATTAATTAGGGTTTTTAATGGCTTTCTAGTAATCGCAATTTGGGGAAGAAAGCCATGGAAAAGAGATTGATTGTTTCGTTAAAGTAGAAATCTTTGGAGATCTCTGGAACCGTGTTGCATTTTTTTTTGAAATTGACTACAAAAATTGTTCCTAAGGTTTATTAGAAAATTTGGTTTTTGTCCCTATCTTTTCAAAATTACGGAAAATGTAGTTAATGGGGTTTAATTGAAAGCTCTCCAACAGCTTCTTTAAAAAGCCAAATTACGTTAAAAAGTAACGTATTTTGAACCAATTCCTATTTAGGATAATGTACTTTTAAAACCTTCATTTTGATACCTCAATCAAAAAATATCAAACTTTTAGGTACCTGGTTGACCTGCACATCAGGTAACCGGTAAACATAAATGACATGTAAATTTTAATAATGACATGGAATTAAAAAAAAAGATGACTTGGAAACAAATCAATCTATTTCTAAAACCTTTCCCCCCAAATCGTTCCCACCCACAGGGTATACTGAAACGTCGCCCTCTGAATCGTTGATCTGGTATCCTCTCCTCTCGACGACAATCGTGAGCAAGTTTGTTCCTATCGACAATCGTGATCATTGTTCCGGTAGACATCGTTGATCTGGTATCCCTCTCCTCTCGCCGACATCGTTAAGCAATCTCGTTCCTGTCTCGTCCTCTCATCTCGTCTCTTGTCGAAAGATGAGTACAAGGTTAGTCTTAGCTTCCTCGTCATGATATTTGGTGTTTCTTGATTTCTCGTTGTCAACATCGTCTGGTTAGCCTTGACTGTTGTTTTTTCGATTTCTAGGGTTTTATGATTTTTGGGTTTTTTTTTCTGCGATTTCCTCATTGTTTCTAGGGTTTTTATCTGCTTTCTTGTTTCTTGATTAATACTACCAACTTCTCTTATTCTTTCAGATCGTCCATCTTTATACATGATTCGATCATCATCTACTTGTATATTTGTCTGTGTGTGTAAATATATATATATATATATATATGTATATGTGTCTCATCTAACTAAAAAGTCAGATGATGTGTGTGTAAACATATATGTGTATGTCTGACTTAAAATAGTGATTTCTTGCTTCTTGATTAATTCTTTTGAAAGACATTTTATTGCACAAAACCAAACCATTACAAATACCATGTTCAACTTCCAAAAATAGGACAGCAAGCAAAGCAGCAACTGCCAAAAACCAAGAACCACCTTCCAAAACTCACTGAGTTTCCACTGTTACACAAAGGCTTCAGAAAATGGTTGTGTTTTGCGAGATTCAAAACAAATCGATTTATTCCTGACCATCTTGATTAATAGTGATTAATATTGCATCAATATCGATTAATGTGGTTTCTAGTTTTTGATTTATTGCATCAACGTTGCTAGTGGTTTCTTTGTTTGTTTCAACAACAGGGAAGATGAGGAAGAGGATTTTAGTAGTGAGGATGACCTTGGAGATGCAATAGACTTGAATGAAGATTGGTTGTATGAAGGGTTTTCCGATGTCGATCAAGATGATGTTGCTAGTTTAGATCATCTATCGGACGGAGATGATGAAATTAGGGAAACCCGATTGAAGATGATGAACCTTAATAGTAAACAAAAGAACAAAAATGTGGAAGATTTTGAAGATGGTAACGAATATGTTCCAATGGGTGTTGATGATAGTGTAGATTTTGAAGATTTTGAAGATAATGTGGAAGATTTTGAAGATTTTGAACAAATATGTAATGAATATGTTCCAAGCTTATCAACATGACGATTTTTTGACCGAGACATGCGAGGGTTATGATAGAGATGCATTCGTGGAAGAAGAAGTTGATTCAGAAAATGAAGTTCCCCGAACAAAGTCAAATGAATTTCCTATACATGACCCCAATGTTCCTTGGAACGTAATGAAACCCTACGCCGGTGAAAGATATGCTTCCGCTTCTGAACTAAAGACATGTTTGACTAACTATGCTCTTGCAAATGGACTTCAATTGGCCTCTTTAAAATGAGAAAATGAGAATTTTGAGCAACTATTTTGCTCCAATAGTTTTTCTATAATCATCTACAAAATAAAGAAATTCACATAGAAAGTGGGTTTTTCTCTAAATATGAAATTCACTTAAAAAATAATTATCAAATGAAATGATGATGTAATATTTTAATATTATCTTGGAGAAATTATAAAGAATTTGTTGGGGAGGAATGCAATTTTTTTTTTTGAGATTTGTCTTTTGATTCTCCATTTTGAAGAAATTATAGGGGATTTGTTGGAGATGCTCTGACAAGATTAACACTTTTACTTAACTTATACGATAAGATTTTCATCTATTAAAATTTAAAACGACATTGTATCCAACATTCTTATCCGGTAAGCGTTTTTAGGGAAAGCGTCATCACCCTTACTACCAGATAAGACTTTTGCCGCTTGTCATTAATTTTATCGAATAAGATTTTCAATCATTATATCATGTTCATCGGATAAAGTAAAAGTGGCTCGGTAAGAACTTACCGGATAAGCAAACGACCCCTAAGACTGCAATTTTGTTCCGGAAAACGTCCATGATCGTAAAGTTTCCCACACATGCAAGTCATGTGAGGGTATTTTAGTAATTTCACGTTTTTAAGAAAAATTAAGTGTATGTCTTCTAATACTAATGTACATATCTAAACTCTAAAGCATTTTTTTAAAAACGCATTGAAGTTTAAATTTTAACTACCCTTCATTTTGCAACAACTATGCCAAACATTCGTTTCTCACTTTCCCCAATCTCTGGTCACATTCTCTTCACCTTTCAGGTCTTTCTTTAACAATAATACTTTACACAAATCAAGATATCTTCGTTTCAATCTAGGGTTTTAAATGATTATGGTTGTTATGTTTGTTAAATATGTTGTGGTTTAGATTTTGATTTTGTCCCATATTGATCACTTTTATGTTTTTTTTTAATCTTCATTTTCAATTTTGGTTAGGGGTTTGGTTTTCATTTAGGTTGTTTTTTTAAATTTAAAAAGAAAAGAAAGAGAAGAAATACAAGGATATAAATATTAATAAAAAACAACCAAAATGAAAATCCACCCTCTAACTTAAAGGGGGGCGTTTGGTTCGCCGGAATGGAATGGAATCTGGTGGAATTGGAATCTGAATTCCTTTGACCAGATTCCAATTCCCTTGTTTGGTTCATTATTTTCAAGAATTGAAATTTGGTAAATTCCTAAGAATTCCAAAATGGGGCAACTTGAGATTCCTTACCTTACCCTTGGGATTTCATTGGAATTGAATTGGTTCTTTTATTAATGTCTAAAATACCCTCATCATAAAAAAGAACTATAACCCTAATCTCTAAAAAAACAAGCCGACACCTCTTCACTTGGATTTTCCGGTTCAGTTTTTTCGGGTTCTTTTTTTTCAGTTTTCGGTTTTTCGATTTTGGTTCGGTTCATTTTTTTCGGGTTTTTTTTTTCAATTTTCGGGTTTTGGATTTCGGTTCTGTATTTCGGGGTTTTTTTTAGTTTTCGGTTTTCGGCTCTCGGCTTTTCGGTTTCTCGGTTTTTTTTCAGTTTCGGTTCGGTTTTTCCTCACCCCTAGTAGTTAGGTTTTCCATCATCTCCTGCAACAACTAAAATATGTCTTGCCCTAAGAGATGTTGTCTTGCTGTAGTTTTTTGCTTTTTTCTGCAGTTTTTAGCTATTTTTGCTGTAAAAAATTATGATTTTTACTGTTTTAGCGCTTCGTAGTTTTTGGTACGTTTTATGTAGTTTTTAACTGTTTTATGCAGTTTTTAGCTGTAAAAAAGCTCAAATTATTTTTAGTGTTAAAAAAATTGAAGTAATTAATAATTATTTTATTAAACTAATTTTTTTAAAAATTAAATTTAATAAAAGGGTATTTTAGTCATTTACTGGAATTTCATTCCAATTCCAAAGCTACATTATGTGAACCAAACAGACAGATTCCAATTCTTTCAACAGATTCCATTCCTCTGTCAACCAAACAGCTGGTCAAACCTGACAACATTCCAATTCCAATTCCTTCAAAGTCAAATTTCTTTGACAGATTCCATTCCATCCAATTCCATTCTGCGAACCAAACGCCCCCCAAAGGGTTTTTCTAACTTAAAGGGTTTTTCTAACTTAGGGCCTCTTTACTAGCTGTTGACCGGTCTGACCCGGTCAGCAAATCTGACCTGGTCAGCAGTCAGAGCGTTTACCAAACCATAAATCTGACCTAGATGCTGACCGGAATCTGACCCAACAAGTGTCAAAATCATGCTTACCCGGGTCAAATCCTTTCTTTCCATACTTGCCCACCCATTTTTGCTAAGAAGAAAACTTGATCTTAAACCTTTCAAGGGTTTTTGGTGCTCAGGAAGGAGAAAAAAACACATTCCAATACTTTTTAGAAGATCGAGACTATTAAAAGAAAACAATTGCAATTTTTTTTGAAAAAATAAATAAATTATATTATATTTTACATATAATTATAAATAGGATTATAATGGTCATTTTGTTGTTGGTAAGTACTTACCAAAAACATTTGGTAAACATTCTTACCCGGACAACACTTATCCGGGACAAAACTTACCCTGGTCAGCTTACTTATCCGAAACAGAACTTACCTGGTTAAAGTTAGTAAGCGAACCCTTAACCTAATGGATGAAAAGCATAAATAAAAGGAAACCATAATGATTAAAAAAATAAATTTTAAGAACTAAGGATGAAAATAATTATAAACAACAAACAAAAGGGACACAAAATGATAGAAAAATCAATATTATTTTTCTTCCTTTATTTCATTTCTCTCTTAAAATACATGATTTTTTTTCTTTCCCCCTATTTTCTTTTTCCATTATTTCCTTTGTAAAAAAGGACTCTAGAACATAGCATTAGATTTGTCATTTGTGTACAATGTAGCTGAATTACTACTATTGTAAGGCTTATGATTCAAACAAAGATTTTGTTTCCATTTTTAATTGGTAATCATAGAACATGTAACTTGTTTCAATTTTTATAGATAATAATAAATCATGGACACTTTATCTGTATTGAATTTAAAATAATTTTTCTATAATGATATTCTGAAAAATGAAATATTGATTTTACATATAATTTTTCTCATATAAACTCACTATCGTGGCTCTTTTAGTTTCAACTTATTTATTAATATGAATTTGTTATAATTAAATTATATCTAAAAATATAGAATGATTATAATTTAAAATAGTATATATACACCTATATTATTCAAGATATACGGTTTATGTTTTAAAATTTTGTTCAATGTCAATTTCATCACCGATTTATAACAGTTCATTGTCGCATAACTAATTATTAGGGGCGGCATAGTGTTATGGCCATGTCATGACGTAACCTTACATCCTTTAAAAAGGTCAAAATAATGTTTTGTATACTCAAAACACGTTGCACAATTAACATATTTGCAATATGGGTTTTAGAATAAAAGAAAAAACGAATCGTCGGACAATAATTTGGCATTAGATCATAATAATGTTACAAATATATTAAAATTCACATTTTTCACAGAAAGTTTAGGATTTTATAATTTTAAATATAGATGCTTGTTTAACAAGACAAACGTTATTCTTAATCGTAATTAAATGCCAATATAATAAGTAACTTTGTTCATATTAGCTTGCATAAACTTTTAGCATAATTCAAGTAGTTTTTTTTGTTTTTTTTTTTGTAATTTTTGCAATTAACTTTTTTTTAAACTTAAATTGCTATATTTGTTGATATCACAAAGAAAAATAGATAAAAAAGAAATGTAATTCAAGGATTGACATAATATGTTTTTAAAATGACCTTTAATTATCTCTATGGAGATTACAATATTACCCAAGTATCTTGAATAACTTGATTTAGGAAAACCATGAATTAAGCCATGGATTTAGTGGTAAGGAGAGAAAATAGAGGGAATTGTGAAATTAGTGGATGATACTTTATTTTCTAATTCGTGACTTTGAATATAAGCGATATTATTAACTAAATTTTGACCAAATGGATAAACACGGCTTCGTGGTGGCAACAACGGTGGCAATGGTGGTGGTTATGACGATGACCATTAGCCATGCGGCAGATAGCCCGTTTTGCGAATTTGCAAACTTGAAGCCCCTATGCAACGAGATGGTGAAGGATGCAAAAACTCAAAATGACGCATTAAAAAATGCTTTTAAGGCAACTCTCGATCTCAACAAAAAGAATTCCGTGCGGCTCGTGCCTGTGTTCACCTCCGTGGTCCGAAAGGTCAGTACTCCATCCAAAGCAAATATCTTAAAGACGTGTCAACAGAAACTAAACGATGTAACCAGTTACATAAATGACTTAATTGTGGCTGTTGACGAAGATAACAAAGACATGATTGAATACTACTTGCGTACGGGAGAAATTACATTGAGAGATTGTGTCGATAGCATCACAGAGATTGATATGCCCATCCCTCCAGAGCTATCCGAGTTGGCAAAGGATGTCGAAAACTACAAGGAAACTGCTCTGGTCATTTTCTTACAAGCTCCCATTGAAACTGTATACAATAGACCTATGCCAGCTGATTACGCAGGCTAATTACAAGATAGATATGATAAATGGGCTATAACCCTTGTTTTCTTATTTTTGTTCTTATGATAGATGCATCGTAAACTTTCTCATTTTTAGTTCAGAATTGTGATTATTTTTAATTTCTAGGTTTGATAGGATAAGAGAGCAAGCATGTTTTTAGGCATAGATAGAATGTAGTGTAAATTGAAAATTTGTAATATTGAGGGAAAATGCTTTTTTCTTTTGAAAATTACACACTCGAATACCCTTTTGAAAGATTAGGAGATTATACTACCAATCATTTATTGACTTAGGTTCAAGAGATGAAGAGAGCAAACATGATTTTAGGCATACAATGATACAAATCAAGGAGTAATGTCATCTTTTAAAAATTGGAACATTGTTGTTACCAATGAATAATGTCATCCTTTTAAAATCATGTATTTGAATACCATTTTTGAAACTTAGGAATTGTTTACCAAACGTTTGTCCGGGTAAGTGTTTACCAAGTTATATTACCTTGACTGATAAATATGGCGATGATCAAAAATCTTACTCAATAAGAGCGAAAACAATGACCAAGAGTCTTACCTGGTAAGTGAGGGCGACGCCTGTTATCCGGTTAGCGCTTACCCGGCTTTTTTTTTTTGCATACAATGTCGTTTTAAATGGACTAAAATCTTACACAGTAAGGTAAGTGATAACATTGAATTTAACCGGTAAGTGGGTAAAATTCTTGGGTAAACAACCCCTTAGTAAATATGTATTGCAGGTGATGAATTGTGGGTTTGGCCTATATACGTATAAGGTTCAACTTATTTTTTTGGTCTGATGAAACTAACGTAACAAAACTTTGGTTCAACAAGTCTAATATAACGAAACCATTTTTGTGAACTTATAAGTTGTTCCTATCTCGTGACTTGATGAGTTCTTTTAGCTTAAAAAAAGAACATATACACTTCTACACCTTCTATATCTCAATTTAATCTCCCTTGTTATTTTCTTACCAAGTTAAAAAGAAGAAATTAAGAGGTCGTTTACCAAACACTTATTCAAGTAGGTGCTTACCGGAAAAACTCGATATTATCACTTATTTACCGGGTAAAATTTTAATCCATCAAAACGGTATTGTATGCAGCAACTTATTCAGTAAGCGTTAAGCATGGTAAGAGTCGTCGCACTCACTTCCCGGGTAAAATTCTCGATCCTTGCCTTCACTCTTACCGAGTAAGATGTTTGGTTTTTGTCATATGCATCCGGTAAGGTAATGTGACTTGGTAAGCACTTACCCGGGTACGCATTTGGTAAACGACCCCTAAGACACTAAAATGTGATTGTTGTAAACTGTAAAGAGATAAGATAATAACAAGACTTACCCGGGTAAGTGCTTACCAAGCCATATTACCATCTGAAGGAATATAAAAAGTACCAAAAATTTTACCCGGTAAGAGCGAAGACAAGGAAAACAATGACCAAGAGTCTTACCCGGGTAAGCGATTGCGAACGAATCTTACAACGGTAAGCGCTTACCGTGAAAATTGTGGCATACGATGTCGTTTTTGTGGACTAAAATCTTACCCGGTAAGTAAATGATAGTGTTGACTTTTGCCGGTAAGCACTTACCCGGGTAAGATTTAGTAAACGGCCCCTTAGTCTTGATTTATTATATAATTAGTTAGATAACTATGGAGCAAATGTAAATCTCTAAAATATCTCATATTTAGTTTATTTTTATCTGTATATATACATACTGTATCAAATCTTAGCAGATATATAAAATACACAAAACACTTGTTGTCTACATGGTATCAAGAGCTTGTCTTTGATCCAAACTTTTTTCCCTCCACTCCTTCTTCCTTTCTTCCTGCCATTAATGGCCTCCGGTACACAACACACCATACCAAACGACAATGATCCCAGCACACCGCTCATTATCGTCAGCCTTTCCAGTGTTCTCAAGTTATCCTCAACAAACTATATTTCCTGGAAGCTCCAAAACTGAAGCCACACTTGTTGGACTTGGCTTATTCAAGTTCTTGGATGTCTTGAGCTTGAGATTGAATTCTTCCTAACAGACGGCTGCCTTTCATAAGAACTGGTTCTCACTTAACCCTAACCCGAACCATCGTAACAAATAATTCTCCTACACCCAACCCGACGTATAATACATGGATACGACAAGATCGTCTACTTTTTGGCACATTGGAACAAACTATCGTTCCTCTCGTTTGCCTTACAACTAACTCCAAATAATTATGGGACACCCTCACGGCTACCTTTGCTAAAATATGATTGTCAACAAAAATGAACTACTCACAAATAGTTGTAATTATTAATTTATGGTGGTAATATAATGGTTATCTTTGCCGTTCAAAAATGAAATAACATAAAAAGAAAGGTGTGTCTTGTAAAATCTCAAATTCCCAATTCTAGTCGTTTCTATGTTGAGTATCTAAACATATTATGAGGGCCTAATCAAATAAAAACTAATTTGTTTTTGGTAACTGTAATAACCAATATGGACCAATTATTTTAAATAATGTTATTTACTAAAAGTAAACTAAAAGGTAAATTGGTAAATTTAACAACTAATAAAACCATTATATTAATCTTTTTGAAATTTGAAACTCTAAATCAATACCAAAACTAATTCCAACACCTACGGCAAAATGAAATCAAACCATCTTTTGAACATCATGTATCACATCAAGTTTTTGTTATTTTTCGAAATGTATCACAATATCGTACTGGTATAATAATGGTAACCAATGTATATTATATTATGTTTTTTGTTGTTTTTTGAGGTGTATCACATTATAATAGTGGTATCATAATAGTATCACAATGTGTATCACATAATGGTATCACGTGGAGTGAATAGTGGATGGAGACAAGAAAGAGAAGAGAGTTTAAAAATACCTAAAATGCCTTTCATTGAAATTTTAATCAATATTACCAAAATTATATGTTTCATAATTTAATCATTGATTTGTGGTTGAGATTAGTTCTTATAGTTACTACAAACTAATCGGTTTTTCCTCGAATTGTCCTCTTAATTATAAAACCAAAAACTATATAATATTACATATACATACATATATATATATCTTTTAAAAATCATTGCACTTACCGAAATCGGACAAAATAATCTTTTAGGGTATCTTTAACATCTTCAAAATTGAGAAAATGAAAAAAGTGGACATTGTGAATTAAAATTGTGTTCCAACATCTTCAAAATGGAGAAAGTATGAGAGAAAATATTTTTCGCTCTATATTTAGAGGATCTCTAACAGCATTGCTAAACTCTCTAAACATCTCCAACAGCTTTGCTATATGGGTTTCTATATTTGAGAAAACTTGGAATTTTCCCAAATTTAGAGAAATCTATAAAAATTGATAGTGTGAGAGAAATGACTATTTTATTAAATTCTACCGATTAGATTAATTTATTATCATTTTATATTAAGTTTTTTTAAAGTGTATCGGGATGATAAATTAAAGAATATAATTTGTGTTAAAATTTCTAAAATAAAAAATTTGTTGGAAATGAATATGATTTTTTGTAGAGATTTTAATTTTTGGTTTTCTATTTTAGAATACCTATTGGAGATACTCTTAAAGATTACCCCAAAATTATTACCAACTAAGAAAAAATAATATTTTATTCATACTATCACTCTCTCACCAATATATATAAAAGTTAGTTTAAAATTTTATTAATATATTAAATATTTTAATAATATATTTAATATTAGATTCTCTAAAATGATAATGTTATTGGAGAAAAAATGAAAAAATTTCAAAGATTTTAACTTTTATGTCTTTATTTAAAAAAAAAATTAGAGATGCTACTGGAGATGCTCAAAGAATTGTATAATCTGTTTCTTAACATACGCTCCAATGATTTCTAAAATTTAATAGTCGCTTGAATGCGAAATCAATATGCTAATCATTTATCATTATTGATTTTTTTGATTTATTCGTTTAAAATATTTTCAGAAAGCTTAATTCAAAATATAAAAGTTCTTGGCACACTTTGGATTATCTTACAAATTAAACAAACTTTCAAAACTTGAAATTTTAAAATATATAAACAAAACTTAGCATTTCTACTTCTTGTCTTTTAAATTTTTTGTTGGCCTTTCAAAAAATAATTGTAAAAAGAAAACCAAATTCGTTTTCTTCTTATTATAGACAAACATATAATCAGTGACAATTCCATTAAATGAGAACTTCGAAAATTGATTTTCTAACATGGAAGTTTTAAAACTTTGTAAAATTAGATTTTTATAAAAAGTATCGTAATTCGATGGCTATAACAATTATGAAATGTATCTTAATTTAACTAAAGTAACAGTATCCAAGTTACCAGTAGATCCCAATCTCCTTAGAGATCAAGGGTTCATGTGTCACCGGTTTATAATCTTTTAAAAAATGTAAATCCAACATAATAAAAAGTAGGCAAGGTGAAGGAGACTCACCAGCTGTAGAAAGACCACACACCATATGCCCACCACTTTTGCTGCAATGGAAGCTTTTTGAATCAGTCAACATCACCTGAGAAAAAAAACCAACAACAACAACTACACAATAATAATAATAATAATAACAATAAATGGAATGAGCCAAGTTTTATTGATCGATTGATTGATTGACTTAACTTTAACTAACGAAGCAAAAAGATAAACGAACGATATAAAGCAGATTGATAAAAGAAAAGAAAAGAAAAGAAAAGCAAAGCCAATGCGCCATTTTGAAAACGCACGAATAGTCTCATCAATGTGTACTTTCATCATGTATCCGACTCAAATTTACCGACCCAGATTCAATTGACACATTATTGGTTAAACCCAACAAATTATCATCAACCTTTTTGCCTGAAGAAGAATCTTTAACTTCAATTTCACAACCGCCATCCACCTCTGATATATGTTCATCTTCATTCATATCAACCTTCTGAATCAGTTCTTCATTTTCCTCCACCAATTTCCCACAGTTATCGGGATCGCCTTTCTCTTGATTCATTGCAACAAATGGCACCTTGTGCTTTCTGTAAAGGGACATGGCTTTCTGCAACATAAATTAAAAAGGACATGAAACAAAATATATAACAAAAATCATTTAATTAAACCTCATCTATAAAAACTTAAGTAGAAGAAGACGAACCTTAAAAACGGAATCGTCTATAGCAGCAAATAGCGAATCATCATTGCTAATATCACCCTCCTGTTACAAATTGGGAAAAATAAAAGATCAGATGTAATTAACTATAATTCTAAAAATAATGAAAAATCATCACCATGTTATTAAATTAAGCAAACACGTCACCTTTGCCTCTAAAAACAATATCTTGCAATCAAATTCATCAGATACCGATACTTGATCTAAAGCCAACATATTTGTACACTGCTCATAAAGTTCAGGCTGGGTAAGATCTTCAGAAATGTCAATCTTTGAAAGATAAACCTGTGGAATAAGAGGATCATCCTCCTTTGCAACCACAGAAATGTGAGGGCTCTCTGAAACCTTCATAATTTCTGGAGTTTTGTCAGTGGCCACTTCCTGAATATTATCCGGTTGGCTATTTTCATTCTCAACGTGCTGGCTTGTGGGCCCTGACCAGATTTCATCGGTAGGTTTGTTAACCGAATGGTCAATTTTATGGGAATCCTGACCCTTCCACAAATCAGCACTTGATTCCCACATTTGATTGTTCATTTGAGTTCTACCCTGATCCCAATCAAGCCTCCCATACCCATGGGACCCATCACCAAAAACGCCATTATTTGTTTCCCAATTATGTATCATCGGTGGAATCGATTCTTCCACTTGATTCCTCCATAATGGATGATGCCCATGATCAGGAACATGGTAAGGCATACCAGCATGATTCAATTGCATCGGTGGTCTACCAAAGATTGGAGGCACAAATTGCTGCATAGCGGGATTAAACATTGGAGGAGGAATATGTTGGAAAGGGATATAACCACCGTTAGCTAATGGAGAGGGCCAATTAGGAACATTTTTCCAATTATTTTGAGGTCTTCCCATATTAGAATCACCTGATCTCCGATGACGACCATTTGATTTACTTCTATCATCTTCTGAAGAACCAAAACCTAAAGGGCTATCTGAACCTGTTCTGAATAGAGGTTGAAGAGGTAGAAGTGACTTATGATTGCCGGAAAAGTGACCATTTCTTGCATATGGCGATGAACCAGATAAATTGTCACCATCTACATGTGAAAGATCGTTATCAGGATGACCATCCATAGCCAACTTGTGATTTACTTTACTGTCCTTATCTGAATACTCTTTTACATCTTTGGAAAAGTGTCTACGTCCGTTACTTGCTGATGAAGGCGATGAGTCCATCCGTGGGGAAGAACGCGCGTCTGATCTCCGGTGCCTTTCGACTGATATATCATCAATATAATTGTCATCCTTCTGAGTGGTTTTCTCCAGTGACCGAGAAGATATTTTATCAGATTGCCCAGGTGCAATAGTGAAATATCTGTTAGAGCTAACATTATGGGAAGCTCTCTCTTCATGAATGGAGTCCCTATATTTGGTTTCTTCTTGTTTTGAAACCCTGAACAATAAAGACAAGTAATTACTCGTCTTATTCCATAAGATAAAAGAGAAGCATCTTATAATACCAAGACCACTATTTGTTTTAACATAATTTAAAAAACAAAAGCATACAAGTAACATCATTCAAATTAGTGAAAAAATAATTTATCATTTAGAAGTATCTACCAAAAATTGGACCCAAGAACCAAAATATCATCCTCAATACATTCAGAAAGCCCTCCCTGACTCTTCATTTTGGGGTCTATCCATAAAATAGAAGACAACAGAAGAATACCTTGACTTAAATACTTATCCCCAGAATACACACACAGATATATACATACATATATATATATAGAGAGAGAGAGAGAAGAAAACGATACACCAGCCATCAGAGAATGTAAATGGTCATGTACCAAACAGTTCAACAGGTCACAGCTAAAAAAAGTAGATAAAACTAGATAGCAAGAAACATACACGTAACTTATCTTTAAACTGTATTCCCAGCTTGAGATGGTTAATAAAATGTACCTGTGATGATCTCTCGTGGGGTAAAATTTGCTGCTAGGGGAACTTCTGTGACGGCTATGATTGCATGTAATTTCCATATCATTGCGAGAACTAGGCCTTCCCCTTTCTGGGGTTGGATCTACTTTAGCATCGTTCATAGATCGCTCATCTTTATCATTATCTTTTCTACTATCCTTATCGTCATAAATTGGGCTTCCACGCCTTTTATTTTTGTGTCCATGACTTAAGTCAGCATCCATATCATCTTTCATATTCTTGGTCTCAATCTCACTAGAGTGGGCCCTTGAGGCATGTACATCTCTGTGTTTGGGATCCCTCGCTCTCTTTTCTCTATCAGTATCATCTCTGGGCTTGCCGTTTTTGTGCCTATGGTCCCTGTCAATATCTTCTCGATATCTCTCTTCCTTATGCCTATTATCTCTACTGCCATCCCTATGCTTTTCATCTCTGCGTCTGCTGTCTCTATCACCATCATCATGATTCTTTCTGTCTTTATTTCTAACATCTCTATTACCATCTTCACGATATTTATCTTCTCGTCTAATCTTTTCACCATCTCCACGGTACTTATCATCCTTGTGTTTGCTATCTTTTTCATTTTCTCCTCGGGTTTTCACATCCCTACTCTTGATAGCTGGCTCACCATCGTTCCTACATTTATCCTCCTTGGATTTACTATCCTTGGCATGGCCACTTTTTGTAGACAGTATTCTCTCATCGCCATCTCTTACATCATCTTGATATCTATCTTTATCGCTGTAGCCTTCTCTTCTCCTCATCCTCTTTTCTAGCTCTTTCTCTAACTCGATGTTTCTCAATTCTTCCTCAATAGGCCACTCTGGAAGAAGATGAAAATAGATTAAACATGTTAAGAGATTAATTCATCAAATGTCCTTAGAAAATATATCTGATGGTCTTATGAGACAACAATTTCAAAAATAATCAAGCCAAGAAACACAAATGCACAGAGTCCACTGAAGGAGGAGAATTCCCATAGGCATATCAGGGGTGAAACCAAATACATGAACAAGATAAAGACCAACATACAAAAGGGTTTATTTGGTAAACCCCATGGAACAAAGTCAACAAACCATCTTCTAAATAGACAGGCATTTAACATAAAGTTTGTATGATGGTATCAAGCAAAAACATTTTTTAATGCTGATTCCTCAACAACGATTAGCCAAAAAACAAGTTCCATGACCTGAATGTATACGTTCATCAACGAATAGCCATTGGTAACTCAATAGCATTTACATAAATATGGACCATCATGCTAAATCAATCAAAGAAGGAATATTAATAAAAGAGACATAAGCAAAATTAAAGAGACAAGTAGAAGAAATTGAAAACAGTCCTGAAGATGAAAACTAGTAGTCTTTCTTATGTCCCTGTAGGCCAGATGCCCACAGCAGACCATTTGACATCAGTTATCAGTATGCCAATAAAAAATATTACAGGTGTAATGTTTCTTATGTCAGATAGGTTAGTATGCTCTCTCAACTGGAATTGCATGATATTCCAAGAGACACTCACTTTTCCCAGTCCAAGATACTGCTTCTCCAGATTAATAAATATACTTCCAATGTTTACATTTATTAAACCATTTTATTCAAAAAATGTAATAGCAAGCAAAATTTTCAATATTGCCATAGTAATCCATACAGTCAAAATCAAAGCTGATCCACCATAATAATCTCCACATAAATCTTCATTAATGCACCCCCAATACATCCCAATAATCACCTTCTCCACAAAGTAACATCTTCCAACTTTCCTCAATCCTACTCCCTCAAAAACATTAATCACCATTCATGATGGTCTATATGTTGAACAGTATAAATGCAAGCAGCTTCGCCCTAGCAAACACTGATGCCAAATAGGCAAAGACTCGTTGCATCTCCACCACCTCTGTTTTGGGTGGATGCAAAGCAAAGAGCGGTTGTAGAATTTTTGGGTGGATGTAAAGCAAAGAGCGGTTGTAGAATTTTTGGGTGGATGCAAACTAAATATTTACAGCATTGTGGTGCTATAACTTGTAAAGTCCATAAGGACCATAGGCAACAGGTGTAGTGTATCAACAGATTACCCCTTAATGTAATTGTGTCCAATCAACTAGTCTAGCATCGGCCTTTTTTCCTCATTCTCTGCCAAGAAATTTACAAATGATGCAGAAATCCCTAATATACAATTGGAAAGCAACTCCAACCATCCAACATAGAGTATAGGCTACAACAATGCAAAGACATAAAATAAAAAATGTACAAGATATCACATTTCAAACAAATAAAAAGAATGAAGTTTGACCTACCATTATGTTCTCTTCCTCTTTTAGTTGGTTGATTATCGACTTGCTTACTGTCATGAATTTTCCTTTCCCTTTCAGACCCACGATCCTTATCCTTTGGCTCCTTGTTTTCTTTAATCTGACGTCCCTCTTTTCTCCCAGATTCTTTATCAGACCTCTTTTCGCTTCTACTCCCACTGCCGTTCTTACTTCCGTCCTTCTCTACAACCACAACATTGGTAACATCAACATCATGCTTCCTGCTAGTCTTGCTTTTGGATTCACCAACAACTTTTACCAAATCCTTCGATTTCAACTTCTTATCGTCCACGCTTACAACCTCACTTTTCTCCTCATCGCCATTCCACCTATCACTTTTCTCTTTCCGCCGCTTCGAAGGCGTCGCATACTCCTCAGAGACACTCCCATTCGCATGACTACCGTCCAGATCCTTACCAAGCTTCCTTTTCTCACCAGAAACTAAAGAATCCTTAGAAACCCCATTTTTCTTACCGTCATTGTTATCATTTCTCTCTTTTATCTTCACATCCTCGTCCAAATCCGAGTACTCCCTCGAACTATGCTTGCTTTGCTTGTGTGATTTGCTCCTTGAACCTCTAGGCATAATGACTAACTTTGAGAAAAACACTGGCAATCGCAAATCCGCCTGCAAAATATCCAAGAAACCCTAAAACCGAATTAGGTTTTTTACGTCAAAACCCTAGAAGAACGAAATCTGGCTATTACTGTTATCCAATCAAAGGTGATCTAGATAAAAAAGCGATAGGGGATAATCTGGGAGAATTGCGATCCAAAACCTTTGGATACGAATGAAGAAGGGGGAGGTGAGGGGGGAAAAAGAGATCGAACCTTCAAAGGGATGCCGTTTGCCGTGAGCGAGTAGAGTACAAAAATACGAATGGTGTTTACTTGTGGTGTTGTTGGTAAAAATACTGAATTACATAAATACCCTTCATGCAAATTGATGTGTTTGTTTTGTGACCAGAATTGTATTTTTTTTTTTTTTGTTACAAATACAAATACAAATACAAAAGAAAAAAGTTATATTATTTTTATTTATTTAGGGGGTGTTTGGATTTGCTTATAAAAACAATTTATTGACTTATTTCGGTGTGACATCGGTAATAAGCTATTTTGAATGTTTGGGAAAAACAACTTATCCGGTGACAAACCGGTGATAAGTCATTTTTTAGGAAGTTAAAATTTCTAACTTTATCAATTTTTGATAAAGACTTTTTCAGAAAGTCGATAAGTTATAAGTTAATAAGCTAATTCAAACACCCCCTTAATTAAGATAAATAACCAATTTAGAATGAAAAGGAATTTAAATAACCTTTTTAGAGTGAAAAAAGTCAAAAAAAATTTAATTAAATAGTCATTTGTGGCTCACGAATTGACTTCCTAGTCTCATTTTTTCGAAAAACAAATATAGCCGTTAGGGGTGTTCATCGGTTGGAATCTAATAGATTTAGGTGGATCTGATATGATCCAATCATTCGTTGGATGTTGGATTTTGTCATCCGATCCAATCAGATTAACATTGGACATCCAATTCGATCTAAATCCAATCGATGAATGGATTGGATAGGTTACATTCATTGGATGTTACTATTGGTTATCCATTGGATCAAATTTGATTCATTCAATCTTTCGACTCAATACTCAACCAATTAATCCATCGTTTCAATTGATTATTCATATATTTCTTAAGTTATTAAAAAACAATGTATATAAATATCAACTAAAAAACAAAATCGTGAAATGTTAATAATTATATATAGTTATTAATTTGATATTAGTTGGATGAGGAATTGGATGGTCATTGGATTAGATCGGCTCGGTTTTATTGGATGTTGGACTGCCATCCAATAACCGACCGATCCGATTTGGATGTTACAATTTTGGATCCGATCCAATCCAATTACAATTGAATATCCGATTATGGTCGGTCGACTTACTTTGGATCGGATGACTTTTCGCACACCCCTAATAGCCATAGGTAGTTAAAAGACAAAAAATTACGCTTTTTACCCTAAATTTTTACATTTTTCATCCAGATCCGCAAAAAAAATAGGTTTCTCACCCAAGTCCGCAAAAAAAATGTCGAACTATGCCTATTTTGATAAACTTTGAAGAGAAGTGGCTAAGAGGTTAACCCAACCTTAAGAAATGGTTATTTCAATTAATTTTCGAATATATATATATATATAAGAGAGAGAGAGAGAGATTCATACGAGAACGCTAACTATTTCGAGAAAAAAAATCATGTACAAAATCATATGTGATTTTGCACTAACTTTACGGACAACTTTTGGGGCAACTTAAGTTGCATGAAAAAGTCGCTCGAATCATATATGATTTTGTATAAAATCACATATGATTTTTTTGTACATGAAAAAATTTCTTAAATTTAATTACCCAAATGATTGGCTGGGAGGGATCATACGAGAACCTCTCCTTTAAACCTCTCCCTATATATATATATATATATATATATATATATATATACTAGTTGTGTACCCGCGAAATGCGGCGGGAGGTAAAAGTTTAAGGATATAGGAATATGATGTTCACGCTATCAAAATGGGATTTTAGTAGAAATCCAAATACTTCCAACATTATTAACCACACAATTGGATAGCAACCGCATACCATACAGGACATTAGAGGTGAAAAAGATTAAAACAACAAATGCAGAAGAAGAAAAAAACGTCTTAAAAGCTGTTTACTAAACCATTACCCGGTAAGTGCTTACTGGATCGTTTACCTTGCAAGAACAAGAGAAGGGTCGAGCATCTTTACTCGATAAGAACGATGATAAAGAAGGAGAATCTTACCCGATAACAGAGGTGACCTTATAACTGGTAGACGCTTAGCAAGTAAATAATTATATACGATACAATTTAGATGAACTACAATCTTATCCGATAAAATAAGTTAAAACGTTAGCTCTTATTAGGTAAGCATTTGATGTAGATTTTACAAACAAAAACCATTCCAGTTACATCATAGCCTTTAGACACCAAACATCAACTGATATATCTCCTCAACTCCAGTTAAATCATAGCCATCCTCATCGGGGTCACAATCACTTGGAATGGTGGGTCTAAGCGACTTATGCACACAGCCTCCTGCAATAGAGAGGGACACATTCAACAATTAATCTTACAAGAAATTTACAACACACAATGTAGGGTTTCAAAAACCTGAACTTGAGACTAAAAACCCTAGAATCCAAAACCAAATCTTACAAGAGAAATTCACCCAACTGAAACGCTGGAAAAAAAAAGCTTAGAAACATAACCTGGATATCAAACCTGATCGGGATCACTTCTTATGACCTGTAAAAAGACAAAGTATAACATGGAAAAATTGGTTAATATTCCCAAATGAACTGCCATCAAAGAAAATGCTTTATGAATCATCTTCGCAGAGTCAAATCTTAACCTTTGTTTGATCATTCATGTAGAAAACTAAAAAAAAAAATCAGATGAAGAGAAAAATCAACTTCAGTCTCAATTTAAGTGATACTTGATGAAAATCTAAGAAGCTCAATCCAATCTTTTAATTTATAACACCAGGACGTGGATTTTCAGCCAACTTGTTCTTTTGGTATGAACAATCTCAGGATAGACTTATCTGAATAAAAAAAACTCCAATTCAATCAATGCTTGTAAATAGCCTCATCATGATCAAGAATAACAAAATCTTACCGAAAACAGAAGAGCAAGTAACAATAAAATTTAAGATAAAAAAGAGAACCCAAGGAACATGGAAATTAGTTCAGGACTTACATAAAATACTGTGAATGCAACTTTCCACTGATGAAAACAATCTATAAAAACCACCAAATTGCAAACCACTGAAAATGTGTGAGTAAGTAACATGGTGTAAGCTTTTTGTAATTTATATTCTTTAGGATGCATATATCAAGAACATGGTGTGTATTCAGTCATTTTTTCAGACGTATAAGAGCCATATATATGTTGAACATGGTGGTGGTTGAGTGTGGAGAAATCTAGGTGGCGTTGATTTACAGTAAAAATTGATCTTTTGAATTCAGATACAACTGAGAATACACAATGTAAAAATTGATCTTTTGAATTCAGATACAACTGAGAATACTTAAACCAACCTTTAGTTTCTACAATAATATTTTCCATGTATAAAAGTTGTGTGTATAAGAATCACATTTGTATGGAATAAAACTCCATCAACTAATGAATATAGTATCTAACACTTGCAGTCTGAAGATATAGGGACTAAATATATCACCAAAAATGTACACTACCCAAGTAGTAGAAAAATACTTTGAATAAAGTAGCTAACAGTGAATTTTTGAAACTTACTCACAAATTCAAAGCCTTTGAGGCATTTCTTCAAACACCTTGTCTGCAAGAAAAAAAAACAGAGTTCTTTTTTAAACAAGTTCAAAAGAAATCCAAAAGAAAACAACCCTATATATATATCAGGAATTCAACAGAAGTGTCAATCGATGGAAAAAAAAATCAAAACACACACGTGTATATATATATACCAGAAAGAGTGAAAAGAAATCAACACACAACCAGTGGAAAGCAAAAATAAAGTACCTTGAATTACCGAGCATGAAAGTGAAAGTCTTGGACGATGGACCGAGTGAGAAATCTATGGGTACAGATGAATTGACTGAATACACTGTGTCTGCTCCATAGAAATTAAAAGAAAAATGATTGAAAACAAACAAAATGAGAGAAAACTTGATAACAAACCAAAAGTAGAAAAAAAGCTGATAAAAACCCTAATTTTGAATTGATGCAAAAGGTTGAAAAAGAAGAAGATGAGTAACCCTTTTCTTAATCGATGATCGGTTATACAGAAGCGGATAAGAGAAGCTTGAATCGTCACCTTGGAAGGGGAGCTTTTTTGGAATCGATATTTTGTTCTGAAGAGTCACGTTGGGAAACTAAAAGCTTGTACAGAAATTAGTAGGTGCGTCTAACTTTTAAAAGCATCGAAGAGTTGTACAATATGCTTCTTATATTGTAACTACAAAGGTTTTTAAAATTGATGTTAAAAGGATTGTACCTAAAGCTTTGTTGGTTGTTTAAGACTTAGACTTTTACAAAATTTTGTTTATAAAGTAGTATAGATATATATACATATATATACACATACACGTGTAGCGAGACGTGGTTTCAATACAATTTACTATATTGTTAAAAACTCTACAAATGATGATATCTTTATCGTTTTTATTATAATATCTCATTTACTTACCATATTGTAACAAACTTAATCATCTTCCCCTAAAATCACTTTCTTTTGAAACTGAAAGTGATTTTAGCATCAAAATTATTAATCTGGAAAAAAAATCAAATTCAAATGTATTTTTATATATGAATTTTGGTAAACCATAAATGATGTGACACAATATATGATTGTTAGTTTATATATGAATTATTAGTTGCGTCTCTGAATATAAAAGTTTCATATATGAATATTTGGTTGCGCCTCTTAATGAAGAGGTCTTATATATGCAACATTTGGTCATTGATTGAGAGTAATGTTATTATTTACAAAATATTAAGTTGTATCTCTGAATATAGATGTTTCATATATGAAACTTTTGGTTGCACACTTGGGATGCGGCTTGGTCGCCCGGCCCCCCAAAAACTCTCAAACAGAGGTTCCGTCGACTTAGGAGGTGGCATGGTTGCGCGCCATGTTGTTGGATGCTCTTTCTAGCTCCTTTTCGTTGTTTTTCATGTTTTTTTTAGTTCGATTCGAATCCGAAACATTCCGACATGTTTTCTATATGAAATATTCATCTATTATCAACTTAATTACCCTTAGATGATAGACTTATCATTGTAAGAAGTCCGAAACTACGGGTGTTACATTTTTGCTTGGATTTTTACGACTTGTGAAGTTCTATATATAGTTTTTGGTACGTTATAGTCATGAAGTTGCGTTTCTGCTTCTATTTCTTATTGTTTTTGATTTATGTATAGATTTATGTTACTCTTTTTGGTTTATGTGTAGGTTTTTTGTTATTGATTTGTATATGATTTGTTCTTATAAGGATGGAAATTGGGCCAGCTTGATGTTGGACCAACGAGCGGTTGGTGGTGAAAACAATATTCTTGATTGGTGGTAGCTCTTGTTTGGAGTAAGCATAGTTGGTACGTATTTTTGGATTCACTTTATGTTGGAGCAATAATCAGTTTGGTTTAAAAACAACTTTTTTGGGTTACGACACCAATGATCGGTCTATAAAGTGTGTATGAACAATATTCTTGGTACATATTGCTTTGATGATATGGTTTGGCAACTTGTATCTACGTCTAAAAACCTGTTGATGACTATATTTATATAATATATTTCATTTTTTATGAATATGCCATATTTGATATGGCAACTTAAATTGTTTGGTTTACGGTTATATCAATTATTTTTCACGTGTTATGTTTATCTCGCAATGTAGTCAGATACATCTTAATTTTAATATTTCATTTTTATTATTTGTATCTATCGATGTTATAATACGGTTTTATTTGGTTCTGAGAAAATGATAATATTTTTATTTTTGAACAAAATATAAACTTGAAGATATCTTAATTTTTTTAAAAGTATATTGATTTTAGTATCAAATTAAGTATTTAAAAGTTATTTTCCCGGAATTCGATTTCTGAATCGATAAGCAAGCAGCCCATAAGTAATCTTAAATCGTCTTTTGCTGGTGAACTCCTTTTTCTTTTAAGTGTAAGATCGAGCGGAGAAAGCGGAATTTTTAATGTAATTTATTTAATTCGATTGTTTATTATAATTTAATTTATATTTAATAATAAATTAATTTATTTTTGTTTAATAATATAATTTTTATAAAGATACTAATTAAGTATTCGGTTAGAATTCAATGATTATCTTGATTATCCTGATTATCTTGTATTAAATTATGTTTATCTGTTGTTAGTTACACGAATTCAAAATAGAGCTTTTAATAAATTGTACTTACACACAATTTACTTGTAATTTTGAATTTTTTAAGTAATATGCATCAATAAACAGTACCTTATAATTAAAAATATATATATAAAAAAGTTTTTTGTCATTTTTTATTATTCCATTCTAATTTTGTTGTAAACCAAACGTACAAATCTCAATTCAATATATGTTAACCAAACAAATCCTCAAACATGATAACATTTCATTATAATTAACTAGAAAGATACTCGCGCAATACAACGAGATACATCTCGATTTTAATATTTCGTTTTATTCTTTGTCCCTATCTATGTCAGAATACGATTTTATGTGGTTTTGAAAGAACGATAATGTTTTTATTTTTTAATAAAATATAAATTTGAAAATATAATAAAATTTTAAAAAATCTATATCGATATTTGTATTAAATTAACTATTTAAAAATACCCATCATCAAATGAATTTCAAAAGAAACCTTAGTTTCAGAAATTGAAACTCCATATGCAAACAACTTACACTATCGTCGAACACCGTAAAAATGACATTAATAAAAAATATAAATATAAATAAAAACAAATAAAAATAAAACATATTAATTTAATTGAGGATGATTAGCACATAAAAAAATATATAACACATGAGACATCATAGTAGATCGAAAAGAGAATGATATATGAAGAATTGATTAGAACTAACCTTGTTAACTGATATTCATTGAGTTAAAAAATAAATAGAGGAAATTGACTCAAGAAAGCGGATTTCATTCTTATCCGAAATTTAAATTTCATAATTTTAGGGATGGAAAGGATATGGGTGATCAAAGGAGTTTAGGATAGTGTAGAGAGTCTAAAGGGATGGGGATGACATTGGTGGAAAAATTTAGGATGAGAGAGCACTGTTAGGTTTAGGGATAAGCATGGAGTACGTGAGATTTATTTGATCAGATTATTAGTGTGCTTTTATGAATTTGTACCAATGCATTTAAAACTTGTATTTTAAAATTTTAAGTAATTTCCTTTAATCAATTGTACCTTATGTGTAATAATTTGTCTCTGAGAATTTTGTTCAAACTGTTTTATAATATAGTATAGATATAGATTTAAGAGATTCGATTCTTTTGAAAATCATTGTTATCGGGTGGAATTTAATTTAGTTAGTTTCAACATTCAAGTGTAAATTTAAAACAGAATGGATGAGTATAGCAGTTTTCAAACAACCAAATATTTATCTCTTTTTTATGAGCATGTGTGAGCAAGCTATATAAATCGTTCAAATTATGTCACTCTCGAATTTCTCTGTAAATTGAATTGAGGTCAAATGGTTGATTCTTCGCTTCCCTCTTCCTTAGTAATAGGGATGGAAATGGGACGGGTAGTGGACGGGTAATGCATCCCCCGTCCCCGACCCCGACATGACTAATTGAATATAGTGTTTATTCGGTCTGAATAATGCTTATTGAGACTGAATAAACACTATATTCCGTTTTATTCAGTCTGATATTACTTTGATCATTCGGTCTGAATAATCTACATTCAGACACGTGTCGCTCTCTTATTTGTTTTCACGTTCACAACTAAATTTGAGTTCTCATTTGAACCTTCCTCTCTATATATATATATCATATTATGATTATTTTCCTGGTTTCTTATCCTACTATTAGATATTGGAGGTGTGTAAGAGCATCTCCAACAGCTATGCTAAAATGAAAAAAAATGCAGTTTTAGCATTTTAGTTGCTCCAACAGCTATTCTATCCTATATGCTAAAATAGAAAAAAGAGGAGAGAGGTTGTAAAATTCTCTAAATTTAGAGAAATCTCTAAAACTTATTAGAAGAGAAAAAAAATAATATTTTAATTATATCAACCAATTAGAGTATTGAGATAAAAATATGTAGGAGAGAGAAATATTATTTTATTAGATGTATTAAATATTTTATTAATATAATTAATAGTAGAATTGCTAAAATAGAGTAGCTGTTGGAGATGGATGTAAATTTTTATAGAGATTTTGATTTTTTTTACTCTATTATAGAAATTTTTTAGCATAATGTTGGAGATGCCCTAAAATATTTTACATTAATGAAACAGACTATCCACGGCTTGAAACCTGCCAAGGATGAAATCGATGAGGCATTAAAGATCATTTGGCACTCGCATGTCTTAGCTTTTGCTCATGTTTAGATTACTTACGAGCATGAGAATCTTTCTTCTTTGGAGGACGGTCAAACAAAACAAATCTTAGGGCTCAAATTGACCGATCATTTTGTTAATTTGGGGAACGAAGATTTTGAAAGTCATGAAAAGTATTTGGAACACCGTTGTTATAGGCTTGATGGGAACACATTCCAAAAGTATAGTGATGCTTGTTATAGGTTTCCCTTGATTATGGGGGAGGGATTTATTGGGAAGACACTCAAAAGTTATAAACCGTACTTTATAAAAGACGTTTCAAAGTTGAGTGATACCGAGTCAGTAATGAGTTTACTCTCTATCTCTATGGACTATAGTTGTTTTGTGATATACTTGAGGTGATTTAGATTATGTTTTTGAGTTCTTATGGAGCCAAGGTCGAAAAAATTGTCATCTTGTTGGAGTCACTATTGCTAACATTAAAGAGGCATTTGCCAAGCTTCAAAATTGGTTTTGCTATAGAACTTGGTGATGAAATAGATATTCTTGATGTTGAGAATTCTACGGATAGTGAAAACAAATATTTTAAGATTTTTCAAAGAAACGAAATATCACGAAATGGAGGAAGGCCTTTGGATGAAAATACGGTGACCATAATAGCAGAGTATGCAGGTGATGTGATCATGTTCACTCTCCCAATCTCATTAGCAACATTTGCAGATACTGGCAAGGAAATCGGGAAGAAATTTAAGGTGGATCCTGCTGCTTATTATAAGATCAAATATCTTGATGAGGAAGATAACGAGTGGATTTTATTTACTTGTGATGAAGATGTGACATTATTCACAAAAAGTAAAAGAATAGTTCAGTTGCGTTTGCTACAGGGACAAATGTTCGATCCATCCCATACCTATCAACTCACTTAAAAACGAGAAGCTCCACCGTTTTTGTATCTAACCTATCAACTCACTTAAAGAGGGTCTCAAAACGTTTGATGCACGTGAACTTTTGTCGTACAATGTAAGTTTCTAAAATAGCTCTCTCTCTCTCTCTCACACACACACACACACAGATATATATATATATATGTATCATACTATGATTCTTTTCCCGGTTCCTTATCCTACTATAGATATTGGAGGTGTGTAAATATTTTACATTCATGAAACAGACTATCCACGGCTTGGAACCTGTCAAGGATGAAATTGATGAGGCATTAAAGACCGTTTGGCACTCGCATCGCTTAGTTTTTGCTCATGTTTGGATTGCTTATGAGGATGAGAGTCTTTCTTCTTTGGAGGACGGTCAAGCAAAACAAATCTTGGGCTCAAATTGACTTATAGTCCTGTTAATTAGGGGAATGAAGATTTTGGATGGCAACGAAAATATTTGGGAAACTATAATGATGCTTGTTATAGGCTTTCTTGAAAATGGATGGAGTGCTTGCTGGGAAGACACTTGAAAAGTGTTATCATTACTGCCAAGTTCTTTTGCAGCATCCTTGCGGGTTTGACCATATAGTGACTCGAGAAAATATTTTTGGTGTTGTCTTGCCTTTTCCCTTCGAAGGCGTTGAACAGTTCCCATCCTCTAATTTGCCTTCCTTGTTTTAGTGATATTTTGTTTCTTTAGAAAATCTTCAAATACTTGATTTCACTTCCCGTAAAATTCTTAATATCTATTTCATCACCGGATTCTGCACCAGAATCAAACTTGAAGCTTGGCAAACACCTCTTTAATGTTAATAATAGTGATTCCAACATGATAACAATGTCTCGGCTTTGGCTCCATAAGAATTGAAAAACACTTGTTGCTCCTTAAGTATATATATATATATATATATATATATATATATATATAGGGTTTGGTTCAAATGTGAACTCAATTTTGGCTGTGAACGTGAGGACGAATCTCAGCCACACATCTTCGGTTATGGTGGACGCGATCACGGAGGATTGACGCGATTCATGGGAGGGTGGAGATTATTAAAGGAGGGGAACCAGGTCAAAACCGCCTTTATTGACCGGATAAGTGGCTGAGATTCGTCCTCACGTTCACAACCAAAAATGAGTTCACATTTGAACTTTCCTCTATATATATATATATATCACAAAACAACTATAGTCAAGGCAGATAGAGAATAACCTTTTTGGCTTATTATCATTCAAGTTTAAAATATTTTTGATGAAGTGTGGTTCATATTTTTCAAGTGTCTTCTCAACAAGCACTTCATCCATTTTCAAAAGAAGCCTATAACAAGCATTATTATAGTCTTCCAAATATTTTTGTTGCCATCTAAAATCTTCATCCCCCAAATTAACAGAACTATTAATCAATTTGAACCCCAAGATTTGTTTTGCTTGACCGTCCTCCAAAGAAGAAAGATTCTCATCCTCATAAGCAATCCAAACATGAGCAAAAACTAACGGGGCGTTTGGTTTGCTGGAATCCGGCGGAATCTGATGGAATTGGAATGGTCAATTCCGTTGACCAAATTCCCATTCCATCGTTTGGTTACCTCAGGAATGGAATTGAATTCCAAACATTCCCCATTTAAGGATTTCACCATTCCTTCCTAAATGAGATGGAATTGAAATCCATTCCATCCAAAACTTCTATAATGACAAAAATACCCTCATGATAACTTTAAAATGTTAATTTTATTATCATTTATAATTAAAAAAATTGAAAATAAATATAAATATAAATATAGAGTCCGGTTCTTCTACACCCCAGTTAAAAGTTACACCCCGTGCACCTCAATCAAAACCGTCCATTTTTTATATTTTCTGATTTTCACAACCTTTTAACCATTTTTTTCATAACAAACTTGTTCCATTTGATCCTAAATGATACGAAATGTATTATGAAATGAAGAATGTTATGAAACGCCCCCTAAGTGATGCGAGTCCAAACGGTCTTTAATGCCTCATCCTTGGCAGGTTTCAAGCCATGGATAGTCTGTTTCATGAATGTAAAATATTCACACCTCCAATAGTAGGATAAGGAACCGGGACAGAATCATAGTATTTTATTTATTTATATATATATATATACATGAGCTATTTTAGAAACTTACATTGTATGGCAAAAGTTTACGTGCATCAAACCTCCTGAGATCCTCTTTCTGCAAAGAGAAGTAGCAAAATAGACTAAGGGGCTGTTTGGTTGGTTTTTCATTAAGTCTTATATGGATAAAATTGTGTGTGTGAATTAATCTGTTTGTGTAGATTAGGAAGGTTTTTGTTTGGAAGAGTTTTTTCATAGATGAAATGAGTGTGTTTTTTAATCGGGAGGAACAATTTTACAAAAAACTTGGCTTTCTGCATAAAGGTTCCTCCTAAAAGCTTATTGAATAAGCCACTTTCACGGAGTTATTGATTATTTTGGTGAAATGGGAATAAAAAATCTGTTAAAGTTGAATGTAATTTCTTTTAGAGATTTTAGTTTTTGATTATATATTTTAAAAAAATTATAGAATGCCTATTGAAGATGCTGTTTATATTTGATACCTCATATTAATGAAATGAGAGAATATTAAGAATTTTGTTTTGAAGAAAACCTATTCAAATCATTGATTGAAACTTCATATGTCATGTCACATTTATTTTCAGGTTAACTTTTTAAATGTATTTTAATATTTAGATTATTCATAGAACTTTTTATTTTGTTTTAAACCATTTTTAATTTTCTATTGCCGACGTATTATAACTTTCTTATTGTATTGATTGGACCACATACCAGACCGAACCGTGCAATTTGGCTATTTTAGTTACCACATGTTAGGGACAGACCCAATTTTTTTTATACGTTGACACAATATAGTATAGAAAAAAAATAATTACAAAAAACACGATTTTTATCGTTATGTCTTCATGTTTTTTATATGGTGACACAATACAAAAAACATGTTTTAGGTTAATTCCACCATTTCGAGGTATTTTTAAAGTTTTTTGCTTGATCTCAAGGGAGTTTTTGGGGGTTTTTTTTTATCGATTTCAAGAGATTTTTTAGGGTTTTCAGTTGAGTTTTTCCCCCTTTTTGGGTTAATTTCAAGAGTTTTTTTTCCCTATTGTTTGATTGATTTTAAGAGTTTTTCGGTTTTATTTTGGTTGGTTGATTTCAAGATTGTTTTTTGGTTGATTTCAAGGGTTTAGGTGTACCCTTTTAAAGTTCCCAAAACGATACGATTGCACCATTCAGGCCTTCACAAATCTAAATTTTTTCATCCTTCACCGGAGAAATAATTCGGTGGTTTGTGCCACCATATGAACCACTGTATGTCCGGCCCTACCGCATGTTTCACCACCGACCACCGCTTCAAAGTCTAAAAAATGATTATAAATTCAAATTTAAAATATAGAAATCAAAGAATGGTGAGATAAGGGTTTTAAGACCCACCTCTCATTTCCTTCTCTTACATTATGAGTAGTTTGGAAAGGACATTCACAAAGAAAGGATAGATACTTGTCATCGAGTATAGTGAGGCATAGCACAAAGCTAAAACCCTATTAAGGAAGTCAATTCTTATTTAAGGATATCTTTATCCTCTTTTGGGTGTCTGTAATTTGTAGATTTAGGGCCGTTTACTAAATGCTTATCGGATAAGTGTTTACTGGGTAATTTTCTTTGTCGGATGAACATGGCAAGAGTCAAAAATCTTATCCGATAAAAACGATGATAAGGATGGAGACTCTTATCAGGCAAGTCAGGGTGACGACTCTTACATGGTAAGCACTTACCAGGTAAATTTTTGCATATGATAACTTTATTTTTTTTATGTACTACAATCTTAGGGCTTGTTTGGAAAGAGCTTAATGAGCTTAATAGGACCTTTAGCTTATTCGCTCAGCCATCTTGAGATGTTTGGAAGTGGCTTAATGATATCACAAGGAGCTTATTCGCTCAGCAAAAAAAATGAACCCCTCCACACTCGGCCATTTAACGAGCCATTTCTTCCCCTTTTGCCCTTCTCCCTCTTTCTTCAAATTTTCTTTCATCACCGGTGTTTATTCCTCTCAATATGAATAACTAGCAGACCATAACCTAAGCATTAGAAACATCCTTGTCAAAGATCGGAAGCACCCCTGTCGGTGTTCTTGAAAAGATAAAAAATCGGAAGAGATGGTTTCAACAGGAATCACACAAGGGTAGATTATAAACCTCTAGTAAAATGACCGCCCGTAACCCAACAGATAAAGTACATTACATAGCATTACATAGTCCGTTTTGAAGACGAAAATTGTTGAGATTGGATTGAAGAGCAAGGAAAAATATGGAAGGGTTCGTTGGTAATTGAAGAGGTGAAATGAAGAAGATGAAAATTATTTGGACATGGAGTAGAATGATATGAACCAGTGGGTTCGGGACGTGGGTTACCTGAAGACTTAGTCTAGGAAGTAGTCATGGGGATGTTCCTTATTTTTAGTACCCTCAATTGCATGCATGTTTCCCTTAATTTATGATTAGTGGTAGCATTATTTTAGGACTAATAGTAGTTGCATGTTTAGTTTTGAGTACTATATATTGTAGCTTGTTTTCATTGGAAAAAATATATGAGAAAATTGTCCCAAAGTCTTCTTTCTTCTCTCGTTATTTCTTTGGAGATCACCCATCTCGAATCGGGTTTCTATCATTGGTGCTTTCATTGAGAGCCATGCCTCCCAAACGTGATCCACCCTCTCTCGAGGAATCCATGGCTGCCATCGCGGACAGCCTCTCCAAGCTACTTTCCGGCCAAAATGAATTGACCAAACTCATCGCTAACCAACCTGCTTCCATTACCAAACTCGACCACCTCACCACTTCCTTATCTGCTGTCGTGACCAAACTCGAAAAACGCCCCACCGACGGGTTCGAAAACCCTCCTCCTCCTCCTCCACCAAAAGAAAATACCGCCTCGCCTAAGTCACCCAAGATTCTACTACCCATCTTTGAGGGTTCTGCACCTTTGGATTGGTTATTCCAAGCCGACCAGTACTTTTAATTTTACAAAATTCCCCCCGACCAACGCATTTCAATTGTTGCGTTTCATCTCAAAGGTGACGCCCTCAGTTGGTACAAATACCTTCACAATAACCATTTACTCACTGATTGGCCAGCCTTTACTCGAGCTTTGGAGCTCCGATTTGGTCCGTCATCCTTCGAAAATCATCAAGCCACCTTATTCAAGCTTCGCCAAACTGGTTCGGTTTCCCACTATCAGACTGAATTCGAACATGTTAGCAATTGTGTCATTGGTCTTTCTCCGGAAGCACTTCTCAATTGCTTTGTTTCCGGCCTTCGTATCGACATCCAACAAGAGTTATCCCTCCACAACCCCTCCTCCATTCACCAGGCCTACGGATTATCCAAATTAATCGAAGATAAATTAGCCGACAATTCCCCACACACTCGAGTGACTCTCATCTCACCCCGTTATTGCCATCCCCGTCTCCACCGCTGTCCCCATCGACCACCCCGACGATCCTCCCCACACCACCGCAACCACCTACCGCTCTTCCTCTTCGTCGATTGACACCGGAAGAAGTTCGTGCACGTCGTTCCCAAGGCCTCTGCTTTCGTTGCTCTGAAAAATATCATCCGCGACACCGTTGTAATCCGCCTCAGTTCTTACTTCTTGAGTCCACGGAGGAGATTCCAACTTCCATTCCCTTCGCACCGGACCCCGGTCTTTCGGTTAACGGCCTTGAGGGCAAGGCCTATTTTTGAGAGGCGGGCATTGATACGAACCAGTGGGTTCGGGACGTGGGTTACCTGAAGACTTAGTCTAGGAAGTAGTCATGGGGATGTTCCTCATTTTTAGTACCCTCAATTGCATGCATGTTTCCCTTAATTTATGATTAGTGGTAGGATTATTTTAGGACTAATAGTAGTTGCACGTTTAGTTTTGAGTACTATATATTGTAGCTTGTTTTCATTGGAAAAAATATATGAGAAAATTGTCTCAAAGTCTTCTTTCTTCTCTCGTTATTTCTTTGGAGATCACCCATCTCGAATCGGGTTTCTATCATAGAACCTTAAATTAAAGAACATTGAAGAAGATAATGGATCTTCACTTTTGATTTCTTATGGAGGTTTTGTAGCCGAAGTGTATCATCGCCATATTTAACTCCCCTCCCTGTTTTTTTTAATCATTGCCATGATTTCTTTCGGAGATTTGATCTTCAACACCTGTGATGGTCATGTGTCAAAAAAAAAAAATCCAGTAAAGCTTTCCAAGTGGGTATTGAGAAAGACTTCGAGGATAAGTTTGTTTGTTAAGAAATTTCATTTTGTTTTTTTATCTTTATGAGTTATATATATTAGGGATAGCTGGGTGTCTATTGAGCATCATTTGGCTTCAATTTATGTATTTTTTACACATACAATGAGACAATGAGTGTTAATCCGTGCTAATATACAAGGAGGGTTAAAATAGTCATTTATGACATTCAGACGATTTATTCAGCATGACAAACAAACAACAATACCTTTCAAATCTCAATCTATACGAACAGATTTACCCAGACAGACACCTTTATACATACAGGACTAATGAAAAACCAACCAAACATCCCCTTATTCGGTTAAATAAATTATAGTGTTAGACTCCTCGGTAAACGTATACTGGGTAAGCATTTGAGTAAATGGCTTCTTAATGTGTAACTATTTTTCTACAAGTATTTGATCAATGTTTTTAATTTACAAAATTTTAATGTTGTTCATTTCTTTATAGTTTCTTGATATAAAACTAAAGCCAATTTCTTGTGTTTTAGGACCCGATAATGTTTTGTTTGCAATCTCAAATGAAGACCAATGATAGTTTTTTGTTGTTTTATGATTTACAAGAGATAGAAGGCTTGGATCTAAATTTGAAAAGAACCAAAATGGGCTTTGTAACAACTAAGAAAGTCGAGCAAAAAATGGAAAAAACCTAGGACATATTATTATTATATTTGACTATAATTGTTATACATGGTTGTGGTATAAAAAAAAGAGAGGCCAACCACCAAAACAGACTAATAAGAAGAAGAAGTTGGGTTACACCCAGGGGCAGAACACAAGCCTTCTGATTAAGGGGGTCGAATCCAACAAAACATCTTCATTGATAAGCTCAATTCATTATTAAAAAAACTGTGTGACAGGAGAATAAAACCTATGACTACATATACAGAGGCCATATACACATAACTATCTGAGCTAAGCGCAATTCATTGATAATATTTCTAATATCTATATTTAAGGGATAAAACACAGGGGCCATGGCCCCCCTAGGCCCCTATTATGTTCCGGCCTCTGGTTACACCACCACTCCCAAATTTTGGCACCCACCAAAAGCTTTAGTATGATGAGACAACCAACGAAATGAGGCAAACTGAATATCAAACAACAAGTCTCCAACCTAATGAACACAAGTTGCAGAATACATGTTTATTTCGAGAACTCTGAACACAAGTTCATCTATATCAATTAAATAAAAAAATTCTTCTTATAAATGATAGGTATCATTCATTCATAATGCATGTGTAGCTATTTAAACCTACTTTTAGGTTAATTATAACATTAAAAATATAAATAATTATTTAAAGTTGATGGATGAGAGTATAAAATTGGATATTGGACGGTTTATTTCTCACAACTCTTATTTTTCACTTAATAGAAGACAAATCTTGTCATATTGCTTGTTTGAGGTATAATAAAAAAGACCTAACTTAATTAATACGGTGTTGATGTTTTTTTTTTCAGTTTAAGACATGTCTTATTTAATTGATATATTTTATTAAAAAAATTCGAAAATTTAATTTTTTAATGTCTCCGAAAGAAATTGAATACAACTTTTGGCTTCCAAAATACGAATCCGCTCAGTATGCCCCGATGTTGTCATTGTCGTTTTTCTCCATTCAGAAATCTTGATTTCAAGCAATGCATAATGGTCGGTCCGTGTTTATGGTACAAAAAGTAAAACATAATAAATGGATTGGACATCATTGTTTGATATAAGTTGTGTATGTATAAATGTTCTATAATGCATTTTTGTTGTTGTTTAGGGTTAGAAATATTAGCTTTAGACATTGTACAAATATACATGTTTCTTATGCTATAGTCTAACTTTATTTAAAAGAGTTCATGTACTCCTACGTTTTTGTCCTTGAAAAATTCTAGTTATCGATCAATTTTCATTATGACGATTGTTCTTTTATCATACAATCATTTTTCATCCAACACTTGTTGTAAACAAAATGGTTAAAATGTTCGATCATGTTTGATAACCATTTTTCGAGCTTATTAAATAAGACTCGTTTGATAAACTAACTTTTAAATCACTATTTAAAGCAATGTTTCAATAAGCTTCAATATTTTTTTACCACTTTCTTTCAATCATTCCCATAATATATTTTTTTCAACTAATTTTGAATATGCATTTTAAATTATCATCCATCTTAATATCTTATCAATTAGTTTTTATAAAACATGACTAGTTAATAAACTAACAACTACTTTTTCAAATAACAACTAGCTTATGAGCCAATAACTAATTTATTTAACAAGTTTATCAAATATAACTTTATACTTAAAAGCCAGCCTCTTCTTTCAATATAATAAATAATTAATAATTATTCCTTTCCCACTTATTTCAAAAATAAATCTCTATTATCCTGGAGATACCATTTTATTTGTATATGTTCGACAAATATTCTTTGAATCAACAAACAATAATGGCAATTGGTGGCGTTTGGGTGTACATGTTGACGCATGTTCTTGTGAGGATGACAGTAATGCCATTTTAATAAATTGATAATATATATATATATATATATATATATAAAAGTTGGTGAAATGTCGCTTTTTTCCAGATTGAATATGAAACCATATTTGACAAAAATCGTTTGCTTCTTTTTGGCTTCTTAATTAATCGATTTCATGAAAATTGACAAATGGAACCTACCAATTAAAAAGTGACAGTTTTCCGCTCAAATATTAATATCATATTATATTTTGATGGTAGTTCGTGGCATAATATCTAAGGGGGTGTTTGGATTAGTTTATAAAAACGATTTAATGACTTATTTCGGTGTGACACTGATAAGAAACACTATTCAAATGGAAGGTTTTCAGCTACGAAAATTTTCTGGAAAATCCGTCGTTAAGCGATGATTTGTTACAAACCGGTGATAAATCATTTTTTAAGAAGTTAAATTTTTTAACTTATCAAAATTTTTCCAATAAATCAATAAGTTATAAGTTAATAAGCTAATTCAACCACCCTAAATCAGAGCAATCGACTTTTATAAAACGTCCAAAACCAAATCTTTGTTTTTAAAAATCAAAACGCTCGATCGGGTAAAGAAAATTAATCTATACGATGGAAATAGTCAAAGACCTATAGATAAAAGAATAAAGAAAAACAAAAGAAAAAGAATAAAGAAAAACCCACCCTCACAAAGGCCAACTTAATTGTCTTGCATATTATTATATAACATAAAAAAAGAACTTGAAAGAGAATAGAACTAAATATATTTCAAAATAGAACACAAAAAAAAGGACCCAACTCGAATCAAGATTCAAGAAATTTAAAAACCAAAAAAATTTGGAGGTAATGTGCAGAATCCACATTTAACAAGTTAAAAAACGATTCACGAGATAAATATTATGTGTATTAAAACCTAAAAGTTCTATTTTAATACGAAATAATTAGATAATTGGTTTATTAAAGTTAAATAATATATGAAACATCAAATCAGAATCCACGTTTGACAAACACTCAAAATTGAGTATTGTGGATTTAAAGTCTAATAATCATCATAAGACACATTTGGATGTGTTGCAAACTTGATTACTTCGAACCAAATTTGCAATAATTAGTTTTGTGAATTTTGAATTTGATTTTATGGTTTTTGCAACAACAATCCCACGTTGATAAAAAAATGGTATTCGTAAGCTCCTTATAAAGCTCAAATAGTGGGTTATCAATAACTTCATCATGTTTTTAAATTAGTTTCAAAATTATTCGGTCAACTTATTTTTTTGCGCTTTGGTGTGTTACAAGTGGTACCAGAGGTGCGCTTCTTGTACAATCGAGATGGTGGGGAAAGTCTTATTGGAATGATGAGTCCTTGAGGGTGTGTTTGTAACGTCTTAGGTGCATGAATCTCACATCGCCAATGACAAGAAGGGAGATTCTGGGCAGACCCGACAAGGACCTAAATAGGAATCAGGTAATCAAGAAAGATTGATTTTATAGATTATATATAAAACAACCAAATAATCACTTACTTAAACACTTTGTTGCACCTTAATATCACTTAATTTGAAAATGAATAAGCTAAGTAGCTAACTACTTTTTATGACGTTTTTTCAAAAGACAATTCAAAGAAATGTTACGTAAAAAAATAATACTGATATGACGATATGCTTATTGAAATTTATTAGGATGTTTAACACCGTTAACCACGTTTTATATAATGATAAAATTTGTTACGGCGTCAAGTTTCATCCTAATAACTTGTTATAATGCCTTTAGATAATATGTATAGTTGTTGTTCCAATAAATTTTAAATCGCATTAAATATTCTAGTAGGATGTTTCTGGACGTCCTTGTGAGAGTTTTGCCTTCAAACCCTAGGATGGGCACCTCACGGGAGCTATCAGATGGATCAAGGTCAGAAGAGCATGGGCGACACATGTCGCATGAGAGAGCCACCCAGATTCTGGAAAAGACCGAGCGACTTGACATTTCAGTATCAGGAGGAAGGACGACCTTCTTCATATGACTTTAGCAACTCAACATGTGGTCGAACCTATTTTTTTGAGCATGGAAGGGTTTTTAAAATCAGATAAGTTTCAGAAACCCTTGTCTCTCTCTCTAAACTTACTCTTCAAATTTCAAGAACCCTTATTGATTTCTCCATCATTATAAGATGTAAATATCAATTGTATCATCATCAAAGTGATGATGGATCAGTTCTCGGCGTCAACCGCCCGTGGTTTTCCCCTTTCTGGGCTCCCACGTAAAAATATCGGGTTCTTCTTACTTATTTTTTATTTTGCATGATATTGGGTTGACTATTGTTTATATTACTTAGTGATTGATTATCTTGTATTTTCAATCATTACTCTGTTTTAAAGCTCATTATAGAACTTTAGTTCATTTGTTCTTGGGTTATTTGTGTTTTATCGAACTTTAGTTCATTTGTTCTTGGTAATATTCACAACAGTCCTCATATAACACCCATGTTGTAGTGCATACCACTTGTGAACACCATACTAGACAATTTATTAAGATCGTTTACATTGTGTTCACAATATGTTCACTATGTGTGCACGTAGTGTGTGTGTGTGTGTTTTTAACGTCGGAGATTTTATAAAAAAAAACTAGCACGAAACTAAAAAACAAATTGCATGTAAGAAATAGCAAGAAATAACCATCCAATTCAATCCGATTAGGAATTAAACTCCGTATTGTATGTTAATATGGAGATAGGAGAGAAAAGAGTATGTAATTTCCTAAAAAATACATTATTTTTGATTTAGTAAATAAAGATGATCATCTCCTTGATTACCTCATTAATTAATAAAATTATTATCTTTAATTAGTGTCTTATGATGTATCTCACGGATCTCACATATTTTGGAGTTCTTAAATGGTTAACCGCATATATATATATATATATATATATATATATAAATAGGGGAGGGATCATATGAGAACACTACCAATTTAAAGGAACAAATGAACTCATTTGGGATCACATATGATGTGGGTCCCACATAATATTAAATCATGAATGATTTAATATTATGTGGGACCCACATCATATGTGATCCACAATTGTCCCTTTGTTTCTTTAAAAATGCAAAGTTCTCATTTGAACCTTCCTCTCTCTCTCTCTCTCTCTCTCTATATATATATATATATATATATATATATAGAGAGAGAGAGAGAGAGAGGGGCATTATTTTGAGAACTCTTGAAATTGTGATAACCTTAAAAACTTGTGCATCATGTGTGATTTCATATTATTTTTTTCCATCTAAGATTTCTATTTACAATATTGATTAACATATTTTTATTTTATATAGTATATTTGTTTCACATGTTCTTAATTTATAATGTGAACATTTTTAACGTGTTTGTGAAACAAAAAATATACATAAAATTTTCACATTGTAAACCGAATACATATGAGCCAAATATATGTTAATCAATACATTAAACGTCATACTTGGACAAAAAAAATAATGTAAAACAAAATCTTAAGATAGAAATTCTCACAAATTTTAGAGTTCTCAAATGATTAAACTCCTATATATACATACATACATACATACAATCATAAATACATATACAGTGGAAGGTTCAAATATGAAAGTTAAAAATTGTGAGAAGAAGAAAATGTTAAGAATAAATTCATAAGTAAATCATTGAAAAAATTTATTTGAAGATTCATATGTGATCTTATATAAATAACTTGTAATGACGGTTCACATATGAATTTTCAAATAAAGGTTTTTAGATTTTTTTTTTCAATAGATTCACATATGGACAATGGCGGATGCAACTGCAAAAAAGGAGTGAATTTAAAAAAAAAACTATACAGCTAAAAAATACTAAATTTAGCGTTAGTTCCCCTTAGTACAATTTTCCAAGGGACCCCAACTTACCGACGGTTGACAAAAACACTAAAAAGTCTCTTGAAATCAATAAAAAAAGGAAAATTCTTCGAAATCAACAAAAACATTAAGAAAATTCCTCAAAATCAACAAAAACATTAAGAAAATCCTTTGAAATCAACTAAAAAACTTTAAATTTTTTTCCGAAACACATCGGATGACTTTACGCGTCTTTAGTCTATTTTAATTGGACTCCAATGAACAAAAATTCTGGATCCGCGATTGCATATGAACCTTTCCTTCTTACCTTCATGTAATATTTAACATTTAATTTTTTTATTGCCTTTAAAAAAAGAATTTAACATTTTTATTTAACCGCCCCCTATATATATACATCCAAATAATTAATTTATGTTGACTTTTTTGTTATTTTGAAACATAACAAGGACATTTTTCCTAATTCAAAACCCAGTCAATAGAAGCCTTGGGACTTGAATAAACTTTTGGTTTTGGTATCTTTTGATCGTTGTTTAGTACCATGGATCATGGTGTTTAAAAGAAATTTTCTTGATTCATATATAATATATGACAAGAAATTTAGCCTTGTAAGACCTGGTCAACAAAAAAACAAATAAAAATTAAACTTTTATTTTTTACCTATGCTAAATTATTAAATGTTATAAATATTCATGACATTATGTTTTGTTAATTTGAAATTGCATGGAGAATCTAAAGAAACTGCATATGCCTTGAAATTACATGTTAATTACCAAATTCAATAAAAATAGTTAAGTATAAAGGTACAATGTAAAATTATCATTTACTGAAAAAAATGACTTATGGAGTCTATGAAATGCAATATTGTTACATACATATAAACTAACAAATATATTTTTAATAAAACTATTGTGGCCTACAAGATATAATAACACCCAAAAAAAGTTGATGCAAAATATTTAAATATCAATTTTAGGATAAAAATAGAGTTTCTTTAAAAAGAGGAGGACAAATCTCTTAAGCATTATTAAGTAAAACTAAAGAATACATCTAACAACATGATAACTATAATGATTACACTTTTATTGATTCATATGTTTTAAAATAACATATGTAAGAGTATATAATCTAAAAAATGTTTATTCGAAAATTCAATGAAAATATAATATAAATGAAAGTTTGTCACGCTTTGAAAAATACGTATTTAAAATGGATAATTTACTATGGGTACGTTTGGTTCTGGCAAAAGAATGAAAATAACAGCGAATGAAATGAGAATGAATTTTCATTCATTTCGGTCTAATTACTGCTGAATACCCCCAACCAAACACCCCCTAAATATAGAATCTTTAAAGAAATAAAAAGTGTAAAGTACGGCCCTTTAAAGTTTAAACGTATCTTTTGGAATTATATTTTTTAAATATTTTTTATCAAAAAGAAAGTAGTCACTATGTAATTTGCCTTAAATTAAATACACAAAAATACCACCTATAAAGTTAAGACCGAAATTACAAAAATATAAATAAGAATTATGGGTTTTAGATTATTAGTTCTTAAATCACCTCATTATTGGTAGCGTTTCCACCCTTGGAAATTGATTTTGACATGGTAACCCTATCTCATTATGAATTAAAAAAACAATTTCGAAATAATACTTTAACTATTTTAATTCATTTATTTATTGTTATTAAAAAGAACTCATCTAACAAGCCTTTGATTTTTGCAGATAAACAAACATTTATACGATAAACATTTGGTAAACGATTTATAAGTTTATAATTTTTAATAAATGTCTTAAGAAGTTGGTTTTAACTATTTAAGCTAAATTATTGTTTGATTATGTTGAATAGGTTGTATGAATGATATAACGACTATTTCATCTATTAACATTTTTCTTGATTACTTTTATCAACTCATATTTTCATTAAATTCACGCTTTAATATCTTCATATTTAGTCAAGACGACTTGCATCATCCATACTAATGGAATCCTAATTGGCAGGTGTTCGAAATTCAATCTCTACCCGTGATTCAAAATTGGTGACTGGAAGAATGATGTTTAGGGACCAACAAAGGTTGGATCGTAGACGTATTTTGGTACCATCTGTTGCTAAAAAAGAGATCTAAACTCTAAAGACAAAGACATGAAAGCCTTCAATGATGTAGAAAAACCAATCCACACATTAACAGCTTTTTCATTATGCAATACACATGTACATACAAAATTGTGAATAACTTGTTAACAACATAGAAAGAACAGTTCGAACCTTTGACATCATCCAAACCTATCGATAAATATTAGGTTTCTTTGAAATCATGAGGATCGATGAAAAATAGATGGCTACCTGAATTAAGTTTCATCAAATTCGGTGAGTAAATAATTCAACATTGATGATTAAGTCACAAACAAACAATCATTTATATCTTGCCGAACGACATAATTGACATTAAACTATTATGACAAATTAAACAACCCCCATTTAATATTAAAAAAAGAAATGAGGATAAAAAAACTAAAAATATTATGAACCGACACATAAAAGTTTATACCCAAACGAGCTCCCCAGAATTGTGGAGAAAACTTTTGTTTTTCTTATACCTTAACGAATACAATATTGAATAAAAAACATATTGATTATTAATTCATTATTTAAATGTTTTTAAAACAAAATATTTTTCAAAAATGTATGACTAATTTCAATCCATGAAAGAAATAAAAATATTTATTTTTTAAAACTATAATAATATTAACACGACAAATATTATAATTTTTAGTTGTGTAAAAGGTATCGTTAAAACTTTTAAGAACTTTTTACACTTAGCTATTATTTTTATGGTTTTATCGTGTTTGATTATCCATAAAATTTAGAGAAAAAAGTGATATTGTTTTACAATTATTAATGAATTAATATATACATGAATATATTGAAATTTATATTTAAAATGTTACATTATTTTAAAATAACTTAAATAAAAAAAATTTAATTCTTCAAACGATGAAAGAAAAGAAGATTAAAAAACGATTGAAAGGCTTGAAAAAATATAATTGTAAGATGAATTTGCATAATATTTGTGTTCGTCTTGGGATTAAATAAACTTCTAATGATCAAATTTATTATATCGTTATTATTTTAATTTTAAAATTTTATGTATAGTATTTGATGTGATTTGGGGGCAGATTTTGTACACGGATTGGTGGGTTGTTGATATGTTGAATGTCATCGTATATTACAAAAAGGTTGTTTAACGAATTAATTGATATTTTAGTTATCAGTAAAAATCTGAGTTGTGATTTATAAAATAGTCATATTTAGCAAAATTAGTTAATAAGATAGATAATAATATAAAATCTTCTAGAAGAAAATATTGAAAAATCGATTGGAAAAATATTGCTAATATGAAATACACACTGGGAAAAAATTCAAAAATATCCAATAGCTTTATCATTTTAAATGATTAAATTCTTAAATTAATTTTGTAAATAGAAATCATTAAACTTTCTTATTTTGTATTATTAAGTTTCTGAATTTTGTTTTTTTGAATAAATAGACCATCGAAAGATGATTCACTATATTTTTGACCAGGAAAAGGAAGCAGTTGGATTTCCAATTTGGGCTTATATAAAATTGATTACTTACACCATTTTAATCCAAAAAACTATCTGAAAACCCGACTATGAAAGTGATAAAGTAAAAAAATCAATTTTACCGTTTCCAAATATTACGTCATTCAAACCTTTCACCACCTTATCTTGTCTACTCTTTGTCACCGTTCAATATCGTTGTTGGCTCCTGTCATCGATATTCCTCTTTTTGATCATTTTTTATTTTTGTTTTTTGATCTCCACGTTTTGGTATGTGAAGTATTCCATTAAATTGTTGTAAAAGAGGAAGAATTGAAAGATAAGAACAGATTAAACAAGGGAGAGCGACGACAGAGGCTAATGGCGATGATGTGCGATCGAAGAACGAACAACATGAGGCGCAATGAGAAGTGGTGATGGAAAGCGATGTTGCTGTGTGGGAGGGGCTTGAATGGAGTAGGGTTTAAAAACGATAAAACTGATTTACGTTTTTTTTAATAAATATTCCTAATTGGTTACAAGCAACTCTTTTTTAAGTTAAAATTATGCAAGCAAACATTTTACATTAAAACAGACAAAAAAGACTTTGACCACGACTTTATATCCACATGGTTTTTCACATGTTAATGTAAAATCATATATGATTTTATTGGTTCTTTTATTCTTTTAAATACATAAGATTCTCTTATGATCCTCTTGTCCCTTGTTAAATCAATAATTCAATATACATGAATATATTTTCATAGATTGGGTTCCGGTGAGAAAAATAGTTAAGATGAGAAGCGTTAGAAAAAATCTCCACCATTGGATTCACGTTAGAATAAAATGCACCGAGATAAGATGCACTGCGATCATGAGATAGGTTTGAGATTAAAGATAATCAAGAGTTCAGATCTCTTCTTACTTTTCTCACCTTAACTCTCCTTCTCACACGTCCTAGACCGTATTTTCATTTCAAAAAAATACAGGTATTATATATTTTTGAAATTGAAAATATAGACATATTATTTTATCAAAGAATATATTGAAAATCCCAACTCGCCAATCACCACCATAAAAACCCGCTATTTCTTTAAGACGCGATTTGGTACACCGGCAAGCTAACACAACACATGGAGAAGGATCATATTCTATCGTTAATCTTCTTCTCCTTCTTTTTACTCAAACCCATCTCCGGCGCCGACGACGACGACTGCCGGCCATCCTCCTGCAGTCCCACCGAACCACAAGTACGCTTTCCTTTTCGCATCATCGGCCGACAACCATCCCGGTGCGGTTTCCCCGGCTTCGACCTCTCCTGTAACAAACGAAACAAAACAATCATCCGACTTCAGTCATCGCGCTCATATAATGTCACCAGAATCTCCTACGTTTCACAGGTTCGTAATCTAAAAATTCAGCCAAAAAAGGAGCTTAATCATGTCGCTAATCAGAACCAGTAACACGATTCACAGGTCATCTACATAGATCCCCAATTCTGCCGGCCTAATCGTATCGCAGATTTCAATCTAACCGACACACCATTCGATTTCAGTAGCGTAAGGAGCTACACTTTTTACAATTGTTCCTTACAGAGCTTCGGTTTCATGTATCCGGCGGTGCCATTTCCTTGCCTTAGCAGCGGTAATTATTCGTTAATCGCTGTGCAAGCCGGATTGTTTCCACCGGGAAACATGCCGTCAAGTTGTCAGGAAACGAAGACGATTGCGGTGCCGGTCCGGTGGAACGGCGATATCAGGGAGGAATTGGAGTTGATGTGGTTCACACCGTATTGTAGATCTTGTGAGATGGAAGGTAGAGCATGTGGATTGAAATCCGATAACGATCAGACGGTTTGCCTTGGTTCTTCTCGTGGTTAGTTTTCTCTCTGAACTCATAGTACACATTTTGATGCACAGAGTACTACCAGTAAAGCTAGAGGTTCCTCTTAGTACACATTTTGATGCACAGATTACTACCAATAAAGATAGAGGTTCCTCTTAGTACACATTTTGATGCACAGAGTACTACCCGTTTGAGCTAAGAGTGATTCTTGTTGATGACGCTTTCACTTTACCTTTTTGAGTTTTGACTTTTAATTCCTACTCCTCCAACCTCACCTTTTTATAAGCAGGATTTCGTTATGTCACATGGTTTTGCTGTAGAAAATTGTTTTAATTTTTGCTCGTTTTCTTTTTATACTATAAATTAATGTTTGTTTAAATAAAAAAACAAAGTTATGGCCGGACAAAATGCAAGATACAAATAGTTTTTTAGCTATCTCGATTAAGGTTAGAATATCGTTTTTTCATCCATTCATTAAAAATAAAGGAAAATTTACTTCATCCCTAATTGTTTATATTGTTTTTTTTGTATTAAAATGTTGTGATTCTTATGCAAACAAACAATAATTTTATTTTCATCCCGTTGCATTGTTTTTTGTATACCACTTTGAATATTTTAACTGTTTATGTTCCTGGTTTGTATAAGATTTTCAGTGTAATACTCTTGTAATTATTTATTTTTCTTACAATGTCAACCAACATATGTTTTGTTACAATAAATTTTATATAATTATAATAATATAAATTTACGAATAACAAATGTTACAACCAAAAATATATAAATACCAAATTTAGAGGATCGATTTGTAAATAAAATTAGTTCAGTGTTGAAGCCTGAAGTGGTATAAATGAACGGTTCAAAATCAAATTTGGTGTCTTACTATTTCTGAACGTTATAATGACATGTGAATTGATGTTCGGTTGGATAGATTTTACTACAAGTTTTATTTTATCGTTATATCGTTATCTAGTAACAATATAAGTTAGTCAATTTCTATTTAACACATTGAACAAAGAACAAAAATACAAAAACACAATACTTTTATTTTCGTCAATTTTAGGCAACAATATAAAAATACCGGTCCTTTTTCATTGCACAAAATGGTCAAAACTTTTACACGAGTATCCATCCACTAACAAAAATTCTTTTGTCATATGGAACTGGTCCAAAACAACATCTAACAAATATTTTGTTAACTACAAGAGGGTTGTGGCATAGTGGTTAAGGCCCTGAGGAATATCTCATCTTCCCAGGGCTCAAATCTAGGCGTACACAACAATTGTGATCACTGAGTTTATCAGAGTTGATGTATTGCAGTAATAATTTACCGGGATTAGTCTGGCCAGGGACGCCCTTCCAAAAAAAAAGTATTTTGTTGAAATTTAGACTTGTAAGAGCTTTCTTCAATCACGAGAAGTCAACATATCCTCCTTTGACTTCGATTTTTACCTATCGATCATTGATTTTTGATTTTCCACTTACAGGTATTCCAAGGCGTGCTAAGTACGGATTAAGCATAGGCGTCGGTGTACCCGCATTAGTTTGCCTCATTGGGCTTGTATGCTACACGGCTTCTAGAGCAAGAGACTTTAACCACACTCACCATCAAACCATCGACCTTTTCTCTATCACAATCATCCCACAACCACCATCCACACGGGGGTTGGATGGGCCCACAATTGAGTCTTACCCAAAGACCGTGCTAGGTGAGAGTTGTAGATTGCCAAACGATGATGGTACTTGTGCCATATGTCTTTCAGATTACAAGCCAAAAGAGTCCTTAAGAACAATCCCTGAATGTAATCACTACTTTCACGTAGATTGTATAGACGAGTGGCTTAAGTTGAATGCAACTTGTCCGGTGTGCAGGAATTCACCGGAAAGTTCAGTGATTACACCGTGTTCTTCGGCATCATCAACTTCTGTAGATTCATCGTAGAAAACCAATCAACGATCTTGAATTTTGATACAATTTTACATGTATAGTTTGTATCTATAAAAACAATATTGCATGATAAACTCTTATAGGTTCATAGAGATATACCAACACAAGATTTATGGGGTTTACAAATGGTGACAAGTTTGAAAGAATATTTTTTTCTCTCTTAAGAATGACCATCTTACATTATTAGGGCTTTGTTTTATGAGAGTGAATATACATATATATGTATGTATCTAATAAAAAGAATTTTCTGTTTCTTTTGATGCTTTGGATGTGCTATCTTTCCAATTGTTGGTATCCAAGTCAATAAATGCATATAACTATTAATTAGTATTCCATGTTTAATCTATTTATGAATCGTTCTGTCAAAATTTATTTATTTAATAAATGAACAAACATGAACAAGATTTTGATTTTGTTTTTGTTTTGATAAATGAACAAAATAAAAAAAAATAGTTATTCGTTTATCTACGTTTGGTTGAGATCAATTGTTGAGAAATTTATTTTAGATGAATTGAAAACAATAAAAAACAAAACTTTATAAATAAAAATTGAAAGATTTACAAATAAAGGTTGTACCTTTATAAATAAAGATTGAAACTTTATTGAAACTTTGAACCAAGAATGTAGATAATGATTAATATGACAGTCCACTATCCGAATTGAAACTCGAAACCAAATCTCTTTACCACACGGTTCGATTCTATCCTTCGCGATAGAATCGGTAAAAGAATGAGTAGAAATAGAGCGTTCACTCAGTGAACTAAAATTTAATACGCGACTGAAAATATAAAACCAACCTATTAATTCTTCAAGAAATAACGCAACACCGTATGAAATGATTCTGCACGGAGAAACTTGTCCTTAAAGGTTTTATATGACGCTCTTTCACTGAGAGATTAACCGTCACAAAACCTCAGGATTTGATGCAGATTACGTTCGTTATTCATAGCGATGAATATGAACAAAAGCGAAGATCGATGCAGAAAACCGTAGTTGTCGATGATGGCAGGAAGCAGAGAACGAGAGAGAAAGAGACTGTATTCAGTATGTATTATGAGGAGGGTTTAACTCAGTATTTATACCGGTTAAACCCTAATCGCTCAGCTTGATCCCCAAGTTTAGTTAAACAGTTGAGACTTAGTCTTCATCTGATAAAGTCACGTTTTTATAATTAATAGATTAATTAAATCGATATTATCTAACTGATTAGACTCAGTCACACTGAATAAAAACGTGAAAAATATTTGCTACCTCTTTCTCTTTCGAAAATTTCAGTAAAAAGAACTCGGGAGCTTGGGGCGAGGCTCCTCTTGCTCCGATGCGGCGTGTGAAGTGCGCCTCCTTGCGCCACTCCGTGAATTCCCGCGCCTGCACCCGCGTCCGCGTCCTCGGCCATGCACGCGCGTGTGCGTTGGACCTACCATCCACAACCCCCACCATGAGCCCATCAACTAGTTCAAGGCCCATTGGTGGGTTAAACCTTATAAACTACTCTCAAGTTTTCCTTCCTTCCTATGTGGGATGGAAGAAAACTTCCAAACTTGAGAGTAGTTTATAAGGCTTAACCCACCAATGGGCCTTGAACTAGTTGATGGGCTCATGGTGGGGGTTGTGGATGGTAGGTCCAAAGCATGCGCGCGCGTGTGGCCGTGGCCGAGGACGCGGGTGCGGGCGCGAGAAGGCGCACTTCGCATCGGAGCAAGAGGAGCCTCGCCCCGAGCTTCCGAGTTCTTTTTGCTGAAAATTTCGAAAGAGAAAGAGGCAACAAATATTTTTCACGTTTTTATTCAGTTTTGACTGAGTCTAATCAGTTAGATAAAATCGATTTAATTAATCTATTAATTATAAAAACGTGACTTTATCAGCTGGAGACTAAGTCTCAACTGTTTCGCTAAACTTGGGGATCAAGCTGAGCGGTTAGGGTTTAACCAGTATTTTAAACCCTCCTCATAATACATACTGAATACAACCTCTTTCTCTCTCGTTTTCTGCTTCCCGCCATCATCGACATGCGACAGCTACTGTTTTCCGCCTACGGTTTTCTGCATCGATGTTCGCTTTTGTTCGTATTCATCGCTGTGAATAACGAACGTAATCTGCATCAAATCCCGAGGCTTTGTGACGGTTAATCTCTCAGCGAAAGAGCGTCATATAAAACCCTTTAAGGACAGGTTTCTCCGTGCAGAATCATTCCATACGGTGTTGCGTTATTTCTTGAAGAATTAATAGACTGGTTTTATATTTTCAGTCGCGTATTAAATTTTAGTTCACTGAGTGAACGCTCTATTTCTACTCCTTCTTTTATCAGTTCTATCGCGAAGGATAGAATCGAACCGTGTGGTAAAGAGATTTGCTTTCAAGCTTTAATTCGAATAGTGGACCATCATATTTGTAAAGCTTCAATCTTTATTTATAAAGTTTGGTTTTTATTGTTTCCAATTCATCTAAAATAAATTTCTCAACATCAATGGTTTGCACTTTTGCAGTTATTGAGTCCCTTTCTCTAACAGAATTGAAAAGATTCAAGTATCCAAGGTTAAAATACCTGTAAATTTTGACACATATGTTTAATAGATAAATAGGTTATTGTTCGTATTATTGTGATTTAATAGTGGGCATTCATGCTTATTAAGTATTAACCGTGGACAATTAGTCAAACGGATGGCCAAATCGACAAATTTTGGGCAACGTGAAGGTCCCAACAACTTGCCACACGACCTGGGTCACGACCAAGGCCGTGTGACTTACTTGAGTGCAGTCAAGAGGTCGAGAATAAGGTCCTATATGAAGTTGACAAGGCCCTATTCCCTTAACTCCAACGATCACCCCATTCCCTCTTCTTTCACCCCTCTTATCCATCACATCAAACCCCACATGACCGGATCTTCTCATTGCGACTCAAGACCTCACCACCATTCTCAAATACCTACTTCCCTTTTAGCTACACCTGCTTCAAAAATCTCAACATCGATTGCCTATGCAGAATATGGTGAACAACAAAATTCGGGGGAGGGATATATTTCAGGGTTGTGATGTTGCATTTTTCAATTTTGATTTTAGGGATCCAAACTTAATTTAGAATTTTGATTTTAGGAATCTAAACTTGATTTAGGGTTTTTTTCTTAGTTTTGTATCACAACTTTATTGTTTTAACTATAAAACATAATGTTATGATACTTACAAGACCGTAACTCCAACTTTCATCTAGTACCAATGAGGTGGGACCATCGACAATGGTTTCCCTTGAGAAGATGGGTATCGGTGGAAGGTTTCACCAGAGAAGGGAAGGGGATCACAATGGGGGAAGGAGATAGTTGTCGGATATTGGTCCATGACTTAAAAGAAGTGGTCGGAGAAGAAATAGAAGATTTAAAAAAAATGCTTTATTCAATTTTTAATATATAATACCCCTCTCAATCAACTCATTTACATAACTAATTGTGCACTCCCTACAATGCATAAAGTTGTAAAATTCAAATAAGTGTAAACATGAATGTAAATTACAAATATATTTCCACGAAAACACTAGTTGAGTTCATCTTTTTAGAGTGTAAGAACGGGTCAAAAGTAAACTGTAAATATGACAATGAAAAACATAACCTAAGTGGAAAGATGTAAAAAGGGTGTAATAGACACCGTTAACCTTGAAATTTAGGGTGGAGGCATGGAGCCATAAGTTTAAATCATGGATCACACTAAAATTTACAACTTTAAATGGTTGCCAAACATAGCATAGGGCAACTTGCGCAATACACGATGTTAAGGAAGATGTTTTCGACGAAACTTGAAATGCAGTTATTAACAAATCTGAAGAGCTTGAAACAACATAAAATCATTGAACCAAGTCACTTCCTTTGTATAAATAGTTAAATTGATAAAGCTTATATTCTCAAAGGAAGTGACCAACTTGAATAATGGATGCATATTTTTGTTCATCACACATTGATATAAACCAAGAAGAACCAACCATGATGATTTGTGCAATTGAAGACCTAGAGAGACTATCAACTAATAAGAAACATCTCAATATTTTTTGTGAAGGGTATCCAAGGCCATGCCTGGACTAATCCCGATAAATTATGACTACAATACATCAGCTCTAATAAACTCAGTGGCTACAATTGTTGTGTACGCCTGGATTCGAACCCTGGACAGATAAGATATTCCACCACATCCCTCAGAACCTCAACCAGTACACCACAACCCTTGTGGTTAACTTCTCAATATTTTTAATGAAAGAATGATCTGAAAAATGTAAAAGTGACACTATCATCCCTTGGTTCTCCGCTTTAAGAAAGAAGATTACATTAGAAATTGCTTGACGAGAAGGATCATGAGAATGTTGGGTGGACACAACAATGATATCTAACGATATTGTCGATTTATTTACCAATTAAGTTCACTAAAATAAATTTGCATACACAATTAATCCACCACCTGTTGTTATCCAAATTCCTCGACGACTATAATCCAGTTACTAGGTTATTTCCATAAAGACCCTTGACTTTATAAGAAAACGATGTTACAAATATATTGGTTAACATTAATATTATTCATCTAGATCTTTCCTCAATAATCCCTTTTCCTTGGGGTTATTTCTAGGTCAAGACATCCATATTGCATTACCCAACCTCAGGGACGGACCCATAATTTTTTTCAAACGGTTGCACCGTTTAACTATAAAAAAATGTCGAGATATTTTTCACAACATCATAATTGGTGTATTGGTTAGTTCATTGATTTTCATACATGAGGTCCTGGGTTTAAGTCTTTTATTGCGATTTTTTATTAGAAACATAATAAATTTGAAAATAAAAGCAAAAAGCTATAAAAAATGAAGCTGGTGAGATTCGAACTTCGGTCTTGGTTATAAGAAAAGCCTTACAAACCAACTCTACCAAGGAAAACTTGTATCCATATTGTAGTTTTAAAATATATATGGTGGCACACGACAAAACAATACGGTTGCACCTTTCACAAACCTAAATTTTTTACCCTTCATTGAAGAAATAATTTGGTGGCCTGTGGCCATCGTATGCAACCACACAGGTCTGGCCCTGCCCAACCTTTTTCTCACATCTTTTGTGCTTTGGCTACAAGGGATTAAAACATGCACCTTAAATCCTTTGTACTCTTTTTGTAGTGAAGAAGGTTGGGTATTCCTATTCTAATTCCAATGCTTATAGTTCTTATAAAACTTCTCTTTTTCGCATGATAGTCGAACAAACATGTGAACGGAATGAATTTGAATGGTCAAAGAGGGCTATTTGGTGTGTGAATGAACAATGTTAGAATGATTGTGTACTCATGTGTAATGCATTTGAAGATAGAATAATCGTGTGTCCTTAAGAGGTAACTTGCTGCTTGGATTGTACATTTATCATACCATTTTCACTTGAATATATAACTACGTCCTTGCTCATTAGAACCATATTCAAATAAGATAGTTAAAGGCTTTAACTTAAAGCTCTATAAAGACTGGCAAGTTAAACCGTTCAATTTGCCTCCATTGAAGAATCATCAAACTCAAAAACAAATAGAAGTTACCTATATCAACCATAAACAGGACTAACCAAGAGCAACCATATTTATGTGGATTTTGTAGCAAATGGGACCAATGTCACTTTACGAGCAACACTTGGTATGAAGTTTAGACTTGGAAAACAACCATTTGAAATCCCACTCCAAAGCAGGAATCCCCAATAAGGTACATTTAAGTGATTGATTTGAGATCCATTTAATATATATATATATATATATATATATATATATATACTAGAAGAGGTACCCGCTGCAAGGCAGCGTGATTTAATAGTAGTTCATCAACGTTAACTTATAACAAAGTAGCACATATAAATCAAATCCATTATTTTTACAAAACTCAAGTACAATCCTAATTTTAAAAAACAAAGTAGCACATTTGAAATGTTTTTTTAATAATTTTGATTTTTTGGAAAGATTTGGAAAGATATGTTTGGTTTGTAGGATTTGGAATAAAATTGAGTTTTATTATTAATTTATTTTTACAAAACAATTATTTTGAACATTTGTTACTCTTAAAAATCTAAATAATGATTACTCTTTATAATGTAGTATAAATATAAATAGATAAAGATGCAAAATGAAAACCTAAAAATGAAAAATTAAGATGTTAAATTAAGTTTTAAAAATAACTCGGCATGCATTTATTATTTTTAATATTATTGTTAAATCCAAAAATATTAATATTGGTCTTTTTTGAAGATATTGAATAAATGATTATAACCATATATAAAAAAGCGTTTTTTTATATTTTAGTTAATATACGATTATGTATGTTATATATTTTTGATTTTTATTGTATTCCTCCGTTAAGGTAATATGACTTGGTAAACGCTTACCCGGATAAACGTTTGGTAAATGGCCCCTAAGTAAATTGATCATAAATGAAGAAAAAAATATATTGTAACTTGTGTTAGAACTTGGTTATAAAAAGGTGAAATAAAAATTATAATAGGAAGAGATATAAAATCAATTAAATAACAAAATTTAAGGGTCTAAAATGTAAGTTAAAAATTAAAATTAAAATTAAAATAAGTTAATACATATTCATCATTTTTTACAAGGTTCAAAATGGCGTGAGACGTGGCGTAGCGTGGTGGCAAGGTCAAGCCTCAAGCCTTAGAAGCCATGGCGAGGACGCGGCGTTTTTCAAGGCGTGACTTATAGCGACAAATCTCTAAATTTATATAAATTATTATACAGTAAACATATATTTTCTGTTATATAAATATTTTCTACAGTAAACATGAATTTAAATGATCTAAATTAGGTTATACGTTTAAAACTAACCAATAAAACGTCAAAAAGATTAGGAAAAACCTAAAATTGCGTTACAAAAACCGCAAATTAGTTCATGGCGTGCCACAGGCATAACGTGGCGTAGGGGTGAGCAATTGATCCATAAGAACCGGCCCGAACCGGAACCGAACCGGCACCGGTATTGCCCAATCGGTCCGGTTTTCGGTTCTCCAAATCCTCCATTTTCGGTTCCGGTTCCAAACCGGTTTCGGTGCCGGTTTTTCGGGTAATTAACCGGGACCGGCCCGGAAGTTTAAGTGACTAATTAATTTCGTTATAATTTAAGGTAATTACTACTTCTTTTTTTAGTCTTTTATAATTTGTTTATAAATTAATGTCATTATAATTTAATTTTTTTGTTGTTAAACATATTGGCAATACAAATTTCAACCATCGCGTCCGTGTCCGCGTTTAGCACTAGTGGTAGAGTTTTAAATGAGTATCGAGCTAGTTTGTCAATGTTGATAGTTGAAGCTTTGTTGTGCACCCAAGATTGGGTTAGAAACTTTAGAAAGTCAATGATATACGACAACTACGATATCTTGAAGGACGATGAATAACTTTGGGTATATTTTGTTTTCCGTTTTTGTTTTTTAAACCGATATTACTTTTTATTAAATACGAACAATTTTTTCGGCTTTCTGGTTATATAGAGATTTCACAAACTTTAAAAAGACTAAATGACAAAGCAATGGGGGAAGAAGACAATGGAAAATTATAGTATGATTTTTGTTGGTTGATTTGTTATTAAACTATGAATATTTTGGGATTACTACACAGTGATGCCATTAATGAAAAGTGTTCACGGATTAATGCACAGTAATACCATGGATTAACATAAATTTTGTTTAAAAGTGACGCTATATATTAATGTTAAAAAAATTGTCAAACAATAAAAGGGATTGCATGAATTATATAGCGATGCTATTGATTAAAAAAGAAAAATACTAAATTCAAGAAAAGCAAATGCGTTAACAATCGGTTCCAACCGGGTTTTTGACCGGAAAACCGGGACCGGGACCGGCACCGAACCGGCACCGGTATTGCCTATACGGTCCGGTTTTCGGTTCTAACAATTTCTTATTTCCGGTTCCGGTTCCAAACCGGTTCGGTGCCGGTGCGGTCCGGTTCGGGCCAAATGCTCACCCCTAACATGGCGTGAGACCCAAGCCTTAAGCCACGGCGCGCCATGACGGCCGTTGCGGCGAGCTTTTTTGAACACTGATTTTTTATAATATTTATAAATCGTAAAATGCCTGATATTAAGCTCATTTCGAAGGTATTCAGGAGAATATTATATAGATATAATTTAATATAAAATATAATATCTTTTTAAATACAATTTAGTTGATATAAGATTTTATATGGTAAAATGAAAAGGGTGTGAAATGAAAATTATAAAAGGAAGGATATAAAATCAATTAAATAACAAAATCTAAGGATCTAAAATGTAACTTAAAAATTAAAATTAATTTTATTTTAAATAAATAGAGGATAACATGCATTAGAGTCTTGTACATCAAGCTTAATATGTTATACCTTTTAAAAAGTGTGAAGTAACCGTCTAAGAGCTTTTATATATAGTATAGATATAGAGAAAGGTTCAAATGAGAACTTTGCATTTTTAAAGGAACAAATGGACACTTGTGGATCACATATGATGTAGGTCCCACATAATATTAAATCATAAATGATTTAATATTATGTGGGACCCACATCATATGTGGTCCACAATTTGTTCCTTTATTCTTTTAAGTAGGGGTGGTTCTCATTTGATCCCTCCCCTATATATATATATATATATATATATATAGAGGCCCTTTAAGTGTTAACTCAATTATTTGTTTTAACCGTGTTAACTCATCGTTCACTGGTGAACACCATGCTCGTTCACTGGTGAACATGATGCTCGTAGACTAACGAACATGATGCTCGTTCACTGATGAATGGTGTTCACCAGTGAACGATGGTTTAACACAAATTATTGGGTTAATACAAGAAACCACCTATATATATATATAGGATTGATCTAATACAAACTCATTTATGCATACAAACTATGCAAACCGAATTCATTTTATGTTTTTTATAAATTATAAAGGGCATTTAAGTAATTGTACATATAATGTTTTTTTCAAAAATAAAAAATTAAAATAACGGATTAATTGCGGTTATGACTTATGATATTGACGTTTTTACATGTTTTCCTTATTTAGTGGTGGTTTTTAATTGGTTAGTTATGAAGAAGATTATCTTTGATTGTTAATTCTTTTTTTTACACTTTGTTGAATTATTCACTGGGTTTTTCATTTGGTCGTCTTCATCATGCCGTTTTTCTTTCTTATACAAATGGATGAGGGTTTGATATATGAAATTCACAAATAAATATTTGAAACTATAATATTCATATATGATAATGCAGAATCCCTATATAAAACTACAATATTCATATATGAATCTACAGAATTATCATATGAAACTATAATTTGGATATCATACCTTTGGGTGTATGTATACCTGCTTCGATGCTATGAATATCATATCTTTCGCTGCTCCTTTGTTGACCTTTTATAAATAAACTACCAGATTAATCACAAGATTTCGTTAGTATAAAAATCACTATTTCATAATTTTAAAATTTACCTCCGTGATTTTGAAAACCAGGGTTTTCCACCATCGTTTTTTTTCTTGTTTTCTTTGAATGGATGATGGTTTATAATTTTGAAGGTTCAATTTGTTTTCGGTTATGAATTGTGTTAACCGCATACTAGATGTGTTGGATAGTTATGAATTTTTTAGAAAAATTGTGATTGTTGATGGAGTAAATATATGAATTCTTTTGAACACCTACGATTTATTATGAAGGAAAGTTATGAAAATTTTAAAACAATTATAAACTTTTTAGAACAGTTATGATTTTTTTTGTGATTGTTGATGAAGTAAATATATGAATTCGTTTGAACAGTTATGATTTATTATGAAGAAAAGTTATGATTGTTGATGAAGTAAATATATGAATTCTTTTGAACACTTATGATTTATTATGAAGAAAAGTTATGAATTTTTTAGAACAATTATGAAGTTTTCAAAAATGTTCAAAAGAATTCATATATAATTACTTCATCAACAATCATAACTTTTCTTCATAATAAATCATAAGTGTTCAAAAGAATTCATATATTTACTTCACAAAAAAAATCATAATTGTTCTAAAAAGTTTATAATTGTTTTAAGATTTTCATAACTTTCCTTCATAATAATTCTAGGTGTTCAAAAGAATTCATTTAGTTACTCCAACAATCACAACTTTTCTAAAAAATTCATAACTATTCAACACATCTAGTATGCGGTTAACACAATTCATATCCGAAAACAAATTGAACCTTCAAAATTATAAACTATCATCCATTCGAAGAAAACAGGAAAAAAAACGATGGCGGAAAACCCTGGTTTTCAAAATCACGGAGGTAAATTTTAAAATTATGAAATAGTGATTTTTATACTAACGAAATCTTATGATTAATCTGGTAGTTTATTCATAAAAGGTCAACAAAGGAGGAGCGAAAGATATGATATTCATAGCATCGAAGCATGTATACATACACCCAAAGGTATGATATTCAAATTATAGTTTCATATGATAATTCTGTAGATTCATATATGAATATTGTAGTTTTATATAGGGATTCTGCATTATCATATATGAGTATTATAGTTTCAAATATTTATTTGTGAATTTCATATATCAAACCCTCATCCTTTTGTATAAGAAAGAAAAACGGCATGATGAAGACGACCAAATGAAAAACCCAGTGAATAATTCAACAAAGTGTAAGAAAAAGAATTAACAATCAAAGATAATCTTATTCATAACTAACCAATTAAAAACCACCACTAAATAAGGAAAACATGTAAAAACGTCAATATCATAAGTCATAACCGCAATTAATCCGTTATTTTAATTTTTTATTTTTGAAAAAAACATTATATGTACAATTACTTAAATGCCCTTTATAATTTATAAAAAATATAAAAGGAATTCGGTTTGCATAGTTTGTATGCATAAATGAGTTTGTATTAGATCAACCCTCTATATATATATATATGTATATATATAGGGGATGGTTCAAATGAGAACTCAAATTTGGTTGTGAACGTGAGGACAAATGAGAGCATGACACGTGTCATATTCACATTGAATACAAAGAAATATTCAGACCGGATAAAAGTATTTTTTCAATCTGAATAATCTACATTAAAATACGTGTCGCGCTCTCATTTGTCCTTACGTTTACAACCAAATTTGAGTTCGCATTTTAACTTTCCTCTATGTATATATAGGACCCTTAAATTGTTAACTCAATTAATTTTGTTAATTTTGTTAACCCATCTAGACCATGGAAAAAAAGATCTATGGGTGAGATAAATAAAATGGCATATTTGTAATTAATAAATAAAAAGGGCGTTAATTCAGGGGTGAATAATAGGTGAACATATGTGAACAAGGACAAATCTGTAAATTGGTTAACCGTAACAAATTAGGAAAAAATCTTTATTTCCCTAAAATTACTCATTGCCCAACATTATGTTCCGACTTTTGGGCAACTTCCGGTGAAAATCAGATCATCTGCATCAATTTTGAGTTCATGGACGAATTTGGAGAAAACCCATACGGGAACAATATCCAAGTTTTATAAGTGAACAGATTGTTCACAAGTGTTGTGGTTCATAGGTGAACGTATTCTCTGTTTGCAAGTCTTATGGTTCACAAATGAACATATTCTTTGTTCATACGTGAACATGTATTAAAATTAAGGACTATTGACATAAATAGGTAGTAGACTTGTCGTTCACAAGTAAACATATCTATTCATAAGTGAACATGCATATAAATGAATTATTTGCATATAAATATTTAAAATCTGCTTTCAGAGTTCATCAAGTCATCATGAGTTCGACCATCAACTTCAATTTCATCACATGGTCGCCTCTCCAGGAAGATACGCCCAAATTTCATCGCCATCGTCATTACTCAGGGATGGAGATCTCGTTAGGACGATGTTGTACATCATTAACAACTTCTGAAACGTAATCTCGTTTGACGACGAATACATATTCAACACTCAATCATCCATATTTCGATTACAGTTCTCGACTAAGAAATTGTAGAAACACCGACACGATCGTTAAACAGTATGGCGAAATAGGGGTGAGCAAATGGACCGAACCGGCCCGAACCAGCACTGAAGCGGTTTGGAACCGGAAATGCGATATTATTAGAACCGATAACCGGACCATATAGGCAATACCGGTTCCGGTCCCGGTTTTCCGGTCAAAAACCCGGTTGGAACCACTTTAATTCCAAATCAACTAGCAAAAACATACTCTAATTTTTCAAAATATTAATAGTTTAATATTTATAGCAATCTCAAAATATTTATAGTTTAATACTAAATCAAGTGTAAAGTAATCCCAAGATGTTCAAAGTTTAATACCAATTACAAAATCAAGCGTAAAATAATCCCCAAATATTTAAAGTTTAATACTAAATCAACCAACAAAAACCATCTTCTTGTCTCTTGAACTTACTTGATTGTCAAAAGTAATACAATGATCTTGCTGATTTTGATTGTCTACACATTTTTATAAAACCTTTTAAAAACAAATAAATAATAAAACATGCATTTAAAATTTCTTAAATATGACATGTAAATCATGGTGTTTTAGGATAGAGAGGTGAAATCTTTTTTTGTTACAAAAGATATACTTATTAAATTTTGAAAGGTTATTTTGAGATATTAGAAAACATAATAAATTAATTAAATTAGGATTAGATACTCATTTAAAATTCCGGACCGGTTTCGGTTAATTACCCGAAAAATTGACACCGAACCCGGTTTGGAACCGGAACCGAATATGAATGATTTGAAGAACCGAAAACCGGACCGGTTGGACTATACCGGTGCCGGTCCCGGTTCAGGCCGGTTCTTGTGGGTCAAATGCTCACCCCTATGGCCAAATCAAATAAATGAAGGGAGATATACCTTCCCTACTTAACTTAATTTCCCACATATATGGAATTAATAATATTTTATAAGAATTAAAAATATATATAGGGGGATAAAAAATAATGTAAAAATTGTTAGTATTATTTTTAAAAATTATATTATAAGAATTAATAATATTTTTATAGGAAACAAAATTGTATAAATTTAAAATATTTTTAAATTATTTTAAAAGAGTAAAAATTAATTTTTTTTAAATCCAATTCCATTTTTATAAATAAATGACAATTTTTGATTGAATTTAAAAAAACTAATAATTTTTTTAATTTTTAAAAAAATATGTCGCGGTTTTTATATAATTATAAAATATATTTTTTAATTTTTATTAAAATTGTGGAGAGTTATGGAAGATAAGACAAAAAAAAGCAAAAAGCGCCTCGATTTACGTGCATGTGCGCATCGCGCACCGGCGGGTGCGCACAAACCATTGACTGACGGCGTGCCTTGTCTCGTCAGCGTCAGACAATTTTTCGTTATTGCATTTTGGTCCTTGAGATAACTTTTTTTTTTCTAAAAACTACTTGTGCGCACCGGATGGTGCGCGGTGCGCACAAAATTGACTATTTTTTAATTTTTTTAATTTTCAGGCTAGTATAGTAATTATTATTTTGAAAAAGGCTAGTTTGGTAAAGAACCCGACCATTAAACCATCATACTTTATATAAGTTTTAATAGAATAGAAGTCCGTTTCAAATAAAACCAATCTTAATCATCAATGTAAATTATCAAATCAATGTCAATCTTATCTGCAATTGATATAAGAGCATCTCCAACAACATCTCTAAATTATTTCCAAAATAAAGATATAAAAGTCAATATATCTAAAAAGTTTTTCATTCATCTCCAATAGCATCTTCATTTTGAAGACTCAAACATTAATTATATTATTAAAATATCAATATATTTAAAAACTTTTAAACTAGCTTCAATATTATTGGTGGAAGAATAGGAACATGAATAAAGTAATATTTCTTTCACTTGGTAATTATTTTTGGGGTAATCTCCAAATTTGGAGAAAAAAACATTATCTTTCATGTTTTCTCCATTTTGGAGAAACTTTTAGAGATGCTTTTGGAGCACAAATTTAGTTCAAAATCTATATTTTTTCTATTTTCTCTATTTTAAAGATGCTGTTGGAGATGCTCTAATAACTGCCTAAATTTTTTAAAATATAATCCGAAGATGCTTTGTAAGGTAGATTTGGGACTTTATGCAGTGTTTTAAAATTCGGGTCAACCCGGCCGGTCGAACCGGTCGGACCGGGACCCGGTCTACTCATCGGGTTAATAATCACCGGGTTAAAGCTTCTAACCGGCCTGGTACAACCCGGCCGGGTTTCTCGATTTTCCCAGTTGAACTGGTCTCAAACCCGTTTTCAAAACCGGTTTTTACTAAAATTTAAAAAACTTAAAAACAAAAAAAAGTTCTCTTTCTGCTCTTAAATCCTAATTGACGTCTGCTCCCAAAGACTCAAACCCTAAAACGCTAAATGCCCGTTTGGTTGGAGGGATTTGAAGGGATTTGGAGGGATTGGGATTTCAATCCAATCCATTGTATTGGGGATAGTTCTCATATTACTGACATGACGACTTATTTGATTGCAGCGTTTAGCATAAATATTAAGATATAGTACAGTATAATTTCAAGAAAATCACCAGAGTTCGCACCGGAAATGACTTATTTGAAATCCCAATCCCTCCAAATCCCTTCAAATCCCTCCAACCAAACGAACCCTAAGAAACGAGCCGACCAAAAAAACTCAAGAAATCGATCTCGTGACTTATCTACTCCCATCGATCTTGCTCAACCATCTCAAGAAATCGATCTTACTCAGCCTTCTATCTCATCTCATCTCCCTCAGCTCTCGATCTCTAGTTCTCCACAGGTAACTTTGTTTGGAAAATCTTGTGTAAATGTGTAGAAAACTAATAAATGTTTGGAAAATCATGAATATAATCGAATTTGTGTCTTGTGCTGCTCTCGAATTTATCTTTGTGTTGCTCAAATAACTCCAAAACAGAATTCATCAACTAAAGAATTCATCAACTAAAATTGTTATGTCTTGTAATCATAAAGAAGTACCTTATTTCTTTCAAGAATGTGGTTTACAAACTCTTGTATTTGATGCCAAAACAGAAATATTGTATATTTATATGGATAGAAATTGATGCCGACTTGCCAAGATTATTGATTTTCAACTTATTGGAAAGTTTAATTAAAGATGGAACTTGTTTTTATCTACGTATGTACACAGAAAAATGAAAAAAATATAACAAAATTATTGAAACCGGTTGAACCGGTGGTTGAACCGGTGAACCAGTTAACCCGGAACCCGGTCATCACACCGGGTGGTCAACTTGAAACCCAGGTTTTAAAACATTGACTTTATGAGACTAGACTGTTTTCGTAAGACCATTTTTTACACTTAAAATTTTATAATTTTTTTGCTATGAAAATTTATATTTTTTTATTTTTATAATATTTTGTTGTGAAGTTTTAATAATAAAAATGTTGTCTTATAACATTTATTTGAAATAACTCTCTCTTGTATATTTTTTAAAATTCCATTGATAAACTCAATTAGGTTTAAATTTTAAACTATCATTATTTTATACGGATTAATTTAATTTTTTACGGGAAATTTATGTGGATTTTCAGTTTGTTACGATCGATCAGAATTCTCAGAAGAAGTTGTTATGATCAGAAAATTTCTCTCCGCCACTCTCCGCCACCAGTAGCCACCAACGACGACGTCCCTGCGTTAACTCTCCGCCACCGCCGATTACCAATAAGCCACTCTCATACATATTAAGTTTTGCATATACATACGTGAAAAAGTGAGATTAGCGAATGGAGTCGAAGAATTTTATAATAGAGGTTGAGCCAGCGATCGAGGGGAAAGATGGAAAGCCATCAATGGGACCTGTTTACCGTAGTGTGTTCGCTAAAGACGGCTTTCCAACTCCGATAGATGATTTAAATTCCTGTTGGGATATTTTCCGGTGAGTACGTGTTTTTGTTTAGATTTGCACCCTACTTTAAATTTTGTGTTTGTTCTAACTGGTTTAAATTTCGATTTGAATAGACGGATCAATGTGATAGTGCATGTCGTTTTATTATGATTGTTATTATATATTTGTATTGTATCTGATTGATCATCTTTCCGACTGCTTGTGAAAATGTGAAGAATTAAGTTGAGTAATTTTGGATAAACCGTGTAGATATAGATGCGAAAAAGACATACTTAATTAGCATCTGTTGCACAAGTTCATTCCTCGTAATCTAATGTTTTCCTTGCATATTGACAAGAGCTATATATGATTTATTTGCAATTGATAATGTTAGGGATCATGACATTCGATATTTGACACTGCAATCTGGTATCCTTTCTATTTCAAAATTTGGACAGTTTTTTCTCCAACTCCAATTGATAACGATTTATTTGCAATTGATAATGTTAGGTGAACTTTTGACATTCGATATGATTTATTTGCAAAATTTGGAATGTTAGGGATCATGACATTCGATATGATTTATTTGCAATTGATAATGTTAGGTGAACTTTTGACATGCATTTAGGCGAACTTTGTTTAAGTAGACTGTGACGGGGTATTATTTTGAATTTAATACACTTCTAAATCTATAAATTTGAAAGAAGGAAGTTGCTAAAAATTTATAGATTTGGAAGTGTATTAAATTCAAAATAATACCGAGTGACAGCCTGCTTACATGTCATAGGTCACCTAAATGATGTCAGACAATTGGAGTTGGAGAATGAACTGTCCAAATTTTGAAATAGAAAGGATCAGATTGCAGTTTCAAATATCGAATGTCATGATCCCTAACATTATCAATTGCAAATAAATCATAGTTCTTGTCAATATGCAATGAAAACATTAGATTACGACAAGGAATGAACTTGTGCAAAAGATGCTAATAAGTATGCCTTTTTCGCATCTATATCTCCACGGTTTATCCAAAATTACTCGACTTAATATTCTTCACATCTTCACAAGCCGTTGGAAAGACGATCACTCAGATACAAGGATATAATAACAATCATGATTATAAAACGATATGCACTATCACATTGATCCATCTATTCAAATCGAAATATAAATGCAAAAGGAATGATGATACTTGACAATTTTTTGTCCAAAAATGCTCTTTCTTACAAACCCAAGAACAATGGTTTGTTTAAGTTGTTTGCACAAAAACCAAGTAGAATGGTTCAAAAAGTCAATCACTTTTTTTGTTTCTTAACAGTGAAAATTTGGGTTCATTGAAGTGTTAATAGGATCTATTTTACGACCCGAGACTGATAGTGAACTGTTTTCAGCTGTTACAATTGTGTTATGCAAAATCTTGTTTACTAAAACAAATTCACATTTTTATTTTGCTTGAAAACACTTCAGATGTTAAAGTTGAATTTTTTATTGGAATAAATTATCGGAGATAATGAGCTAGAACGTAACATGCATGTCCACATGCGTACATTCTACTGCTTTTGTTCCGGTTCCTTCCTCTTATGTGTCTGTATGTTGAATGAACTTCTTCAAGTTTTCTAAAGAAGTGGATGTATTATAAAGCAGAAAAGAATATAAGAGCTTAAAAGCGGAGGTTGTTTTCAGTTCGAGAGGTCATATATAAAGCAGTTTCTTATGTCTACTGAATAGGGAAGCTGTATATCCAATTTTGTTAACCATCACTAGTATGAGAGTATCATAGTATTTTCCGAGAGAGTCGCTTCCTTCCTTACACCCTCACTTTATTAAGGATGTTCTTTTGATGTTCCATGATCTATTTGCCAAAACTTGATCTTGTGGTTCAAGAATATTTCCCCAAAAACTAAAGAAGAAAGTTGCTGAAATGTTTGTGACTTGATGTTGGAGTTAATATTGGAATTCTAGATAGAGTGCTCGGATTCCTTTCAACCCTTTGCATACTTGTCATCCATTGATTAGATAAGAAACACAAGTTTTTTCCACAAGTGTTGGAAGTTGTATATATTTCCTAGTACCGTGGCATCTTTTAAAGTGTTTGTTTGGTCATGTTACAGCTTGTCAGTGGAGAAATATCCGGATAACAGAATGCTTGGCACCCGTGAATTTGTAGATGGAAAGGTATAATGGTGCCTGCGTTGGATGCTAATGTCCTTATATATATGTATATAGGCTTAGGATCGTGTGAGAAGAAGAGTTAAGGTGAGAAGTGTAAGAAGAGATCTGGACTATTGATCACTTTTAATCTCATACCCACGCATGAATTGCATTTAAAAGGGAATTGATCCGGTGCATATCAGTGCACCTCATCTCGGTGCATCTCATCATAATGTGCATCTAAGGGTGGAGATTCCTTCTTACGTTTCTCACCTTAACTCTCCTTCTCACCGGAACCCAACCCTATATATATATATATATATATTTGTGGTAGTGGGGTTTCTGTCTTTCATTTGACTAATGTTATATGTACTTGTGTGCTCTGCAGCATGGGAGGTATGTGTGGTTGACGTACAAACAAGTATATGATAAAGTGATACAGGTTGGAAATTCTATCCGTGCTTGTGGAGTTGAGCCAGTAAGTGACCTTCCTGTTATAATTAGTATATCATGTGGGATCATGGATTTGTATTTGTTTTTGATTACTTGGTTGATAGGTATTTATGTTTACTCACAATCGATTGGTGATGTTAGGGAGGAAGATGTGGTATTTATGGTGTCAATTGCTCAGAATGGATTATGAGTATGGAGGTACTTTATTATCCTTCTAGGTTGCTAATAATCACTTCTTGCTAAAAACCAAGCAACATTGCAGCTAATCATAAATACATATATATATATATATATTATATTTACACATCCATCATTATAAATTATTTTATGTTATTCCAAACTTCATCATGTTGATAGCCTAGTTATTGTAATTGATGTATCCTTTGCTCATACTGATTATCATTAAACCCCCAATTAGAAGTCAACTTAATCAACTTTTTCATGATTATAACCTTTCTAGAATCATGTTCTAATACGCATAAATTGATGCAGGCATGTAATGCTCATGGCTTATACTGCGTACCATTATATGATACCTTAGGTAAGTACTGGATCTTTTTGAGCTTAATGGTTATTATGGATTAATTCTAGTTTCAATTAAGCCCTGTCTATTTAGTTTTATCTCTTGCATACATGATAATAGTACTGAAGTAATAAACTATTCCAATAATTTGTTTCATCTAGGTGCTGATGCAGTAGAATTCATCATATGCCATGCCGAGGTTACAATTGCTTTTGTAGAAGAGAAAAAGCTCCCTGAGGTAATTGGTTAAGATTCTCATTGAATTTACCACCGCATTTTGGTGTGTTTCATAAATAGGAGGTAGTTTTGTAGAAATGAAGCTGTTATAGTCTGTAGAATACAAAAAAAAATTATATCTTAGAAGAATTTTCATTTTTTATCAAATAATATCCTTTTGGCGGTTCAGGTACTAAAAGCATTTCCAAAAGCTGGAGAATATCTGAAAAGTAAGTTACTTATACTGTCCATTTTTTTAAAATTCACCATATTTACTGATACACATACTTCCTTTAGCGATTGTGAGCTTCAGACAAGTTACTTCTGAGCAAAGGGAAGAATTCAAAAAATTTGGTGTGACAATACATTCATGGGATGAGTTCTTGTCGTTGGTAAGCTCTTTTTTTTGGATAAAGTTAAATCTTCTTTTTCTCTATGTTTATATGTGACTCAATATCGTGCATATATCTTATACCTAATCTACTTGTGAGTTTTATGGAACTTCATCCGTTCTTCTGCATCCTTTCTTCTAAAGAAGTTAATCGATCATTTTTATGTAAGAACTCGCGCTGCAATGACTATAGACAAGCACTCAATTCTTGCACTATAATTATTTGTGCATGCTTTGATTAGACTAAATATAATTATCTTTACATCATAGACTAAATATAATTATTGGGCTTTTGCCAATTATCGCACATTTGATTTAAGTGATGTGTTCACATTTTATTGGCTTGTAGGGCGACAACAAACAGTTTGATCTGCCAGTGAAGAAGAAAACTGACATCTGTACAATCATGTACACGAGTGGAACGACCGGTGATCCTAAGGGTGTTCTGATTTCCAATAACAACATTGTTACACTTATAGCTGGTGTTCAACGTCTGCTAGCATCTGCTAATGAGTCAGTGAGTTCCATACCCTTTTTTTAGTTGATTCAGTACTTGTTCAATGAAAAAACATAGTTAATAAATGATGCTCAAAATTTAGTCTTTTGGATGCTTACATGAAAAAAAGAACCATTTTCATGATTTTCTCATATTTACCATTTTACAGTTGACTGCAAATGATGTATATCTCTCATTTCTACCTCTGGCACATATATTTGATCGAGTGATTGAAGAATGTTTTATAAATCATGGGGCTTCAATTGGATTTTGGCGAGGGGTAAGATCGTAAAGTTTTTATATTCGTTAGCAGATGCATTATGTTATAATTTGGCCAATGACATATATACAGGATGTCAAATTACTGATTGAAGACATTGGGGTGCTGAAACCTACTATTTTCTGTGCTGTTCCTCGGGTCTTAGATAGAATTTATTCAGGTATTTTGCTTTTAATGATACGGTTCCTTTATATAATATTCATTGGTAAATTTCATCTTTTGGGGAAACTGAAGTTGATAATGTTGTTAAATGGTACTAGAAAGAAAAAATAACTAACATAAGACGTCAAACTGAATTACCGTTTTGCTATGAACCGGTCTAATGATTTTTACTATTACTAATTGCTTTTTTTAATCAGGTTTACAACAGAAGATTTCTTCTGGGAGCTATTTCAAACATAAGATGTTTGATCTAGCTTATTCATAGTGAGTTTTCCGATAACAACCTTTTTCTTCTTTTTCTTACGTGTTCTATGGAATATGCTTAGCCGCTTTTATGAACATCTTTTAATTACATACTATTTCAGGTCAGAAAGCGTAAGAATTAAGATTATACTTTCATCCACCAATATATTGTAGATATAGATATATTGCTTTCTTTCCTTATCATTGATTTGGATTTGCTATCGGAAATATATGCAGTAAGTTGCATCATATGAAGGGTGGGAGTAAACATTCAGAGGCATCTCTATTAAGTGACAGACTTGTTTTCAGTAAGGTTGGATATCAACATAAAAAGGAGCTCCTATATCATCTGTTTTTAATGTGCTAATTGTGACACTGTCTTCCTCATTTTCTGCAGGTTAAGCAGGGGCTAGGTGGAAGAGTACGCATTATTCTATCGGGGGCTGCCCCACTTGCTCCACATGTAGAAAGTTTTCTGAAAGTGGTTGCATGCAGTCACGTCCTTCAAGGATATGGTACTTCCCCTTTCGAAGTTATATCTTTAGTTGGCCTAAGTCACCAGGAACAAGTTGCAGTCTACTATTTTCCTATTATCAGTATTGGGGCGCGTTCAAATGAGAACTCAAATTTGGTTGTGAACGTGAGGACAAATGAGAGTGTGACACGTGTCATTCAAATTGAATAATGAAGTAAAATATTCAGACTGAATAATATTGAAGGTATATTATTCAGTATGAATAGTACTATATTGAGTTCAGTCTGAATAATACTACATTCAGTCCGTATATTTTACTTCATTATTCAGTCTGAATATGACACGTGCCACGCTCTTATTTGTCCTCACAGCCAAATTTGAGTTCGCATTTGAACTTTCCTCTATCAGTATTATGTTTATATATGTTAGTATGTAATTTCTGACATCGTGAAGTGTTCATTTTACGCTACAATAAAATTGGCTTTATAGGACATCAAATATGTCTAAGGGCCTGTTTATTAGCAGCGTACTGACCTTAATGGGAGTTGCAGCTTATTCGGTCAGCTATATATGATTGTTTGGTGGTGACTTAATGATAGAAAGTGGGTTATTCAGTAAGTTTTTAGGGGGGAAGCTTTATGCAGAAAGCCAAGATCATTCAAACCTGCCCCTCCCAACTAAAAAACAAGCTCCTTCCTTCCATCTATGAAAAAACCCTCCCAAACAAAAACCTTCCCAATCTATACAGACAGATTAATCCACACATACAGCTTTATCCGTACAAGACTTAATGGAAAACTAACCAAACAACCCCTTAAATGTCCTAATAGACGGCTTATAGGACCAAACAATTGTGCATCCTATATAAAAGTGTAACCATAAGTTAAGAGGATGGTTTTGGGCATCCTAACAAGTTCTATAATCACCCATATTTTATTCAGGGTGCAGACAGACTTTAAGATTTGAACCTTTTGGCTTCTTATCATGACTGATCCATGCAGTTTATAATTCTGTAAACCACAATGTAGGTCTGACTGAAACTTGTGCTGGATCATTTGTTTCGCTGCCAAATGAAATGAGTATGGTGGGTACAGTTGGACCTCCGGTACCAAATTTGGATGCTCGTTTGGAGTCCGTCCCTGAAATGAATTATGATGCTCTTTCAAGCACGCCACGTGGAGAAATATGCATTAGGGGTGATACCGTCTTTTTAGGGTATCATAAACGTGAGGACCTTACAAAAGAGGTCTTAATTAATGGCTGGTTCCATACAGGTATTTTTCATTAGAGTGGTCTTTTTAGTTTCAGTACACGAGAAAAAGAACGATCTCTTTCATCTGTACTATGTTTCAGGTGATATTGGTGAGTGGCAACCAGATGGAAGCATGAAAGTTATCGACCGCAAGAAAAACATATTTAAACTCGCACAAGGAGAATACGTAGCAGTTGAAAACTTGGAAAACATTTATGGACTTGTTCCTGCCATCGATGAAGTAAGTATGCCATTTAAATATTTAATACTATCATATCATCCATGAATATATATATATATATATAGAGGAAAGTTCAAATGTGAACTCATTTTTGGTTGTGAACGTGAGGACGAATCTCAGCCACTTATCCGGTCAATAAAGACGGCTTTGACCTGGTTCCCCTCCTTTAATAACCTCCACCCTCCCATGAATCGCGTCAATCCTCCGTGATCGCGTCCACCATAACCGAAGATGTGTGGCTGAGATTCGTCCTCACGTTCACAGCCAAAATTGAGTTCACATTTGAACCTAACCCTATATATATATATATATATATTTGTTGCTAACGGTTGTAATGTTTCTATTTTTTATGCTTATAAGTGAAATGAAAGTATCATTTGGTTCCAATTTTCAGGTATGGATATATGGAAATAGTTTCGAGTCTTGTTTGGTTGCTGTGGTACACCCAAATAAGCACGCAATGGAAAGCTGGGCTCTTGCATATGATATATCTGGAGATTTTGGTTCCTTGTGTGAAAATTCCAAGGCTAAAGACTACATACTTGGAGAGCTAAATAGGATCGGAAAAGAGAAAAAGGTTATCCTCTATAGTCTATACTACTGGGTTGAGTTCACTTGAGACCATAAAATAACACCGAAAAACTTCACAACAAAATATTGTGAAGGTATGAAAACACCAAACTTCACAACCTTTCACAGTGTTTTTGCTGTGAATGTTCAATGTTATTTATATGGTCTCACGGGTCTCACAAGTCCTATATTACTTTAACAATTATTAGAGCATCTCCAACTGCTATGCTAAAATAAAGAAAAGTGAAATTTTTAGCAACTTTTTAGCTCCAACATGTATGTTATCTTGTATGCTAAAATAGAAAAAAGAAGAAAGAGAAGATAAAAATATCCAAATTTGGAGAAATCTCTAAAGCTCACTTTTTGAGAAAGAAAAATAATATTTTAATTTTTCCACCAATAAGAGACATTGAAATAAAATGTTTAGAAAAGAGAAGTAATATTTTATCAATGTATTGATTTATTGTAATAATATAATCAATACTATAACTCTAAAATAGAATAGCTATTGGAGTTGGAAGTACAATTTTTTAGAGATTTTGACTTTAGATACTCTATTTTAGAAAACAAAATATAGCATAGCTGTAGAAGATGCTCTTAGGTTCTTTAAACAAAACAAACCTAGTATATCCCCCTCGGAAGTAGGGTGTGGTGAGTGGGATGTAAGCAAGACTTGCCCTCTACCCTAAAGGGTAAACTATCTTTTCATTAAGGCTATGTTTGGCAAACTAGCTGATAAGCTAGCGTATGACTTATAAGGTAGTTGATGACTTATAAGCTAGCTGGTAGCTGATAAGCTAGCTGATGAATAAGTTATGTTTGGCAAAAACTAGCTTATGAGCATGTGAAATGACCAAAAAGGGCATGTTAATAAATAAATAATATTAGTTAGGGGTATAATTGGAAAAAGTGTCAAAAAGCTCCTCATAAGCTACTCCAAGTAGCTTATCGATAAGCTAGCTTATAAGCTGACTTATAAGCTAGCTTTTGTGCATCCAAACGATTACTCAGAAAATAAGCTAGCTTATAAGTCAGCTTATAAGCTAGCTTATTTTTGCCAAACAATGCCTAAAACCTTAAAAAGGTGTAAGCAAAAAGGTTAGAAGACTTACGATCGATAAAAATTTGTAGTGTAGTTTTATAAATAAAGTGTAAATAATAGCTTATGAATCTTTGACGAGTATCTCGTTAATGTAACAAAGTAACAATTTTGTGTTGCAGCTAAAAGGGTTTGAATTCATTAAAGCAGTCCACCTCGATCCCGTACCTTTTGACATCGATCGAGACCTTGTCACCCCGACAATGAAGAAGAAAAGGCCCCAGTTGCTCAAATATTACCAGGTATGCTATTTAGTTGTTCGTGTCATTCGTATTTGTCAAAACTTCATTACCTGTTGATCGGACTACTATAATTTTAGCCGATTAATAAATTGTAAAAAGTAAATGATCAAAAGGTCAACGAGTACCCGGGCTACGGTTACACCTCAAAAAGGCCTCAAGATATATATGCATGCATCTCCAATAAATTCTTCAAAATTTCTCTACAATTGAGAATAAAAACTCAAAATCTTCTCTTTTTTAAAGATTGCAACATTAATTATGTTATTAAAATTTAATAAAATATAAATTTTTTTCTCCGATAAACATTTAACTTCAAAGATTCTTATTGGTAGGAATAGTTGAAAAAAAAACCATTTATTTCTCATGGTAATCATTGTTGGGAAGTTTTTAAATTTGGAGAATGTCACACCATATTTCCTACTTTCTCCATTTTAAAGAATCTTTAGAAGAATTTACCAGAGTAAATAAATCAAACTTTATTTTTAACATTTTCAACGTTATTATTTGTCTTAAAATAACAAAGATCAGTTTTTATATTATTTGATGGTTGAATGACTAATAAAACACGTATTTGTTTGCAGAGTAAAATTGATGATATGTACAAGAGTACTAAGAAGTAAAGTGTGGGCTTTTTAAAGGGTTTTCTTTCCTCTCATTCAATTCAAATAACACTACCTCCATTTCCATTTTTTTTTTTTTGCAATTCTTTTGGTCATATTATGTTTTTGCATAGATCCTTCCCATTTCAAGTTAATTAATGAATTATAATTTCTGTTAGTAGGAAAAGAACAGTGTTAGAATTTTCAAAATCCAAGTTGTATTCAAATTATTTGAACAAAAGATGGAATTCATTTTACAAGTTTATCTTTAATAATCATGACTCAAGAGTCTCTCCTAAATAAATAGTTGTGGATTCTATATATATATTATATTAACAATATGTATCTTTCGACCTTGGAACATTCAAACTTTGAAATTAAATTAATGATATTTTAGTTTTCAAGGCTCAGGATGTTCCATCAAGAATCAGGTCAAACGAGAACAATATAAAATAAGGGGACAAGAGAATGGCCAAATCAAATTTGATTGTACACTAAAATCACATTTGACTACGGCGTGACCTAGGTCGTAGGTAGTTGCCAGCATTCCGTTGCATTTATTGTGTTCCCTGGTCACATGTGATCTGGCCATGATCTTATTTTGACTTTATTCTCATTTGAATCTTCCGTATTCCATCGATTTGTAAACATATATTACAGTAGTGATTTTTGCATTATATAGAAAGGGCAATGCTATTGGCATGAAATTTGTGTACTTTTATAGCATTGGGATGTAAAATGCTGGTTTTGATGTTGATATGTGTGAGTAAGAATTCATAGGTAGGGATGCCATTAGCAATACAGAAGGTGCGATTAGCATCCCCTCTATATTATAGATCATTCATCAAACCACAATAACGTTTACAATTATCTCTTAAATTTCACTAAAGAGATATGCCGATAAGACTGTTGAAGGAAATGAAAACCAAGCATAACCTTATGCACCTACACTCTTTTTCCTTGACAATATATAAAAATAGTAAATAAAATTTGGATATTTCCTAAATTAGATTTATAAAGATGGATGTATTTATGAAATTGCTAAATATTTAATAGACAATAGATGGCTCATTTTGTTTCCACTAACTTACAAGAAGACCACTACTGAAAAGAAAGAAATATTTTTCAAAAACACCAAGAACCACAATGTTATCTACTGGCTAGAACTATTTAAACAACTGTACTTGTTTTTTCAACATAATCTAACCATTGAATACTAACATTTAGGACCTCTTTTGTTCAAAGTTGCGAAACTTTTGTAAGAAAATGTCAAATACAACAGCAGTCTGAAAAACCAATCACTCAAAAAGGGAATAACAACAACAACAACAATCACTTTACCTGCCATATTTCTAATTGGGAGGTATAGCTGAATCACTAGGAGGAACAAGTGAAGTAGATGCAAACTGCAGCGATAGTAGCTCTGCTCTGCTATATTTCAATCTCTCATCTGTTGCAAAATCATCCATAAAATTTGTAAAAAGATATCATTTCACGATTAACAGTAAAGTAAGGAAACCAAACTTGGTTGTCATCCAATCGTGTGCTGGTTATAGTCTTGTAAATAATGCTAAAAATGTTTAAAAGGCAAACTAGGTGGTGGTCGAGTTGCCTTCTAACACTTAATCACATAAGTGAAGATTAAGCTGAAGGCATATGAGAATTCTAAAAAGTTTTACCATATTAACTTGATAACATTAGTTTTCTAAGTAACTAATTTCATTGTTTCAATGGTACTTCTAATCTCACACTTTTCTTTTGAGGGGAAAATAGAAAAGGCTCTAACGAAAAAGTCTAAAATTGTGGATACTCAGCAGGGAAATTAAAAACATTGAAAATTTTAATCGTTTTCTGGTCTAGAAAAATATAAAATTTTAAGGGTTTTTTGACATACCTATGATGGTGGTTATTTCAGATTTATGTGCAGAAGCTGAAAATCTTCTCTGCTGTGAAGTCCTCATAGCTGTACGCAATGGCGAAGGATATTTGGTGTCTTCACTTTCAGATATAAAAGTGTGTACAAGTTCATGCCTTACTTCAATCTCAGGATGGCTCATAATAAACGACATTATAACATCCTTGGTTAATAGCCAACACCCAGTTAAGTCCAGCACTTTTAGCGATGGTGGAGGATTGAAAGAATCAATTCCGGCATTTGTTAGAACAGCATCTCGCATGGTGAGCGTTGTCAACTTTGGAATAGATGACAATTGGTGCAACGATGCATCTGTTAGGAAACTGCTTCTGAGGGAGAGATGATTAAGTTGTTTGAAGGTTGATATGGGAGTGATAGCTTCATCCCTAAGTGGGGTTTCTTCCAAATCTAGTTTCTCTAATTGTTTGAGATTTTCAAGTGCTGTTAACGAGAAATCACATTCTGCATCCCTACCACTCGGTTGAATCAGACCTGGTAAGTAAATGAATAAGTAAATATCGTTATGGTGAGATGGGATCTCCACCCTTGGATCAATCCTGGTTGAAGAGAAACACTAGATCAACAGTAATGAGATACACAAGATCAATTCCTTTCTAAAGCGCAATTCATGGGTGGGCATGAGATAAAAAATGACCAAGTGTCAAATCCCTTCTTACACTTGGTCGTAAATATCATGTATATATAGGGCAAAATGCATCTAAAACGAAGTTTGATTTAGTTCCTATTTAGTGTGACAAAAATTATTTTTTCAATCAATGTAACATAGTTTAAAAAAATCCTATTTTTTTTTTACCATTTTGACCGGTAACATGTTGATCTTGTGTTTAGAACTTGGGAAAATATGGTAAACGGGTTGAAGGAAAGCATCTAAAACTCCTAAAAGGCTTAAACATGTACACAGGGTCATTGGGTTCTATTGGGCCTGGCCCAACTCCGATCCAACAGAGGCGGTTTGGCCTAATTTTGTATCAACAATTTGTTGGGTTACCTTGGGTTAAGTTTTTTCAGGTTGGGTTGGCGGGATTGGTCGGTATTTTGTGCATCCCTACTTGTAACATTTGATTATGTGGATGTCAAGTTTATCACCGACTCTGTCATAAACCTTTCCTAAACCTTTTGTAAAGAAGCTTTCACGTCATCAATTATTACAAGATCAGCAAGTTATCGGTTAAAATGTGTGCAAAATAGGAAATTCTGAAACTTTGTTGCATCAATTGAGAAAGAAAAAAAATCTTCATTACACTAAATAGGAACTAAACCAAACTTTGTTGCATTTTAATGCATTTTACCCATATTTTTACTGTGTGTGCATGACAGAGTGAAAGAAACTAGAAATTTATCAAATTTGGGCATTGGCATCCCTCAAGTCTTCTTTTTGGATTGCTCGCAGAAAAATGAAAATGCAAATGACCATAAACGACGAAATTACATACCTTTAACATTTGTATCCTTCATGTTGACAATTTTCAGTGAAGGTATCATGCCGATGTATGAGATAGCAAGATCATCGGTTGGTGTGGAAGACAACAATATAGTTTCAAGTTTCGGAACACGCCCAGCTAAGATCGCAACTCCAGCTGAGCTCACTCTCGTATTGCTGAGATTCAAAGTTATTAAATTTGCTCCTACAGATGCTACAAATTCAACTGAATCATCCCCAATTAAATTACCACTGAGATCCAAATATTGTAAAGAATGCATGCCCGCCAAAAAAGATAGGTCACGAAGAGCGGAGTTAGATAAGTCTAAGAAAGATAGGCAGCTGGAATCAAAGTATGAAAAGGCTTTGGTGACATCTTTGAACAAAGATCCTGCAAGAATAAACTTAGATAACCGAGCCTTATTGCCTTCTCCTTTAAACAGAGAATGTATATTACAATTGCTCATGTTTAGGTATGTGATGGAGCTAACGTTTGGCAAAACCGTAACCTTGGTCCAAGCCAGGTTTAGGAAGTTGAGATTTGGGAATTTTTCAAGAATTGATGCACCATCGTTGGATATATCACTTCCCCAGATATCAAGGTGTTGTAGATTTGTCAAAACCTAAAAAGAACACAATAGATGAGAGTTACAGAAGTATATTTACAGATTTTCTTGAGGAATTGAATAGTGTAAAGGGTACAACTTTATTAGGAAAATGTCATGCCGCGTTGTCAGATGTTGGTTGCTTAAAAGTAGGGAAATTGACAGAAATAGCCGGTCAGCAAATAGGGTTTCACTTTTTATCCATTTTCTGACCCAAATTCACTTTTTAGCCAATCCTTACGCAGAAGGCTTGCGCATATGCGTAAGGATTGGTTTTCGGCCAAAAAAAAAAGAATCCTTACGTATAGGTGTAAGCCTTCTGCGTAAGGATTGGTTAAAAAGTAAATTTGGGTTAGAAAATGGCTAAAAAGTGAAACCTTATTTGCCGATTGGCTATTTATGTAAATTTCCCTTAAAAACATTGTTGTTCAGTTAAAAATCAAAATCTTACTAGTGTATGAGAAAGAGCTTAATCTAACAAAACATGTTTAATACTTAAGTCAGAAGTTTACCAAATTATAACTTGTTACTAAAAACGGGTTTACGGAAAGCAAAGTAGAGACGTGAAGGTAAAAAGAAAAGCATAAACATACAATCAAGTTACACACAGAAAGGATTCAACATAGTATGTTTAATTAATGCAGAAGGGAAAAAGAGTACCTGAAGAGATACAAGGGCCATATCACTAATAAACAAGCCTCCCAAGTCCAACTTCGATAATTTTTTAAGTGAAGAGAGAAGTGTAACGCCATTTGTGGTGACACTTGTTTCTGATATGCATAATCTTTCAATAGTTCGTATAGACAGAAGATGTTTAATTCCGGCATCATTAACTTTAGAGCATCTAGAAAGGTCCACCTCTGTTAAACAATTCATACCTGAAAAGCAAGACCCAAAAGAGGAAAGAGTGTATTTATGAAACTCGTAATTGAACAAAGGATCAGCATCCTCTCCACTTATATTTCTAGATTTTTCAAAGATTTTGCAAAATATATTATGCATTTGTACTCTAATAAGCTTTGAGAGCATGTGTGCTGAAACACGACGACCAAATAAGTAATCTTCACTCTCTATAAAGTATGGATAATTAGCAACTGATTAAAATTGCAGGCATGATGATAAGATAAGTTGGAATCTAAGTGTTTATGGGAAAACTTGATTCAAATTCAAAAAAGTAAACAGAAAAAGAGAATCAATAAAAGATCATGGTACAAAGAGAACTAATAAAAGAAGAATGAACACTAATCGCATGGTGTTTTACTACAAACAAGGCATACCTGAGAGAGCCCAAAGTGCAGAACTGTTGATTTTATGACAATCAGAAACATTTAAGGAGTATAAGTATTGAAAGGCGCCCAGATATGCCATCCATTCTGCATCAACAGAGCTCTCACCTCTCAGATCAACCTTCTCTACACTGTACTTGAACACTCTACAAAAAATATTGAAAATTTTACCTAAATCAATAAATTTACTAGATTTCAGAGTGACATTAATATCAGAATAATTCAAATGAACCCAATATATCCCACTAGAAAGTAATATCGGAATGAAGAGCATATAAAAGAAAAAGAAATTACTACAAGTAATACTGCATTAACAACAATATGGCTTATTTATTGACCAGAACACAACCAACAAAAAATGAAGAGTTAGCAACAGATCAGATACATCAAAGAGCTCGAAGATCATAAGTTGTCACAAGAAAATATAGACAAATCAATCAAACAAACGACTGCAGCAAAGGTTGAGATATAGGGATTCAGCTGATTTATGAGAATTCATAAGTTTCTCTAATAACATATTCCAATTTCAGATATCTCATGTATGGAAAATCTATAAACTCAAGTTGGAAAATCTTGAAAATATTCTGCCTGTCAGCATTGCAAGATCACAATTTGCATATCAACCAAAAGAGCATTTTTATTATATCTCATAAGCAGTGAATAACAGACCTATATCCAACTATAAGTTCTCAGCTGATAGCATTCTAAACCTATATAACCAATCAGACTTACAGCAATTGTGCATCTAAACACGCATGTATCTTCAAATCAAGCAATGATTTAACCATAACTATATTCCTACTTAACATCACTTGCTTTCTAAAACCATTAGCATTCTCTTAGCTAGTAACACATGTTACAATCCATTCAGATGGTAAAATTTCTACATAGTGATCGGAGAAAAGAACTTACTCAAGAAGAGATGGATATAAGAGGCGGCGGCTTAGAAGCCGGTGGAGTAGAGCTTCGGCGAGCTGAGATGGCAATCGCTCGAGAGTCCGCCGCTGTCTTCGCCAAGTCTCGACAGCTTCTCCGTTTTGTGTGGCCGCTTCGATGCACAGACGAACAAGAGGACTCTCCAATTCCTCCCTTTCCATAAAAAAGCTCCGATCCGCCATTGTTTCACTAGATTGAAAATTTCTTGGATCTATAGACAGATTTTTAATTAGGTGTTCGTATATTTGCAAAGATTTTTAGGACGAAATGAAGAGAAACCCAATCGGAAGACCGACTATTCTTGCTGGAAATTGCAGGTTAGGGCATCTAACACCAAATCTTACAAATTGGTTTAAAAAAACAATATCCAATCCGATAAAACCGAATCATACATTAAAATTTGGTATTAAATGTTACATCAAATTTGATCATCTAGGGTTTTTAAATTTCATTTTAATTTTTGTTTTTAGGCTCTGTTTGGCAAACTGGCTAATAACCTAGCTTATGATTGATTGATAAACTAGCGTATGACTTATAAGGTAGCTGACGAATAAGTTATGTTTGGCAAAAACTAGTTTATGAGCATGTGAAATGACCAAAAATGACATGTTGAAAATAAATAAATAATATTAGTTAGGGGTATAATTGGAAAAACTGTCAAAAAGCTCCTCATAAGCTACTCCAAGTTTATCGATAAGCTAGCTTTTATAATTCGACTTATAAATTTTTTATGTGCATCCAAACGATTACTCAGAAAATAAGCTAGCTTATTTTTGCCAAACAATGCCTTAATGATTTTTTGTGGTTTCGAGAATTATTTCAAATAAAAGTTCTATTTTTTTATTTAATTTATTTAAATCAGTTTTTTTATCATAATTTAATTTAGGTTTAATAACCAAATAATTTATTTTTGGTTTAATAATATAATTATTTTATTTGTTAAAAGTCAATGATTATCTTAATCATATTTTAGATTTTTTATATTTAAAATTAGATGTTTATCCTGTAGTTGATCATAGTTATCTGTAGTTAGTTACACGAATTTAAAGATGAAGCTTTAATAGATTGTACTTACGCACAATTTACTTGTAATTTTAAAAATTAAGTAATTAACATTAAATAGCAGTAATTAAAGCTTAAAAAATTGTTTTTAAGAGTTTTTGGTCAAATGCTTTATAATATAGTATACATTACTTAATAATGAAGTAATAAGGGTGTGAAATTTGTATGAAGAAACCAACCAATTTTGTATACATAATACAGTAGAAGTTAAAGTAACGTGACAATGTAAGAAATGTTGATCATCGATTATTTTGAATATCAAACACACCTATGAATCGAGTTTAATACACTGATTGATTTGATGGATTTTGGTGTATATCATCTCCATACATCTCATGTTAATGTGCATTCAAAGTTGGGTATCTCTTCTTATTCTTCTTACCATAATTTCACTTTTCATCAAAACCCAACTAGTATCGATTTTAATTTGTATTAATCTATCAACTATCTAAAGTTGGTTGGTTATGTCGCATTATCACCATAGTATTATCTTGTAACACCTTATTTTTTATTAAAGTTTAATCAATATATTTTGATTTTTAAAATTTTAATTATCTTCTTTTCAATTTTGCTTAATTGTAATATGGATAGATGTATTTATTTTGATTGAATTCATTCGCCTAATATAAAAACCTAAGTAACTCATTCATATCCCTACGATTCATTGTCGCTCCTCAATGGCCCATTGTATTAAACTATTTGTGAATGGTTGTATTATATAAGGATTCTTTGAATGTTTGTATAGCGATAAGTGGTTAAACGCATATCAACACATTATTTAAATGTTTAATAGTTTAAGTTTATCAAAATCTAGTTGGTAAAGATGTAAATATGTAAAAAACTGTAACTTCAACTTTTACGATATTGGTACAAAACAGTACTAGCATGTACCAACTGGAAAAAATTTGGTACAAACTATAGTTTGGTTAATACATTATACAAAATTTTGTATACCAATTATAATTGTTGGTACACAGTATTTGAAAGGAAAAAACATGGTATCATATCATACCATGTTCACCCCTATTCATTATTTAATTTTGGGGTAGAAGTCGGTGTCTCTATGAAAATAAATTGATGTTAAGTTTAATATTTAGTATAAGATTTTTGTCCAATTTGATGCAAATTTGCCACTTGTGCTTTAAAGATCAAAATCTTGTATTATAACTGTATAAAAATTAGACACGTGTAAAGAATAATCCGGTGAGATAATTAAAGCCACTGAAATACATTTTGACATTGAAAATTTGATCTTCATATCAGTATATACTTAAGCGAAAACTTTTACTCAAAATCGTGGTGATTATAGAAGAAATAGATCTATAGATCTATTTCTTTATTTGATTCAATTATCATAAAATAAACGTCAGATTTATTGGGTTGGACCTGTAGTTCATATACATATGTCATATTGTTATATTTGGATAAGATATATATCTCGACTAATAATCAAAGAAACTAAACGTTTAGGGTGTAAGAAATGTAACATGCCGCATCATAGAAGAACAAACAGTTGCAAAATGTAATACCAAGATCCAACTACCATCTTGTTTATTAGGCTCAAGTGTGTTCCCTGTATCTAGTGATCGAGGAAAATGAGTCTATGTTAATTTCTCTTGAATCTGTGCACAAACTGAGAAAGTCTTCGTGTTTCTTTTGTTACTTTCAATTTTGATTTTAGCACAAAGGTCCTTAGGTAAACGAGTTAAACAAGCTATGAAAGCATCAGTTGCATCATGATTTCATGCTGCAATATCCACATACATATTTTAAGAGCATCTCCAACAGTTCTTTAAAATAGAGAAAATCCGAGTTTTGTTCTTTATTTTTCTCCAACATATTCTTTATAGTGTTCTCTAAAATAGAATAAGGTAATACATTCTTAATTCCAAGGATAGTATACATGGAATGATAGAGAAAATAAAGGTGTGGTGAAAAAACAATAATATATAAACATAATATGATTACACAACAACAAACTATTAACTATACAAAAAATTAGACTATTATGTGTTAACCCAAAGATTGGTTCATACAATTTGCAACATTTAACCCGTTCGTAAATGTTTTTGTAAATGTTTGTGCACCCTGTTTTTTTCGCCCACATCATTGTCAACCTTGAAACCCACAACTGCCGCATTCCCACACACATGTCCTCTCCGGCCATCATCCCCAAAATCCACGTTGGATGGATCAATTAGAACATCTCTTACTTTCTTTTTCAACAGTTTCTCTATTTTGAAGACTACAACATTAATTATATTATAAAAATATTCAATACAGTTAATAAAATGTTATCTCACTCATAAACATTTAATTTCAATATTTTCTTATTGATAAAAAGAATTAAAAAAATATTCTTCAAATTTGAAGAATTTCATCTTCTCTTTTACTTTTAGTATTTTGGAGAAGGTTTTTGATAATTTGTAGGACCAAAATCTCCATTTTTGAGATACTTTCTCGAAACTCATTTTACGGAGGAAAGGAAAGTGAAAATAATTCGTGTTCTCGAAATGTTTTAGGAGAGAAAGGAAATACAATGGATTGAAAATAAAGTTTAGTTTCTTCAAAAAACTTTCCTCCAAAATATTAAATATGGGAGGAAATGGAAAGAAAGGAAATGAAATAAATTAAAATCATTTAAAAAATTAATAAAATTACAAAACTATCCGTTATTTCATATTAAATGATATTATTTTAAAAAACATATTAGTAAGTTCTCATTTTTCCTTTTTCTCTCTTTTTTTCAATAACATGATTTTTTTATTCACGTTTGGTCTAGCGGTATGTGAGCCCTTTGTCTCCTAGCTAGGAGGTCGGGGTTCAAACCTCACCATAGGTGTGTGGGTTTGTTTGTTCCATTTGCCGTATATAAATATTATATACTTCAAAAAAAACATGATTTTTTTTCCTTTCATCTCTTATTTCACTTTTGAGAACACAAATAATTTTTTTTTTTTTCGTCTTCTTTTCTTTTCCATGCATTCTTTTCTCTCCAAATTCGAAAGCACAATGTTAGTAGAAATAGCGGAATTGATCCCATGACGGACATCAAGTTGTTTCGAATGGCCCTTGGCCCTCCGAGACTACTTCAATCCAATCAACAAAATGAGGAAAGTTGTAAATTTATAAAAAACCAAAAACCCGTTACAATGTTTTGCAGAAGAGCACACCCGATGTTTTGCGGAAGAGCACACCCGATGTTCACGTTCTAATTTGGACGGTTTACACCCATTTTTAACAGACAAGAATTTAAGTCTTGTATGAACAACGACATAGTCGTCCGTCTAGATAAATCTATCTGCATAGATTGTAAAGGTTTTTGTTCGGAAGGGTTTTTTTCATAAATAGATGTTGCGTGTTTTTTTATTTGGGATGGACCGGTTTGGGAAAAACTTAGTTTTCTTCATAAAGTTCCCTCCTAGAATTTTACTGAATAAGTCACTTTCTATATCATTAGTCCTCTACCAAACAGTCATATATACCTGATTGAATAAGTTATGAGTCCTATTAAGCTCGTTAAGCCGCTAACAAATAGACCCAAAATATCCATACCGGTCAAACCGTACCACAAAAAATGCATTATAGATCCTGCAATTGAGTCATGTTTCACAATCTATATTCATATTGCAGGCTAAAGAGATGTTGCCAAATTTACAGCAGCATTAAGAAAAAAAGAAACATACACCTTCAAAGCTGTTTTGAAGTAAAAAAAGAAAACATAACAAAACACTTAAAACCAAAAAAATAAACATGACTCTGAAATCTCTCTTTTTACCCTGTTGAGAGGTATATTTTCTTGTATACTTACTCAACTTCATAATATCACTCACTTTCCATAATTAGAAGGAAAAAAAAAAGACCTAATGAAGGAGGAGGAGATAGAGGATGAGCACTTGTAATAAACTCTCTTCACTCCTTTCTTCCACCATTCTTCAGACCTTATTTAAAACACCCGAAAAAACTCCCCAAAAATCCCACCTAAAATTCAGTGACTTCTTGACGAGTTTTAGCTTTCAGTATACCTGCACAATTCTCACAAACCCCCATAAAATCGTAGCTTGTTTGAATGCGTTTATCGCTCGTTTTTTAACTTAACGTCTTGATTAATTTAGACCAATGTGTAGCTTGAGACCGAAACGTCTGCTTGAGGAGCTGTATGGATGTAGACAAACTCGATGCTTTTCCCTGCAGCTAATGAGCTGACCCATGTTGGGAACCCGTAGGAACCACTGGTGGTCTTGGTGAGACCCCAGATTGGACCGTAAAGCTTGGAAACCGAGAGGTTCAGGTTCTTGATGGTCTTGCCTGATTTGTTGGTTACTATAGCCGAGTATCTGTAGTACGTTTTTCCATTCGCTACCCATGAAGTTGTAGCCTTTTGTGTGATCGCAATTGGAGCTACACAAAACAAAGTTACGATTTTTAAGTCAGATTCATTTGTAATTTCCAAAATTTATTAAGAAAACACGAGGTTTAATTCATACCGGAAAATGGGGACGCTCTAGCTTTAGGAGTAGGCTTTGGTTGAACAGCAATAGGTTTATGAATCACAGGAACTTCAACTGCAAATAGATATAAAAGTTGCTATAAAAATCTATAACAAAAAGGGTATTAATGACATTTGAAAATTGAAACGCGATGAAATATACCTGGAAGGAGTTGGTTATGACCACCATGACCTCCATGTAACCGAGCCAAGACTCCAAGAAGTGGTGCATTGTTATAAGTAGCAGGCTCAGTCTGCTCGTAATTGTCCCTTTGGTCCGCAAAGTTGTCATAAGCATCCGGACCACCAACAATGGCACCGGTCAAAAGGTTCGGGTCACTTGCTTTTCGGCTGAACCATGTAGCATAACCACCTCTGCAGCTAACGAACGATGGGTTAACCTTAATCGACACAATGGATGAACCACGGTGGTGAACTTGTTGTGGGAAGTTGTTTCCATATCCAACCATGTAACTTGTTGCTCTTGGGTTGTCTCCAAGAATATAATCCACCTTTAAATAATCAACAAACATAAAACGTCACATTTTGTAACGGGTTTTTCCATATAAATAATCTTGAAATAATTCGAACTTTTATTCACCTGAGATTTGGCAAATGCAAGAAGCTCGGAGGGGGCAACACTTCCGGAAGCACAATGCAAGTCTTTGCGGGCAGAAGTTAGGTAGTCAGAGTACACAGAGAGAAGGAAAGATGCACTTGTGACAAATTGCAAATTGTTCCACCGTTGGCGGTAAATGAGACCTCCGGGAGTCTTTTGAACATTGTGGTTACTTTTACCCATGCATGAACACATGAACATCTCCGCCTTTTCTTGGTACTTTCCGAAAACCGCTGAGTTTTCGCCAGCTTTCCCTCCCATCAAAAACTGCATAAAATAGGTATTATCAGCAAAAGTAAACAATTAAAAAGGTTGAAAAGTGTGAAAACCAGTTTTCTTATGTTGTGAAACAACACTGTACACTTATCATGTTTTATTTCACGTTATGAAACAAAACATGACAAGTGGTTTTCATGGTTATAATACGGTATAAATTATAGTAAAAACATATCTTGTTACCTTAGCAACAAGGGTCTGAACACCGGCGTACTTAACGTCCCAACCGAATTCGGTCATGGCCCACCCGGTCCCACCAAGAGCATCGCCGTTTTCACCAAGGTAGTTCAAATAATACGGTTCGTTTGTTGCCTTGTACAACCAAGCAGCTGCCCAAAGTAATTCATCCTGTTTTTTTTAAATAATAAAAAAAATTAGGAGGGTAAATATGTAATTAAATGAATGGGAGTTAAGGTTGTGAATTTGTGATGACGTACGGAGTATCCACTGACAGATCTGTAGTATTTCTGGGCCACGGAGATGCTGCTGTCATATTTGCCCCTGTATTTGTCGGCAAATTCGAAGAGCTGGAGAGAAACAAGCAGGGGTAAGATTGGAAATATTTAAGAGGATGCATTAATGGGTTGTACGGTACTAGCACCGACAGTGAAGAGTGTCACGTGGCAAGCGGTATTTATTTACTTTTCAACTGATTAAATTTAAAATCAGTAATGTGAGCCCACACTATCCGTGATAGACGGGCAACCACACCCTACACCTTCAATATAACTTCAAGTTTTACCTTTTTCATTTTTCACCTTTTTATTTTCAGAAACATGTCTTGCCTAATATTTAATTATTTTCATTTACTATTACAACTGTAATGAATAACTTTTTATCCTCAACTATATATATATATATATATTAGATAAGAATATATTAGATAAGAATATATTAGATAAGAATTATATTCTGAAGACAAAGAAAGTATGCTTTTATTTTGAATATGATAAAATTAAATTCAAAAGTGTTATAGCTTTAAAAAAACAAAAACATTCAACACCATGAGTGCTGTTTATATAGTGTGTCATATTGACTTTATATAAATATATTTATTTAATTTTTTCAACTACCTTTTATTTTAAAATTACAATACCAAGTTTATATTGTCTATAATAATGACAAAACTAGACAAAAAAAAGTTAATCACTTTACAAATGAATTTAATAATCAAATAAATACAATAAGCATCGTAGATACCCAAAAAATTATAGAAGCATTAATAATTAAAGTTTTTTTATATAAAAGTTACACTTATAGTCAAAAGAACACAACAAATACAAAACAACATGTTATGTAATATAATAATTTTTAAACACAATTATTTCGGAAAGACCGATATTGATGCACCCATCCATGAGCTCAATAAAATACACAAAAGGGTACAAATTGGTGCATCAAGAAATTACCTTTTTGTCACTATGTATCCAAGAGAAAATATATGTATATATAATACAATAATATGCAACAAAAATACAGAGTTGCAGGGACTATTCAATAAGTAATTGTACTTTAGCACATAAATAGCCACTTCACATGTGAATGCATAACTGATTTGTAATGTAAACTGAAATACTTGCACTTTATGCATAAAAGACTTGTACATTGAGTATGAAAAGCATAATCACTTTATAACCTTAACAACCACCCTGACACTTTACTCATAGAACATTGACTCTATTGTTTTTCAACCGCTTCACTAATATACGCTATCCATCTTCACTATCATACGCTAATCTTTGTTCTTTGTATATATTTTTCACTTTTATATAAGATTACGATTTTCACTTAGTAGCAGCAATAAAACAAAACCCAATATGATAATAAAAGTCATGTTCTTTGTCTATTAAAATTTCTCGTTTGGTTCGTCTACCTCAATTTTTTCAATTTTATTCGATTATGCTTTTTAATTAATTGTTTTACATATTGCTTTCAATTTGCTTTTTAATTGTTAGCACAATAATTTTTTATAAAATATACAACTAGTTTATCAGTGCGAGTCTGTTTGGAAGAAACAGACAAGTTGGTTTCTTATGTGGAATGCAATAACCATAGGTCTGTAATTTTAAGTTTTTTTGTGGTTCTAGCATAAAATGTAAATATTTTTTGCAAACATAGATGAAAAATGTAAATTTTTAAGATAGAAAATGTAAAAAAAAAATTGTCTTTTAATTGGATCCGCAACTAAGGACCTAGTATTTTATGAACCTATGGCTAAATTAGTAATTTCCGAAAAAAATAAGGATAGAAGTTCAATTTCTCGAACACAAATGACAATTTTAATTAATTTTCCTGTAAAAATAGGTAAGAATGCATTTAATATACCTATTTTTAGTTACAAAGATGAGTGCAACAATTAGTTGTACGTTTGTGCTGCTATAACTTGTACCATTCCAACTAAAGGACAAAAAAAGGAATAACTATGGGAAAGCAAAGCAAACGGACCTGGTGGGCATGAGTGAGGAGTTCTCTGGAATAAGCGGGATTAGAGCGGCGGTACACGATGGAAGCGGCGGCCATGGCGGCAGCGGTTTCTCCGGCGAGGTCGGATCCAGGATTGTTTTGGTCAATTCTGTAAGCACTTCGTGAAGTAGTCATATCCTCTGGCCTTTGCCAACAGTAATGATCTGTGTTACCATCTCCTACCTAAATCAATCAATCAACATCAATTTCGTTAAAACCCTAAAAAAAATTCAATCAATCCAAAACGTAACCATCGAACAATAATTTTTTGAATAGAATTTTGGGTGACAATTACTTCTCCATATAGAACATGAGGTTGAGGGTGAGCTTTTATGAGGTAATCAGTTCCCCACTTAACAGCATCCATGGCGTGACCGAGTTCACCACTCGACGCCATTTGCGAACCGTATTCTAGAATGCTCCATGACATCATCGTGACGGTGAACGCCATTGGAAGCCCAAACTTCACATTGTCACCTGCATCGTAATAACCTCCGACCAGATCCACCTTCATAACAAAATTCATCAACACATTATTAAATTATCGCCCCAAATTACAGTAATAAACCCTAATTTCATGTTCTATTGAAAATTCTGAAGAATAATGAAGAAAAGGAGAAGGTGAGTTACTCCATTGGGCTTGCCATCATAGAGACCAGAGTTTCCTCTCCATTTAACTCTCTGATTATCAGGAAGATAACCAGATCTCTGCGCTTCAAAGAAGAGAATGCTTTTGGTGAGTGCTTGGCCATAATCATGTCCACCTGCTAAAGCCAAAGGTACAATCGCAATAAGCAGAAACAGAGTAGCTCCCATTCTCATGAATTTCTCCATTAAAATTCAATTGAGATCTGTTGAATTCAATCGACAATGTTCGATTGGTTTATCAGTTAAATCGTCTGATAAACCAATTCCAAAAGAGAGAGAGAGAAAGATGGAATGGAAATTGGAAGAGTTTGTGAAGAAAGAAGAGGAAAAGGGGGGAGTATATATGGAGAGTGGAAGAGAAGGTGTCTCATATGAACACATTTACCTATAATTTTGTATATAAATTTAATTTTAATAAATGAAACTCATTAAATTTTCAACGGTTATAATTAATGTTTAAAAGGTTAAAAAAACCAATAATTATTTGATGAATAGATGATGGCCGTTTTTGAATTATTATTATTATTATTAATTTTAAATTACTGGAAGAAAAAGAAAGAGACAGAACAAAAGCATGTGGGTTTTGGTTGATTTCATTTCCTGCGAAGGATCGGTGTTGGAACAGAATTTAATTTTATATTTCCAATTAAAAATCATAGGAGTTAATTGCTGCACAAAATCCGGAAGAATAAATTACTTCCCAAATATATCGATTCAAATTTTCAAAATCTATTTTATTTTATGATCTTTATAATTATTAAATACGGTATCTGAATGAGTATTTATCGAAATTTGAAAGACCGAAGGAAATCTTTTAATATTATGTTAGAATTGTTGAATAAACTGATATTTTATAGATCTTTTTATTCTAATAGATTTGTCACACACAAAAATAAGATAGGGTAAAACATTTTCAAAACATTTTTTATAATTTATTTAAAATAAAGAATAAAAACTTAAAATCTCTATAAAAAATTACATTTAATTTTAACGTATTTTGATAATTTTTTTCAAAAAATTGAGAGCAAAAAGTCAAACTTTTTATAAGAAGTTATATTTAAGTTCGTATTTTAATGATTTTTTTAGAAATAGGAATCAAAAAGTCAAAATCTTTATAAGGAATTACATTTAATTTCAAGATATTTTAATAATTTTTTAAAAAAATAAAGAATAAATAGTCAAAATCTATATATAAATTATATTTAAGTCCAACAGATACTTTATTTAAAAAAATTGAGTACAATAAATTAAAATCTTTGTAAGGAATTGTATTTAAGTCGAGCGAAATATTCATAATTTTTTTAAAATAGATAACAAATAGTCAAATTTTCTATAAAGATTGTATTTACAAAAAAGTTAAAAACCAAAATCTTTATTAGAAATTACATTTAATTTCAACATATTCTCTATTTTGGAGATTCAGCATCTTTTATATTATTAAAATATCTTATAAATTTATCACCCCAAATACATTTTTTTATAAAAAAAAATGCTTTTCTACACATCAAGTTTTTGTTTCTCTGTTTTAGATGACAATATAGATAATATGTTAAAGCATTTCCAACTCAATCACTTAAAAAAAAGAAACTAAAAACACAAAAAAAAACACTAAAAACTTGTCGGTCCTTAACACCATGTTCACGAATCTAGAGAGAAAAAGAAAAGAAAAGAAAGGGAAATAAAATAAAAGAGAAGAAAAAAAGTGTTTATTTGTGTTCTGGAAAGTGAATTAAAGGAAAGAAATGAAAAAAAAAACAATTATCATATTATTGAAGAGGAGAGAAATAAAAGGAAACTTGTAATTTTTACTAATATGTCATCTAAAATAATATTATTTAAAATAAAAGAAATGGATAGTTTTAAATTTTATCAAATTTTTTAGATGATTTTAATTTATTTTTCATTTACTTTATCCCTTTTGCTCCCACATTTGGAAGGAAAATATTGGAAGGAAATAAGTTTTTCTTTTCTTTACTTTCCTTTTCTTTCTTTCTTAAAAAGGTTTGAAGAACGTGAGTTTTTTTTTCATTTTCTTCCGCTTTCCTTTTCCTTAATAAAATGAGTTTCGAGAACACAACGTAAATACTAAAAAAAATCATCTCCAACCATACACTAAAAACCAACACTAAAAATATTTTTAATAATAAAATAATATATATTTATTATTATACAATTTTAAATAATACTATTAATCTACATATGTATATATAATTAGAAAAGTAAAATAAAATATTATTAAAAAAATTAGAGTTCTACTTTATTGAACTCCAAATATGCAGGTCAACATTTTTTGTACTATTTTTTTAGTGTTTTAGTGTTGGGTTGGAGATGAAAATAACTTCATTTTTGTGTGTTTAGTGTTTATAATGTTGGGTTGTAGATGCCTTATAACATAATAACAAAGCCATATTTTCTCTATTTTAATGGATTTGGTGTACATATTTAAGAACCGATGTAAAATTCTTCAAATCTTATAAGTTTCTTCAAAATGATTGCTTAAAAATAACAAGCGGCATTTTATTATGCCATCCGATAAAGTATTTGAAAAATAGATGTTTATGATAAACAAATAAAATTTTAGATTAATCGTAGTAAATAACTTAATATATTTTTAAGAGTAAATTATATATTTTGTCCCTCTGGTTTATATGAGAATTATGGATTAGGTCCCTCCAAACTAAACTAATTATATATATCATCATCGTGGTTACACTTGAGTTATGGATTTGTTTCCTTATCCTAACTCTATGAATCAGCACTCTATTAAGCCAAGGGTACTATAGTCATTTATGCATATATGGTCGCCTCCCCAAGAATGTCCGCCGGCAGATCAATCTTTCACACCTGCATATCATCTCCGACAGACCCTTGTACTGCCACCAAACAAGACCGAAATCTATAATTTAATCCATTGTGGCTTCCTCACCGTCGACCAAACCTCTTTGGCTGAAAGATTGTTTAATAATTTTGTTTAGTTTTTTTTGCTTTGAGACGACAGATTGTGATTGGCGAGTTTTAAATCTCATAAATTAACATGGAAAAATGATGAAAACATGAAACAGTTAGACACGGATCTATGCAATCAAATTCTTATTGATTTTCATTTCCTTGGAAAGATCATCACAGATAGCAAAAGTTCAAAACTCTAGACTTGTTGAGCCAACAACAACTGTCGAGTTTTCTTCTACTTGTGGCTCCAGTTAACCCAAGCGGTGATGAATCAAAGCAAAAAATTCCTCGAGAAGCCGCAAGCGGTGATCTCTCTGCTTAAATGATAAAAAAAAAAGATGCAAATCTCCGATCATTTTGAAGGGCCCTAGGATTGTGTTGCCATGAAGACGAGTGCGGAAAATCATGGCAACCTAACCTGGCACGTGCACCCTCTTGACACTACAAAACAAGTTATTTTCACCCATAAAAATTCACCTATGGAAATTTCCTTGGATGATTACCACTAATCACCCATGAAATACTAATGGTTCTGGTAAAATCCGATGTTTTCAAGAAAATACCAACGGATTACCCATGAATTTTCTGGGTTATCTATCACTGATTTGATTTACCCACCAACAAATTAGCCACCAGCTTTTGTGACGGTTTTGTGACAAATCACCCTTTAGCGAAAGATTTATCAGGAAATGGTCGAGGTGAAAGTCTTTCATTTTAGTAGTGTGATATGCTAGTGGCATCATGCGTTAAGAGTTTTAGGGAGCTTCTTTTTGAGTTAAAGAAAAGGCATATCCACAATTGTGGCATGCTAAGGAAGGTACGGATGAGTATAGAGAAACAGTTTTCGGGAAGTTTCATATGTATATATGCATATATTTGTCTATATTCATCTTTCTTGAGACAAGTTAGGTGTCTACATATACATATATTTTATTTTTAAGGTGCCGCAACAATTTAGACTGAAATCCATCAAGTGGAACAGCAGAAGCTCCAATGTGAGCAAATGCTTGGTCCGATAGGGTTGGCCAAGGTTCCACCACGCATTACCTTGACTTAAGGATAGAGACTTGCTCTACCCGGCCGAGACTTGCTCTCCCTTGTAAAGACTTGTAGGTGAAATGGATGGATCTTATCAACGTCTCTTTTCTATTCACTCGTGGGATCCGACGGGCTCACCGTGGCTCTTCTCTTATCGAGAATCCATGATGGCGTCCCTTTTCTTGTACCTCGGAAGCCACAAGTATCGGCAGAGGACCAAGAAACCACTCTTCCCCATTAGTTTCAACTTTTTACAGACGTATCAGAACGTTAAGAAGACCGTATTACCCTTGACTTAATGGTCCACTAGTTAGTGAAGTAGAGTAAGAGACCAAATCCATAACAAAAGTGAAACCGCGATGACTATATATGTAATTAGCTTGTTTGGGGGATTCAATCCATATTTCCCATATAACCATAAGGACGAAATCTGTAATTTACTATGTTTTTAATATTGAAATATTTTAAATAAAAATATCTATTGTTGAATGTATTTCTTTTCACATTTATAATTTTTGGCTTTTAATTTTAATTAAAAAATTAGGAAATTTGTTTAAGATGCTTTTTTTATATAGGTCTATAATAAGATGGGTTTAACAAAATAAATAAATATAAAAATAGATATTCTATTTTAAGGATGAATTTTAAAATGCAATAGTTTTAGATACTGTATTTTTCTTTAATTTTAATAACAATATTACTTATTTTACGACATTATTTTTTGTAACTAGTAATGTGTTTTAAAAATGGGCAACTTTTATTACAATCTATATTAAGGTAATACCTATTTTGCCACTTTAAATTCCTAAAATATAATTACCATGATAATAATTTTACATAGATTTTAGAATATAATTAGGTTTTTAACACTAAAAGTTTATTTAAATCTTTTTTTTGTTGAATAATTATATTGCATTATAACGAAATTTATTTATTTAAATATACTTTTAAAACTTCATTTTAGTGATATATAATTAAGAGAACATATTATAAATAAAAACAATAAAATAAAATTTATCTACAATGTTGTAAACAAAAATTATTTCTAAAAAAATATTAAGCCTTTTGTGTTTGAGATTTTAGATACCAAATTATGATTTTGAAAGTAGACTCCTAAATTAAATAAATAAATCAATCAAATTCGAACGGAATAAACAAATAATTTTTTTTTTAGTATTAAATAATTCATGGTACATTTACCTTCTCTTTCTAATACGAGTATTACTATTTGTAATTTTAATGCAATGCCCATGTGAATTAATGGCATGCCAAAAATAGTAAACAGAATTGTAGTTGCGAAAAGATAGTCAAAAACTCTGGAACTACGAGTTTTTATGGCTATGGTTTCTTTGCTTACACATTAAAAGCATCCTCTTATTAGTGGTAGCCTCTTAGTTATGCTATTAACTATTAAGAGGCAAGCTTTAATTCGTTCAGAGAATATGTTTTTTGATAAAAGAAAAGTGGAAAATTTCATCTATTTCATTTAAAACTTTTTATATTATTTATATATCCTTGTAAAGTCTAAAATTACGTATATATTCTTTTAAACCTCTATAACTTACATATATGTCATTCTCCATAATTTAATTATTATTAATACAATTAAAAAATACAAATCATTATCTCTAAACTGAATTTATTTTCTAAATTACTTAACTACCATTCTGAATATTCTTTCCAAAATCGTGTGATTTGTATTATTTTTTCAAATGTTTTAATAATAATTAAAATAGAAAGAATAACATATATGTGAATTATAGGGCTTAAAAAGATATATACGTAGTTTCAAACTTTAAAAGAATATAATATATACATAATATAGGAAGTTTTAATGATATAGATGAAATTTTCCCAAAAAAAAGTTGGTATATGAATCATTTTAAAGCCCTCTAAATGGTTGAGACCCCCTTTTCTTCCAAAACTACCCTTCACTAGAGTTGTTCATGGGCGGTACGGCCCGCTAGTCAGGGCCCGCTTGGCCCCTTAAAAAACGGGATTGGACAATAATTCTTAAAAAAATGGGCAAGCTTGGACCGCTAAAATTAATGGGCGGGTTTGGGCAATGAGAAAAAGAATTCGGACAAGTCCGTCCAACCCGTTATATTTGTATGGTTGTTTAAATTATATATAATTAATGATTTATTGTTTTTATCAAAAGAATTTAGAAATGGCTTTGAATTAGATTCCCTTTACCAAAATACCAAACGTCACTCAAATATATATAATATATGATATTTTATAAAGTACGTCTACAATCTCGATTCTGAAATATTAGGTTTGTTATTGAAAAAAATCCCGACTTTGAAAGTTGATAAGTTTAAAGAGAAAATGTTCATACTTTGGCCACTGGAGAATTATCTCAGGGCTGCACGCTTTAGCAGTCTTAAATTTGTCAGATATTAGTCTAGGCAATTGTCTAGGATACCCTTTCCAAAAAAAATGTTCATACTTCATATAGTGTGAAACTATTTTTTTCATACGCTATTCACATTGATATCTTTTACGTCTTATTTTATGTTGGAAAGAAAATATGTAATTTAAATGATATATATATATATATATATATTTCAAATGTTAAAACTGCTAGGCCGTGGGAAAGCCCTGCCCGTTTAGAAGGCGGGAACGGACAAGTCCATAAGCCCGCAAAAAGTGGCTTGGGTTAGCTATATTAGGCCCGTTGGACAAAGAAAATTATGTTAGGCACGCCCCGGTCCTGGCCGGCCAAAACCCGTAAATGATCACCTCTACCCTTCACCCTCTTACGTTGATTCCTCGCTTGCTTCTGATGCTGGTAGCCAAATCATTAATAATAACGAGACCAGAATTGTTGGTTAATCCACCTTCATAGTCGCAGTTGCAGATGAAATTGATCATCTTCTCTTTTTCTTTATGTTCGATTAATCTTTCCATCTCCGTTATTCTTCTCATGAAATCGATCAAACCTTCAAATATAGTGTTTCTTCTCTGATCAATCACTCCTCTACCAAAATATTGTCGTCGTTATAGCTCCTCCATCCTGCCTTACCCCTTTGCACCCACGAGGTGGGTGGTAGGGGTAGCTATGAATGTAATGACAACAATAATGCCATGGTAGTCGGTACGTTGGGTGGGTGGGGGTATGGTGTGGGGTGGTGTGATGGGCATGAGGTGGTGATAGGGTGGTCATTGTGACGATGACAATAGTGGTATGGTGGTCGGTGGGATTAGGTTATGGTAGTAGTTGTGACGATTAAAATAGTGATATGGTAGTCGATGGGGTAGGTTGTAGTGGTAGTTGTGATGATGACACTAGTGGCATGATGGTCCGTAGGGTGGACAAGAGATGGTAGCTATGACAACGACAGTGGTTGCATTGTGGTTAGTTGGGGGTTGGGTAAGGAAAATTTTTACGAACCACCACAACACCTAAGTTTCTCAATTAGTCCTCAGCTGTATGTTTCAAAAGATTTATGATACGTGTAGAATGCTATAACGAGATAGAAAGACCTAAAACTTTTTAGGTTGCATCATGTATAATGGCATGACACATTTGGCTATTGGCTTATAAGAAAAAAAAAAACATATTCAATACTAAATACAATTCTCGGAAAACATGATGAAATCATATGATCAAAAAAATATAAAAAATAAACAAGTGTCCGCAGGTCGATGGTTAATGTGCAAGAAAATTTTAAGTAGAATGATTTTAAAAGTTGATTGTTATCTCTAATATATTTTATAAAAATGTTAAAATACAATAATTACTTTATAAGCAATTATAAGCATATAATTTTAAGTAAACCGTCTCTCCCTTTTGTATAAATAAAATATTTACATATATTTTAGTCTTAAATCCTATTCTTAAATAATTTTCTTTTGGATTTTAATATTTTCAACTCAAAGCTAATTTAAATTTTAAGAAGATTGGCGGAATTATTATTTAAAACAATTTTAAAAACCAAAAAGGGGTTTTGAGGAAGAAATTGGTAAAAGAATGTGGATGAGTTTGTCAGCTTTGGTCCGCAATCAACGGTTTCCCCAAGAAAAGAACAAAATAGAAGGACCTAAAGTGCACATTCTTATTCTCTTTATACTTTTATTAAAGATAAAATCAAATTAATACAAAACACCCCTTCAACTTTCACTCTTTTCAAACTGACCACCAGTCAAAATATCACATTTCCACAACAAAGACGAGGGGCACTCACGCCGATACCGGTTGTTGCCGGTTGCTCAGCCTGGAACCCCCCCAACTGATTACCGGCAAAGCCAGTCAACCGAATGCATTATTTGGAACCCCACCGGTTAATTTTGCAGGAGAATTTTGCAAAAATAGCCATTTTAGAACTTCAATTTACAAAAATAGCAATTGACTACGCCAAATGGTACTACGCCATGGCGTAGTCCATATTTTTCCCATTTTTTGCAAAAAAGTCCCTCTGCTATGCCAAATGGTACTACGCCATCCTTGAAGTTTTGAAAAGTGGCAAAAACGGCCCCTTCAGGGACCGACTACGCCATGGCGTAGTACCATTTGGCGTAGCAGGGGGACTTTTTTGCAAAAAATGGGAAAAATATGGACTACGCCATGGCGTAGTACCATTTGGCGTAGTCAATGGCTATTTTTGTAAATTGATACTCTGAAATGACCATTTCAGCAAAATTCTCATTTTGCAGCCTTAACCGTCATCTTAATTTTTCTTTTTTCTTTTCGGGTTCTAAACTTATTAAGAATATTTTAATAGATTTTCTTTTAAATTAAAAACAAATTTGAAATTTTCAAAAAATTATATGTAGTTCCAATAACTTCTTTATTTTAAAGATTAGAAATATGTTTGTGCAAAACAACATAACACATTTTAATTTCTCCTCATTTGAATTTGTTTTATTAATTTATGTGGTTTTATGGCATAAATAAACGAACAATGTCATCGTTTGTATTTGTTTATTTATTAAATAAATGACACACGAACTTTTTGCATAACAGTTTGATGAATGTTTGGTTCATTTACAGGTCTATATGAAAAAACATAAATACTATAAAAGTCAAAATATTTTATATCATAACCACAAAGTTTATGGCGTACTGGTTAAGCCTTATGAGGGATGAGGCTAGTAACTCATCAACCCCAGGTTCAAATCCAGGCGCAAACACCTTGTGGACACTGGGGAATTATTTCAAGAATACATGCTTTAACAGTGTTAAAATTTGATTTATGTATAATGTTTTAATACTTATATATTTTTTTAAATTAGTAAGTTTTCATTTTTAACTATCACAATAATTTTTAAACTAAAATGCACAAAGATAATAGCAGCACATTTCCCAATTAAATAAAACTTCATTTTTTATAATCAGTTACACTACCATCTTATTTGTTAGTTATAAAATATCTAAAATATAATTAAATTTTCAATTAAGCCAAGGGAACAATGTTTTCCTCTCGAATTGGTCACACGTACTTTTATTTATCTTTTTTCGGCTTTCCTAATCAGAACTTTTATTAGCCAAACATGAGCAATAAACCCTTGGTTTCGAACAAGTTCCATCTTTGCACTCTAACAACCAAATCCTTAAAATATCTATGAAGGTATCATACAAATCCACATAACAACAAAATAATATAAATTTAAACAACAAATATATAATAGATTTGATTATTTTAATATAGAAAAATAGTAAAAGGAAAAGAAGCATAACCATGAAAAAAAAAGGAAGACACGCACTTGAGTGGGTGGCCAAGAGAGGAGCATTTGTCTCCTAAAACAAAACCCCTTTTCCTTTGGCTAATGGTTTTTGGTCATCATTTGTAGATTTGGGTACACACCAAAATATAATAAAATATTCACATTTACAAGATTTCTTGTATGTGGGTAAAGAATATGATTTGGACTTTTTCTTTTTCCTTTCACATGAATTAAAAAAACAATTAGAAAACTCAATGGAGGTGAGAATGATGCATTGATTTTGAGTTATTTGGTTAACAACATTCAATCTTGGATATTTGGGTTTTTTAACATTTTTTTTAAAATAGATGATGTTTAAACAAATGTTAGATACAATAATTTAATAAATTAGTTTTTTTTTTCCAAAGTATGTTGGTTTTTCATTAAAAAAATTCAACAAAAACGTAATCTTGTTATTGTGATGCTTCAATTCAATGCATGCATCCATTCATCCACATGTGCCTATATTCGTCCATACATGTCCGGTATTGCGGAGAGGAACCCGTGCGGGTTGGACTTCAGAACCGTGGGTATTAGGGAGGTGATCTCTTGTTGATTCCAACTCATGGACCCTGGTATTACGGTGATGAACCCGTGAAGAGTCAGGCACATGGACGCATGTTTTGAGGCTTTGGCCTAGTAGAGTTGACACTTAGTCATCAGAGGTATTTTGGGGTTAAACTTGCGTAGAGTCAGGGCCCAGGCTCATTGACTTGTAAATGTAACTCTATGGTTAAGTAGGCGTTAAAATCATGGTATGGCGGAGATGAACTCGTGTGGGGTCATACTCCGGGACCTTAGGTATTGTGGCGGAAACTTAAGAGGAGTCACACAGGGACCGTGATCTTAAGGCATTACTTGATAACGCTGACACATGACTTACTTTATATTTCACCATGGTCGAAAGAAACATGTCTTCCTCATCACCGAAAGGTGTTGCTTTAGGTATCGAGTCTATCCATGCTTTCGTTGAAATTGGTGTATAACGCATCATCTTATTTTGATAGTTCTGAGGAACGGGTCTTATTTATTTATTTTGAGAAAGTGAGTTTGGATGTCAATTTTGATTTAAAACGAATGCTTAACTATTGGTTCTCATTTTAGAAATAGTGGGTTTTGTAAAGATACTTCTTTGAGTTTAAATGCTACTTTTAAATAAGGAATTATTGATTAAGGGGAATTTTTTGGGTTTTAGAGTTTTATGTTTATGAGATAACTACTTTAAATCATATATGTTAAGCCTAACACTTTTTTTGTGAACATGTATATTAGGTCTTAGTGGGATATTAGTGGCGTCTAGAGCTTTGTAGAGATTCTGATAGGATGGCTTTAGATACGTCATCTGGTTTTGAAGATAATAGATTTTGTGGTTTTACTAACAGCCGACTCATTCTAATTCGGTTTGGGAATTAGATGGTCTCATTCATAACTCTGATACGTATTTTGTACTCTTTTGGGTGAACTTTATGTATTTCTTCATTGGTTAACAAGTAATCGATTGGTAATTACCTAGGCATCATGAGTAGCTATAAATATCATGATTTGTAAATGATTTGTCAGTAATCCCTTGGTATTTCAAGAACACGCCTTGACTAGTAAGCAAGAAAAGGGCTGCCAATAATTGTTACCCCACAACTGATTGCGTTGCCTTCTGCCACGCAATACAAAACAAAACTGACGGAGGCTTGTTGTGGTTTCCCGAAAAGGGAGACAGAGGATTAACGACTACCTTTAAATATCATTATTTCCTTAAAAACATAAGAGAACGCAAGTTTTCTTACTAAAAACACTAAAAAAATACTTATTTTTTAAAAAAAAATTAAAAGAAAACGAGTAGCTTTAAAATCATTATTTATTAAAAGTAGGAAAAATATATTTTCTGCTAATTAGTGTATAACATATTTCCCTCTTACTCGCTCTTTCTGGTTTGAGCTCCCAATTTCTACGTTCCCTCCTCCAATTTGCGCTACGCCTCAGACAACCACCACCCTTCACTTCTCAGTTCACGCACTTGGTTTCCTTTTCTCCCAACTTAGATCCGCACTCAACTCATGTATTTTAGGATAGTTCAACGTCGACATTTTCACTAGTACTGTGTGTTTCAAAAGTTATGGGGAGTAATAGGACTATTCATTGGAAATTGATGGAAATTTTGATGCAATTACGTCTTTATTTTTTCTACTTATGATTCAATTACATAATCTGGGTATGTAAATATAGTTCTAAAATATCAAATTTCTTAATTTGATTTCAATATGCTTCTATAGTTTGAAGCTTTTAGATCACAAATGTAGCCAAGTTTGAACTTAATTATGGTTGAATGTGTTAGGTTAGGCAAACAGTGTATGTAGTTGGTGTAATTCACTTGACAAGCATACCCAGCCACAATACGCCCAACAAACCACTTTTTGTTATTGGCTCAAGATTAATTAGTTTATTTTTATCTTTTTAAATGTGATTTTGTATATTTTATGATCATGTAAATATTTAAATATAAACTTCGTGTTTTCTTGATAACTTACAATTGACTGTTTGTTAATAACGACCCTACACGTTGAGCTTAGAGATTGAGAGTTGATAACAATGGTAGATGCTAAAGTACACAAAAAACAAAATCATGTGAAATAACCAAAATGAAGAATCAGAATAACAAAAGAAATTACATGATTTTGGTACATAAATCCTTCGTTTTAAATAGTACGTCAACATCCAACTATTATTTTGTTCCTAAAGCATATCTTTCAATAGATAAGAATATAGTTACATTTGTCGGTCTTGAAATAATTAATTCTTATATTTCTATTGAAAATATTTTATTAGCATAAAAAGAAATTGTACGTAGTATTGTAGTATGATGTTTCGCATCCATCACATTTCTTACAAAAATTCATCCAAAATTTTATGGTTATTTTGAAACAAATCTACAAATACGTATTTAAAATCACCCATATTAGCACATTGCAAATATAATGATTAATCTATAAAGAAGTTAAAAAGTTTTTTGTATCTTCAAAATTTAAACAATCACAAAGAAAAGTAATGTGTTAAAATGTCGATAAACATCTGTTATAGTATTTAATTGGAGCAAAACGTGTATTTCTCGGACATGTAAACCGGCCCACATAAGCTATTAATACCCAATGTAAGTGGTATACCTGACTCATTCAGCGGCAAGAAGATTGCGAGGGGGTCTGGGATCGAACCCAAGACCAACGACCTATTGAAACAAACATCTCCTCACCCCTTAACCAACTGAGATACACACCATGGGCAGTATAATATTTAATGATAACTAAAGTTTATAGCATCAATAATCAAACGCCATTTATAAAAATCTTACAATAAATTATTAGAACTTAAGCAAATCTAACAAGTGTTATCCCTATAAACAATAAATTATTAATACAGAATTATGGACCTATGGCGAATCTATTCATATAAATCATCGGTTCAAATCCTGTGAGGCCACTGTATATTTTCTGGCTATTATCCAAGGCCGAGGATTTATCGCTGGTTCAGTCATCAGGAGTTCGGACACCCATGGAATGTGGCAAAATTCAAAAAATACATCGTCCATTTATCCTACACTTTTTATATACTTTTTCATTCTAATTATTACATTTTTTTGTTAACGAAACGACATATTACTCTTATTTCATTTCTCTCTCTGAAATATACATGCATTAATTAAAGATATATTTGATAATTTGGCTATTTACTTTTAAAAATTGATACTTATTTTATGACAAATGTAAAAAAAAATATGAATATTTATTTTGGGATGAAGGAAATAATGTTTTCTAAAAGCATCTCCAACAACTTTGTAAATTTAAAGAAACAAATGGACTCATTTGGGACCACATATGATGTGTGTCTCACCAATAAAAAATCATATCCAATTTTCAATGGTGGCCATTTAATCAAATATGAATTTTTATTAGTGGGACCCACATCATATGTGTCCCCAAATAAATTCTTTTGTTCCTTTAAATTGAGAGTGCTCTCATTTGAACCCTCTCATATATATATATATATATATATATATATATGTGTGTGTGTGTGTGTGTATAAATATTGTTTTTACTTTTTTATTAAAAATGGACTATAGAATAGACAAAAGACTAAAATAGCCCACTAATTTAATAGAGTTAACAGAAGTGTTAGTAAGAAGGATCATGGTCAAAACAAATTGAATACCATAAGAATCAAATCTACAATAAATATAGTATAGGGACCATAATAAAAAAGACTATCAAATCACAGGGACCAAATCCACAATTCACTCTACTAAAAGAATAAAATTAAATTGTATTTAATATAATTAAATTTTTTTTAAAAATTAAACAAACCAAATCTACAATAATACTCTAGTTCATTCATTTTGAATTTTGAATTTTTAATATCGTAATATCGTAATATATATATATATATATATGTGTGTGTGTATGTAAATATTATTATTATTTTTTAGAAAAAAGACAAAAGAATATGCAAAAGACTAAAATGGTAATTGATTCATTTAATGGACTTTAACGGAAATGTTAGTCACAACGAACATGACTAAAATAAATGAAAAACCACCCGAAACAAACCTACAATAAATATAATATAAGAACCTTAGTTAAAGAAATTATTAAGCTATAAAAACTAAAAAACTAAATTCATAATTCACTCAAGAAATAATGAATAAGCTATTGGAGATGTTCAAAATATATCTTATAGAAAACGTTATAAAAATTAAATTCTGCAGTAGAGGAATCGTTCAAGACGGTAAAACTAATTTGTTTGTGCATTTATGGCTATTTGGAACAAGGATATATGTGCCCAAATCGTTGACCAAAAGTTTGACTGACCGTTTTCATTTCCTGTATATTATTTCCTGTGATATATGGATTTAAAATTTGGTACTACTTTTTTTTATAACCATATAAAAAATGCTACATTTTTTTTTATCTAAAATACTGATTTGTATATTCGTCAAAACAAGAAAAACCAGAGATGTTAGGAATTCAAAGATTTTTTTTTCAATGGATTTTCAATCTCCAAAAAAAAAGAACATAGATGTTTTTAAAACTTATCTCTGGGATATAAAAAGTTTGAGATATAATAAAAAGTTCTCAATTTAACAAAAAACCTATTATTAGAGCAAACCGGTTCATAATTTGATACCATTTTAAGATAAAACCATATATCAGTTGTAATTTTCCTTCAAGAAAAGGGTACATCTTCATCAATAATGTCACGTACATTTGGCACTTCATTAGTTAGATCATGTAATTGAAGATATGATGTCTTCACCGAATTTTTCATATTTCATAATTAAATAATATTTGAAATACATTTTAAACTTCAGAAAAACAATTGAAGAAATTATATAACAAAAGACGTAACAATTAAATGATGTTTTTTATAAACAAAACATGATACGTGCAAGTTTAAAAAATGGTATGTCGAACCATATTTTACGAACTATCGAATTGGATACATAAAACATTAAAACCTAACCGTACATCATAAAAAATCTTACAGTTTAAACGGGAAAAAAAATCTAGATATTATAATGGACTTATTTGTAAAATTTAAGTTTATAAAAATGAACAATTGTATGTATACGTAAAATGTTACCTTAAGTTAACAATATAACAAAATTTTAAAACTATCTTAAAATAAACCTTCTATTGTTAAAATTACATTTTTTAAAAGCAAACATATCTAAAAAAATAGATACATGATATACAGAAGAAAGAAAATTGTGAGGGACAAATCACCAAGCAATGAACGCAAACAAAAACGACCTAACAACAAATTAGAGCACCCTCATCAAAATGCAAAAAGAACTAAAATAAAAAAATTATCAGCAGTCGGATATGTTATCCAAGCATCCCATGAAATCAAAAAAGAAGAGCATCTAGACGAGATCCAACAAAAAGGATGTTGAAAGAATATCACCAAAAAAAAATCAGCACTAAGTACAACACCATTGAAAACACGAGAGTTTCTGTTCCTTCAGAGGAAATAGATCGATGACCATGTTACTGTTTGCAAAAGACTTTAAAAGCATCGGAAACCTGATTTTAGCCGTCAAGATTAATCATATCGGAAGTCGAGACTAGCAAAATGGATTGTAATTCAACCACTAGAAGATGCGTTCCCAAAGGGACTTTGTGTTAGAGCAACCAACAATTCAATGATCAACAAATTCGATAAAAAAAATTACATCAGACAGATAGTTGAGTGAAGCTCAAGTCATTTTTTGTCCGATTCTTAAAACCCTAGGATTCTTTTTTACAATACTCTCCAAATAAAAATGTTTATCTTCCTTGGAATAAACTTGATTAATCTTGTTTGAATGTACATAAAAATGTCATATAAAAATAATATTTTTATATAAAATACACTTGTTCATAAAAGTGTTTTATAAAAGGATTATGTAGGGTTTTTTAAACAATACATTGTAAAACACTTTTACATGTTTCACATATTTTTATTTTATAAACTTAAAGTTTTATAAATTAAAAAAGAGTCATTTATAATATTTAGACATTTAAATCTTATTGTCATATAAAATCGATTTATTATATTAAATTTTAATTCATTGTATTTAAACATATGTTTTTATTCATAAAATTATATTTACCATTTAATATCAATTTAAAGATTTAAGGAAAAGATTAAATCTCAATTTTATTATAATATTGATCAAAGAAAACAAAAAAGGTTAAAAACGAGGAAGAGGTGGAGTTCCACACGTGTCAATCACAATCAGAATAAGGGATACGTATCCCTACAAAGATCTCATGTAATATAATTTACATTCTTAAATTGTCTAAAATACCCCTCGTTCCCAAGGCTCCATGTTTGGTTGCACGTAATGTCCCAAGGGCCACACACTTATGACTTACCCTTTGTTTTACAATTTAATTCTAGATATTTTTTTCTTGTTATTTAATGCTTTATTTATCTACAATTTTTTTTTAAAACTTAAAATTAATACTTCACTTAAAATTTTTAAATATTTTGGTCCCCTATTGTTGGATAAAACATTTTATGTAATAATTATATGATTTGTTATAAAGATATTTGTATTTTTTTTTGTTAGTAACATTATTGAAAATGAAAATAAAAACATTAAAAAGTAAAAGAAAATCGTACTTTGATAATTTAAGTTAGAATGTAAATGATGAAATTAATGTCGAATTATTATATGAAAATCTCCTTGTAAGGTAGTAAGATCAGTATTTAGTATTTTTAAGTTAGGATTTGTCAGGTTTCATTTTGTTTTCCTTCATTCTGTTTTTTTGACTTGTATGCAGGGGCGGAGCCAGTTAAGAGCCAGAAGTGGCCTGGCCTGGGCACCCCCTGAAATTTTAAAAAAATTATTGATATAAAGATAATTTAATAAATTATCGAATAATATTATTTAATTGAAATATTCAATAAACAAATAGTTATTTGGATCAGTTGATTAGTGCTCCTTATACATAGGGAGGTTGTCTTGTGATTGAATCCCCTCCAATTCATTTTTACATAAAATACTTTTTAATTTATCATTGGACATTCTTACTTTGGGCCCATCTAATCTTAATTTTTAATTGGGCCTCCTAAAAGTCTAAAACTCACCAAGACACTAACCAATTAATTGTAATATCATATTTACCTCCTAAAATCTTATTTTTACCCTAACCATACGTCGTTAAAATCAGAATCCAATCATATTTACCTCCCAATGTTGATAATGAAAAAGACGTTTTTTGGCAAGGTTGATAATGAAGATATCATAGATAAGTTTCAGAAAGTGAAAATTCGACGAGGTCATTGTTATTTATATTTTATGTTCCCCCTCATAAAAATTTCTGACTCCGCCCCTACTTGTATGTGTTTGTGTTTTGATGTTATGGGTTGCTTTTTATGTATTGCCCGAAATATTGTTTTACGTTATTGGTTTTTTAATAAGTTTTCGTACTATAAAATTATAAAAGATTATGCAAATGCAAAAGCAAATATGTTTATCAATCTTTTGGATATTATAGTAATAAAGTAATTATAGCCAACTTTTAATTATGTATGAATTTTTGTAACACAATTGACCTCTAAGAGCATCTCCAACAGCTAGGCTAAACATTTTCTAAAATAGCATATCAAAAATCAAAATCTCTAAAAAAATTTGTATCCAACTCCAACAGCTACTCTATTTTAACAATCTTATCATAATTATATTATTAAAATATTATATATATTTAATATCCCAACAACTTTTCAAACAAACTTTCAAATAATTGGTGGAACTATTAAAATAATTATTTCTCTCTCTATTTAGATATTCTCTAAATTTAGAAAAAAAATTCCTCCTTTTTAGCATTTCTCTATTTTAGCATATGGTATACCATAGCTGTTGGAGCCTAAAATTGCAAAAAACCTTCATTTTTCTATTTTACAATAGCTGTTGGAGATGCTCTAAGAAAGATATCAATTAACACTGAGTGAATGAGTCGTGTTATTAAAATAATATTAAGAGTAAACTACAAATTTGGTCCTTGTGATTTGTCCAAAATAATTTTTTGTTCCTGTGGTTTCGAAGTTAGAATATGATCATGTGGTTTGTATAAATCCGGATTTTATCCCTTCATCTGACAGTCGTTAAATATCACATTAAATGAGGGGGTTTTCTATCCTTTTATCAATTTCTTTTGTCATAACCAATGAAAATCAGTTTTATGATTTGATCTATGTGGTTTTTGATTGGGTAAATGACAAAAATGATCGATAAAAAAACGAAATTACCCTCATTTAACATAATATTTTAACCGTAGATAAAGAAAGTGATTAAATTCAGACATTTTTACAAATCGTGATGATCAACTTGTAATTTCAAAACTGTTAGGCCAAAAAATGTTGTTTTTGACAAACCACGAGGACCAAATTTATAGTTTACTCTAATATTAATTACCTAAAACAATTTATTATACTTTCAAATATAAAAGAATAAAATTGTGAAATAATGTTGACTACTTTCTTTCTAATACGGGCATGTGCAAAAGTACCTAACACGAGGCAAATGACAAAATCTTAATAATAATTAAACCTAGACTCTCGTTTTAGGATTTATTTACTTTTTTTAGAGGGGATATATTTTAAGATTTGTATTTTATACATACGTGTTAATCAATGTTCATATCTTTGAATTTTTTTAAAGAATGTTGCATTTGATATGAATATACAAGAATAACAATTAAAAAAATATGAATATGAATATGATTGTTATTTTTTGTAAACTTTCATTAACTATAATAAATATTTTAATGTAATATGTTATAAGCATATCATTGTGTGAGAAAAATGGTTAATGTGAGAAATGTAAGAATGGATCAGGACCCTTATCAGTGTTAATCTCATACTCGTCCATGAATTGCGTTTTAGAAAGAGTTGATCCGGTGCATCTCGGTGCATCTCACTCTAATGTGCATTCAAAGGTGGAGATTCTCACCTTAACTCTCCTTCTCACTGGAACCTAACCAAATGTTATATTCCTATATCACTTTCGCTTTTTTAAATGTATAATTGCTAGTTCATATGCTTAAGTCGTACACTTCAAATTGTGCAAATTAAGTCCAGAGACCAAGTATGCTATTTTGTGTAAGTTAAGAAGTGCATGAGAGCTGGAGGTGCTCAAAAACCCGATCAACCCAACTCAACCCAACACGAAATAACATAACCCGAAACAACCTGATGTTTAATCGAGTTGTAAAATCTTCAAACCATAGGTATTGAGTTACGTTTATTTGAACCCAACTCAAGTCGACGAACCCGACATCCTTTTATTTTTTTGGATTTTATATGAATATTGAGTCCTTATTAATATATCCATTAATTAATTACACCATCACGTACCCTCATCATATACATATATTTTCAATCTTTTCTTCATCTCTATATAACATTTTTGTATATATGTTTACTATTGTGAACACACACACACACACACATATATATATATATTGAGAAAATTAACGAACGCTATATACTTAAGATTTAAGAAGTATGGATAAGATATACCAAATAGTTGATGATGAAAAAGAAAGTATTAGTAGAGAAAACAAAATATTCAATTTAAGAAATTATTAGGAGAATATTTTGATGTACCAAAGTATCAACCCGACCAACCTGTACAGGTTGGGTTGGGTTGAGTTAGGTTACACACTTTGGGTGGGTTGAGTTGGATAGAGATTTTTCAGACCGAAAACATTGGATTGGATTGATTAAATGTCTTTAACCCGATCAATCCAACCTGTAAGCACCCTAATGAGAGTTATATGGTCGCTTATGAACGTCATGTGCTTAATTGGAAATGTGATTAAATACGTCGAAAAGGAACGTGTTCATATAAGTTACATATTTGGAGGGTGGTAAGGGCTTCGGAGGAGTTGTGTGGTCAATTGAATATCAAAATGGTTGAAAGTTTGTTGCTAATCATTTTCACTTCCTATTGCTAAATAAGTTCAAGAGAAAGTGAGGGAAAAATGTGAGACTTGGTGTATATTAAGAGTGAAGAATTCAAGTAAAATACAACATTTTCAACCAATTAAACGAAAAAGTTACAAAGTTAATGTATAATTACATAACAACGCACAACATGAAAATGGGGGCCAAGTGAACTTGTAAGGTTGTGAACTGATTATGAGATTTCATTTTAGTGTTCTTGATATATCAACGTTGATAAGCATGAATTAAGGGACTGCTTGTTAACACTTAATGAGTTTAAAGGGACTCATAACATATTCTATCAGCTATACATGATTGTTTGGTAGTGACTTAATGATATAAAAATTGGCTTTTTCAGTAAGCTTCTAAAGGAAAATTTTATGCAAAAAGCCAAGTTTTTTCGAATTTGTCCTCCCAAATAAGAAACATGCTCCTCCCATATATGAAACCCCAAACAGAAAAAAACCCTCTCAATCCACATAAATCGATTAATCCACATAGTAGCTTTATTCACACATGACTTAATGGAAAACCAACCAAACAAAAACGAAAGCATGTTATGGTAGTGTAAGTAAAGTTTCACTATGGTAAGAAATAAATGAACAAGTTGGTGGTGAATTAAAACAAGAAAAGTTATCTAAATGGTCGAAGACAAACCCTCTGTGTGTTATACGTGACCTTGAATACGAGTTTGAGGTCGCATAGGTGAGATCACACAATTGAATGAACGAATGACTGTGTTTGCCAGTGAACTTGCACATGTTAGGCGACCTAAACTGGCTCGCATATGAGGTAGTATGCATTGACCAGTCAAGACGAGTAGGTCGAGGTGAAAACTGACCTTCCCGAAATGTAAACGAGTTGGTAAACAAGCTCTAAAGTCATGTGTGCCTCTGATGACTCCAACATTAATTGGATGGATATAAAATGGCAAGCTTTATTAATACATATGTTTTATGGTTGATTCACATACTTAGAAAGACTTTGTCATGTGTGTAGGTTGTGGGCAGGAGATAACCAACTAGCCAAGTTATGTTTCCATTTTTTTTTAAAATCTGTATGATATTTGTGTTAATGCTTAAAAAAATGCTATGTACGAAAAGAAAATGTCTCCCCCACGATGTGAGGTCATGCATTAAGATGACAATAATATCATGGCAAGTTACGCAATTGATACAAGTAGTTGGTACATGGATCATGAGTGTGCCTCTATGAAATAGCTTCTACAAATTAATTAGTCAGGTTATGTAACATATGATATTATTGATCTTACTTAAGACAAGGTTAGCAAGTATTAATTCTCATTTTCCTTCATGTCGGTTCACATACAAATCTCAAAATTACATTATGAATTTTTTATTTAAATTTGAATTACAATTTTCAAAAATACATTATAAAAACTAAATATAAGTTAGAAAAGAATGAACTTAATTTTATTTTATATCCTCTCTAGCTGGGTGATTAAGTAAAATTCAATTTTATTCTGAATTTATCATATTTCAATTCATTGGATATTTTTTATTCGTTAAAAACGTTATTGTAAATAAACATCATTTGAATATTTATATTCATATTATTATTATTATAAAAATATATTTATTAAATTATATTTCAAATTACTTTATATAAACAATATATTTATTAAATATTTTAATTTAACTTGAATTTCAATCCATACATGTGGGAGAGAAGAAGTGTTGAAAAGTCAAACTAAAATAGCATGCAAGTGACCACCGAAGGGTTACCGCAAATCAAGGCATATATTTGGTACGTACCTTTATTTCATGTGGCATATGTGTATCCTTTTTCTTGGAGTAAATTACGTTTTCCGTCCCTATGGTTTGTTAAAAATTTCATATTTTATCCCTGTGGTTGCAAAATTTCGTTTTTCATCTCTACAGTTTGTAATTTATTTCTATTATCGTTCCTAAGGTCAAAACACAACTTTTAAGTAGGGATGAGCATATGGACCGAAATCCCGAAACCGAACCGGTACCGGTACCGGTACCGAATATCATTACCGGTTCGGTATTCGGTACCAAGATTTTCCATATTCGGGATTCGGTACTTCGGTACCGGTACTAGTCCCGGTAAATCCCGAACCGAACCGGAGAATTTAAAGAGTCATTTTTTATTGAATTTGTAACAAACTCTTTCCTTTTTTTTAATAGAAAATTCTCCTAAATATATTACAATTTTCGGTTCTTGTATTTTCCACTTAAATACCGATTTTTTCTTGCAATTCTTCGTATTTCGGTTATTGCAATTCTCCAAAATCGGTTCCGTAATTTATCCAAAACCCGGTTCTTGCACAACCGGCTCCTCCAATGTGGTTTCCGCTTAAGTGATTTTGGTTTTTGTTATTGTGTTTGATGGTCAACGGTGAAAAATGATTGTCGTCCCAAAAAATGGTACCAAACGGTTCTAGTCCCGAAAATCCCGGTACCGAACCGGTACCGGTACCGGTACCGAACTTCTCTTATCGGTTCGGTATTCGGTATTGATTTTTCTATTTTCGGTTTCGGTACTACCCGGTTTCGGTACCGGTCCGGTACCGAGCTCATCCCTACTTTTAAGTATGAACGACTAAAACAGAAACGAAATGTAAGTCATAAGTATGAAAAAAGATATTAATTTTAAATCATAATAACAAAAAAGATAATGAATTATAAACCACATGTAAAAAATTTATAATTACAAAACCACAAGGACAGTATAGAAAGTTTCAAAAACTACAGGGACTAAACACATAATTTACTCATTTTTCTTGTTATAATTTTTTTTGAACGACAATAAGACACACGTTCCCGGAGTATCCGGAATCCATTCGGGCACCCGATTAATCCTCGAGGACCAGGACCCACCATAGAGTAGTAGGCCAACGTCTGGATATCGCCACATGCAGCCGCGTGGATCCAAACTCGGGCAGTCAGGGATACCATCCACTGACCCACCCCAGGATGTTACCTTACCACTGGGCCAAACATGTTTTGATCTTTTTCTTGTTATAATTATATTGTATTTCAGTCAGCAAAAGTTGATGTGATTTTATCCAAATACCAGGCAAGTTTTGGGTTCAATTCCCCTCTAGTTTCAGTTGTCGAATGAGCCAGAAAATGTCTTTTCACATTGGTGTATTTGATGGCAGGTTTCATATGGTATCGGTTAGGATTGCCAACAATCAAATTTGTTTATCCATATATAAGTGATTTGTTTAGACTCTTACAAACTTATTTGCTAAATATAATTTTTATGTGGCCCAACCTATAATAAAAATAATATTTTTGGTATATATATATATATATCCTTGTGAATATGACACATACCGTTTAGTTCGTTTCAGAGACGGATAGCACCTCCACAACTAGAAGAAAGCTTCCAAGCAAGAAACGAGCAAAAACCTATTGCTTTCAAGTCAAGGATGAAACTAAAGTCTATAAACGAACCCTTTTTCCCCACTAGTGCATGTTATAATTAAAGTACGCCGTATACAACATCATCTTTCAAAATTCAATCACTTTTATAATTATTGGATAAAAATAAACTTTAGAATTAAATAATAATGTTGAATTCATGGGAGAGCCGGTGTGATATTTAAACCTTCAAGTGTCATGTGTGCATATGATAATTTTTGTTATAAATAAAAGTCATACTTTCAAATGATTTATCATCAATATTATACGTAGTGACGGATTCAGAGTTTTTATTCATTGCGGTCTCATTAACTTATTAAGATACACTAAAGACGCGTAAAGTCATCCGACATGTTTTAAGAATTTTTTTTAAGTTTTTTAGTTGATTTTAAGATATTTTCTTAGTGTTTTTTGTCGATTTCGAATGATTTTTTCGGTTTTTTATTGATTTCAAAAGACTTTTTTAATGTTTTTGTTAATCGTCTGCAAGATAGGGTCCCTTGAAATTTTTTACTGGAGGAAACTAAGGCTAAATTTAGTATTTTTGATAATTTTTAGTCTGTATAATTTTTTTACAATTCATTAGGGGTCTTTTGGACCCACTTTTTTCAAACTACATCCGCCATTGATTGTAAGTAGAATAAAATTGTATGAAAAAGAAATGTAATTTGTTTTGCTTTTTTACCTTTTCTAAATATTCAAAAGCTCGATTTTAGCATGTAGGATAAGACGTTTAATACAATGCAAGTTGATAATTTTTTGAGTAATGACTTCTTTGTTTACAAAATGATAGACGTTATTTTTTATTCATAATGTTTCGGCCTTTAAAAATATGCCAAAATCATGTATAGATAGGGTTGGAATGGAATGAATCAAAATTGGAAAAGGGGGAGGCTAATGGCACCCCTAAGGTATGTTTATAGCACTCCTAAGAGTGAATGTCATCCTCATACAAATGCATTAAATTCCGTGCACACACCTATAAAATGCATTATATTCCGTGTCCACCCCTATATTAAAGGTGCCATTAGCACTCCCTTCGGAAAAACTGAAAACAAAATAAAAATTAAAACATAATAAATTGGTTCGTTTCGATTTAAACTTGTTTACTTAATAAAATAGTCAATAGTTTATTAATTTTTATTATAGTTTAACTCATTTGTATATATAGCAATAAAAGTTAAAAAGTGATTGGCAAAACAATCCAAATAACAAGTGACAACAACTGAAACAATTATCTAAGAACATTTTCATTTGTTAACGACAAATAAAAAAGCATATATAAAGGGAAAGTTCTACAAACAAACTAACACATGAATTGACTCAATTCATAACAAACCATTCTGATAATTAAAATTCAAAATTTGTAAAATCAAAAAATGAATTGTACTCCTTTGCGTTACCGTTAATGGATGGCTCTGTAACTTTTTTTATAAATACAAACATCCAAGGTAATTCAATCTTATACTTTATAGTTTTAAAATCTAATTACTTTTTTCACATCTTATAGCCATTAAGGTAGGGGCGATAAATGACAAACAAGAAAAGTTAGTTATAAAACCTGACTAGACTATTTAAAAATAAACAAACAATTTAATATATATATCTATATATATATATATATATAAATATAGGGTTAGGTTCAAATGTGAACTCATTTTTGGTTGTGAACATGAGGACGAATCTCAGTCACACATCTTCGGTTATGGTGGACGCGATCACGGAGGATTGACGCGATTCATGGGAGGGTGGAGATTATTAAAGGAGAGGCAGGGTCGAAACGGCCTTTATTGACCGGATAAGTGGCTGAGATTCGTCCTTACGTTCACGATCAAAAATGAGTTCACATTTGAACTTTCCTCTATAAATATATATATATATATATATAAATATTCAAAATATATAAAATTGACTTGTGCTGCAGGAAAAAAAATTATAATAAACAAAGTCAAAAGTGGAAGACCGCAACTAAAAGAAAGTGTTTGGGCCATGTTTTGTCTTTTTCAATTTCTATTCTTCTTTTGACCCTTTTTTATTCTGGTTGTTAAACCACTTTAATTCATCTGGTATTTTATTTTAATGTTATTATAGAAATATAAAATAAACGAAAACTTGATATAATTGTAAGTATTTTTTGGTCTTTTACACACACACATATATATAAGAAATGTTTAAATTAAAAACAACTTTATTTTAGAAAAACGTAAGAATTTCATACATCATTTTACAGTAGTCAATCATGTGTGATATTTCAATTCCATCATATGTTATACCAAATCAAAGTCGAGAGTTACCTTTAATACGATCTACATTGCTGGCCAGGTTCCACATACCCATTGGCGGATCTAGGATTCTTAAGCAGTAGGGTCACCTTTAAGGTAGACTACAAGCTCGCAAAGTCGTCCGACGTGCTTTTAGCATAATACACTATTTCGAGAGATTTTTAAGTTTTTTTATGGATTTCGAGGTATTTTTTTAGTGTTTTTGTCGATTTCAAAGGGGTTTTTTGGTTTTTCTGATTGATTTCAAGAGAATTTTTAGGTTTTTTGTTTGATTTTAAAAGACTTTTTAGGTTTTTTGATTGATTTTTAGAGTTATGGGGTCCCTTACAAAAATTTAGTAGGGGGATAGAAGTATAAAGTAGTATCCGCCCCTGCACATACCAATAGTTCTATTCACGCCTATTATCACACATGGTAAGAGTGTTATTGCGTTTTCGTAAAATAAAAGTATACTTGTTTGAACATATACCTGTATAATTATTTCTTATCATAATTATTCACATTTTAATTCCCTTACAACAAACCAAGCGCCCTTTGATGTCGATCTTCTTGTCAAGACAGATTAGAAGGCATGATTTCCACTGACATCCATTCGATTTCGGGATATGATGCAAAGGTCAAAGACGACAATAAGATAAATTTTCATTAGAAACCATTATTATGTTACTAATATGTTGGAGTAAACAATATAATGCTTGACTTAATACAACTTTGATAAAAAGATTTGATACAACGTTGAGTAATCTAAAAATGCTCCCACATGTTGTTGTCCTTGTCGGTAATTAGTTTTTTTTTTTTGTTGCCAAAATACAACTTATCTAAAAGGATTTGGTTGCTGGTATTTTTTCTAAATTATCATTTAGGGGCTAATTACCAAACCCTTACTCAGTAACTCAGTAACTGCTTATCGGCAAGAGACATCACTCTCACTTACCTTATCATTTAATATTCTAGGTCATCATGGATTGTTGGTAAGTATTTTAAACCCGGTAAGCGCTTATTGGATAAGTGTCATCACCCCCACTTACCGAGTGAAACTCTCGATCTTTATCTTCGATCTTACCGGGTAGATTCTCGATTTTTGTTATGTTCATCCAGTAAATTAACTGAACTGGTAAATACTTACAAACGTAAGTGTTTAATAAACAACTCCTTATTAAGAACAAATGGAAGAAAGTTCAGATATTTTCAACTAAAATTAGTAATTCTAAGTGATTATTACTAATGTAGTTTGAAATCTTACATGAAACAAAAATATCACATGAAATATCTTCTTTTAAGAAATCTTTAAATCGTGAGATGTATGAGAATAGGTGCATCATGTGTTATTTCAAATGAATTTTTTTATTATGACAAGAAATAAATGTTGTGAATAACATATATTTGTTTAACAATGTGTTTTGTTCCACATGTACTCAATCCACATTTTACAATGTGAATTTTGTTGGTGTGATGTGAAACAAAAACTACATGTTTAATGTTTCACATTGTGAATCAATATATTAAAACAAACATATTCCTAAACAAATATATGTTAATCAATACATTAAATATATAACAAGATGAAAAAAATAATGTGAAACAAAATATCAAATAGAAGTTCTTATAGATCTTTGGAATTCTCAAATCCTTGGATTATTAAGCCTCGATATTGTATTATTTTGAATACAATTTAAATATATTGTGTATTTTAAAAAAATTAAATAAATCATCATAGGTAAAAAAAAAAGTATTAATTTAACACATAAATTAATATGAAAGAATAAAAGATCATGCACTAAGACAAGAGAGTAATTATTATAAACAAGAAGACAAAACAATTGCTGCATGCAATCTAATATTTAATTTACGATAATAACCTAATTAGCAACTTACGAGTATATAAAATATTTGTATGATAATCTTTATTATATACCATATAATATTTAGCAAAAATAAAATATAAACTAAATATAAGTGAGGTTTATTGATACAAATATACTAAAATTAAAGGTTACAAGGTTTTATTGTCGGTCACTACCACAAAAATAAATTTTATACTCCTTTTTTTTTTCACACGTTTTTTAAAAAGCGTGTAAAAATAGGTCCGTACTTTATTACATGCCTTCTTACATATTTTTTTTATAATAGATCTGTTTAAAAAACTTGAACACGTTTTTACACAGTTGTTTCTAGGTAATCAAAACCGTGTAAATACGTCATAAACTCATAGTTTTTTACACAATTTGGGTATCAACTGTGTAAAAAATGTAACATATCACACGGTTTTACCAAACAACCGTATAAAAAAGTCTTGTGTTCTCTTTATACGGGTTTTTAACGAGCGGACATTTTTATACGGTTTTAAAACCGTATAAAAATTTATAAAAAGCCCTTTACAAACGTGTTAAAGGATTTTTCTTGGTATACATACAGCTTATTACAAAATTGTGTGTGAATAAATAAAGTAACTAATAATCTTCATAAATTTACTTTATTCTTTTAATATCTTAAATATAATATAGTATTTAATCAAAAAGTTATATAAAAAATAAGTATCAATTATCAAAAAAATACATCCCCAATCATTTTAATAGGGTTTTCAAAATTTAGATCACCATAAGAGGCGGAACACAATAAAGGCCTAGGGGGTCATGGTCTCTGCGTTTTATCCTTTAAATACTAGATATTGGAAATATTATTAATGAATTGTGCTTAACTCAGGTGGTTATGTATGGTCTCTGTATATATGGTCATAGGTTCTATTATCCTGTCATACAATTTTTTTTATAATGAATTAAGCTTATCAATGAACATGTTTTGTTGGGTTCGACCCCTTAATTAGAAGACTTGTTGTTCCGCCCCAGATCACCATATTAATATCTTTATTGATATATAAAACAATTAGAACATCTTTTTAGAATCTCTTAGAACTCAAATCTACAACTTCATAAAACTCGTTAATAGATGATACAAAGAATCCTACTATAACATAATATTCAGTAAGATATTTTACTTTTTCAACAATAACATTATATGTAAAACTGTAAAATTAAATCAAACACAACAAATAATAAAACAAAACATAAATCTAAATTAACCATGGACGGACTTGTATAGGACCTGTAGGTGGCACGTGCCACCGTATTATCTCTCTGTCGAAAAGTTAAAAGATTTATGTTTATAAAAGGTGTAATCGTATGATATTTATCAATCAAATAACCAAAAAAAACTCTTGAAATCAACAAAAATAAGTGAAAAAGTTTTTCAAAATCGATAAAAAAACCCAAAAAATCTCTTGAAATCAAGCAATTTTTTTTAAAAAACCTTCAAAATATTGAAATTAAGCTAAAAACACATCGAAGATTATTAGACGATATTAGTAAAAACATAAAGATATGCTGATAAAATCCATGTTTCTTGTATTATTAATTGTCTATATTTTAATATTGTATAATATCATCATATAAAAAAATCTAGATCCGAAATTAATTAACGATTCAAATTCTCGCATTTATAATCATAAGACATCGTATTTTATTACCACGATACACCTCTAATAAATATTTCCATATATTTTTTTTTAAAAATAAATTTGTTGTCATTATTTTTGGTACATTGAAATTGAGTTTTCAACTGGGGATAGGGGTACTTTTGTAAATTACCAGAAAGACTCCTGCAAATAAAAGTTGTACCCAATATATTACACTATATTCACATTGATTGAGGCCAAGAAATGACAGTGTGACCGACAACACTACATTAAATCTGGACCGTTGATCAGCCACCGCCAAGGTGCAATCGGCGAAACCATCGACGGTGGGTATTATCGTAAAATAGTAGGTTGGGTAATAACAACTCATATATATATATATATATATATACACACACACATATATGAGTATATATAAGCTAAGTGTGTGTGGGGTTTTAATCATGTGATTGCTCGTGCATCATCTGACAAGTACACAATAAATAAAGTTCGTCGATTTTTACAGGTAATGTGTATTTATAGATTTAGCGTTCCATATAGTCGTCAAATAAATGCGACTTAGGTGAGTTTTACTTTTCTTTTTTTAATTAAAAATCTACTCATTAAATATATTATACGTTTGGTTTCGGTAATGAAGTTAAAACTCGAACGCTAAATTTTGAGTTACTATTTGTTTTATGTTTTGTGTGTTTGGATTTTTATTTTACGGTTTTTAAGAGAATGAGAAAGTTTTCCATTTGGTTATCAAGTATGTACATAACTTAAAATTTATGTTCAAATTTTTAAAAAAACTTAAGAATTTAGCATGATCTATTGGACGATATTATTATTATTATTATTATTATTATTATTATTATTATTATTATTATTATTATTATGCTGTTTGTGGCCAACTATGGAGAACCAGATATTTTGTGAGATTTGTAAGACCCAATCTCAACCAGAATCATATTAAACCAATGGTTAAGTTAGAAAGTTATTAATTTTAGAAATTTTAACTTTTTTAAAAAAAAGGGTCATCCTAGGTATTTTGCAAATCTTCTATCCTCATCTTTCTCTCTTAAAATAAGGTATTTATCCTATATTTGATTAAAAAAATTGACTCAAATGATCAAAATATATTTTTGATTTATCTTCATAACAATTTCTCTTCCTACTTTACATAAATGTCACTAGGATTGTAATACTAGGTCCCGTAAGTATTGCGGCTCCGCAAAACGACGTTGTTTTTTGTCAGCTCCGTAAGCCAAGTTCGTAACTATTACAGACCCGACTCAAAACCCGGTTCCACCCGCATTCGTCATATAACGCTAAGGCCTTGTTGTTTATCATTTTAAGCTCCTAATCACCACTCCAAAACTGAAATCGGACTTCGACAACTCTTAAAAAACAAACGCAACCTAACTCTAAAAATGATGTGAAACCGGGTTTTGGGTCGAGTCCATAACTATTACGAATCTAGCTTACGAAACTGGCCAAAAACAACGTCGTTTTGGAGGTCCGCAATACTTACGAACCTGGGTTATGGACCCAGTAACATTTGAGTAAAAATGGGAGAGAAATGGTTAGGAGGATAAATCATATGTATAGTATTGGTCATTTGAGTCAATTTCCCATTTGATAATGTATATCCATTAGTTATATGCATCAAATATTAAACGTTATTATCCTGTTTTTTAATTTTTATTATGTTTATCTGTTAATTATATAAATTCAAATATGAAGCTTGAAGAAGTTGTACAAGTGCATCATTAACATGTAATCTTAAATTGTAAATAATGTGTTTTAATTAATGATACATTATGTATAAAAAATAGGTTTGAAGGTTTTATTTCAAATATATTATAATATAGTATAGTTAGTTATTTAACTTTACGGTTGATGAAAATTATAGGAAAATTGTCTTAAATGACCAATCTACACTTTAGCTTAATTTTAATAACCATCTATTTACTAAGTTTTCAAAAATGTCAATACATCCCACATGCAACTCCTCCATACTTGCGAAAGTACCAAAACGACGTCGTTTTGGACAATTCCGTAAGTCACCTCCTCCATGGTTGCGGATATAGCCCAAAACGACGTCGTTTTGGTGGCTTGCCCGTTTCCAACCGAGACCCGGATCCACCCGTTTCCGCCACCGCAAGTTTTCTAAAATATATAGTACATTTTATTTAAAAAAATTATATAATTTTTGGGCTACATCGGAAACAGGTGGATCCGGGTCTCGACTAGAAACGATCAAACAAACAAAACGACTTCGTTTTGGACTATATTTGCAACTATGGAGGAAGTGACTTACTGAATTGCCCAAAACGACGTCGTTTTGATACTTTTGCAAGTATATGGGAGTTGCATGGATCATGTATTGATATTTTTACGATCTTTGAAATAGTGGTTAAATAAGTCAAGCTCAAGTGAAGTTTAGTTATTTAGGGCGATTTCCCTATTTTATATATTAGTAAAGTCAAAAAAAGGTAGATAACTTTATACGTGTAATTAAAAATCATTTGTGTTGCAAAACCTTTTATATTATTTGCAAAATCTTGATTAGTTTGTTTTTAAATAAATTAGATCTAAAAGTAGATGATTCAAAAATTACGACATTAAGGTGGCGTTTGTTTTTTAATATGTGCTGAAGTCTGAAATATGATTTTAGTTCTGAAATGGTTATGAAACATCTAAACGAATCATACATAAGTGGTGATTAAGAGCTAAAAATGAAAAAACAAACAAGGCCTAAGATATTGCAATTTGCAAATTCAAGTCATAATAATAAGTTTGTAAAATATCTGACAATTTTTTTTGTTTGGTTTAAATATCTAAACTTACTGTTACTTTTGTTTTAAATGAATTTTTACAGTAAAAATGACACATTTTAGATGTGAATAATCATTACCTTTTTAGTCGATCAAATAACAAGTTTACTCTTAATTAATCTATTTATTTTATCCATTTAAATATATGTGTATACTAATTAAGCATAGATTTGAAGATTTAATTATTAATTTTAAAAAGGACCGTTTATTTTAAAAATAATAAAAACAAAAATATAGACAGTTATTTTAAAACGAAAGAATTATTAACATTACATATTTCTAACCAAACCGGAATGTATCAAAGTATCAAATATTTTGAATCAAGGGTTGTGAATTAAAGATTGAACATTGATCATATGATTGTGTCTTTTTAATGATTTATGATTGTCTTATGTTAAAAAACAATAATCATGAGAAGATATAGAAAATTAATTTCATTAATATCTTTATAAATTATAAATGAACAAAAGGTAATTTACAATTTTATCCCTCCAAAGTTTTATGCTAAGTTAATCTGTGTTGAGAAAACTTAGACATTATGACTCCATTTTTTATTTTATTTTAAAAAGAAGCTAACACACACACATATTTTTTTAGGGTATTCGAAGAGCTGAATAATTGAATAAATCATCAAAATTAAACATTTAGATAGAAAATATAAAACAATTTAATTAGACACCCTAATCTATTCAACCTCCTATATTATTGATTTTTTTAATTATGGTTTTTTGGGTCTGTTGACATACATTAATCCAACGGACGATCACGAATGAATCACGAATGACCTGAGTTATCACATGTGAACCTTAATGGTCATAAAGGCTTTGATAACATTTGGACTTGAACGCATTATAAATAAGATTTTCCATCAAATTTCCCTAAAGCTTAACTAGTGCATCATATCCTACATGGTCTAAATTATTCCCTAAAGCTTAACTAGTGCATCATATCCTACATGGTCTAAATTATTATTACACATTATGTAAATTATTATATTAATAATGGCTATATATTATAAAGCATTTGACCAAAAACTCTTAAAAACAATCTTTTATACATTATGTACTGCTATTTAATGCTAATTACTTAATTTTTAAAATTACAAGTAAATTATGCGTAAGTACAATTTATTAAAACTTTATTTCTGAATTCGTGTAACTAACCGCAGATAATCATCATTCAAAATATAGGATAAACATTTAATTTTAAATATAAGAAATATAAAGTATAATTAAGATAATCATTGAATTTTAGTAGAAAACTTAATTATTATCATTATAAAAAGTTATATTATTAAACAAAAAATAAATTATTTTGCTATTAAACATAATTAAATTATGATAAAAAATTGAATTAAAGAAATTACATAAAAAAAACTTTTAAATGAACATTAAAATTGTTTTTTCAAAACCACATAAAACCATTAGAATATCGATATGAATAAAAATTAAAATAAAACCTAAAATCAAGATGTATCTCGCTGCATTGTGCGAGTACCCTTCTACTATTAATAATGGCTATTGTATTCATGTTTAAAAATATTAATATTTAATTTAAAAAAATAATAATAATAATAATAAAAGAAACATTATTGGTTTAAAACAACTCATTTTAACCTTTTTAATAATGTAATCAAGTGTATCCCAGGCAAATACTCAATAATTTTCATAAATTACAGATAAAAAATTTACACCAAACTCTTATAACGATTTTATTTTAGAGACTAAAAGGGTACTCGCCTAATGCAGCGAGATCCATCTTAATTTCAATGTTTTATTTTATTTGTTGTCTTTATCAATGTTATAGTACGATTTTATTAGTTTTGAAAAAAGAGATTATACTTTCTTTAATTCAGTTTTTTAATTATAATCTAGATTTATAATGAAATAATATATGTTGGTTTAATAATATAATTTTTTTTATAAATATAATAATTAAGTATTTTGTTAGAGTTGAATGATTATCCTAATTATATATTAGATTTTTTATATTCAAAATTAGATGTTTATCTGTATAGTTAGTTACACGAATTCAAACGTGAAGCTTTAATAAGTTGTACCAATGCATGTATAACTTGTATTTTTGAATTTTAAGAAATTATGTTTTAATCAATTGTACTTATTGCATAATAATATGTTTTTAAGAGTTTTTGTCAAATGTTTTATAATATAGTATAGATAATAGAATTATATCATTAAAATATTTTAAATATTTAATAATATTTTTTTTTTTTCTCATAAGCATTTAATTTCAATAAGAAAAAAATAGGTATTATTTTTTTTCTAAAATATCTGATTTTAGAGATTTTTTCGAATTTGAAATTTGTTCTATCCCATTTTTTATACGACAATCTGTATAGCTATTGAAACTAAAATATCACTTAAATTTTCATAATCCTTGTTTTAGCATAGTTATTAATGATATTAATTGAATCATATTGTCAAATCCATCCATCTTAACAGCTATAATTTAAACAAATGGAGCCCAATAAATTTAGTATGGTTCCACATGATGAATAAAGAAAAGAAAAATATAAGATGAAATTGGGGGATAATTAAGAAAAGAAGAGAATGTGAGAATTAATGGTGAAGATAATAGCTACATGAATTATAGAGAATGACAACACCCAACATGGCCATGGAATTGATAGGTTGTCAAACAACACATCACTACCTTCTTTTTCATGGACTACACCCATGTGGTTCAATCAAAATCAATTTAATATTTTTCCAAAATTGTCATTAGAACTTTCAAAATCAAATCTATAATTAGGTGATTTGTTGTCTAAATTTAAAGATAGTTAAATATTTATGTGTTTTTTTCTCTATAATTTATGAAAATATGATAATTTAGTTTTAGAAAATCAGAAAATAATTACAATATTAATCAATCTAGGTATGCATCCAAATATCCCCACAATATATTTTGCATGTGGTTGAATACTTAGAGAAAAATAATATAGCATTTTGAATGAAAAAAAAAATTATATTGTCTTAAATAATAAAAGTGTTTTTTGGAAGAAAATGTTATCAGGAATCAGTTTTTGGCATTGTAAAATTTTAATAAATTGATGAAGTCGGGTCATCACTTATAAAGGCATTGGTCTAAGAGGGTCTAGTGGAATTTCACTTGATTAACATTGGTTGACAAGTCTTCTAACAATGTAGATTTGCTACTTATTAACTTCTTATCCATTTTGTATTCTTGTTACATAAAATAAGGGTAAGAAGGAATTTTAGCCCTCTCGATATTTCTTATAGGTCATAGTACCTACCCTTCAAAGACAACTTTCGCAGGCTTTTGAGTAAAGTGAATGAGACCACCCTAGCCCATTGAGTGCTCTACCTCGGGCCATTTTATTTGATGTATGAGCAATTGATGTAATATGATTATACATGCTTAATGCATTCAACTACATGGATTATATCCTATTAGAAAAATGGATACCAATAAGTTATAAACAAATATGCAAATTTTGTGATTTAGTTACATAAACTGGCCAATGATTTTGTTTATTTAAAGTTGATTTTATGGATATTGTCTTATTGATAACTGTTATAACTATATTCAATGTTATGGTTACATTCTATGAATTAGCTTAGAACTGTTACGAAGTGGTCCCCCTATCAATTAGATGTTAAAATAAACCTATAAACTTGGCTATCGTTTTCAGTTTATTTCTAGGGGCGGATTTAGCATGTGTGGTAGGGGGCACTTGTCCCAGCAAAATAGTCGCATGCATTATTAAGAACAAAAGTTACCCTTAAATTCCAGTTATTCCTCCCACATTAATGCCACACTATTTTTTTTGTTTAAAAATCGATAAACCAATGCTGCCTATTCTTTGGTATTCTTTTTTGCTGTTGTCTAATTTTGTTATGGTCATAAACCATTGGTGGTAATTTTGCTTTCGATTTTGTTAAAATGTTTTAAATCATTGATTATATTTGATAAGTCATATGTTTGTTATTGAAAAATAACTATCTATTGAATTTATTCGCTATTGCTAGAAAAACAAAAAAGTTTTCTTAAAAGTGAAGTATCAACACCCGACCCCTATAGTGATGGTGGGGAATACAACTTTACTCCGCCTGATGAAATTGATTTGCATAAATTTTCATAGGATCCATCCGTAATTAAAAAAAAATCAGAGTGTCACTCTAATCAAATAGATGAAATATTGATAATGTCATTGATTATAGTCCCCTATCAACCACATGGTCATGCATGACTTTACCAAAAAAAATGTCGAGGTCAAAAAGGACATTTTTACCCTCAATGATGAAATTTCTAGATCAGTCACTGTCGTTTTGTATAGCCCTTTTCAAGCATAATGTAATGTTTATATAGAGGAGTGTTATTTTGCAACTGATAAAAAGGTTGCAACCTTTGCAAGCCACATCTTAACTGATCGTTTGATCATCAACGGTTAAGATTTAATCATCTCTAACCATCCTTAACTAAAAAAATCAAAAAAAAATGGATGGTAAATAAGTGGGTTGCAATTTTTTCATGTGTTACAAAAGAACATTCCTCTAGTGTTTATATATTGGTTGGTGCAAATCGTTATTGTGGTTGAGAGGATTATTTAAGACAATTGGGCTCTTTTGCTTAAAGGCCCAATATTAAAATGTCCAAACCCCCACCTTCTTTCATAGGATGTATAAAAATAAAAATGAAATAACATAAAAAGTTTATAGATATAACTCAATGAAATCGTTATTTTATAATCTATACTATATTATAAAGCATTTGGCATAAACTCTTAAAGAAAACCTTTTAAGCATTATGTACAATAGATTAAAGCTAAATTGCTTAACTTTCAAGTTTACAAGTTAATTAAACATAATTACAACTTATTAAAGCTTTATGTTTAAATTCGTATAACTAACTGTAGATAAACATAATCAAATACATGATAAACATCTAATTTTAAATATAAATAACCTAAAATATAATTAAAATAATTATTGAGTTAATACTTAATCATATGTATTCTTTTCATTGTTCCATAAAATCTCGGATAGTCGGATACTAAATGTATCTTAGGGCATCATCTCAAATCCAACCACTAAACAATAAATACCAAATATGGTGGTCTTTTGAACACAAAACAAAATACTAACTTCAACCACACACTACAAAAACAACACTATAAACATCTTTAATATTATAATAATAATAAGAGTAAATTACATGTTTGGTCCCTGTGGTATACTAGTTTTAACACTATGGGTTCCTAAAGTGAAATAATTACAAATCTGGACTCATGGTTTACATTTTATAACGTTCAAGGTCCCTAAAATCTAACTCCGTTTAAATATTCTGTTAGGCAAGTAAAGTGCAGGGGTATTTTAATCATTTTCCTCATTTTTATATTTTATTAAAACCACGTGGACCAAATATGTAATGTACTACTTTATATTAAAACCACATAACCAAATATGTAATTTACTACTTTATATTAAAACCACATAACCAAATATGTAAAACCCTAGATGACTAGCCGCCGGTTCCCAATTCCCTCATGGTTGCAATTAGGGGTGCTCAAAAAACCGATCAAACCGACCAACCCGATCAACCCAACCCAACCCGATGCAAAGTAACTCAACCCGAAGCAACCCGATGCCTAATCGAGTTGTAAAATCTTCAAACTGTAGGTATTGGGTTGATATCGGGTTACTTTTATTTGAACCCAACCCAACCCGACCAACCCGATGAACCCGATATCCTTTTATATTTTGGGTTAATATAATTATTGAATCTCTATTAATATGTAAATTAAACAATTACACCCATCACGCACTCTCCTCGTATACATATATTTTCAATCTATTATCTATCTTTACATAAATCATTTGTATATATTAGTATATCTATTGAGAAAAATTAATTGGATGTAATATACTTCAAATTCAAGAAGTATAGATAAGTTGTACCAAATGACAAATGATGAAAAAGAAATTGTGAGTTATTCAATGTTAGCAGAATATTTGTTATACCAAACCATCAACCCGACCAACCCGATTAACCCGATCAACCCGAACGGGTTGGGTTGGGTTGAACTTTTGGTTGGGTTGGGTTGGGTTGAAAAATTCTCAAACCGACAACATTGGGTTGATTAGTTAAAACACCTCGAACCCGATCAACCCAACCCATGAGCACCCCTAGTTGCAATCAAGCGGTCTCAGGCCAATCAACAGTGATAAACTAATAATGACCTAAGATGATGGATTACTATGGAGAAGATCAATATAAGATAGTTACATTGAATAAATAGACGTTATGTACATATTATTTGTTCGTAATAGCTATGGTTGCACCTCAAGCAATGTTTTTGGCATAAAACTTTGCTTGGAAAGCAACCACTTGCTAGTTTGATCATAAAATATGATTTATCATAAATATTATGACATACACACACGAATAGTTGTGTGATTATGGAGGAGTAAAATTCAAGTATCAATTGCAATGGTCGCAATAATTTAAGTTGCCAAATTTATACTAAAAAAGAATATGTTAATTACAAGCACTGTGTGTGTGTGTGTGTGTGTTTCTGACCTTGTCATCTACCTGCCTATCTACTTCCTCGTTCATATCTTGCGCCATGTTTTTCAATGTATCTAGACCTTCTGATATCATTTCCAAGCCTTGATCCTATATAAAGAAAAAGAAAAAAACAAATAGAAAAAGGTAATACATGAAATGAGTTAATGGGAAACAGTCTTGTATATTATATTTTTTCACAAGTACATACCTGCTTCATTTTTCTCATTTCATATTCATTCCTGAATTGGCTCGACTCTTGGGTTTGCTGAAAGTATTCATCATCAAATCGCCCATCTATATTTTCATTTACCAACATCAAGTTTTAACGTTTAACTTATAAGTAGATAACAAATCAGAGAAAAATGTAACCAATTGATTGATGATCACCTGATGAATCAAATTTGATCTGTGTACGAGATGCTGAAGCTGCCCAGCCTCCAGAAACAAATATCAACCGATTGTTACTATAACCGCTTATAATAGAGCAAAAAAAATTCAGAACTTGGAACCTAATCAGACATGTTGAGATCAGATAAAGTACCATATACACAGAGTTCACCTAGGATGCAGGTTCATCTATTGAATGTGTCTTTTTGTATATAAAAAACTCCACTTATAACTAGCAAACTTTTTAGGCACTAAAGCATTAACAATTGTTTATCTAGTCTTTATAATGGTAAGAATATATAGGCAAATAACCATGCTAATAAGCTTCTATGAAGATGCAAGTCTTCAGGATTACTTGATGAAAACCACAAGGCTTGTGGCGTACTGGTTAAGTTTTTTGGGGGATGAGGCTAGATAACCCATCTACCCCAGGTTCGAATCCAGACGCAAACAACTTGTGGCCACTGGTGAATTATCTCAGAGCTGCATGCTTTAGCAGTCTTAAAATTGCCAGTGATTAGTCTCGGATTACTTGATGTAATTATGAATTTGTGATTATTCGCAAAAAAATAACCGTAAATGATGCATTTAGCATCTGCCTTTTATTCTTTGTCAATGACATCATCTGTAATCATCTTAGGGGGTGTTTGGATTGGCTTATCAAAATAACTTATTAACTTATACCGGTGTGGAACTGGTGAAAAACAGATTTTAGTGTTTGGATGGGGAAAAAAAGAGCTTATACCGGTTCCCCACTAGTGAAAAAGAGATTTTCACAAGTCAGAATGTTGTGAGTTATCAGAAATGGCTTATGACTTATGAGAATCCATTTTACCAAATTACCCTTTTGTTACCTAAAATACATCCGCCAATAAGTTAATAAGCTATTTAAATATGGTAAGATATGGATATGTGATTACCCATAAATTGATAAACAACTAATCTTAAGAGTCATCTAGCTCTTGCCCTATATATGCATACAGCGCGTATCTAACTTGCAAAATTCACAGTTAATCAAAGAAAAGAAGCGAGATCGAACCTTCTTCATAGCCAATCGCTGCAACTTAGGGATTTCTTCCAGTAACTTGGCTTTGGTGCATCATATCTCAGCGTTAATCGCCACCACCGAAGCCCTATTTTTCTCATTGCTAGCAGTCTCCGCTTTCTGAAAAACAATAACAAAACCAACATTATTAAAAACGAATTAGCAGTTTGTAACAAGAAAACTTAAAACCCTAGATATCAAAAAAAAAACCCTAGAGCCGAGCAAAGGCGTCATCACCACCAGATACATTAAGATCTCTCTGCTTTTCGACGTCGTACTTGTCGTACTTCTTGCAAATTGCATCAACTCGAGTTAAAATTTCGATCACGCTCATCTTTCTTGTGATTCGCTTCTTACTTCAATTGAGATTTTCGCAAGTTTTCGATTTGAAAGAAACCACAGAAAACTGTTTGAATTTGAGAAAGAATGATATGATGGTATCTTATTTGAATGTTTAGTATTTTAGTTTACTTATGATATCTTTTCTAAGTAGAAGTAGAATCGAATTGTTAAGTTTTACAGCTACTACTCCGATAACCTCCTTATATGGTTTATCAACTCATTATACTTATTACCTACAGCTGAACTACCGATGATTATAACAATTCCTAAAAGTCATCATCATCATCTTCTACCAGAACTCTTACTTCCTTACAACATCGGCTTAATATACTTCACATCATTAAAGATCGTCAACGATCAAATTGCCACTGTACCCATCTGATGAAACCTCAAATTCCTTCAATTTTGTATCTGGATCATTGATCAAAAGCTCAAAACATCAAGAAAACAACCATCTCTCAAACCATAATTAACCACCTTGGCCTAATCTTTAACAAACCAATGATCATGCTATACTATACTGACAGGTGGAAACGGGTTCTTTCCAACTATTCAGATGGTTGCATGTTCTTATTCAATTAAGCAAGACCATTGTCTCCTGCTACCATTTTGAACCACAATGAGGTCACTATGGTTCTGGAGATCAGAATATCGACCCAGCTGGACAAACCCTAACCCTTTACATAATGAATTGAATCTCAAATTAGAACAACTTATCAAATGAAATGGGTTCTATAACTATTGATCGATTTCTTTATAAAAACAAAGATGAACTTAAGCTAAGCATAACAAGGGTTCTTTCTATTTAGCAAAAAAGCAATCTTTTGGTTGTTTAATCCCCCCATACAATCAATCTGGATACCTCCCTCTATCTAAAAACTTCATTCTAGGATTCCCAGATTTCAATCCTGATCAACCTTGTTCATGGAGTTTAATATTAATCCCACCAAATTCGAAAGATTTGGAGAGTTATGTTAAGCAACAAATTGAGAAACCAACATCTTTTTGATAAATCATCCATCAAAAGCATTTTTACTGGAATGAAGCATGTGATCAAAGCAAGCTAATTAATGAATATTGATTCCTCAAAAAGCAAAAGAAATATTATCTTTTGCAACTCTAATATGCATCTCTCGTGGGTATATTATGTAAATCCCTAGAATGTTTTTTTACTCTTTCACTTCTTCTAATCTTTTTCTCGTCAAAGTTTAGCATTTTCATTTCTTATATGTACAATCTTCTTTTCTTTCAACACTGGAATGTTTGTTTTCCATTACTTCAAACAAGGCAGTAGAAAAAAATCGACATACCTTTAAGAGCTCGATAGAGAGAAATCGATTTGGATATAATAGAGATCTGAAGATCGATAGTCTTGAGGAGGAATCGAGAGCCTTGAAATCGATGGCTTGAGAGGCGTCAGCTGGAGGCGAGAACTCTTAATGGTATTAATAAGTGGATGTTAAGGGTTATTTTTAACACTTATAAATTCGGAGCACGTCCAACTAGGGATGAGCATACGAACCGAAATTCCGAAACCGAACCGGTACCGATACTGGTACCGAATATTATTATCGGTTCGGTATTCGGTACCAAGATTTTTCATATTCGGGATTCCGTACTTTCGGTACCGGTACTAGTCCCGGTAAATCTCGAACCGAACCGGGGAATTTAAAAGGTCATTTTTTTATTTGAATTAGTAACAAACTCTTTCCTTTTTTTTATAGAAAATCCTCCTAAATATATTACAATTTTCGGTTCTTGTATTTTCCACTCAAATACCGATTTTTTCTTGCAATTATTCATATTTCGGTTATTGCAATTCTCCAAAATCGGTTCCGTAATTTATCCAAATTAAACCCGGTTCTTGCACAATCGGCTCCTCCAATCCGATTTCCACTCAAGTGATTTTGGTTTTTGTTATTGTGTTTAATAGTCAACGGTGAAAAACGGTTGTCGTCCCAAAAAATGGTACCAAACGGTTCTAGTCCCGAAAATCCCGGTACCGGACCGGTATCGAATTTCTCTTATCGGTTCGGTATTCGGTATTGATTTTTTCCATTCTCGGTTTCGGTACTACCCGGTTTCGGTACCGGTCCAACAACATTTTTGTAACGAAGAAAATGAGAAAAATGGAGATTTTTTGTGAAAATTATGCTCCAACAGCATCTCCATAAGTTTATCTAAAATGGAGTAAGTATGAAAGATGGTGCTTTTTTCTCCATATTTAGAGATTTCCCCAAAAATGATTACCAAGGGAGATAAATTAATATTTTATTCATGATCCCATTTTCCACCCAAAAAATCAGTTAAAAGTTATCACTCTATAAAAACTTTATTGAAAATTATCATTTTATAAAAATTTGTTAAAAATCACAATTTTATATAAAGTCTTGTGAATCTTATTATTTTATAAGAAAATAGTTGAAAATTATCATTTATAAAAAATATGTCTAAAAGTTATCATTTTATAAAAAGTTTGCTGAAAATAATATAAATATATTAAAAGTTAGTTAATTTATTAAATATTTAAATAATATAATTAATGTTGATTTCTCCAAAATGGAGATACTGTTGGAGATGAGTGCATATTTTTTAGAGATTTTGATTTTTTAAGTCTCTGTTTTGAAGAAACTTTAAAGATACTGTTGGAAATGCTCTAAGAGCTTTTTAGCTCTTATTTTGGGGGAAAAAAATCAAACGCTTTGAAATGTTAAAAGTATGACCGAAATAGACTTTAGAACATTTTAAGAGGTTTTTTTTAAGAACAAAAATCTTTTTTATAATTAACTATTTATGTGTCCGTGTAGTGCGGCGGGTGTAAATTTTATATAATCGTAACTAAGAATATCGATTACAAAACAAATAATCATATACGTTCGAAATTATGTCTCAATGCTTTAATGATCGACATACCAAAACAAATAATCACATAAGTAAGAATATCGTTTTTTACAAGTTTGTAACCTTTTTGTGATTTTTATTTGATTAAACCCCTATATATATAATTAGAAAAGTTGAACAAAAAATAAAAAATGCATACTTTATTGATCTCCAAATATAGAGGCCAACATTTTGCCCCTCCATTTTTTTAATGTTTTAGTATTGGGTTGGAGATAAAAAAACACCTTCATGTTTGTGTTTTTAGTATTGGGTTGAATATAGTCCAATGTAGATTTAGATTGACAAAAAAGGATGCAATGTAGTTTTGATTACAATTGATTGATTTTAGAATCTATTAAGGCTATGTTTGGCAAACTAGCTGATAAGCTAGCTTATGACTGATAAGCTAGCGTATGATTTATAAGGTAGCTGATGACTTATAAGCTAGCTGGTAGCTGATAAGTTAGCTGATGAATAAGTTATGTTTGGCAAAAACTAGCTTATGAGCATGTGAAATGACCAAAAAGGGCATGTTGAAAATAAATAAATAATATTAGTTATGATATAATTGGAAAAAGTGTCAAAAAGCTCCTCATAAGCTACTCCAAGTAGCTTATCGATAAGCTAGCTTATAAGCTGACTTATAAGCTAGCTTATGTGCATCCAAACGATTACTCAGAAAATAAGCTAGCTTATAAGTCAGCTTATAAGCTCGCTTATAAGTCATCCAAACGATTACTCAGAAAATAAGCTAGCTTATCGATAAGGTAGCTTATAAGCTGACTTATAAGCTAGCTTAAGTGTGTTTTTGAACGAGAAGTTACTTTCTTAGGAATTGTCAATAATCTTGCATGATAGAATGATCAGTTTCAAGAAAATCATTTAAAGGAAGATTTGTTTTTTTGCATCAAACAAGAGGTAACAAAAAAATCAGTCTCGATCTCAAATAGTGATTCATATAACCAATTTCGAGGTAACTGATGCTGGTTCCGGTCAAGCCCATTGATGCAGAAGAGATTGCCTAATATTTATTTTTCTAATTATATTGGTTTCCTATATTTATTTTAAAGATTATCGTAATCGTTTCCTAGATTAGAATTATCGTAATAGTTTCCTGGTTAAGTTATCGTCTCCTAGATTAGGATTATCGTAATAGTTTCCTAGTTAAGTTATCGTTTCCTGGATTAGGATTATCGTAATAGTTTCCTAGTTAAGTTATCGTTTCCTAGATTAGGATTATCGTAATAGTTTCCTAGTTAAGTTAGCTTTTATTAGACCTATAAATAATTGATATGTTTAGATGATTAGGCAGTCCGAAATTTTGATAAAACGTTAATTAAAGTTTCTCTAACGGGTTTTTTACTATGCTCTTGATTCGTTCGTAAAGTTCGGTCATTCAGTCAATCCGCCATCATTTGGTATCAGATCGAAGGTTGGTACACAAATGGCCGGACGTGGAAGACCTCGTGGAACTGGCCATCGTAGAGGCGTCGGTCGAGGCAACGATGTAGTTGATCCACGAGACCCACGTGACCTCGAAATCGAACGCCTTCAACAACGAATTAGAGACCTCGAATTTCAACAGGAGATGCGTGCGGAGGAAACCGAATCTGATTCTAGCGTCTGGGACGAAGGTAAGGAGGAAGAGGAGAATCCTTTCGCCAATCACCATCGGGGTTTTTTCGGTGCAAACCGTGATGACCCTTTACGTAATATTGGGATGAAAATCGAGCTCCCAGGACATTATAATGTTTCGGTCACCTTCAATGTTGCTGATTTATCTCCGTACTTTGGAGACGACAAAGTCGAGCATGACTCGAGAACGAGTCCTTTTCAAGAGAGCGAGGATGATACAGGAGAGATTGCCTAATATTTATTTTTCTAATTATATTGGTTTCCTATATTTATTTTAAAGGTTATCGTAATCGTTTCCTGGATTAGGATTATCGTAATAGTTTCATAGTTAAGTTAGCTCTTATTAGACCTATAAATAATTGATATGTTTAGATTATTAGGCAGACCGAAATTTTGATAAAACGTTAATTAAAGTTTCTTAACTGGTTTTTTACTATGCTCTTCATTCGTTCGTAAAGCTTGGTCATTCAGTCGATCAGTCATCACCCATTTAGCCATGTCTACATCAGACTATATTATTATTATCCGTTTTCAAAAAAAAAACTAAATTGTCATAATTTTTTTTAAAATATTATTGTTGCAACTTCAATCCAAGACTTCCTATATAAAGACTTTTATTAAAAATATATTATTAATCATACACTCTTATTTTAGAATTATATCAATATTATGTTTGTTAAATTTAAAGATTTCTTTTGAAAAAAATATATTATTAAGATAGCAAGATGCTAGGCAAAAAATTTACAAGACAAAAATAGTAAATAAAGAGTTTTGAAGCCATCTCAGTCAATTAATTTTGAAACTTATATTCCGATTATACATCCAGATGAACAAATATTTTTTGGTTTCTTCCATTCCAAACAGCATTCCGTTCTGAAGCATCCCGTTCTGAAAATACCAAATAGACCATACATAAATGACCGTCTCCAATTGGACATAAATAATTAATTTGCTATAAAATAATGAGCAGGGCCGTGCCTTGGGGTGTGCGAAGTGGTTCCGTCGCACAGGGCCCCCCATCGTCGGGGGCCTCCGATTTTATTTTAATTTATATGTATAATAACTATATATATTATAAAAGCTCCACAAAAATAACCAATTTACTCTTGTAGCTCAGTTGGTTGTTGTTTTTAATTGTGTATCAAAGGTCCCGTGTTCCAATCCCCTCCTTCCCATTATATTTCCAAGTTTTTCACAAATTAGTTTTTTCAATTATTGTTTTAATAACTTCTTTATCATATAACTTTTGTGTGATTACTTTATTTTTAGAGTAAGTTAGTTACAACTAATATATATATATATATATATATTAATAATTCTTTTTTTTAATTTTATATTCAGAAAATAATAATGTCTAATTGCTTTTTTTTTTTTTGAAAATATGTACATATTAGTGTCAATTAATTATTTAATAATGAATTTCTTTTTATGTTCACTACAAATAAAATATTTTGTGTTATATATTGTATTATTATGTGATTACTTTTAATTTTTTACTCATTAACTTTTTATTGTTATCAGTAGATTAATCATATAAGATTTCTGATCATTAATTTAACGATAAAAAGATCAATTTGATTTTTGATTGAATCTTGTTTATAATTAATTATACTTCCGCATATATTCTAATATAATTGTTCGATTTTCCGTAATTTTTTCCATACCTATGTGTAAATAACCTAATATTGGTTCATATTCAATAACATCTTCACCATCTAGAGTAACAATGAGTCGAAGAATACCATGCATTGATGGGTAGTGAGGTCCTTGATAATAATTTTTAATAAATAACATAACTAAAAAAATATAAGACCATAGTTAAAATTTTACACTGGGCCTCCAAAATGTCGGGAACGGCCCTGATAATGAGTCGGCAATTATCTCAATACTTTTGTCGATTTTTAAATATAATTAAATGAAAAAACAGATTATATAGTATTAAATATTATAAATAGTTTTTATTCAAAAAAATATTATAAATAGTTTATTAAAGATAATAAATTTGCAAGTAAGTGATAACAACGAACATTTTATATATTATTTGTTGACTTCATGATAAATGAACAACTAAAACAGATGTTCCAATGGTAGAGTGCCTCGTGTCCACGGTACGTGATAAGTCAAACGATTTTGACGCTTGCCCCGTCCACAAGGGTATTAAAAACAGAAGTATAGTTTAATTTTAAAAATTCAGAGTTGATGTTGTTGAATTATTAATAACTTATTTTGTTTTATTTTCATAAATAAATAAAAATTGATTAAATTCATATACATTAATTGATGGACTTAAGGGAGTGTTTGGGATTGTTTATTTACTGTGTTTATTGACTTATTTTGGTGTGATATCGGTAACAAACAGTTTTTAGTGTTTGTATGAAGAAAAAAATGTTTATACCAAGGTCACAACGGTCATAAGGATATCGAAAGCAACTTATGGCTTTGAAAACCAATTTCCCTAAACCCATAAACGAGAACTCGTTTTCCCTACTGGATCCAAAATAATCAAGGATCGCAATACATCATTGACCAAGGGTTCTTCTTCAGAGGTAGTGGCAGATCCAAGAACGTTTTGAGTTGGGGGCACATTTTAAGGTGTCAAAAAATTTCTGAAACCGAATAATTAATCCAAACGAAAAAGGTTTCAGGTTATTTTTTTTTTTTTTGCTTAAACGGTGTTTGTTTTTCATTTAACTTTTTACTATTTTGGTTAAACCAACACATTATACTACTATTTATATATTTTTCTATTTCGTTTAAATTTAAACTGAAAACAAATAAACACGTTACAAATTAATACAAAATCTGAGTGTTTCATAAGAATGAATCAGATGGCTAGAGAAACCAACCATCAAACAAAATTATGCACTTGACATTAACCAATTGATCACAAACCTAGTGAAAAATTAAAAAGATTATAAAACAAAATTACATATTACGGTCTCTAGATTCTAAACAAAATTGCAAATTCAATAGTTGAGTTCCCTTTAAGGAGGTTTAAGTTGGGGTCCAATAAAAAAACAAGTTTTAAAAAAATTTAGCCTTCATTATATAATTTTAGTTGGGGTCCCATGACCGCTGTTAGCCCTTCTTCAATCCGCCCATGTCCCCAGGGTTCTTCATCGATCAAGGGTGGCAGAGGTGGGAGATCTGTTGCACGACTTCTTCCCAGGGTCTTCATGTCCTCCAACTTCGATCTCTTTGGTTTTCTTTGATTTCGATTTCTTCAGGTACGAGTTGTATGGTCTAAGATTTCTAACCTTCTTCGAGTTCAACTTCCCTCAGTTCCATGGTTCCCAATTTTTGAATCTCCATTCCTATTGGAACAGGGAAAAATTTACGGTGGGATTTAAAGATGAATCAGAATGTCTTTTTGATCATTTTACATGTATAAGCAAAATTCGTCAAACATTGTAATTAATAAAGCGATAATTCATTATAATTTTAATTCAGAATACATTGTTTTTATTACGTTTTTTACTAAATGGGTACCCAATGGGTTTCCTGAACCGTTTAAGATGGGGGATTTAATTTACTTAAATAGGGCCGGAGACGAAGGATACATTATTCGTTCAATATCCGTTCCATTTCTATCCCCTACTGTTTACATCTGGATACACATTTGCTGCTCAATTTCTTAGTATATAAGATTTCTTTAATTTTATAATATGTTTATAAATAAATATATTTTAAGATTATAGCAAATAATGTGAAACGTAATAAAAGGTCCAATAATTTCATGATTCGAAATTGTCAAACCGACCCATACTTTCCAGATGACAATAATTTGACTTTGAAACGTTTGACTCTCTATTGGACGGTCTTATTTTGGCCCACAATCTATTCGCCTATTATCAACTATCTCCCCCACAACCACTTTGGCATTTAGAACATCAAAACAAATTTTGTCTATGTTTTTTTCAAGGAAAACTAAATAAAATAATGATTTATAGTTGACGCATTGACCTTTTAGTTATATTTCTTTTGAAAATTTTTAAAAGTCATAAGCCTGTAAAATATTAAGGCTATGTTTGGTAAAAATAAGTTAGCTTATTTTTAATATACACGTTTGACAAATCATAAGCTAGCTTATAAGTCAGCTTATTGAAACGCTATTTAAAGTAGTGTTTTGGGAGTTTATTGTCACATTTTTCAATTATAACCCTCATTAATGTTAATTATTATTTTTTAATATACAATTTTTAGTCATTTTACATTCTTATACGTTAGTTTTGCCAAACATGATTTTTTTATCAGCTAGCTTATCAGTCATCCGCTAGCTTATCAGCTACCAGCTAGCTTATTCGCTAGTTTGCCAAACATAGCCTAAGTCCACAATTGCGGACCTAGCTAAATTACAAAAAAAAATCACATTTTTCACCTAGGTCTGTAAAAGAATTACATTTCTCACACAGGTCCGCAAAAAAATACGGGTCTAAACCTACTTTGATAAAATTTTAAAAGAAGTGACTAAGAGGTCAACTTAAATTTGAAAAAAAACTATTCTAATTAAATTTTTTTTTAAATATAAAACCAAAATCAAAATATTTAAAAATTTAAAAATTTACAGTCAATATCAATTTATTCTTTATTTTAATTTTAATTTTAACTATATTAATAAAATATTTTGTAGTTTTATCATTTTAATAACTTTTAAAAATTCTTTGTATGAAAAAAACTAAAAATCAATCTCATTGATGGAAAATACTAAAAATAACATTTCTCTCTTCTCATTAGAGAGTTTCAAAGAATTTTATATATTCAAAGTTTTCTTTAATTTTCTATATTTTATAAAATGAGATAAAAAAATCTATTGGAACAATATAGATAATAAAAACTTCATTTTCTCTATTTAGCATAATTTATTCGAGATGTTTGTTGGGTCACCGATAATTTGTTGATGAACCTTCTTTCTTTATATGGTTGATCTTTTATAGGTTCTTTTGAAGGTCTGAAAAGTACTTCAAGTATTGGAAAATCAAAGATTATCCAATCAAGGGTTGTACATCAAAAATGTGAAATTTTTGACGTACCAACTAACATTAAAATTCAGACCACCTGCCAACATCAAAGGAATAGTCACCGAAAATTGCAGTTGCCAATTATAAGGTTGAGATACAGTCACCGACACTGAGTACACTTGTTGATCCTAAGGACAAATATGGAGTTGCCGATCCAAGCATTGTACACTAGCCGATTCCAATCTTAAGGAGCACTAACCGATGTGATACATTCCTATATGTATCACTTAGCAATTTTTCAAAGACAAGTTCTTGAGTCACAATAAATGCAAAACGTGTGCAGCAAGAACGTGGGCACCAAACCTTAAATCAGGACATTCTCTTTTATTCTCATAAAAGGGATGTTTGTCTTTAGCTAAAAGGTTTGATGGGACTTCACAAGAGCATGAAGAAAAAGAGATAAAGTTATCTGATATTACGTGCTACAAAGAATGGTTCACCCATTAACCTAGTACAAAGGGAGTGGCATCTCCTTTTGTCCATCAGATATACTTCCAGCTAATGAATCCTTGACAGTTGTCCTCATGCATCCCATGCATGGGCACTAGAAAAGGAGATGAAGTCCTACCCATAAAACTCACGCTTTCAACAAATCCTCTGAGTGATCATTTGTTTTGATTCCGGCATCCTGAGTGTTTTAACAGTTTTATTTTAGCTTTCCTTAGTGTGTAAGTTAAATACTGTTATCATGTGTTTCATGTGTTAAGTTTGTTAGAATAGAGTGTTATCTATTCTTTTCCGCAACAAACTTCTGTGCGTAAATTTTTAATATTTATATTAAAAAATTTAAAAGAGTAAAAATTGTGTGTTTGTATTCAACCCCCCCCCCCCCCCTCCTACAAACTTTTACTTACGTAGCCATCTCTAATAGGGACTAACAATGTTCTTAAAAAACCAAAAGTTCATTTGAACAAACACTAGGGTGCAATCGTGTCGTGTTCTGTTTGAGTTGGCGGGTCAGGAAGGCTTAACCCGGACACGACTCGTTTAACTAATCATGTCGCATTGATCAACCATAACCCGTATACGCTCGGATTCACGGGTTAGAGGATCATAAACGGGTTGGAGGGTTATAAACAAGTTGACGGTTCATAAACAGGTTTGTGGGTTAAAATTTTATAATTTTAAACGGGTTGAGAGGTCAACCTGCGAACATATACATCAACCTGAATACGACCCCTGTAATAAATGGGTTGGCGGGTCAGAAAATTCAACTCAAACCCGTTTATTTTCGTATCGAATTTCATTCCGTATCAGAAATTGCCACCTCTAATTAACAATTAATTAAGTCCTAAAAAACTCGACATTTTGGGATAACTTGTAGCCCCTGCTGAAAAAAAGCATGTTGGAGGAGCACATCGATTATACTTGACTTATTTACTTATTTTAATGTATGTTGAAACATATATTTCTTTATTGGGAAACTTTTAATATAACTTAAAAATATTTCACTTATTCACGTTATAATTTGTAACTAGTAACATCCATGGTCTTCAAAAGTTGTTGGAATGAAATCTTGATGCTTTTTGTGCTATCAACTACATTGGTCACGTTGAAGATCAATATAACTCGTTTATTGGTTTTGAAAGAAAAAAAACTAATTATAAGATAAAAGTTTTTGGGTTGCTATTAATTAATGGTCTTAAATCATATAATAGATACTTGATGTGTATAAAATTATAGCTTGTAGGTAAAACCAAGACCGACCATAATCAGGAACTTACTTTAGCTACTTTAGATCGAATCTTAGTTTTGATAAAGACTGATTGAATGTTGATTAATATTAATTGGGTTTTAGTTTCTTCCTTTTTGTACCCATGGTGCAAATCTTTGAGAGACAAAGTTTATCAAAGTCCAAGTGTGTGAGTTTTTTATTCCATTTGTCGGATATAAATATTATATACTTTAAAAAAAATTAACAGTCTGATCATCTAAACCTAAACAATTTGAACCTAATTTGAATCTAAACAATTGTCTAAACCTAAAGAATTTGAAATCACGTACAACTTGATGGCAATTAACCAGAGAAGTTTGAAGAGAGTAACATAAAAGAAGTTGAATTTACGTGCTCTATTTATGGAGCTCGAACACAGCCATCAAAAGTGTAAGAAAAGAGACAGAAAAATCTAATGAAATATGAAATTGCCAAGGATCCAAAACCAGGTCCAAGTATGCAATTTTGTTTTTTGAGCCTTTCGGAAGTTCAGCCGTTGAATCAGTTATGAAAGAAGAATGAAAAAAAAGGTACAAAAATTTAGAAAGACGATAAAACGTATTACTTTTATTTTTTGATAGAATATAGAGAGGCATTGAGGTGGGCTATTGTTTTATATAAGTTGACATATATTTATACAGACATGTAAAATTAGCCCCAAAATTTTAGAGGCTGTGTTCCAAATCCACATTTGGCATGATAAGAAACAACCATGTCTATAACAAATCGTTTTCTAATAAATTGAAGAAAAATAAAACATATGATTCGCATCGAAATGACTTTGGAAAAAGAAAAAAAAACTACAATAAAAAATAACAAATTTATAGCTGGTTTTACAAATTTATAAACTTTACAAAAATTTATACACAACAAAATAATAAATTGTAAAAACACAACTATTGATTATCAAAACTTCAACCGATAAATAAAATCGAATATAATAACATAAAAATGTTACAAATGTAAGAAATTCCAAATGTTTTTCTTAAACAAATGAATATTTTTTTTCTTACTTATGTGAGAATTAAAACAAAAAAATAAAGAAAATAACGAGATTATAAAAAATATATATTTCATCAAACAAATCTTTTAAACACAATATGATAAAATAAAGAGTAAACTACGATTTTCGTCCTTGTGGTTTGATATTTATAACGATTTCCGTCTTTGATCTTTGAAAACTGCTTTTTTCGTCCTTGTGGTTTCCATTTTTTTCGCTTTTCGTCCCTGAGACTAACTTCATTAAAAAAGGTCAGTTTGATGAAGGGTATTTTTGTCTTTTTCTTCAATTGTTTCTATTTATCCTTAAATTCTTATTCAGATAATATGGGTCAATATTATTACCCCATATGCCCTCTCTCCCAAAAACGTCTTCTTCCTAAAAAGATACCGGTGATAGATGAACTTCACCGGTCATCTTCTCCGGTGATAAAAAAAAATCGTTCATGTTAAACCAATAACATTCTCCCTCTAATCTCAAAGTTAATACCTGTGAAGCCGATGATACCTTTTGCTTAATCAAATAAACTGAACAAACCTAGATTCTTGATTTCTTGAATAGGTGAACCGAAACTCAGATTCGTGATTTAAATAAAAAAAAGTGAACTGAAACTCAGATTCGTGATTTAAATAAAAAAAAGTGAACCGAAACCGATTCGTGATTTCTGGAAACAAGAGAACCAAAACCCTAGATACCTCAATATTCAATAAAAAAATAGTCAATATAAAGACAAAGATTGAATTTTTTTTAAGTGTCCAATTTTTAAGAACCACAAATCTGTAAAGAACATCAACAGTGATTTTCAGACTAGAACTTGAAATCTGATTCTTTTTTCTTTTCTTTTCTTTTCTTTTTTTGTCAAAAAAGGGGGGGGGGGAATCGGTGTAGCCAAGGAATCATCGGGAAGAACCTGCAAGAGGGAAACCCATATCCATTTAAGATCAGACATACAATGAGGCGGTGGTGTTCGCCGGATTGAGGGGAGGAGGAGAAGAGGGGGTGGGGTTGTCTAGTCGATGGTCGAGGATGGTGGGTTTTGATTAGAGATGGAGGATAAGGGGTGGAGAGAGGTAGAGAGGGGTGGAGAAGATGGAGGGGTGATGGGGAAAATGAGAAATCACAGGTTTCCAGGTGAGAAGATTTTAAGATGGGTTTTTCTTTTTGGAGAGGATGTTCACGTGGGTTGTGTGGGAGGGGTGTTAGGTTAGGATTTATTTTATTTTATTTTTGATAAATGCTTTAATTACTTGTAAGTAAGCTTTAATAGCTTGTACATAATAATATCTTATTCAATTGAAAAATAAGAAGAATAAAATAAAAGTACAAAGACTATACTACCCCTGGCTTAACAAACTTTTTCTAACATTTTTAGCTTTAGGGACGAAAGTGGAAGGAAAAAACAAACCACAGGGACGAAAAAAGCAGTTTTTAAAGACCAGGGACCAAAATCGTTATAAACATCAAACCACAAGGACGATAATAGTAGTTTACTCTAAAATAAAATAAAAACCCATCGTGACTTCAACATGACATCATAAGATATTAAATGGTCGTCATGCATGTGTTTGGAGAAAATAGCGAAATTTATACACAAAAAAATCAATTTATAAATTTATACTATTAATAAAAAAAATCTTTTAATTGCCATAATAATTGTACATGCCCGATTCTGATATATGTATTTTTCTAGTGAATAATTTTATGTTAATAATCATTCGATATCAACTAAATAAAATTATTTGTTAATTTAATATATATGAATCACATTTTTTAAATCAATAATAAAATGTTTAAATGATAATATGAATGAGAATAAAAAGAAAAACCAGTTGTAAAGATCAGGACCGCACCAAGTTGAAGGTCACGAGAAAGCGCCTCGACCCCGCCAAATGTCGGCCTCGACCCCATTTTTGCTTTGTCGACGTCCCCACCATCCTAATACTGCCAAAATACTCCTTTTAGAGAATACGAAATTCCATTTTTGCCCTTAGATGTCATTTAAATTACGGTTTGATAGCTACTTATTGGCCGTTAAAACAAATCTTTGCATTTTGAAGATAGAATTGTCCAGACAAGTTGATGGAATTCAACCATTTTTTTAATTTAATAAATAAACGATGATATGTATTTATCGTTGAACTATTCTGAAGGTTAAATATCTGATTTTTTTTGTTAATCAAAGTACAATCTGTTAGAGTCTCACGTCTACTAGACTTGGATCATTTCTCTTTTATATATGTTGGAACCTTCTCTTTCTCCTCAATGACTCTTTTGGAGATTCATCTAGGGGTTCCACATATCCTAATATGGTATCAAAGCCAAGGTCTACCACTCAAGGGATTCGACACTTCTGGATAACCCACTCTGGACAATTCAGTGTCCATCTAGCCTCATTGGAGGGGGCGTGTTAGTGCCACATTGGCTAGACTTGAACCATTTCTCTTCTATATATGTTGGAACCTTCCATTTTTTCTCAAAAGCTCTTTTGGAGATTCATCTAGGGATTCACGTATCCACAATCTAATTAATTGTGCATTTTAAGCCATGCATTTCTCAAAAATAAAGTGAACCATGAAAAGGTGAAGATGTTGGGGGTATTGACTTATAGTGGGACAAGTAGTAGTTTGGTTGAAGTCACATGGAGATTAGACCATTCATAAGGACACTTTTCCATCTAATATCTCTCCTTTATTCATCCCTTTTAAAATCATAATTTTATTTTTAATAAGAAAAATCCCATATAGTATAATTAAGAAACAGAATACAAATAATATAATAATTGAAAATGGACAAAAGACATCAAATATATTAAGGTTTGTCTTAATTTTTATTTACTGTTACGATTATTAATTTTTTTAATGAATGTAACAAATATTCAGTATCTTATATAATTATATTACATATCAATTTTATCTTAAAAAAAACTGGTTTTTAACATATATAACATTTATTAATTTTAATTTGACAGTTTTTATGTAATCAAGAACTAGAATCACTTAACAAATATTCTCGTTCTAAATGGTTATTGGTTTATGAAAATGAATAAAAAGTGAAAGTATGAAAATTTAATACATTAATTGAAGATAAATGAACATTATGTTATAATCATTTTTATGGGATTATAGTTTTTCTTTTTTGCTGGTTTGACCCATTCCTATGTTATGGAATAAAGGTGAAATTTGAACCCCACCACACCCCCCCCCCCCCTTCTCTCTCTCTCTTAATAAATGGCAAAAGGTGATATTTATGGACTCAAGTACTGATCCAATAAGAGGGTCCACACGGAGTCTCTTTTAGATTCTCGGCTAAAAATTGATGGCTTCATGGAGCTCTTATTTACATTCTATCATGGTTCATAGGTGTAAATGTTATTATCCTAGTTTACTTTTATGCTAATATTTTAATTTATTAATATATGGTAACATCTAAAAAGTTTAAAGTAGACATATATATTATAATTTAATTGGAAGATATGATATGAACTAAGGTGTATATGATAACACCCTTTAGGGATATATGAATTTTTGACATTTTAACTTGATGATTATTGTAAATATCTTGAAGAAAACCTTTTTTAAAATAAATAAAGTAGAAAAGACAGACGGTGGTATTCTTTAAATTTAAAGAAGTTTGTAAAAATAATTACTTATGAAAGAGAAATAATTTTTTTTACTCTTCTTATCAATGAGACTATGAGAGTCCTCAAAATTAAATACATACGAAAGATAAAATAATATTTTATATCAAGTATAATTCATATTATAATCTATAAAATGCAGATAGTATTAGAGATAAACAAAAAAATTATTTGGGAATTTTAGCATTTGATTCTCCATTTTAAATAGGCATGACGCATGAGAATGAGAGTCACCCCATTGGGGAACCCGGCGTACCTGTCCTGACAGGGACAGAGATTTCGCATAAAACTGGGGACCGGGAATGGAAACAGAGATCCTTTTTGAAAGTTAAAAACCAGGCATGGGATGGGGTTGGGTAACGTGGTCTCCGCCCCGTCCCCGATTATTAAATATATTATATATTTTTATAAGTAAATATATTATTTATAAGAATTAGATTTAATATCTTTTAGTTTAATATATTCTAGATTTATAAATAGCATTTTGACATTTTCTTCTTATATATATTTTCTCGTTGTGACCCATTAAACTTATTGTTGTGGAAAGCAAAACTTTTATCCTTTGGAGGAAGACGAACATTGGTACAATCGGTACTTGGAAGTGTGTCACTATATTATTTCTCTTTGTTTCGAACCCCGATAAGTGTGATGAGAGAACTTGAGTGGGTGAGATGTCATTTTTTTTGGGGGGGGGGGGGGGGGGGGGGTTAAAGGAACTAAATTGGGGTCTTCTCGGGAAATGGTGGTGGACGTTCCACAAGGAGGAGGATTCGTTGTGGAAAAAGGTAATTAGGAACAGTTATGGGAGAGAGGGAGGGTTAGCCGAAGATATCTCAAGGGAGAGGGGGCGGCCCGATATGGTCTAACATAATAGAGGTTGGGAAGGACATAGATAGGACATGAATTGAGTTCACGAGGTCTTTTGGGAGGAAACTAGGGGATGGGTCAAAAGTTAGATTTTGGGAGGACATTTGGGTTCAAGATCTACAATTAAAGAATAGGTTCAACCGTCTATACCGCCTAGAGAGTCATCAAGAAGCTACGGTCGCCAATAGAGGGAGATCCGTGGGGGAGAGGTGGGTGTGGAATTGGAATTGGAGGAGGGAACCAAGAGGGAGGGAGTTAGGAGAGTTAGAGAAGCTTAGTAGAATCCTAGTGGGGAAGGCGCCAATGGTAGATAGAGAAGACCACATGGTGTAGGCATTGGACCCATAAGGAGGGTACTCGGTGAAGGCATTGCGAAAAATGATCGAAGCAAAACGCAGTGGAACGGAAGGCAACCGGACAAAGACGGAGTGGATACGATCGGTACCAACTAAGGTATGTATTTTTATATAGAGGTCAATTCTTGGGAGAATCCTGGCTCGCACAACACTAGATAAGATGGGTGTTGATCTTGACACCCTATTATGTCTGAGGTGCAAGACGAGAGTGGAATCTATTGAACACGCGTTGATTACGTTGATGAAGTTAAACAATTATGAAGGCAAGTGGGTATATGGGGGAGAGTGGATTTGGATCGTAGTTCTTCGATTGATGAATTAATTGACGCCGAAAACCAAAGGAATCTAAGTGAGAAAGGGAGGAAGAGATGGAAGATGATCCTATGTAGAACCTTGTACCTAATCTAGGCAAACCGAAACAAATGTATCTTCGAGAACGGCAACACATCTGTAAAGGAATGATTATTCGAATTTCAACTAAAAATCTACGAATGGATAAGCAATAGAGAAAAGGAACTAAAGATCGAGTGGTCGACATGGCTTACGGACCCTTTCATCGAAGATCAAGCGACGAGTTAATCAAAGAAGTAAGTGGGAAAGGGAGATCGGAATTGGGACTATGGTCGTGGCTGCAACCTGGAAAACAGCAGCAGCTAACTCTGGGTAGGAAGGGTTTGTCCATCGGCTCCTGAAGTGTATAAACAGGCTGTCGGACAGATTCAGTTTCCTTAGATATGAGTTGAGTGATATTGTAACCCTTCAGGAACATTAGTTTATTACTTGTGAACTAATTTTTTGCTGGGGGGAGGGGAGTTTCCTAGTAGCTTTTCTTTGTTGGGTCGTTGGTGTGGGCAAACAGTAGCAATAAGTATTTGCCTATGGTGGTTTGTATGTTTCCCTTTGGTCTACTCTACCTTTTTTAATGAATGGAGTCTACTTTGTTGAGTCAAAAAAAAGAGAAAGCCGAGAGGGAGACTTGGAGGCGGGTTAGATATTACATTATTAGGATTTCACTATTAACAAAACTGAAAGACTTTCAAATTTTTTTAAATTGTAAAGTTTCATGGATAATATTAGACATTATAATTAAAAATAAAAAAACGGATAATATTTTAAATGGCTTGCTAACAAGTCGAAAATTTCAACTCAACCCAATCCATTTATTTAAGTGAGTTAGACGGTTTGACCCATTAAATTTAAATATGTTGAAAATATCAGCTCAACCTACTAATTTTGGATTGGGTTCCCACTAGATTTTTTAAACCGAAGAATATAACACAAGTTAAATTTTCTAAATACAAATAACTTCTAAAAATGATTGTTTAAGAATAAGGAATGATATTTTATTATTCTTAACCAATAAAAGTATATAAAAAATGGAAAAAATAAAATAAAATTTTATCGAATATTTTAATTATACACTTCATATTTTATTATTTAAAATTTAAAATAAAGAATTAGTTAAGGTTTAATTTTTGAAAATTTGTTGGAAGTATATGTAAAAAAAAAGTATAGTTACAAAATTGATTTCTGATTTCAAGCCATTTTCAGGATATTCCAACTTGAAAATTACTTTTTCGTTTCCCTATAAATACCCCCATTGTAGAACCAAATGAGACATTAAAGAATTTTGTGCCTTCATACTTTCAAATCTGTTCCTCCATTCATAATTTCAACCTCTGTTCTTCCCCTGTTTCTCATCTTCCAACAAAATTCACAATCATGCAAGAAAACACCATTAATCCTTCTGCCATTAATTCAATCACTGATTCAGTTCGATCTTCATTATCGAATTTGATCTTAAGAGGTGGGAATACAAGCACCTTAGATTCAATCTTCTCTCACTGTTCATCATCATCATCAGGATCTTCAATTTATATTCAACAGAGAGATTTTATCGTCAATTTCTCATCGAATTTTGATACATCAACACAAACGACGAGATCCCCAATCGGATTGTATCAGCAATCGAACAATTTATACAAGAAGAAGTTGTATAGAGGAGTGAGGCAGAGACAATGGGGGAAATGGGTGGCGGAGATTAGACTGCCACGAAACAGGGTCAGAGTGTGGTTAGGAACGTACGAGACGGCGGAGATGGCGGCATATGCTTACGATCGTGCTGCTTATAAGTTGCGTGGGGAATACGCTCGTTTGAATTTTCCAAATTTGAAGGACTCAACGGATTTGGGGATAATCGGAGATGGAGGAAGGTTGAATGCTCTGAAGACCGCCGTCGATAACAAGATTCAGACGATTTGTCAGAAGGTTAGGAGAGAGAAAGCAAAGAAGAAGGCGGAGAGAGAGAGCTTTAAAGTGGCCGGAAATTCAACGCCGGAATCAGGTGGTGGTGGTGGTGGTGGGAGTGATGTGGGTTCATCGGAAGAAGGGTTTTGGAAGTGTGAGAGTTCGTTTTCCGGTGAGTCGACGGTGGTGGAGGAGGCGGAGATGGGTGGTGGTTGGTCGTTGGCGAGAATGCCTTCTTATGATTTGGATTTGATATGGGAAGTACTTGCTAATTAGGAGTGTGATCAAATTCAACTCCTTTTATTTTGACTTTTTGAGGATGTCAACGTTTATAATTTTGTTTTTATAATTATATAAATGTAATTTTCTATATAGTTAAAACTTGTTTATTATTCGTACTACTAATTTTCATAATTGTATATATATTTCACTAAATTATAGTTTCGAAATGTATTTTAAATATGGACCATACAATATTTATGTTTAGTTTAATTAAAGTTTGAAGAGATTTATAATTGAATTGAATTTTATTATCATGTTTGGCCGTATGAATGATGATTTCTTAGATTTGAAAGCCGACAAACATATGATTTTGAAAGGTTGGTCTTTTTTGGAATTTTATAAAAGAAAAATATGTGATAATATTTTAAAATATATTGAAGAGAAAATTATTTAATAATTTTTATAATTATTTAAAATTTATTTTATAAACTGTCTCTAAATTTGAATTTCATATTGCAACAAATAGTTTTAATTTAACTATCATTCTAATTCCTTCACTAATGTTAGACATGTAGTTTTAGTTGACAAAAAAATATGACAGCTTTATATAAATACGAGACAAGTCCCGGGTTTGATCTCGGGCTCTGCTAGAAATTACTGGACAAGTCTTTGGTATAGCTCTTAAACTTTCATGATTGAAACAAAAAATGTTCCTTTACATTGTTGTCTTTTTAGGCTAATTTTGATGCGACCGATTAAGATTACCGGTAATCAGCTTTTGTCCAAATGACAGCATTTATCAAATTAGTGGTCATCAAGCCACCATTACTCCATAAGGAGTAAAAAAAACTTAATGAAACTATTTAAAAACGTCAAATGTAAACTAGAAATAATTAATTGCAAGCTTAGCGTAAAAACATGCCTCAAATCTAACATTAAAACTCACAATAATCAAACTGTATTTTAATAATCGATTTCTCTTTTGATAAACGTCATTTTCTTGGGTTTTTGCTCGAGAATGAGGCAAAATCAGTTGTGGTTTGGGACTGTGTGAAATTGGTGCAAAACATGGATGAATTTCGTCTCCATAGTCAGTAGACCTGGCAAAAACTGACACGACACGCTAACCCGACACGAACTCGAACGGGTTTGGGTAATACATTTCAACCCGTCTAAGTAAACGGGTTGACACGACACGACACAAAAATTAAACGAGTAAGGTCAGAGTCAAAATTTTCAACTCGAAAATGACCCGAATAACCCGTTTATATTAGGCCCGAATAACCAGGTTAAGTTAAAAACTTTTAAAATTTGGCAAAACATGTCCTCTTGATTTCTTAGACAATTACTCTTTAGGCCCTCTTTCTTAACTATACATTACACTTGGATAAAATTTTGACATTTCTATGTAAAATGTGTGTATAAATATATTTATATGTATATATATTTGAGGTTTTAACAAATTAATTATTTAATTCAAACACCTCTTATTTCTTTTGGTAATTTTTGTTTCTCTTTGTTTTCTTCACGTGACATATCATCAAATTTTCATTCAAACTTATATTATAGGAAAATAGATATAAAAATGGGAAATTAATTGTTTTGACCATTTTAGAAATTAACATTACTAAAATAATCATTCTCTCTTTATTTTTACTAAAATGATTAAAATACAATCGAAAACCCACTGAAATACATAATCCTCTGTCAAACCCTAAAATCCTCCGCCAAAAATTTGGCGTAAGTTATAATTTCACTATTTTCTATTTACATTTTACATTGTCTACCCTTAGAGTTAGTTAATAAATCACTTTAGGTACTTTACTTTTTAATTTTTCGTTTTACACCCTTATCACATTAACACACAGACTCATATATCAATTAAAATACGTCTAAAAATGACGTTTTTATTTTAACAAGTTACACCATTATAATCGCTCGACAATACATTCGAAATGAACTCAATATTGAATATTTTCTTATGGCCAATTATCCTCTTGATCGGTGAATATAAATATTTTTCACAAAATTTGGAATATTAATTAAAATATAATGCTATTATTTTTTGTAAGTTGATCGTCTTTTCCGGCTATTAAAATATTACATTGAGGCTGAAAAATTTACTAATGAAAGGTCTTGAAGAAGGAGAGCATGGAATATTCGTGGAAGATTTCTGTAGTCCCCTCCGCACTGTGTATATATCATTGATTCAAAAATGGGTTAATTATAGAATATATTGTAATAACCTTAAGACCCGATGCATTATTTGTTATTTTACATGAATATTAATTTATATGGTTTTTATTATAGAAATGACAAGAAAACAAAAGTAGTAGAAATTCACTATAATTTATATCTTATTACTTTATATATCCATAATATTATACTTTGTCGTTAAAAAATAATAGCATTATATTTTTATTAATATTCTGAATTTTGTGAAAAATATTCATATTCACCGATCAAGAGGATAATTGGCAATCGAAAAATATTCAATATTGGGCTCATTTCGAAGGTATTATCGAGGCAATTATAATGGTGTAACTTGTTAAAATAAAAACGTCTTTTTTAGACGTATTTTAATTGATATACAAGTATGTGTGTTAATGTGATAATGTGTAAAACGAAAAATTAAAAAGTAAAGTATCTAAAGTGATTTATTAACTAACTCTAAGGGTATACAATGTAAAATGTAAATAGAAAATAATCAAATTATAACCTCGGCCAAAAATTTGACGGAGGATTTTAGGGTTTGGCGGAGGATTATGTATTTCGATGGGTTTTCGATTGTATTTTGGTCATTTTGATAAAAATGGAGAAAAAATGGTTATTTTAATAACGTTGATTTCTAAGATGTTAAAAACAATTAATTTCTCTATAAAAACACTTGAGAAAAAAAAAGCAAAAGAAATGAATGGTTATGGGAGAAGGTGTGGCTTTCATCTAAAAAGCAAATCTCAACCTCTTATTATAAGTCGAATTGTATCTTTAAATGACTCCTTCTAAAGTTAAAAAGGTCTTGAACAAAGAGACCCATATGATATCATGTCAACCCATATCGACCTCTGCTATAAACAAAGAACTATTTGATTTAACAAAATGTTTATACAAATTCTGGATTTTGTGGAAAAAAACTTAATTTTTTTTTGTGTGTTTGGGTTATAGGAATTTGAAATTGAATGGAATTGAATTTTTTTTATAAAGATAATTTATATAAACAAGTTACAAATAATTATACTATCTGCTATTAATTGATTAATTACAAAAGAAACATTTCAACACATTTTAAAACATTATTACAAATAATTTCTATGAAATACGAATTACTTTCGTAGGATTGCAGTTATGTACTTTTTTTAAAGTAAATTCGAAATTGGAATTAAATTCAATTCCAAATCTTGCAAACCAAACGAGCTGTAAGCACACATGTCAGAAATGAACAAAGTTTATTAGAAATCTTAAAACAAGTTCACTAATTGGTGTTTCAAAGGTAACCAACCACATTGCAACAAGTTAACTCTACTATTAATTCACTCAAACCATCATCATTTTATGCTTCCAAACTTCATTTTCAAGTGTTGTGTTATGATGATGATAATGTACATACCTTTTCATTTCTGATATATATATATATGGTAAGAACATATAAATTGTAAAAATAACATATTACATAATTCTAACTAAACTTGCAACACAAAATAAGTCAAAAGCAGACATTGTGACTGATAAATCATAGAAATCACCAGCTCAAAGAGTTTTTTGATTGCTGAACTTTGACACTGTATGAGCCTTCTATTTCTTCCTGCAAAAAGAGTAAGTTCTTACAGTTCAGCATCATTGCAACTATAAATCCGCAAGTCAGAAAAGGTCCAATCGAATAACTAGTTGTAGTTGCTTTCAATTCAATTTTTGAAAAAAGCTATGTCTACCGATTTGGCATTCTAATTTCTAGGCACAAGTATAAATGGGCATTTGTCTCGGTCATCTTTAAAAGACTCTTACCAGGTAAGCAGCAAGAGATATCTCCCTCATTTACCTTATCATGTAACATTCCCAACCATGAAAATGAATTGTTGGTAAGCGTCTTAAACCCGGTAAGCACTTACCGGGTAAGAGTCGTTTACCTTGCCTCTTACTGGATAAGCTTCTTGGTCTTTGTCATGCTCAATCAATAAGGCAAGTGATATCAGTAAGCGCTTACCCAGTAAGCGGCCCCTTAAACATGAACATCACACAAAAATTGGGTATGTTAAAAGCAGATGAAGGAGATGCGTGCGTGTGTGCGTGGTAGTCGTTCGTGGGTTCGATGCCACTATGCCTTTCAACCAAAAAAAAGCAGATGAAGGAGAACCACAAACATTATTGATTACCTTGCAAGATTTCAGCAAAGGCTGCAAGAAAGAATCTCTGAAGTATCTGATGGATTTCCCCATTGAAGTTCTATCCCATACTGATATCAATCCACAAAAAATAATCAGAAAAAAAAACATAATAAAATTAGCATACAATGATAACAATAAGAAAATAGTTGGGTATGAGATAATAATATTACAATGCCTAAATAAAAGACTTGAAGCATGTTCTACAAAAAATGAGATGAGATCTCTGATTATTGACACAAACAGAGAAGCTTTGATTTTGGTGATTGAGATCATTAGGGAAAATAATAAACTGAATAGTGATGGTAACGAACCTTTATCACCTTCTGTTTGCAAGCCTGCTGTGTTGATTTCTCCCAGAAGCTGTGAGATACAACAAAGATGGGTCAATCAAGGGTGCTTTGAATTTGATACACTAGAAGAAGGTCAGGGCTATAAGATATTTAAAATAATTATATTCTTGAACTGGCCATGTTTTATATCAAATTGACAAGATTCACATGATGTCAAAGTGATAGACTACATTCAATATCTTAAAAATCTTGAACAATTAACACATAAGCAATACATATATTATATGCATATACAAAACCCGAGTTTTCACAATGTCAAAACATCCAGCATATGGACATGTGATAAAAAAAAAATTACTTGGCAATGGAGATAACTTTGTTGAGCATATGAATGCATCAATGGCCGGCCCATGGTCATCTTTTCAAAAACATTGTTAAAAAGATGAAAATGATTGAAATCGTTAAAACTTTAACAACTTAACAAATGAATATCTTATAAAAATAACCAAGTGATAAACACAGGCTAACCAGAATTGCAAAATACTACTGATACAAGAAGCAGTTCCTTAAATAGTTCTCACGAAAACATTACCTTGGAAAGAGTTGGTACATCGGTAGGATCAAACTCATCACAAATGGCTGGATTGATAGGAACACAAACACGCCCTGCAAAAAAACATGGATGAGATTTGGCATGCGGTAAAAAGTTACCTAAGATGGCCATGTTGCCTTTTAAACATTAAATTTCTGAAAAATCATGAACTCAATTAATTATGTATCATGCATTATCTTAAGAAATGTGACACAGTTTATGTAAACATGGACATCAAAATTGCTGCACCTAGGCATCGTGTCAAACTGTCATACATACTCAAAAGGAACAAATGCCGAAACTGACCTGTTTTGGGGTGTACACAAAAAGGTGCCTTCAGCAAATGATTCATGTGTTTTGAAACCTGAGATGTGACATCAAATGAGTAAAAATGTACCACATATAGCTAATATATGTACTTGATTGCATAAAAGTCGTGATATATTCCATGCATAAATAGATTTAGATTATATGGTGAAAGAACATGATTAACTTAAAGTAACTACTATGAAATGAAACTTCTATTGTTGAATTAAAAACAGTAACAAGCATATCAGATGAGGATTGCAGAAATGTAAAATATAACCAACTACCAATGTAGCGGAAGATAAGACAGTACTGACCTCCATATCAATCCTAGGATAAGTGAAAGAGAAGACAATCTCCTCAACACACCTACGAATCCCAGGTGCCTGACATGTGGAAGAAAAAGAATAGTTCAAAAGCTATAAATGCATATAGAAGTATATTGCATTCAGAATGTTTTTTTGAGTTTAAAATATATAATTCTTGATCTCGAGCATACAAAATGTAGCTTGGAAAGAATCAAGAAAGTTATGTTTATTATGTTATAAAGGTGTGTTGCCCATAAAGAGGATGTCAAGATTCAAAAGCCTTTGCATTTATAAGCAGCAATGAAGGAATTAAAACCAATTACTTTAAATTGAAGGGCTTAAACCACCACCAAAAAGAATCAGATGGTCTGTCACCCACTTCTTTTACTCGTATTTATCAAAAAAAATGAACATACCTTGTGTTTACCAGACTGAAGCAGATGTTTTAGTTGCTCCCATCGCACAACATTCACATCTTTTCCACTAGAGGGGCGCCTACTGTCTTGCCACCTTCCTCTAAGCTCCGAGGTTATTGCTGCAAGGTAACCACAAATCTTATAAACATTTCTTGAAAGTAACAGATGTATCTATATATATATATATCCAAATTGCATACATTCATCAGGAATCATCTCCAGTATTTTCTCATATCTCTCATCTGAAAGTAACTGTTGGCTGCAAAGTAATCTCTCCTCAAAGAAGTCTTTCAGGACACCGACATACGATCTCCTGCAGGGATGATACAAGGTTCAGGATATTAAATGGGGCTAAAAGTGACCGACTGTTATATGAGCATCCATACTTACACAAGGAAAGGATGAAGCGCAGAACCCAAGAGTGAAACCTTTGATTTGCTATTGCTGTTACCCTGAACAGTAAAAAAAAATATAATGAAGGTTCCCACGCGGCATGCTGTAAAAATTTGCACAATTGCATATATGAGAAAAATCAACCTTGTACAAGCGAAAATAGTCTGCAATAGCTGACCTCTGTTCGTTATTCAACCTGAGATTCAAGATGGTAAAATTTTAGGCTTTACACCCATTGTAATGATGCAATTGTAGCTGGTAGAAAAAAATTAAACTTTTCCATCACCTTCTTGCTTTTCCATCACAAACCCAACAATGAACACCACGACGGCCACTGTATACCCAGAGAATATGATTGAATCCAAAATCATCTGAGCAAAATGGACATGAAATTAGTCTTACTGACGTATAACAATAGAAACAATGGACCATACATTGTTAAATCATCAGCTTGCCATGAGGGAATATTCTCACCTCTAAGGGCAGTATCAATCACTTTAATTGCAATGGTCATCAAAGGCCAGCAGTCCAAGCAAACATCTGCTCCGGAGCAGCAATATCTGGCATCATCATAATCTGAAATATCCTGGAGAGCTCAACAGTATACAACCATGTTAAATGATCAGAGATCTAATTCTAGACTATTGAATGTTTAGTATGCATTCATAAACAAAGAAAACTTACTATATCAAACACTAGCTCTCTTTCCACAGGAGTGAAAACGTTGTCCCCAGATTGTGCGTATGCAAGCCTCTTTGAAGGCTGTTGTAAGATCAAGAAACAAGTCCCAATAAGCGAACACTAAAAATTCAGTACCTTTTATACTTAAAGCAAAAAAGTTAGTGGGATGTTGTGTATGCAGAAAACAGATAACACATTCAAGCTATAATAATCATGACACATGTGGCAGTGGCGCTAACTTCCTTCAAGAATGGTAGAACAATCTTATAGAATCTTACATCAACACTATAAACAGGACCGATATCTATTTTGAATGGACATTTATCTTTGATGCCATTTTCCAGCTCAGACGCACTCTTGAAAGACTGAAACCGCAAATATATATCATTATCCAATGTAAAAGAAAATTCTCTCCGCCCAAAATATGATTGGTCACATGCAGGATGTTTCCCATCTGCATATATAGACAATACAATTGGTCACATTCAGAATGTTTCAAATACGGTTAGAAAACTATGAACAAGGATGTGCGGCATATGTTCCCAAAAGTATACACGGTTCGGTTAAGATCATGAATCTTGAATCCAAATATCATTAGAAGCCCATTCTGCCGTCTATTAAAAGATCGTTTTACAAAATGATTACTTAGTAAGATTACCATTTCCGTATGACATCCAATTGAACATATCTGCATGTGGGAAAAGCTTTCCTGCCAAAAATAAACATTTCCATCGAAGTCAGAAACTGAAATTATGACCCTATTGATCAAGGGTAAATTTACAACACAAAAGAACAGATGCTTGTATATTGAACAAAACTTCCTTGTTCTTTTTGCAGTTTTACCTGGGCAATAATTTTGAAATTTCAATCTACAAGCATCCAACAGATTTCAATAATTTATTGTACTACTTCAATCTGAGAGGCCTTACAAGCTAACTTTCAGCTTCAGATTTTTAGGCAAATTCTGCTTCCTGTCAATGTTACTTTTGTGATATTGAACTTTATAACAAGTAATGCAAACAGCAAAGCAAAATTTGTCTAAATTTTGCATCTGAAAGGTACTAGGTTTGATTCGAATCTTTTATTTCTTGAGATTGATGAAGCAAAATCGTAAACATAAAATGGTAGCAAATTTGGGAATAATTCAGTACACATGTCAGAAATTTTAGCTAAAAATATGTACAACTACAGTAACTTAAGAGGATATAATGTTTTTAGGAACAATTACCGTAATAAACTTTTAGGTAATTAGGATTGAATCCTTCATCTACTTGCGCATTTTGGGGCTGAGGATCGTCAATTAACATGTCATCTCTTCCATTTTGTGCTTCTTCTTTAGTCATACTTGAACCGAATCACAGCTTTTTCACAAACCCTAACAGAGCTACTGTATCAGCATAAAACACGGATTTCAAAACTTTCATAAATAAAACACAGGTCTTGAGAACCTTAAAAAATTGGTGAACGAGTTTTAACATGCAGTTCGATGTATAACCCTACTATTACCACATAATACACGGATCAAACGTCATATATAAACACATATAAAGGTATATTTAACATAGTGAGGATCGTACCTGAAGATATGTGTTTTAGAATCAGAAGCACACAGGTGGTGAAAGTCGTGAAAATGGTGAAAGATGATTTTGGGGAAGATGAGAATGGCGGGAAAGAGTGAAGGATGTCGGCTTGTGAATGGGTTTTGGCGGGAAGACGAGTAATCTGACCGGTCTTGCTTGCAGGCATAAAGTTTTTATATGAGTTTGGGCCGAGCCTGACCCACTTATGGGGAAGATAAGTGGTTTACAAAATACCATTTGGATCGTGTAAGAACGGATATGAATACTTGATCATCTTTAATCTCAAACCCACTTATGAATTATGTTTGATACGATGATTAATCCAGTGCATCTTATTTTAATATGCATGCAAAGGTAAAGATCCCTTCTTACGCTTCTTACAATAACACTCCTTCTTACCGGAATCCAACCCTTACAAATTTCCTTTGGATTAGGGTTCTTTTGTAACTCAAAAGATTTTGATAATTTTGAAAAGTATGTTATTTGATGTAACTTTATTTTATTTAAGATTAGGATTTAGATTATTCATTAACATATATTTGTTTTATAATATGTTTCTTTTACCTGTATTTGTTTCTTGTGAAACAAAAGTCACATGTAAAAAAAAATCACGTTGTGAACTGAATACATGTGAATTAAATATATGTTTAAGAATGAATTCAACATTAGCCTTAGATAAAAAAAAAATCATGTAAAATAATATTTTAAGATAAAAAAATCATGATTTACAATATTTGAAGTTCTTATTCAAATATACTTGTATATTATAAACGGTGTTTTGTTTGTATATTTAAATAAATTGTGAAAGTGGTCAAATAAGGGTGCATTTGGTACAGAGAATGAAATTGAAGAGAAAGAGAATTGTAGCAACATTATAATTTTGACCAACAATCAGTTTCTTGTATTTATACATCTTTTGTTTATATATCAGTAAGTGATATATAAATAGTTGTTTACTTAATAAACACAATGTTTATACACGTGTATAAAGAGAGTTGCTATGACAATCTTATTAAGCAAACAAATAGTAAACAAGTGTTTATATATCTTTTGATTTCAAAATTAATAAACACAATGTTTATTATCTTTTGATACAACATGATAAGGTGTTATACAAGAAACTCATTAAGCCAACACAAGAAACTCATTAAGCCAACACAAGAAAGAGACTAAAACAACAACTTAACCACTTGACAAATAAACTATTATACAAGAAACTCATTAAGCCAAAACAAGAAACTCATTGTTATACAATATACTCATTAAGCCAAAATAGCATCTTAACCAAACAGATCAGCAAACCCTAGACAACAAACACACATTGCAACCAAGAAATAGCATAAACAAAACCCCTAGACAGCGAACCCTAGGCCATGATTTTGTCGTCGGAGTAAACCCTAGACTGAAGAGAGCGACAAGAGAGAAAGAGAGAGCGAGACATATAGAGAACGAGAGCAGTCGCCGGTGTAACAGATAGAGAACGAAAACTTACCAGTCGCCGGTTTAGAGAGCAGTTGCCGGTGGAGAGAGCAGTCGCTGGTGGAGAGAGCGATGAGAGAGAGAGAGAGAAAGCAACGATAGAGAGAGATAGAGAGAGAGGGGGAGATAGCGTCAAATTGGTTAATCTCCCCGGGAAATAAAATTTTAATTCCCCCTTTTCTTTACCTGATGGCGGGAAATGAAAATAGAGAAAGAGAATTGGTATTTTTTTCCTCTCCTTGTTTTCTCGGGTGTTACCAAACAAGAGAATTACTCTGAATTCCTTTTCTCTGTTCTCAATTTTCTATACCAAACAACCCCTAAGTATAGTTAAATAAATGAATTTGTTGTTCTATGGAATGACCGACGAGAAGCCTTAAACATTCACAAAAACCATTCAAGTTTTTAGGTACAAAATGAAAGCTTACATATGTTTTTCCCAATGAAACTATTGTTTTCATGTAACAGAGGTTGTGGGGGAATGACAACCTATGGAATGGACCATAGACTGACGAAGGTGCGAGGCAGTTTGTCGAGCAGAGGTTGTTGGTAGTGACAATATGGAGTGGTAAAGTCACGAGTTGGTTACACTATGAGGTGGTGATCAACAAGCATAAGTTGTGGAGCAATGACGGTGTGCAATAACAGAGCCATAGACCAACGATGGCGTGAGGTAGCTTACCAACTAAAGGGTATGACAATTCTAAAACAAATAGGGTTTTCGAAACGATAAAGCTGTCATATATGGTCTTCTATTCATTTCCTCAACACCCTTTTTTTTAATATTGGTCAATTACTTGCATTATAGGACGATAAGTAATTTTATTATATCACATACCAAATATCACTAATAGTTCTCTACCTCATGGTACCCCAACTAAACACCCGCTTGATGGTTGTGTGGATCATGACATTCGACTCTGTGAGAATAAGGATCCCCACTTATTCGACATGAATGTATATTAATGATTAAACTTTACACAATAAAAACTCACATATCAATGTATAATTCACATAAATTTATTAAATTAAATTTATTTATATTGTAGAAAACTCTGACTTCAATCTTTTTCTCATATAGATTACTCCATACTATAAGTTCCACATTATACATAATGAAGATATGTATATTAGTCTATTACTTTTGTTCAGCTGTAGTGTAATTTTTCTTATAAATAACTAATAATGGTTAAGATGGTTAACATTTAATTAGTTAAATTATATCTTTGTTCTATGATTGATAATTTGTATTTAATTAAAATTGAAACGAGTTGACATTGATAGATTTATCACAACATAAATACTAAACCATACTTGCTAAGTTAGTGTTAATACATAATTAAATATAATTTATTTTGTCAAGGTTACTCTACTTAATTTATAAATATGTTTTTCTATATTTTGAGTTCTCTTAAGAATATAAATCTTCTAAAAATTTATATGTCTAGTCATTGTTAAGAAATATTATGTTACAATTTTTCTCCGACGTATAATATATTTTTATTAGAAAAACTCAAATAAAAACTCTTTAATTAATAGTAATACATAAAATACAAGATATATTTATTTATTTATTATAACTTAAATATTTACATTAATTAGAGATTTGTATTTAAAACTCCTTCATTTAATTGTTGATTTAGTTATATTAAAGTAGAGGATTAAAAATTATTTTTAGTTATAAAATATTAGTTGTCAAAAATATCTATAACACCAAACCCTAAAGATAGTAATAAAAAACGTCCAAGTGGAAAGAGAGATATGTGTAATCAGATATAAGGACTTCCCACAAAATCCAATAATGCATTTAAGCCAATCACATTGCTTTCTTCCCATTAAATTTATAAATTAACACTTACATCCCTCTAAAAATGTCAAAATTTCCAAATCCCCCCTCATCTCTCTTTAGCACACAATATTTATCCTAACCTTGTCTTACATTTTTTTTCTCGAACAAATAAAATAAAACTACGACTAAAATTAAATTATAAAATTATACAAACGAAATATATGTGAAATTAGAGAGGTCGTGTATAGGCTTGTAGATATAAATAGTGGTAAATTTTAGTGATGAAGTACTTCTGAGTTTTGATACAACAAACATATTTTATGAACATGATTTAGGCAAATGATCGTTTGAGAAAGAAAGTTAAGGTGAGAAATGTAAAAGATATCTGAATGTTTGATTATCTTTAATCTTAATCATATGAATGAATCGCGTTTGACAAAGAGATTGTTCCAGTATATCTCGGTGCATCTTATCCGAAAGTGCATCTAAAAGTAGAGACCCCTCCTTCTCACCTAAACTCCCCTTACCGAAACTCAACCCGCATGATTAAATAAGTTTCATAGTATGTGTTATTTATGTAGATAGGACTATAGGAGACTTGATTGAAATATGGTTGCGTTTTAATGTGACCGGTAATCTTTTGACGATATATCTGCATGTTTAATCAATATTTGACCATTTTTTGTTAAAAAACCTGTGTATTTATTTATTTATTGACGTTTAACCGTTTAGGAATGTGCATTGTCTTTACAATATACTGACCCCATTCAACTCCTAAATGTTTATGAAATAAACTATTTCTTTTACTTATCTTTGTGCTATCTATACCAAATGAGTTTATTTGAAATGTTTTATCTATTAGTTAACTTGAACAAATTAATGGTCATATTTTATAATGTAACCATCATTCGATTCTTCTTTGCCTGGATATTTTTGTAAATACAAAAAAGAAGATCTATTACCACAAGGAATCATCATATACCTTGATTTTCACAACGGAACGAGTAATTTTTTCCTAAATTTTTGTTTATTTGTACACGAAACATTGTCAAATAACTATAAACCATTTACATGTCTTACGAGAAACCGTGGGTATCATGCTCCAACACAATCATGTCTAAGTGTTTGGCTAAACGATTGGTAGCACTGTAGCAGAATGAACATGCCAGATTAATCGAGTGATATATCAACATATGACTTGTTCGTCCAAGTATGATTTTCAATTGCTGAATCGGACTTGTTTCAGATTGACTCACTTAAACTTTTTTTTTTAAATTCTGTAAATAAATAATTTGTTAAGAATGAGTAGAGAATTATTATTAAAACAATGATCCAATCTTATTAATAAAAAATCAAGCATACTTTGAAAAAAATGTAAACATTTCGATATCTGTTTTTTAACTCGTCCAACCTATCAGAAACAAATATAACACAAATTAACTTATTTATAAGCACAAGTTAAACTATTCGAACAATTTAGAAGAATAGTATAAGGACCAAAAAATCATTTTTTGAGAAGTATAGGGGGGCAAATTGATATTATCTTTATTTTATTATCACATGAAAATGGTGGAGAGAAGTGAGAGGAGAGAAGTGAGAGGTGGACGAGAAAAAACCAAAAAGCAAAGCAACCCATCAATTGAAGTTGTGATTCCTCTCTCTCTCAAACGTTAACGAATCAACCGACTAATATTTGTTCATCGCTGTTGTATCGATTGATTTCCGGCGATTTCATTGTTGCCATTGATTACTTACTATACATGGCGATCACCGGAGACGGTGCAAATTTGCCGGAGATCGATTACATTAAGAGGCATCATAAGCAAGAGGTTAGAGCATACCAGTGCACATCATCGCTTCTTAAACGCATCAAAGCGCCTGTACATCTCGTAAGTTTTCAAATCTATAATTGGGAGTTTAATTGATCTAGTAGTCGTAACCACAATGGATCTGAGCTGAATTTATCTTTAGTTTAGTAAATTGGATATTTATGTAGGTAAATTTGTGTTTTTCATTTGAGAGACTATGATTTATGCCCCTTTTTTTAATTACTGATGCATAAACAAGCCAACCATTGCTCTCATTCTATAATTGTTAATGTATAATAGTGAAACGTGTGTTGTCAAGAGTCGTTTTATGATTGCTTAAAGTTAATCATGCTTACTAACCTTAAATCAAAGTAAATTAGGTGTTAAGTAGGAACACAATGTGGTTTTTGGCTCAATGAAACCCTTACGCTCTCAGATCGAGTGTGTTGAGAGTTAAAACTGCTTCTTTTAATGCTTGTATCCAAACTTCCTCGCTATCCACAAACGATATTACTACAAATGGCATTATTTTGCTCTTACTCTTAAAACGGTTGCTAAAGTATCCCCATAGTTGGTTCTTTTCACATTCCACGTTTAGTTATAAGTTATTGTCCTAGAAACTGGTAAGCTTTTATTATTTGATTTGCTTTAGTCACCGTCCTAGAACCGTTACTAAGGTGTTCTTTAGTTTTCAAGACTCCAAAAAGTGGCATGGAAAAACTGGGTATACAAATGCCAACTTAAAGGGCCCATTCTGATAAAGATGAACTTGTGACTAAATTTTATTTGTAGAAAGTATGGTTACATTTCGATTATCAAGAGAGTAGCTCTAAATAGAAAATGTACAGGGGATTTAATTTTGAACTATAGGCCCCTTTTTTATATAACATGAATTTCAATGATGATCATTTATCTAGTATGACAAGCTCAGATGATAAAATATACTAATAGATCATAAAGTTTTAGTATAAGTTGATACCTTATTAACCCAAATGAAAAGTCTTTATATCTTTTGGAGCTCCATATGAGAATCTTTCCATTGGGTTGACCATAGAAGCAATAAAGTTCTCACTTGTAGTTAGATTTTTGGGATTATCCTTATTTAACTAAAATTGGGATTTGTAAAGTTTGAGTTGGAGTCTTAGTAGGATTGCATTTGGATCCTATATTGAAGTCTATAATGCTCTGTCTGCTTTAGGTTCTAGAAACATCACATTGTTTTACATATCCACCATTCTGTAATTTTCTTGATATACTGCAAGCCTATTTCCTGCTCCCATGGATGTTTCTAGAATGTTTGTCTTTTGCTTGGTCATATATAACTTTTTTTGAATGGTTTATGTGTGTTGAAGGTATGGTCCCTAGTGAGGAGGTTTGATCAACCACAGAAGTACAAACCCTTTGTAAGTGGGTGCAATGTGCAAGGCGGTGACCTTGAAATTGGAAGTGTTAGAGAAGTAAACGTTCAATCTGGACTTCCTGCTACCACAAGTACAGAGAGGTTGGAACTTCTCAATGAAGAAGAGCACATCTTGGGCATGAGAATTGTTGGTGGAGATCATAGGCTCCAGGTATACCTCTCTCTATCTCATTCTCAACCACACATTAACCAAAACAAACCAAACTAAGGGTCTGTTTATTAGCAGCTTGATGAGATTAATGGGACCCACTGCTTATTCGGTTACTATATGTTACTGTTTGGTAGTGGCTTAATGACGTAGAAAGTGGCTTATTCAATAAGCTTCTAAAGGGGAGCTTTATGCAGAAAACCAAGTTTTTTCCAAACCTACCGCTCCCTGTTAAAAAACATGATCATCTCATCTATGAAAAATCCTCTAAAACAAAACCATCCCTATCTATACATACAAATTGTGAAAATGCATACATACATCTTTAGGCATGGGATCATGTGAGAAGTGGAGTTAAGGTGAGAAGCGTAAGAAGGAATCTCCACCCTTAATCACTTTTAATTTGATGTTACTTTTTAGTTAAAGATAGTAATGGGGACAGTTATTCCATGGTATTTACATGTCAAAATATATAGAATAACTATTCATGGAGATTCCATAAATATTCCATTCCAAAAATGGAAACATTTGGGATTTTTTTAGAAATTGGATGCAGTTACTAATTCATGATCTGGCATGTACAGAATGAAAATTTCATTCTCGATTCTATGAGAATTTTTATGAAAGCCTTTCATTTGCTTCTCTTCGATGGAAGTTTGATTTTCCCAGAATGTATCCTAATTTTTGGCCTAATTTTTTGATAAACCTTTGCTGCAACAGGTCGTGTGAACCAAAATCCTATTAATAGATACGAACATATTCCAACTAATTCCCAAAAAATATAAATTTGTATCAAATTTGAATAAATAGATGTATCAAAGAAATAGAATTGGGTCCTACGTCAATTCCATATATGGATTAATAACTACAGATATTGAAGATAAAAGCTAATATAGTACCAACTTTATTAGAAAGTCAAGTACAACTTTATACACTACAATAACACTCATAGAGAGTATGGTAATCTCATGCCCACCCATGAATCGCGTTTTGGAAGGAAATCGATCTGGTGCATCTCTTTACTGTTGATCTTCAATTAAAATTGATTCAAGGGTCCGGATCTCTTCTTATGTTTCTTACCGTAATGTCTCTTCTCACCGGAATCCAACGCTACATCTTTATCCATACATAACTTAATGGAAAACCAATACAGAACATGGACCGTAGGATGTACGCAGACCTTTCCACTACATAAATTGATATATTCATCCACACACATTCACATGTGAATATCTGGTTGCAGAATTACTCATCAGTCATCACCCTCCATCCAGAAATTATCGAAGGGAGGCCAGGAACTTTAGTAATCGAATCCTTCGTGGTGGATGTACCAGAGGGCAACACCACGGATGAAACATGCTACTTTGTTGAGGCCCTCGTCAAATGCAACCTAAAATCTCTTGCGGATGTCTCAGAACGGTTGGTTGTGCATGACAGTACAAAATCCATTGCTCAAGTGTGATTCTCTTTTTGCAGGATCAACCATTGTAGAGCCTAGTAATGGAGTCAGTGGACCAATCTCCATCACTGTGCATATTGTCCCATGGAGTAAGTAAGTTATCACAAACTACAACCATTTTTTTCATTTCTCTTATAATAACTTTGTGTGTGAATAATGTTTTTCAACCTTTTTTATGTTTGTTATTTTTGCATTGATTTTGTGTCACTAGAAGCCCAAAGACAACATATTTACTGGCACATGCTTTGCTTTTTCCACTCTCATGTATTATACGCAAAATGTCAAACGTTAATAGCCTTGTTAAAAACTTAAAAATGTTTATGAGCAGTATAAATGATTCTCTATAGCACTAAGATTATATGTCATATGCACACCCAATTTATTTTTTGTTTTTATTGGGGTAACTGTGAGTATCTGGGTTAGCTTACGCACACCGACTAATATCCCCGGGTGACCATGAATGGTTTGTGGTCATGATAGGTGAACCCCATGGCCAAAATGGCTTTGGGCGTGCTTGGATTCGAACCGGGTGACCATGAATGGCCAAGTGGTTAACTAGTCCGCACCCAATTTGTGTCATTAATCTTGTGTAACTTCTCAAGTAAGTTTCAATGGTTTGATCTAGTCTCCAATTGTTTTTTTTCCTTCTTTAGAGTGATTGTGGATGTAGCATTTTGTGTAGTAGTGTCCCACGACTTTAACCTAAAGAAAAAGAACATTTCCAACATTTTTTCATAATTTCTCTATAATAAAGAAACAAAATTAGTTAAAATCTACCAAAAAAAAGTAACATTCAACTCCAAAATTTATTTGTGTAGGAGATTTCAATGTTAATTATATTATTAAAGTATTTAATCCTTTTAAATCCACTAGAAACTTGCAAATGAATTTTATATAAAATGATAATACCTTCAACTTCATTGTACTCATAAAAAATGCACTTCTTCAGTAAGCGCTTACTGCCAAAAGTCTCAGATGGTAAGTAAGAGTGACAATTCTTACCCGGTTAACACTTACCGAATAAATTGTTATATATTAAATGACTAGAATCTTAATCGGTATGGTAAGGGATAGTACCCACCTACCCCTTTTAATGTCCATAAGACTAGCGTCATACCCTTATTTGAGTAATAGCAATGTATTTATTACTCATGATATTAATAGTACTCTGAAGACATTGGGCCATAGTGGACATAGATATGCTTTAAGCATTACTTTACGTGATATACCTCCTCAAATACTGATTTTGCTTCTCCCATTTTGGGTTTTCTTTTGCTACAATTTTACTTTTTCTCTTCAAATATATTATATATGTCATGGATTGGTTTGAGTTTGAGTTTTCCATCATCTTTTCTCTGTTTTTCACCTTGTTTTCTAACATCAAGATAATTATATTGATTTAACAATTTGTTTGAATGGTTAAAAAGTAAAGAGATTGCTGCATATATGTTCCATTTGTAAGATAAAATCAACCTCATTGAGATGTCTTACTCATATGTTCCTCATTCTTGTCTTGATGATACAATTAATATTACGGAAAAAAACCGATAAATGTATCCAATATCCTACTTTTGTAATCATGGATTTATTGTTTTTATGTTAACGATAACAAGGAAGATAAAGCTTGTAAAAAACAATTTGCTCTTGTTGAAGAGATGAACATGACACGATATTGTAATATACAAGGTTTTGATTGAGTTGTTTTGTATAACGGTCAAGTCTTTTGAATTAGTGTCAAACAAATAGATATATCATATATGTTGTGCTGGATTGGGTTCCGGTAAGAAGAAAAGTTCTGGTGAAAACTGTAAGAAGAGATCTCCACTTTGAATCAATCTTAGTTGAATATCAACACTAACGAGGTGCACTGAAATGCACCAGATCAATTTCCTTTTAAAGTGCGATTTATGGGTGGACGTGAAATTAAAAAAGATCGAAGATACATATTTCTTCTTATGCTTCTCACATTAACTATTCTTTTCGCACGATTCCAAGCCATCTTATGCTCACCCGCATCATATGTAATTACTTGAGAACAAACTAAAGTGATAAATAAAAGAAGACACTTACAAAAGTAAGGCAAAAGGTATTGGAAAGAGGGATGACCAAGCCACCCTATTGTCGCCGGCCAAAAGACACGAGCGGCCTTTCCCACGACCTAAGTCACGGAAACCTCTAGATGGTAAGTCGTACTATAGTGAGTTGCACGAGAATGCAAGCGAGTAGAGGTCGGGAAATACCTTGGGATGTCAAACAGAGAGTTCTGCTGCCTGGGGCTCGGCTCAAGCCGCGGGTAAAGTCGTGCGATCCATTGTTACTCAGTTTTACCCTTGTTTCTTGTCCAACATCAAATGTGATAAAATATCCAAAGACGTCTCTGTCTAAAAACATGAAGGTGGAGACACATATGGAGTCAGGAGTGGCCCAGGGCTATCCTGGACTCACTCTAGAGGCTGGAAGTTAATAATTTTCCTCCTCATAAAGCCTAAATAGTCAACCATAAAGATTTTGGCGTAATGGTTGAGGTACTGTGGGATATGGTGAAATATCCATCTGGCCAGGGTTTTATTTTAAACGTACACACCAATTGTGCCCACTTTCAATACTGATTTCTTACAGTCATACTTTACAGGGATTAATCCAGACATAACCTAGACACTCTTAAAAAAAGCCCGAACAATCTATTTTCATTCAAGGGCCACCCTCCCACACCCATCATTTATTTATTTTGAGATTTATTATTTGTTAATAATTATATATTAGGATTTCATAATGAAAAAAATTGACAAGGTTGTACTTTTTGTTATGTTTTCAATATTTATTTAAGATAAGATCATTCTTATGTTATGTCTTTAACATTATATTAGGAACTAGTTAGGTTATGTTGGGATTTAGCATCTTGGTTAGGATGCATATTTTATTTTTTACTCGTTGATTAATTAACTTATCTTTCAATAGTTATAGATAAATATTAAACAAAAAAGAAATTGTGGATTTCTTATTAGAGGATGGCAACTAATGATGATAATTCTAAATTAAGTCGTGTGGAAATCCATTTTTTCTCAGATCTAGAAATATGTGAATTTAATTTTGGATTAGAATGCTCATATTTTGGATTTTGTAATATAATTACATACATGTGCTTTTGGATTGAACGTACCACCATTATATTATTTTTATATATTAAACTTTTTATTTTTGTTTAAGAGGATCATCCTATTTTGAACCCTTGACTATATGGAACTTCCTTTATCAGTTCCAAGAATTTTTATTCAAAAATCAAAATCGAACTAGATTATTATAAACGAAATTTTACAATGACAATAATCTCATTTTCTAGTACTTCAAAACCACGTAAAAGTATATGTACTTTTAAACTTTTTCTGAACTTGTTGAACCGTTTTTCAGAAACGTTATACGGCTATAAAATATCATTTTATTTTTTGACAATAAATACTTTGTTTATACCAAACATACAAGAAATAATTTGCCAATGACGTGTAGCTCAGTTGGTTAAGGGGGTGAGATGATGTTTGCTCCAATTGGTCTTGGGTTCGATCCCAGGCCCCCTCGCGATCGTCTTGCCACTGAGTGAGTCAGGTATGCCCCTTACATTGGGAATTGACAGTCTGTGTGGGCCGGTTTGTGTGTCCGGAAAATATACATTTTGCTCCAATACAAGAAATAGTGTATTTATATTAAACATATAAGAAATACCAGTACCGAATCAGGTAACAAGGGACATTTCAATTTCCAATTCCATCTCTATCTCCTAACTAATCATATTTTCCTAAAACTAAACAATATATATGCTTAATAAATCCATATCTTCTCCATTTGAATTCAAAAAATCACCCACTTCAAAAAAATCGATATTGTTGAAAAGGCGATAAACAACCAAAAAGGAAAAAGCAGAAATAGTACTGAAGCTTATTGAACTTTTGGGATTGGTTTTTGATACATTGAACATTTGCGACTGTTGAATTTTTGATTCTAGAACTTTAGCGATTTGGTTTTGATTGTTTTGTTATTAATTTTAAATTTCGGTACTAAGTGATATTGACACCGAATTTCCCGTCCCAATACCGATCCCGTATCGGTACTGATAGCAAAAATAACACGCCTAAAAGGTGTCACAAAAATGGTGCAAGTGTACACCACTAATGCATTCGCGTACAAGTAATATACCGGTAAAAACCAGGATCGTCCAAGGATTGGTCTTACTAAGAATCAGAGATTATTCCGAGCCATCGGTGCAAAGTTTGGTTTTAGAATTTTTTAATATTGGTTTGTTTGTTTGGAGAATTTAATATCTTTTATAAAAATACAATTAATGACAAGTGGGCATGGGTGTACGTTTTCCCCCGAGAAGATTATTGTAACAAATATGGTTAATAAAGCCGGTCACAAGTGGTCCAATATAACTTTCTCCTCTCGAAGCTCCATTATATAGGTTGCGAAAAACGGTTTTATTATAAAGTACTACTCATGCTAACCTTCGGTTTGCCAATCTTAACTAAGTAGATCTCGAAGATCTTAGCTCCGCTGGATGTGGAGGGATGCGCATATCTCTATGACACACTCACTCGACCTACATTTTAACCTTAGTACAATTATGCAAAAACCCATATCTCTATGTGATTATTGAAAATTCTCTCGAACCTCCTTGCATCATTCAAGCCGTATTTCCGATCCGCCCCTCTCGAGGTCTAAGATCTAATATTAGCACTTAAAGCGACCAACTTGTCCGCGTTGAGATGAAGTTTCGACTTGAATGACCAAACCGAAGAGTTAGCAAAAAGTAGTAACATCCAAGTGTTACATTTTGTTCTCTCGGGTTCGGCTTACACCCACACCCAAGGGGGGGTTTAGCTACTGCTCATGATCAAATGCATAATGTAAAAACAGGTGTAAATAAACAGGAAGTAAGTAAACATAAAGTGCATTAACTGAAAGTGGCCACAATGGTAAGCTGCCACAGTGCGTACAGAAATGAAATTACAGCAGAAAAGTAAAGTAAACTAGAAAGCAATAAAATTGACAAGATAGTTTTTGTGTTTCTCAGCTATCCACCGATGATACAAATGGTGCTCCAAGGGTCCCTTTAAATAGTTGGAGGAGGAGAGAAGGCTTGAAAGTGACTTGAGATGGGGAAAATGACAAGTGAGTGAGAAAGGGACTTCTCACCCTTTGTCTTCTACCACTTCTTGTCTTCATTCCATATGTCTTCACCCAACATTCTTGTGTAAAGTTCAGGTTGACCAAGGAAGCTCCAGAAAATGCCTTTCACCAATTTCACCCACAAAATCCTGCAAAGAGCTTTTTTGATTATTTCACTGTTGACGTCACATTGGGCTGATGTCACCGTGTCGAAATCTGACTTTTTTGTTATTTTCTAGCTTTGAACCAATTTTAGACCAATAAAGAGAAAGTAGGCTCAAATGGGTATCTTGGGGTAGAAAAAGAAATAAAAATGGGCGGAAAAAGCGGTAAATAATACTTAAGAAATGACGGTTATCAGGTACCGAACCGGTAAATTCGGTTCGGTATTCGGTACTCACATTTTGTTCCAAAAAAAATCGGTACCAATCGGTTCGGTACGATACTGATACCGATCTCATCCCTAGTCAAGCGTGGCAAATTCCTATTTTTCTTATTTTTTTTAAATATAATAAAATTTGTCTTGATTTACATATAATGCAACGAATAAATTTTTCTTAATTGATTTAACAAAATTTCAAGTCTTTTAATTTTTAAAATTAATTTAACTTATAAATCGCTAATTTTATAATATTGGATGAAGCATATATCCATTTTAAAAATATTTATAGTAGAAAAGACGACAAAATTTGATATTTACATAACATAAGAAAAGCAAAAAAACAAGAGATGGTTATGCATCTATCAATCAAAACAAAAATTTAGGGGATGCTAATGACATTTTTAAATGTTGTTAATAATATTTTTGTAAGTGAATTTCTCTTCATATACATCTACATCAAAACTAACTTTTTTACGTTCACAATGTTATAACAGTACAAAAAATTCCGGCTTCCTCCATTCAAGAAGAAAATAAAGTTGGAAATGCATTAATATATAACAAAATTTGCTTTAGTGTAACAAAAAAAATATAATAGAAATAACAACGTTTCAAAATGTTATATTTTGTATCCATTTTTGTCTGATATTTTTCTAATCATGTAATATTTAAAGACTTGAATCCCAAGTCTTGAAGTTATATTGATTAAAAAGGGTATAATGATATATCAACATGTAGATGATCGTGTGATAAGATGAGTTAAGGTGAGAAGTTTAAGAAGATATCTTGACCATTGATCACCTTTAATCTCAAACTCACCCATGAATTGAGCTTCATACGAGGATTTTGATCCGATGCATTACGATGCATCTCATCCTAATGTGCATCCAATGGTCGATATCTCTTCTTACGTTAATTCTCCTTCTCACAGGAACCCAATCTTATACCAACAAGCTAACTATTGAAATATATCGATAGACAACTTGTCATCCATGTAATTAAGTATTACAAGATATATTATCAATTATAAGGACACTTCTTTGAGAACCACAAAAAATTTAAGTAGAGAACTTGAATTAACGCTAATGAATTTCAACAACTACATGTATCAACACATATATACTTACACATGTAATAGATATATGTACTCATCGACAAGATACATATTTTAATAGGGAAATGATATTTAGAGAGAACCTTCAAATAAGAAAACATCGAATAATCATTAAAAATGAATGAAAATACATATCAAAATGGATGTTAAATTAAAAGTAATAGATTGATCCTTTATTGTTTAGGGGGTGTTTGGTTGGGGCTATTGAGGGGTAAGGAATGTAAATGATAATGAAAAATATAGTTTGGTTTGATATAATGTAATGAGCTCATTACCCCAAACCCATTAATTTCCATACCTGACTTGATTGGGAGGAATAGAAAATGATTACCGCTCGGCCTCTTTTCAATACGTCCCTCCACCTCTCTGTTTACTCTATGAAAATCGAAGGCGAGTTTAAATTGAAGGCAGTCGATTCTTCTCCACATCTTTGATAATCGATTCTATAAATCAAAGGCGTGTATTTTGCCCGAAGTCGTTACCTTAACCGCAAGGAGGGGGATGCCAAAGGCAGGGCTAGTGATCGATGACTGCATTTTTGATGCACTGCTAGTACTAGTACATCTGAGAATCCTTAGTTGTCTCGAATCTTTAGCAATCGATTCTTTAAGTTGTTTTTTTTCTTCTAGTCGTTTTCTTCCTTCTCGTTGTGATTAGAACAAATGCTTGTTCTTCTCCAAATCGTTCATGAAATCATTGTTGCTTATTGAATGGTTAATCTTTTTTTTGGAACGAAAATAAAAACCCTAATCGGTTCTTCTAAGTTGTTCTTCACCAAAATCATTTTTTATTTGTGATTAGGTTTGCTTGTTTAATTAACCAAAATGGATTAGGGTTCTTCTTGATTAGCATTATTCTTCTCTAAAGTGCTTGGTTGAAAAGCTTGAAATAGGCTGGAAATATATAGAAGAAAATATAGAACAGGTCATGACTTGCGGATCAATGGCTATTCTCATTCATCAACCAAACAACATCAATGCAATATTTATTCCTATTCCAATTCTCTATTCCCATTTCATTCCCATTCCTTAAAATGAACCAAACACCCCTTTAGTTTGTTATGCTCCAATTTTTTCAATATTTATTTTCCACTTAAAAGTTAAAATTAAAGGAATATTTATATCAAAATATCTTTTTATAATATATGTTTATAAATTATAACTATTATTTTACTCATATTTGTTGAATTATCTTAATCCAACGAATTCTTTCTTTTTTAAAGAAAGTTCTTTTATAATCTTATCGCTGCTTTAATAACAAGTGTTCATCAATAAATATACAAATTATCTATCATTTACATTTTATGCCGTTATCTTGAACCTAACGGTTAAATTGATATGAAATTAATTTTTTGAATTTTTATTATATTAATTGACAAATCTCTATCACGTTTTGTACCGAAATAAATGACAAAAACATTTTATCTCGTGTCGGTCAGTATCTTCCGCTCTCCACTCCCAAAAACAATATAGCAGGAGTGTGGGTAAAGATAGAAGAATACTTCCACACATATCAGCTTATTGATTCAGCTTGGTAGCTAGCTCCACCACGCCACCGTGCCACCGCCGTATTCCGCCATCTCAGCTCCGTAAGTAACACCTCTTTCTCACATATCTTCTACTTCCTTCAATAAATTTTAGGAATTTGCTATTCTAAATTTCTCATGCTCATATAATTGCGAAAGTTGCAGACATTGCTCTTGTAATGTTGCTAGATCTAATCATATACGCAATAATTTTCTTCATATCTGCTTTCTCTTTTCTCTCACGGATCTAATTTTAACCACAAATTTTTGTTCTCCTGAATTTTCGTCAGTTTCCTATCAATAAGTTATTACTTCCCTAAATTTCAGGGAAAATAAATCATCGAAACATCCAAAATGAAGCATGGAGGAGTTTGGGATGCAGTTACTTGTTTCGTTGCAGTATTAGTGTTTCTGCAGTGCTCCTGCTTGGTGGCCGGAGTGGTTACGTGTTCTGGAATAGTGCCGATGGTGTACCGGAACGATAAGATATCGATAACTGATTTTGGCGGTGTCGGAGATGGGAGAACGTCGAATACGAAAGCGTTCAGGGAGGCGATTTACCGGATTGAGCATTTGAGGAGGAGAGGAGGGACGCTTCTTTACATACCTCCTGGTGTTTATCTAACAGATAGCTTCAACCTTACTAGTCGAATGACTCTGTATCTAGCCAAAGGTGCTGTTATCAAAGCTACACAGGTACTCAAATTAGTTGCAACTTTTTCCCCTTTTGATTAATTGCAAAATCTCAACAATCTGATTGGAAAACCTAATTTAAATCTGAAAGCAATTAATTGAAATTTTTTGTAGCTTAAGGACAAGTTTCAATCGTTTGATTACTTCAAACTTGGCTTCATTGAGTAGTTTGTCTCTTCTCAATTTTTGTTTTTATGTTCACGGACTAATTTTTTGCTACAAAACAAAGGAAAACAACAAAATGTCCAGAATGAAAGCAATTGTTTGATGTTCAGATTGTAGCTTCATACATGTGACCACAGACCACTACATCTACAAGTGCAATGCTGCATGTATGATCTGCTAGATATATTTTTAATTTTTTTTATTTAGATTGAAGACTGCTGTTTTAGCTTATTATCACAAGCATGCTAACCATAGCAAACTTTTTTTTTGTTAATCTTTAACTTAAATATAGAATCATGTCCTATATTCAAATTAATGGACACATTAAAAGTGATTGCAGACCAATATTCTTCCTTTGTTAAAGATTAAAGTCAAAATGATCTCTTTGTTTGTTGGTGATCATGATAAAAGAATGTGATCTTAATGCAGAAGATAATTTTTGTTTTGTTATACTGAAAAGTATATTGAATATTCAACTATTGAGATAGCATGTCCATAAACATATTTTATGTATTTTGCATTATTGCTAGTTGGAGTTGGAGATGCTACTATCAAATACTATTTCCAGAAATAGTTTATACACTTGTTCTAGATTGTTGCTAATTGAAGTAATGAAATGAGTGAGGATGGTGTGTTTAGAGAATAATACTTTGCCCATAGTGATGACTTAAGGATTTCTTAGACAATAGGAAATCTTGGTCTATTTGGGACCCACAAACATATAAAAAGAGTGAACTTGTTATTTTATCAAGGAGAAGGGGATGATAGTAAGATTTATCATGTTCTTGTGTTTGCAATTTTGCATGCGGGGCCTATCGCATGTGCTTACACTTGTTTCATTATTGGGGAATGAATACTACAGCTGTGTAAAGGATAGCATTATTACTTTACTTTAAGACCCCCACCTAAGAAAAAGGCATTTTTATTAAGAATTATATGAAAGAAATTTATCTGTAAGCTTATCTATTTTGTAGTTAACGTAAAATAGTAATGATGAGATTGACTGTAACCGATAAATCCTTTTAATTTTCTATGAAGAATTAATTGAAAATTCTGTTATTAAATCAAATTCCCTATTTAAAGTATATGGGCTGATTTTAAAAAAGAAGAATTATTAATAATTAATTTATTAATATATAATAAATTTGGGGAGAAGTGGGCTGTGGGCAGTTCTATATTCTAAAGAATTTTGGACCATCTTCCCATACTATGGACCGAGTTTTCTGCTGCTTTTGTTCAAGAAATAATTAATTCGAAAACTTACACACTGTACATAGCAGATTTGGATTCACAAAATTTAAAATCGAAAATAAAGACCAAACAGAAAAATAATACTTTTGTTATGGCTACAAGAGCGAAAGAAGGAAAAGTGCAACGTACTAAATTATCATCTTTTAATAGTGTAGACCAATCCAGAATTCCAGATAAATTGAGTAAAAGTAGAACTTGATGATACTTGAATTATAATATGTGTATATTCAATATATGAACTATGAGATAATTTAGTACTTCTATTAGTTGTGTTAAACATTTCTTGTACATGTAGTCATGTCACATAAGTGCATCCTTGTATCATCAACTTTCTAAAATCTGCTGGGCATCCATGTTGGACGCATCACACATATATACATCATAGATTTCATACAGTTGTTAAAAAGAACTACATGTGTTGCTATATACACGCCTATTTACATCCTGAAAGTTAAACTGCGTTGATTCTTTTTCATGTTTGAAACCAAGAGCAAACTAATTAGGCAATGTTTATTAAGCTTATTGAAAAAACTTCGGTTGGTTAGCCATAAGCTAATGTTTTGAAAAACTACTATAAGCAGCTTTTCAATAGTTCTCGGTCTTTTTCTACTTCTTTTTTCCAATTATGCCCCTTATATTTTTCCAATTAATTTTTCAAGATTTCTTTTTAAGTCATTTTACATTGTCATCCAGCTTATCAACTAGTTTTTATCAAACATGACTAGTTTATCAGCTAATTATTAGTTTCTATCATATTCTGTTGATTTGACCATGTACACTTTTACCATTCATGGTTCAGGACACAGCAAACTGGCCTCTGGTTGCTCCTTTGGCTTCTTATGGAAGAGGAAGAGAACGTCCAGGAGGAAGGTACATGAGCTTCATCCATGGAGATGGTCTCCATGATGTCATTATTACCGGTACAAACCCCATCTTCAAATGGTCTTGTAATCAAGCTTGAAATTTGCATATTGTTTTTGATCCAATCATCCTTTGTCAGGTGAGAATGGGACTATCGATGGCCAAGGCGACATTTGGTGGAATATGTGGAGACAAAGAACCTTGCAGTTTACTCGACCAAATCTTGTGGAGTTTAAGGATTCTAGAGGCATCATCATTTCTAATGTCATCTTCAAGAATTCACCTTTCTGGAACATTCACCCTGTATACTGCAGGTAATTTGTATGAAGTGTTTTATCTACAAAATTTTACAAATTGGAATATGCAACGTCTAGCATAGTTGGTTTCAAGATGGTATACTTGCACAAACATATCGGACTACATTCCCAAGGTTCAATTAATCAATTCCAGGCGTATACAACAGCTGTGACCACTGAGTTTATCAGGGTTGATTTCTTGCGGTCACAATTTTCCGGGATTAGTATGGGCATAGCCTAGGACACCCTTCCAAAAAAAACATGAGAGGGTTCGAGTCTAGTAGCCCCAGTGTGGGAGTCATAATTCCTTTGGGAATTGGGCTCCTTGTGGGCACTAGACTTAAGGGCCGTTCACCAAACACTTACCCGGTAAGCGCTTACCGGTAAAATTCAACAATGTGGTTTACTTACCGAGTAAGATTTTAGTCCACAAAAACGGCATTGCATGCAACAATGTACCCTGTAAGCGCTTACTGTGGTAAGAGCCGTCGCACTCACTTACCGGGGTGAGGGGCCGTATACCAAATCTTACCCGGTTAAGTGCTTACCGGCAAAATTCAACACTATCACTTACTTACCGGGTTAGATTTTAGTCCACCAAAATGGTATCATATGCAACAATTTACCCGGTAAGCGCTTACCGTGGTAAGAGTCTTCGTCATCACTTATCAGGTAAGACTCTTGGTCCCTGTCTTCACTCTTACCGGTTAAGATTTTTGGTACTTGTCATATTCCTCGTAAGGTAATATGACTTGGTAAACGCTTACCCGGGTAAGCATTTGTAAACGGCCCCTAAGACTCTTGGTCCTTGTCTCGCTCTTACCGGGTAAGATTCTTCGTCCTTACCATATTCATCTAGTAAGGTAATGTGACTTGGTAAGCGCTTACCAGGGTAAGTTTTGGTAAACAGCCCCCAAGTCATGTTACCTTACCGGATGTATATGGCAAGGACCAAGAATCTTACCTGGTAAGAGCGAAGGCAAGGACCAAGAATCTTACCTGGTAAGAGCGAAGGCAAGGACCAAGAATCTTACCCGGTAAGAGCGAATGCAAGGACCAAGAGTCTTACCCGGTAAGTGAGAGCAACAATGCTTACCAAGTTTAACGTTTACCAGGTAAAATATTGCATACAATAATGTTTTGGTGGACTAAAATATTACCCGGTAGCGGTAAGTGATAGTGTTGAATTTTTCCGGTAAGCACTTACCCAAGTAAGCGTATGGTAAACGGTCCCTCAGAGCTAGCCATTAGTGGGCTGCTGTGTAGCTGATTTACCTCTCACATATTACTCTTGGGGTGGGGAGATCTGGTGTGGGCCGGCTAGCGAGTTGACACTAAAAACCCTATTGCACAAACATATCTGAATACAGTGTGAGAATTTTACTGACTTTGTCTATTTTTATCATCTTTTTTGTACATATACAGCAATGTTGTCATTCGGTATGTCACAATATTGGCACCAGCCGACTCTCCCAACACCGATGGAATTGATCCAGGTACACCTTATGAAAAATAACCAATAATGTCTGTTTAAACCATTATCCTTTTGTGCAAAATGGTACGAATTATAGCGTATGAAATGCTCAGGGGTTCCCAGTTATAAACCTTTTTTTCACACCCAATTACTCCTTTCTTATATTGATGCAGATTCAAGCTCCCATGTTTGCATAGAAGACTCCTACATTTCTACCGGAGACGACCTCGTGGCCGTAAAAAGTGGATGGGATGAATACGGAATTTCTTACGGTCGTCCTAGCAACGACATCACCATCCGACGTATCACCGGCTCCTCTCCGTTTGCCGGAATCGCAGTCGGAAGTGAAACTTCCGGAGGAGTAACAAACGTATTAGCAGAGCACATAACCCTTTACCACACCGGAATCGGAATCCATTTAAAAACAAACATCGGTAGAGGCGGAATCATAAGAAACATCACCGTTTCCGATGTTTTCATGGAAAACGTTCGGAAAGGAATCAAGATTGCCGGAGACGTAGGTGACCATCCTGACGAAAACTATAACCCAAATGCATTACCGGTTATGAAACATATTAGGATTAAGAATGTATGGGGTGAAAACGTCCTTCAGGCTGGTGTGATTCAGGGTCTAAAGAACTCGCCATTTACCGATATTTGTTTGGCTAACATTAATCTTCGTGGGTCAAGTGGTCCGAGAAATGTTCCATGGAAGTGTTCTGATGTTAGTGGTGGTGCGAGTCAAGTTAGCCCGTCACCGTGTGCAGAGCTCATCAGCAATAGTCAAACGGGTGCGTGTTCTTTTCCTTTCTGAATGTGTTTATGATAATTTAAACTCTGTTTAACTATATATATATATTGTAATATATGATTTATTCCTTTTTGCAAATACTTTTTTTCGCAAGTTGGGTATTTACGGAAACTACTGCTTTGATTTTGGGGTAAAGAGGACAAATATAAGTACATTCCCCACCCTCTTGACCCTACTTTAGAGTGGAACGTATTATGGGATTGTTTACAAACGCTAACCGGAAATCCATGACATGGACCGAGAATCTTACCCTGTAAGAGGCATAGTAAGGACCAAGAATTCTACCCTATAAATGAAAGATGCTTCCCTGAACTCCATTTTGATGGCTGAGAATGTTACCCGAGAATGTAAACCACAAGGGTTGTGGCGTACTGGTTGAAGTCCTAGGGATATGGTGGAATATCTCATCTGCCCCAAGGTTCGATTCTAGACGTACACAACAATTGTGGCCACTAAGTTTATCATGACTGATTTCTTGCAGTCACAATTTGCTGGGATTAGTCTAGGCATAGCCCCTTCTAGAAAAAAAGGTAAGTGAACGGGGTTGACTATTGCCGGTAAGCGTTTTGATAAATAGCTCTTCAAGTGTGTTTAGTTACACAGAAAATGGTGAGTTACTAAAGTGAAATTTTTATCGCGGCTTTGTTCGTTGGGTCTTGAAAAGTGCGGAGTTTAAATGAAACTTTATGAAGTTTTTTAAGTGATTCTAGATGAACCCTTTTGCATGCTATTTGAACGCTTCCTAGTATTTCTCTCAAAACATATCACCATGTAATGTTTCAATTGATCTAAAAAGGTTCAATAGGTTTTAATTGAATATACGAGCTATTTACCAAACATTTATCGGGTAAACGCTTACAGGCAAAAGTTACTACCTTCACTTACTTTATCGAGTAACATTCTTGGTCATCAAAATTATTGGTAAGTGTGTCTTACTCCGTAAACGCTTAGCAGATTAGTATCTTTTCTCTCTTATCAGGTAAGATTTTCGGTCCTTGTTATGTTTCTTACCAGGTAAAATTCTTAAAACTTGTCATGCACAATCAATAAGATAAGCGCAAATAAACACTTACCAAGTAAGCGCTCATACAATAGTATCAGTAGATTCTCTTCAACCGGAACCTACGATAGACAAAACAGGCAACTGATTAAATCGGTTTTTTGGTTCAGTATACCGATTGAATATTTATTTAAATTAATGAACACATGTCTTAATTTCAATTTTGCAAATGTGCAATTCCATGTCAATTTTTAATTTTAGAAGTACAAAAAAGTGAGAAAGTTGGGTAGAAAATTACAAACTAAAAAGTTATAAAAATGTCTATACACCAAATCATAAAAATTAAGTTTAAAAAAAACAAGAAAAAAGTAAATGAAAATCTAATTAACCCGCACCTACCTTCAAAATTTACAAACATATGATTCAATAAGTTTTTCCGACTGAAGTTTTAAATTGTAAATAATCCGACATGTCAGATATGCTCCCTTCCTACCATCCTTTCCTACTTTAAAGCTCCCACTTCTATGTCTATACAACATCTCTTTTGAAACTACAAGGATTATGGCGTACTGGTTGAGGCGATGTGGTGGAATATCCCATCTGCTCAGGATTCAGGGTTTGAATCCAGGCGTACCCGATAATTGTGGCCACTGAGTTTATCAGAGTTGATGTATTGCAGTCATAAATTGTCGGGATTAGTCATAGCTTGGGATACCCTTCACAAAAAAACATCTCTTTTGAATTTGATTTTATGTACTTGCAATCAAGTCCATGACTTTTGTTTAAAAAATAGACACATAAATTGGTTCTTATAAGAATCTTATGGAGAAATTTGTCAAGTACCTCTAAATTGATTCAATACTAATAAGATTATACGTAATGGGGGGTAATACAGTAACTCTCGCGACAACCTACACCGCCTCTTAGCAAAGGCGCATGTGAGAGGTGATTAGCCAACTAGCAAGCCGTTGTATAACGCCATTTTCATATGATATGATACACTTGGGACATGATGGTTGAACGAACTCAGGGGTTGATGGTTATAAACGAACAGATTAAATGGTATGTGTTACCCCTTTGTACAACATATTATTTTATATACACAAAATCATGTTTGAAATACTTTTGCTACAATGATAAGTTATATTTTAAAATGTGGTTGCTTTTAAAAACAAATTCTAAAACTATAACTGTTTCTATGATTATTAAAAAAATAGAACTAACTACTAAGGGGTTGATTACCAAACGTTTACCAGGTCACTTATCTTACTTTGTGAGCATAGTGAGGACCGATGATCTTACCCGATAAGAGGGAAGACAAGGATCTAGAGTATCACCCGGTAAGCGTTTACCAGGTAATAAACACTTACTAACAATGCATTTTGATGGTCAGGAATGTTAGCTGATAAGGTAAGTGGAAGTGATGATTTTTTACCAGTAAACACTTACCCGATGATAAATGGCTCCTATTTTTTATGGCTTAATGAACAACTAGTTTGAGACTTATAGCAAAAGGGCAGGGTTCAAATGATAACTCAAATTTGGTTGTGAACGTGAGGACAAATGAGAGCGTGACACGAGTCATATTCAGACTGAATAATCAAAAAAATATTCCTACTGAATATTTCTTTGATTACTCAGTCTGAATAATCTACACTCAGACTCGTGTCGCGCTCTAATTTGTCCTCATGTTAACAACCAAATTTAAGTTTGCATTTGAACGTTCCTCCATAGTAAAAAGAAGTTTAAAAATTGTTTTCACACCATATTTATTTTCTATGTTCCAACTTTATAAAATCTAAAAAGGTAGCAACTCATAAGCTAATAATAAAGTAAAAACTTTTAATATAAAAACATTCGGCACTATTTTGCCCTTTGTAAGATGTCACAAATTTAAGATCGTTTAGATATGCATTTTAAAAGTAATTATATATATACAAAATAATGTAATAGATACCCGTTTGTAATAAAATACGTTGCAGACTTGCAATTGTAAACTTGTAATGTTATGATAATTACTCTTTTGAGTGTTTGAAGAATTATAATTAGGGGTGGCAATTTTGTACCAAATCAAACCAACCAACATGTGTACCAACCGTACCAATTAAATTGGTACCGACTTAATTGGTACCAATTATAATCGGCTGGTAGTACCGTACCAAGCATGCAAACTTGGTTGGTACACGGTATTAGAAATCGCGTACCACGGTAGTACCATGGTACCGACTTATATAATTATTTAATAGTTCTTGTATTATTTATATACTGAATATCAAACATTGTAACTTTACCTATTATGTTTGAATATTTGAATGTTTGAAAATCTTATTCTTTGTAATTAAATCATGTTATACATCAAATGTGTTAATTGAAAACCTAAAATGTCACTTAAAATTTTGAACAAAACTCAAGTTTTTATATATGTAACTTGAAGTTGGTACAAAACCGGTACCAACATGTAGCAACCGAAAAAAATTGGTACCAAGTATAGTTGGTTGGTACATGGTATTAGAATTTACTTACCAATTATAATTGGTTGGTACACGGTATTGAAGAAAAAAACTTGGTACCGTACCAAGTCCACCCCTAATTATAATTGTTAAGGAAATTAATCAGATAGTGACCAATAACGACGCTGAGGGAATTGATTTAAGAATGAGTGGGAAAAATGATTTGTTCTAACGGTATCTGGTAAACTAATATTTCAATAAGTTAAGGGTTTTAACGTTATCAGGGGTGAGATATGTGTGCGTTTCATTTTTATATATAGATTTCATATACTTTCAAAAAGTGTCTAAATTGGAATAACAAGAGGAGTAAATTAAGTCATTATATGTTTTTTAGATAATCATTTTTGTTTTGAAGATATGAAAGTGATTATTTGATTTATAAATTGTCAAATAATCAAAATTATAATAGTTTTATCTAAACATCAAAAGTTGTATAATCATTAATCATAAGCAATACAATATTGTATGGTAAAAAAAATATGACAATCTCTAAATTTAGACAACATTTAGTCTTTATATAAAATAGAGTTATAGTATTTAATTCTTTCCCAAAGTAAAAGATATTGAAAACAAATGTTCGAGAGGAGAAATAATATTTTATTAAATATATTAATATTTTAATTAATAATATAATCAATACTAAAATTGTTTAATAGAGTAGCTGTTGAAGTTCATATATTTTGTTTATAGAGATTTTAATTTTTTTTAATTCTTTAATTAAAAAAATTAAAACAAGATTTTTGGAGATGCTACAAGTTGTAATTTACCCTTCTTTTAGTACTATGAAGTGTAGACATAGCCAAATGGGCCTCACGGAGGACCAGGACCGATTGGGACCGCCCGTTAAGAACCAGTTACGGTTTTCATCAAAAAACAAGGCCTCGGCCAGTGACCGATTATGGGATTGGCCAATTTTTCCAAGAAAACATGTGTTTTTATATGTATTTCTAACATTCTAAGTGTATTTAATTGAAAACCAATTACAAAATTATAATAAAACGTATTTTCAAAATATATTTGATTGAAAACTAGTTATAAAACTATATAAATGTATTTGATTAAAAATAAATTATTAAACTACAATAAAACGTATTTTTAAAGTATATTTGAGTCACTCAATTACATGTATTAAAGTATTGTTAAAAATATATTCAATTTTTTTAATACATAACCGGTTTAAGCGCTTTCCAGAACCGGTTTTTGACAGGACCGAATTGGTACTCTTTTTTGGCCCTGTTATGCCCAAATTTGGGTGCGATATATCATCAAGCAATTGCAATCTATCAAAAACACAAAAGAACACTTGGATTGATTAATCAGCTAAAATGCTTTCTACATCTCCATTGGATGCAATTTGTTATGTACAATTATAGATACAATTATGATAATAGGAAATAATTCAATAAGCGATTAGATACATACATACAATACGAACTATATACATTAATTAATTACTTGATACGTTGATATGGTGGATATATATCGATCGATCGAGGAAGATGATCATGATGCATCAATCAAAAGTGTGTTTCAGAAACTTACGGATGCTCTTCATGAATCCAGCTTCCTCCTCTCTCTTCTTCTGTTTCTGTTGACGTACTGCATTCTTCAGCTTCTCTCGATCAAACATTGGCCTTCTATTATTCATCATCATCATGTTGTTATTGCGGTTGTTGGTATGGTGGCGACGTGGACCGTAATGATTCGTCACCTTAAACCAGTTCGACTGGATCTGATCACCGCGAGGAGCTTTCGGATAATTGTGAATATTATTCATTCTGTTGGGAACGACAACGTCGTCGTCGGAAGCTTTCGGATGATCGTGGATATTATTCATTCTGTTGGGAACGACAACGTCGTCGGAAGCTTCTGGATGATCGTGAATATTATTCATTCTGTTGGGAACGACGTCGTCGTTAGCTTCTTGATGATTGTGGATATTCATTCTGTTGGGAACGACGTTGTCGGAAGATTTAGGATGATGGTGAATATTCATTCTGTAAGGGACGACGTCCGGATGATCGTGGATATTCATTCTATCGGGAACGACGTCGTCGTTTTCGCCGGAGATCTTGGTCCTAGGGTTCTTGTGTGACGGAAGTTTATGAGAATGGTGACAAGTGCGACGCTGTTTTCCGATCGGCTTTTGGACTCGAGGAGTTACTTTACCATGGAAATGTCGATTAATAGGATGGAATCTGGAGAAATTCGCTCGTGGATTTAAATCATCCGTGGTTTTTTCCGATTCATCAGGCAGGTGATTGTGATTGTGATTGTGATTGTTGGAATCGAGATCTGAATTAGGTTTATCGCCAGGGAGAAGAATGTTTGAATCTGCAGATTGATGTTCCTCAGTTCCGGCGGTGGCGGAGGGATTGGTTAACGACGGATCCACCGCCATACGAGCGGCGGAGACGATGAAGAATAAGAAGGAGAAGAAGGTGAAGGCAGCGATTTTGGTTTCCATGGCTGTGTGTTGTGTTTGTGATGTGATGTTTCGTGTGTCCATGGATGGGGGGAGAAAAAGGAAGTCGGTCATCACGGGCAGGTTTCTGGGTCAAAAAACGGGCAGCGGGCAGTATGGATTATCATCCAGGTGGTTGGGATTATATTTTCTGAATTTTCTTAACCCAAGAAGATTATTTACATTTTGTACGGTTTATAAAAATTAAATTAAATATTTCTTTCAACATATTCAAATTATTTATGTTATTTTATAAAAAATTTAAATAAATTCTGAACATTATTTCAAAAATATTAAATACAGATCATTGATATTAAGAGTAATTATGGTTCATTTGTAGATTGTTTGTTGAAAACATTTTTCGGTGTATGTGAAACAATAAAATGTAAAGTGAATTTCATTTTTATAAAAAGGAGTTTAAGCGGTTATTTATCGAAATTTACCCGGGTAAGTGTTTAATAGTAAAATTCAATACTATCATTTATTTATCGGGTAAGATTTTAGTCTACCAAAGTGATATCGTATGCAACAATTTACCCGGTCTGCTTACCATGATAAGAGTCATCATCGTCACTTACCGGGTAAGACTCTTGATTATTGCTTTTGTTTTTACCGCTTTTATCGGGTAAGATTCTTGATTTTTGTCATATTCATCTGGGAAGGTAATATGATCTGGTAAGCGCTTACCCGAGTAAGCATTTGGTAAACAGTTCCTAAGACTTTTGTTTCGAAACCTTAATCAAAGAGTCAGATGCATTTTAAAGTATTTGATTTTTTTCTTCATGTTTCTATGTTATAAAATGCGAGTTAAAATTTTGGAATAATATGAAAGTGGTTGGTGATGGATTGAGATTTTAAGAGATTTATTTGTGTGATTGTTATAAGGAACTATATTAATTTTTCATCACTGGTTTACGATAAAATTTTACATTTTGCGGCTTTCACGATTACTAGTGTGCGTGTGTGTATGTATATGTAAAGGGCATTCTTTTGAAAACCTATGAAATTGTGATAATCTTGAGATATAGTGCATCATGTGATATTTCATATGTTTTTTCCGTCTATATCTAAAAGTTAATGTAGTGATTAACATATATTTATTTCACAATGTGAATCTTCTTGACGTGATTATGAAACAAAAAATACACTTGAATGAGTTTCACATTGTGAAACGAATACATGTGAAACAAACACATTGAGAAACAAATGTATAGTAATCAATATATTAAATACTAAGATCGAAAAAAATTATGTAAAACATAATCTTAAAGTACTTCTCATGGAACTCACAATTTTTAGAGTTATCAAATGATTAACATATATTTGTTTCAAATACAAAACATGTCATTTATAAAAACATTTATAAAAACCATACAAACCAACGTTCATATAATCTAATGAATATATGATTTCACAAATATTTAAATGGGCAAATTGCAACAAAAAGTAATGTACTTTCACTTTATTCCTATTTTGGGTAACGTACTTTCAAAACATTCATTTTGGTACCTAAGATGTAAAATCTTAAACATTTAGGTACCTGGGTGACCGGTTCAACCATTGACCGGTTACGATGCTTACATGGAAAATGACATGGCATACAACTCAGATTATTTTTGTTGATGTGACGATTGATGTGGATTTTTTATACATAAATTTGGTTTTAAAAATAAAATAAAAAATATAATATTCATTCATTCCAACAAGAAGCCATTGCCCCCATTTCCTTTCATCAGAAGTTCAAAACCCATATTGATATAGGAAATCATATCAAACTAAAACTAAAATCCAGATTCAAAAAAAATGTTTAAACACATCAAAATCTTCACCATCTTCCACATCTAGATTTTTTTTTGTTTTTCAAAATCATCGTCTTTCTTCAACATCAAGATCTGAGTTTTCTCATACATCAATATTTGGGTTTTTTTCAAAACCTTCATAGTCTTCAACATCAAGGTTTTTTTCTTCCAAAATCATCGTCTTCTTCAACAACAAGGTTAGGGTTTTATTTTTTATAAATGGGGTTTCATGAAGCTAAACAAACTTAGATCTGATAGAAGGGAGAATAAAGGATGAACACCACATAATCTTGTAGCCTGAACTTCATTTTCAAGAGACTCATCCCGATCTCGATTTGATTTTTCCGGTCGTCACAACAAAATCCAATTAATTGTCCATAACCATGAGATTAGTATGTAATCATCAGTGTGAAAATTGAAAGTAGATCTAGAGGAAGAAGATTGCCATTAAGACGGGGTAGGTGGACGTTTCAAAAACATGAAGGAAGGAGAAGATGGACGCTTGGGAAACATGAAGGAAGAAGAAGATGAATGTCTGGGTTCTCATAGGGAATGATGAAGATTAGATTTTTTTTTTGTTTTTTGTTTTTAATTTTATAAACATTCTAATAAAAAAGCAAAAATATTTAAAACCAAATTTATGTATAAAAATCCATATCAATTGCCACATCAACAAAAATAATCTGAGTTGTATGCCATGTCATTTTCCATGTAAGCATCGTAACCGGTTAATGGTTGAACCGGTCACCCAGGTACCTAAATGTTTGAGATTTTACATCTTAGATACCAAAATGAATGTTTTGAAAGTACGTTACCCAAAATAGGAATAAAGTGAAAGTACATTACTTTTTGTTGCAATTTGCCCTATTTAAATTGTTTCATAATGTAAAGCGTTGATCATAACTAATGATTCTAATCGTCTTCTAAAAATGTCCAGATCATACTAAATAAACTCTCACATTTTTGTAAAAAAATCAGACCATACATATACATGTGTGTATAAATAGACTTGGAATTATGTGAAAAGAAGATTTTTGGTGTGAAGCATAAGAAGTGGTGAAAGCTAAGTTATATTTTGTGGATCTGGTGAAAGTTAGAGGATCTAAAGGTGTACCTTCACTAGTTTACGTGAAGGTAGTATCTTCCACATGCCTTCACACAATATAACTGTACATTTCTTATACTCTTTGGAAAAAAAAATGATATTTCTATGGGAAACCAAACCTATATATATAATAATAAATAAATCATTCTTAATAAATTTTTTTACCTTCAGTCGACATAAAATCCAATGTAGAATCCCTTGAGGAATGACATTGGATAACATCGGTGTCTTGATGTCACCATCTTCAATCAGTAATGATAACAATAACAAGACATTAATCATCTGTTCTCCCCTAATAAGCTTCTAGCAAAGACTCCAAAACATACTTTACAAGTGTATTGCATTGCATGCATGGTTAATGTTAGAAGCCCTTGAGGGAGAGCAAGCAAGCAATGCCTTGGAAAAAACCACCTCTTTTTCTCTCATTCCCATTGGTGTTAAGAGACTTTGATAAACCTTATTGGACAACCACCCTTTTTATAACCCCATTTGATTGCCAAAAAGAAAGAAGAAACAAAATAAATCCAATTTGGTGGGATTCCACATTCTTTGGCATATTGGATTTAGTGGCACCAATAAATCTTGATAGTAGTCTAAAGCACCAAAAAGATAGATTTGTGCTTGTAAAAGCATATCTACCCACAAATCATCAATCCACAAATAAGCATGTGTAGCATATTTTATTCCATTATTGCATATAAGATATAATGAAATGTAAATTTTTATTATAAGTTGAAAATTAATCTAATCTTTTCTAAAAAGAATTTGAAACTTATATGTGCAAAAAAGTTAAAATTACAATCCTTTGTAATCATGTTTGTACATAAATGAATAAATACGTTAAATTTTTTTAAAAGACAACCATAAACCAACCAAAAAGAACAACCGAGATCCACAAAAACCAAAACAAACAAAAAACCACACCCACTTTCTACAAGCAATTGAAAGGAGGGAAGTAGCAAAACTCAAACCAAACAGAAACCCCACACACGGCAGAGGCGGAACACAATAGGGGCCTAGGAAGGCCATGACCTCTGCGCTTTATCTCTTAAATACTAGATATTAGAAATATAATCAATGAATTGAGTTTAGCTCAATTGGTTATGTGTATATGACCCCTATATATGAGGTCATAGGTTTTATTCTCTTGTCACACAATTTTTTTTATAATGAATTGAGCTTACCAATGAAGATGTTTTGTTGGGTTTATATTTCTCATTCACTATGAAATAAGATATATTAGTGATCAGGTTGGAAACTCTTTATTATATATTTTTGAGATGCATTGTTAGGTTCAGCTCCCTCAATTAGAAGGCTTGTGTTCCGCCCCTAATACATGGGCTACCGAAACAACAAAAAAAACAAGCAAAAAGAGCTTGAAACGACCAAAAAGAAGCAACTAACCATGAGAAGCCGGATTACAACATCACAAAAGCCAAGATCTACCAAAATCTTTGATAAAACCATACAACTTCCTTCCATTCATAACTCTTAAATAATCAATAATTTGTACTATAACATGATTTATAGGTGTTGTAGATTTTATCTAAATATTATATAAAACTATAAATATATAATTATGTGTTTATGAGTACAAAGTTTTGCAGGAAGAGTCGTACAATTATTTGGTATCAAAAGTAGGTATAGACAAAAGTAAGAAAAGAAAAAGATGATTTTGGGATATGGTATTTGTCGCATATGAAAAGTTGAAACGAAGAAAATTGAATAACCTAATAGTCGGTAAGAAACTAAAGTTTTAGACTACAAAACATTTTGGCAAGAACAGTCTAAACGATGTGATTAAAGATGAGTTTAAGTAACTTTATCGTAATTAAAGTTAAAATAAGACACATTGTTGTCTTTGTGGTTATGGTGGCTGCTTATTGCATATTTAAAATGTCTTATCCTTTACTAAACTGTACTAAAACGACTAATTTGTCCTAATACATGTCAGTTTTCCATACTCTTTCCATGGACCACAAATCATTTTGTTTTAAATAATAAAAAAAGGAAAAAAATTGGAAACTTGAAGAAGTTCCACTACCAAGAATGTTGATGACCCTTGAGATAAATGACAAGTCAATAGACTTTTGATCCACAATACAAGGAATCAAAACCATTTTTCAATTTCTTTGCATCCAAAAACCATATCTTATCACATATCTTTTTTGATTTCTTGTACCGAGTGTTTGGATGATTGTTTTGAAACTAAGTGTACCGGTCTTTAACTTTATATCTTTAAAGTGATTATATGAAATTCATCAAAATCAAATAACCAGTTATCGTAAAACGTAAAGCAAAAGACGATGTTCAAAAGTGCTAATGTTAACTAAAACTATAATAATCACCTTTGATGGTGTTGGGAGTTTGATTGATTCACTTATTTAAAAAAAAAGGATTAGATCCAGTAAAGATATATAGGTTATGCTATTTGATAATAGGTTTTGTTGCAATCAGTAACAAACCTATTAATCGATAATCAAATGATAAATAGATAACAAAAAGTTACACAAAACGTAGCAAGGAATGTTGTGTTTTCAAGTCTTAATAATCAAATAAGCATGTGTAAAATCAAAATATCTTGGCATATTTGACATTCTCATTTTTCTTTTTCGATACACAATATGAGTGGTGATGGTATCTTGCTATCTTGCATATTTGACATTTATCCTATTTTGTCAACATCTTTTTCGATATAAAAGAAAATTGAACCTAATCTATTGTTTGTTCTTTCTTTTTTCTTATTGGGATTTCCATGTCAAATGTATGCATTGGAATTTAAATTTACAATATTTAAGGGGTATATAAGGAGGGAGAGGTTCAAATGAAAACTTTGGGTTTTTAAAAGAACAAAGGACCCATTTTAGACCACATATTATGTGGGGCCCACAAATAAAAAATCATTTATGATTTTTTAGAAAAAAATCAAAAAATCATAAATGATTTTTTATTTGTGGCGCATCATATGATGTTAAATTAATTCTGTTCGCTTTAGATTGATAAATGTTAACTTCGTACGATCCCTCCCCTATATAAGGATGCCACCAAAGTTTAAAAGATATGTTATATAGACCATAAAATTATAAAAAACATCATAGGAGGCCCCCCATCTCAATTTAGTGTACCAAAACGGCTAAAAATACAAAATTTCCTAAAGTTTTTAATGATTAAAGAATGAAAATATACATTTATTTTTTGTCAAACTATAAAAAAAACTTTGAACAGAAAAACTAGTGGTTGGGGACGATGATCCTTACGCTGGTGTAATGTTTGATGGTAAAGGGGTGGCTACCGGTTTTGCTAACATATGACTTTTATTGTGTAAGTTGTACAATAAATTTTTTATTATATAACTATTAAATTTAAAATTAATATCTCACTAAATTATAGAATTTGCAAAGATTCTTATGTACTTTGTATGTTTTTTCATTGAAGAATTTCAAAAAAATTAAATTAGATTAAATGGTAAACTAGTCATTTTAATGGTATAAATAACATCAATCATTTTAATGGTATAAATAACATCAAATTAAATGTTTGATGGGTTTGTTCAGTGCCGTCCCTGGGGGAGGGCGGGCCGGGCGTACGCCCAGGGTCCAAAAAAATAGGACCCCGATTTTTTATGTATACTTTATAATATATACTAGTAGTTCAAAAAAAAAAAACACGCATGTATTAGCTTATGTCTATATTTACTATCTAATATGATCCAAAGAGAATTTATCATTATATTAAAGGTCCACGCATGTATTAACTTATGTCTATATTTAGAATTTCAAAACTAAAAATGTTTTTTCTTACATTATTGACCCTTATTTCATAATATTAAGTGCATAAATTTTAAGTATTCTCATATCTCTAAAACAACATTAAGATCTCAACTATAACTAAGATATAGAGTTTTGATTTTATAATTGAAGGTTCCTAAAAATTTGTTTCAATCAGAAAAGTTTAAAACGGTGATGAAAACATTAACATGATGTGACGTGCAAACTCAATTAATTTATATTGATTGACATAAAATGTTACTTTAAATAGTCAAGAACTCAACATTGTGATACCAAATGATGTCAATCTATATACTAAAGACATATAATAGAATATGTTTGACGGTGAAACGGATTTACAATGTTATATAAGAATGAGATGGCAAATTATATTGATTTAGAAGTATTTATTTAATGATTTTGCATATGAGAAAACTCACGAAACAACTTTATATAAATTATTATTATTTTTTAAATTCAATGTTATTTCTGGTGATAAAAACGATATATTAAAAAAATGTACTTAACAGGGCCCCTTTATACATTTCGTCCGGGGCCCACAAAGTGTCAGAAACGGGCCTGAGTTTGTTTTTATGTTTTTATAGTTATGTATTTAATTTCACACGATTCATAAATTTCACGAGAGTGATGTATAATTTGCTAGTATAAGTTTCTTGTATTTCTGAGACGCCGATTGCAAAGTGTTTAGGGCATCAAATATTTTGGGGAAAGCTTGTCGACTAATTTTTATCAATAACATTTGTAGGTGGCACATTATGTGAATTAAGCAAAATAGATACCATGTTTTTAAAATGCGTTCAAAATGGACCCGCTTAATCTATCAGCATTTTTTCATCTTATAAAAAGTTATATACATATATGATTACGAAAGCGTACGTAGAACATACCATCTTCAACAAACTTGGGTTAATGTTGGTGCAAAGATGAACTATTTTTGGCACACCACGTTCCTCGTACGTTGTAACCGCTTACAACCCATACTTGTATTGCTAGTAAGATCAGTACTCACAAATATTAAAACAAAAGACTTAAACATATTAATGTCATCGGTACTGGATGTATCATTGTTCATCAGTGCTGTTAAACGATAACATAGTCAACATAAACATACTGTGAATTATCTTCGTCTAACACTCGACTATACTTTTTCTTTCTGCTGTTACTTGTTACGAGTCTTGCCCTTTCCAGAGATACATGTCACTAGTTAGTTAATAAGCTCAACGAGTTCAAGATTTTTCATGTGGGATGACAGCCAAAATGTATCGTATCAGAACTTGTTGCAAATATATAAAAAATATTTTAATAAATCATATATATTTGACAATTATGTGAGTTTTGATGATTAACACACCCTTGTTATTTTTTGTACATATGATTTACTTTTTTGTGTTAGAAATTATCATGATCAACAATAAAAAACGATATGTGCAAATTATAAAATCAAATTATCAAGAAATATATCCAAATACGTTAAAATAGAAAAATAATAGGATTTAAATTTATTTTGGATTTCAACCATTTCACAACCCAACTAACATACAGGCCTAACCTGCTTCAATTCAACTTTTGGCCCAAAAGGTGGCAATAAGCAATTAGGTATATAAATGATTATAATCATTCTCATATGCAATCACATGCGATTTTTAATATAGATATCTTACATTAATATGTCTTTTTTACCATTATATCACAATATATCGTGTGTTGATCATAAATCACATTTGATGTTTGATCTTCTGGTTGTGCAATTGGAAGGCATTAGAAACAAAGGGAGTAGGACTGATAAACGTTTAATTGGTGTCAGCGAGCGAGCTATAAAAAATGTGCAACAGAAGAGGAAGTGTAAAGCGTGTAATGACGCGCCTCAAGACGTCATGGCGTGAGCCACACCTTATGTAAACGTTATGGACTGTTTCGTAACGACGGAGACCCGTCTTACGCCATGACACGCCTTTTTGAACACTACGTAGAAATAAGATATGAAGTATATTTTATTTTTATTTTTATTTTCATTTTCATTATCCTACAATACAATTTATTTTCCGGTAATACTACATTACATTCTCCCTTGAATTAAAATGCAACACGGTTAATTTGGTTTAACATTACAAGTCAACTTATAATACTACTAATAATATTTATTTTACTTTTTGTTTTTCAATAATTCCAACTTATTAGAAAAATAACATAAACTACCATTTAGTCTATCATTTATCAAGATTTTCTCCTATGTTAACCGACCTTTTTCATTTATATAATTTTTAATGTAAACTACAAAATTGGTCCCTGTAGTTTGTTGAAAAGAAAGTCTCTACAATTTGAAATTAGCAGATGGTCATCGTGGTTTGCAAAAATCTTCGGATTTGGTCTCTTTCTCTGACGACTTTTAAAAATGTTGTTAAATGAATGATATTTATCATTTTATCAATTCTCTTTCTTTTACGCAATTTAAATTGATTTTATGATTTTGGTCACCGTGGCCTTTTAATTGGATAAATGACAAAAAATCGCTAATAGAATAAAAATCCCCCTCATTTAACGTAAAATTTTTAACGACCATTATAAGGAGGAACCAAATCCAAACGTTTTCAAACAATGATAACCATCTTGTAATTTAAAAAATACAAAAACAAATAAACATTCTTTTTCTTTAAATTGTGAAATATTTGTACTTTAAATAATACTCTTTATAGTTGAGTTATATTTTGGTTTGGAAAACATTAAAGTTGTAATAGAGACCCAAAATTTGGAATTTCCAGAATATTATATATTTTGAGTGATGACATAATTCCATAAGGACAAAATATTTGACTATTTTTGGACAAATTTATTTCTAGAAACAACTTAGATGTGAAAGCTTCGACCATTTTGTGGTGTTCCCTTACTCTTCCGGAAGGAAGTTGGACTACCTAATCTCTATTTTTTAACTTATTCATATTATTTGTTCATAGAAGCTTCTTAACCACTGTTTTGTGATATCTCGTTTCATGTTGACTATGATTTAAAATTAATAACTTTTAATTCATAGTTATTGATAATTTTTAATCAAGATTTTGGTTCATTTGGAGTTATTGGATCAACGTATTACGTTGATTTTAGGGTATTAACATCTTTCTTGTTCAATCTTATGTGCAACGTTTCTTCATCGATGAATTTGTCCTCTTAAGTTCATGAAATCATATGATTTTGGTTTTTGGGATTTGGATCGTGTGAGAACTTTTATCTTTTATGAGAACTAGTTCGTAGCTCTCTGATGGGTTTTTTGGTTTGATTGAAATGTTGGAAAAAAGAGGTGAAACATTGAACTTCGATGTAGGTGGAGATTGACTTTAACTTCCTTTGTATAAAAATATTAAGATGAAAAACATTGAAATTTGAAGATAATGTTAACTAATTTTAAAAAAATCTTAACATAGATGAACCTTACCTTAACATACTATATACCTCACATATCTTATGATACCAAATCATACCTAGATGTAGAAAACCAAATAATATACCTCACATATCTTATAAAAACATGCATGCCGATCTCTGTTGCATTAAAATTTATTAGAGGGTTGCAAAAGGGGTTCTCACATAAACATAAAGTTCTCATCAAAACCACATATATATATATAGGTGAAATATCGTGTGAGAAAAATAGTTTAGGTGCGAAGTATAAGAATGAATCTGAGCCTTTGATCACTTTTAATCTCACATGCACCCATAAATTGCGGCCCTTACGAGAATTGGTCTGGTGCATCGCGGTGCATCTCATTAGTCTCGATCTTCAATTAAAATTGATCAAGAGGTCTAGATCTTTCTTATGCTTCTCACCAAAACCTAACCCCCTATATATATATATATATATATATAGAGAGAGAGAGAGAGAGAGAGAGAGAGAGAGAGAGGGAGGGAAGTTCAGGGAAAAACACTCATCTAGACGGTTAAGTTGAGAGAGACGAAAGATCATGTGAGAATAAGAGTTAAGTTGAGAAGTGTAAAGGATTTGGACCCTTAATCACTTTTAATCTCCACGACAACCCATGAATTGTGCTTTAGAAGGGAGTTGATCTAGTATATCTCATTAGTGTTGATCTATTGGTTATTTCCAATTAGGTTTGATCCAAATATGGAGATCCCTTATTTACCTTATCACCATAACTTTCATTCTCACTTAAAGAAACAGAGTAGAGAGGAAGATAGAGAGATAAAGATGAATGCTTGAATTCTTATCGTATATTCATATGTGCATAAAATCAGGAAAACAATTATCATATTGTAAAACCTCAAGACATGTAAAAAGTTGATGATCAACAATAAAAGATCTTGAGGGAAAGAAGACGATTGGATTGCATAGACACGAAAGATGATGACTTTCATAGAAATGAAGATGATGATCTTCATGGAGAAAGATACGTTTGTAGAAAGAAACAAAAGTTACGCCCCTACAAAGAGATATGGGGAGATAATTTCTTGAAATATACGAATTAAAAAAAAAGAAGGAAAAATTAATGTTTTTCTCAATTACGTCTTCAGTCCAATTAAACTCTTACATAAAAACCTTAGCTTCCCTTTTGTTTATAGACATGTCATTTTGATTTAGAACTTTGATCTTTTGATTTAGTGATTATTATGTCGTTCCTTGATTTTTCATTTTTTAAAGTTTTCCCCTGAACATTCTCTCTCTTTATAGAGAGAGAGAGAGAGAGAGAGAGAGAGAGAGAGAGAGAGAGAGAGAGAGCATATATATGTAGAGGGAGAGAGTGTGTGTGTGCATGTGTGTTTTCCTTGCATGGAGTTACTAGTTACTAGGAGATTCATTTAAAAACCTTTAATACTTAAAAAACTAGAGAACCACCTATTTATACGGTAATCATATTCAATATTATTCACCATGAATATATGTACGACATTACGCACTAAGATTAATCACATTATCTATCATGAATACTATATAAAATAAATGTTTAAATGATTCTCAGGTTCTTAAAATATTCAAAGTTTCCTAAATAAACCTACCCCTACCAGCATATTCTTTAATCATATGATAAGTAAATCGCTAAATCAAGTACATAATACGAGTTTTAAAAACTTTCCATAAATATCATGAATTTGTAACTATGGACCCTATGAATGGTTTGATTGTGATATGGGATCCAACATCACCTATTAAATTCTTTTGAAAACAAAAAGAAATAGAAAAAAAAAGTGGTTGTTTAAAACTAGTAATTGTTTTTTAATTGGTCAACAACAAAAAAGAGCTCACTCGTTACAAAATTTGACCAAATAACGGTCCATCTTGGAGAACTAAACCATTTCACTCGGTTTCTTTAGTCAAACCTTTGACTTCCCATCATTTCCTTCAACCTCCCTCCCTTCCCTATATATTCTCCAATTCCTCCACTCTTTCATTTCTACTCTACACTTAACACTCACAAACCTCCTCTCCTCTCCTCTCCTATCCTTTCTGAACTACCATTGACTTTCTAAAGTCAAACCCACTTCAACTTGTACTCCCTGCATCAAGAATTGTACTTATATCTCTCAAGAGCTATGGAAACTGCTTGTGTTTATGAACAAAACACAGTCATCCATGAGCTAACTCAAGGGATCCAAATGGCTAAGCAGCTAAGAGCCAATCTCAACTCACCTCAAGCCAGAGATATCTTAATTCATAAGATCTTATCTTCATATGATAAAGTTCTTTTCGCTCTTAAATCCGGTGATTCAGCTGGACAGCCAATGCCCACTCTACCCGACTCACCGATATCCGGAGGGAGCCTCCAAAGTGGAGAATTCGAGTTCAGCCAACATGTTAATGATCAGCTGGGCCAAAATGTCGTTTCCAAAAAGAGGTAAATTTTCCCATCTGAACCACTTAGCTAGTGAGAAAAGAGACGATAATAGTGTTTAGTAAACAGACCCTTAATATGTTTTTCTTATTTGGTGCAACAGAAAGGCGTCAACCGTGTGGGAAGATCAAGTTAGAATCAGCACTGATAACGTGCTAGAGGGTAAAACCGAAGATGGTTATAATTGGAGGAAATATGGGCAGAAACTCATTTTAGGCTCCAAATATCCAAGGTAAATTCATAATCCATGATAGTTGACCATGGGACCCACTATCTTATAAGTGGGTCCCATGATCGTTCTAAAACTAGATAGAGACAAAATTTATATTTTGACCATTATGGTAGTAAAATGATCTAATGGTAAGTTTTATTAAATCATGCAGAAGTTATTATAGATGCACATACCGGAAGGCTAAGAACTGCTTGGCAACAAAACAAGTGCAAAGAACAAACGACATCCGTGCGGTTTTTGAGATTGCATACAAAGGGAAACACACCTGCAGCCACGGCCCAATTCAGTCGGCGGCACCATCACCGTCTTCGCCGGAAAAACACGAAATACAGCCACCCCACCGCCACCACCCATCACCACCAAATCCCAGTGAGATGCTTTCAGATCTCAAAGCCAACCTCAGTGTTAACACCACGGATTTGGATGCCACTGATCCATCGTCATTTTCCTTCCCGCCAACACCATTTGGAATTTTAGAAAGTTGCCAAGAACTTCTTTTTCCAGATCAATTCGGTGATGAGCTTTTACAAGGCTATTCACCATCGTTCATCTCTCCGGCCACCTCTGAATCAAACTACTTCTCTGACTGGAACAGTTTACCGTTTATGGATTTCCCAACTGATCCGGAAGATACATTCCCGAATTACAAATTTAGTAACTCGTATCTTGTAGAAGGTTGCAGCCTTAGATAACCCTCAAAGAACTATAGATATTTGAATAAAACAAGAAATGAATTCTGTATAAGTAGAATTCAAGATCGATGGTTTATGTTTGTAACATATATTAGTGTAAGATTTTGTAGCCAAGGGACAATCATTTTATCTCCAGATTTGGTCCCTCCCTCTAACAACCATTAAAAATGTTGTTAAATGAATGAAATTTACATCATTTTATCGATTTCTTTTTCTTTTACACAATTAAAATTTGATGTTATGATTTTGGACCTCGTGGATTTTGATTGAATAAATGACAAAAATCAGTGTTCAAAAAAGCTCTTCGCAACAACTGCCATGATGCACAGTGGCTTAAGCCTTGTGCCTCACACCATGTTAAGCTTGACCTAATGTGCTATTTTTGTAACACAATATTTGATTAATGTATTATTTGTTAGTTTATAATTTATAATCTAATTTAAATTATTAAATATCATTGATTCATTGAGTAATAGTAGAAAATATATCTTTATATATATATAATAAGAGGGAGGTTCATGCGAGAACGGCAACAATTTACGAGAATGCGAGAACAATCCTCAGCCAATCATTTTGTACATGAAATTTTTCATGTACGAAATCACATATGATTCACGTACAAAATCATATATGATTAGTCGCGACTTAGCCCACGGGAATAGTCGTGCATGTCATTTTTATGCTAGTACAAAATCATATAAAAAAAATTCATATGCAAAATGATTGGTTAAGAATTGTCCACGCATTCTCGTAAATTGTCACCGTCCTCCGTCCTCGTATGAACCCGCCTCTATATAATAATTTATATGATACAAATATTTGTTGTCATAACTCATAAGTCACGCCTTAAAAAAGGCACCGACCTCGCAATGACTTCTAAGGCTTGAGGTTTGACCTTGGCGCCACGCCACATCTCACGCCAAGACAAAAGAACAAAACTGCTCCTCATTTAAAGTTTTTCTTTCTACAGTCATTAAAAAGAGGGACCAAATCCAGACGTTTTTACAAACAATAATTACAATCTTGTAATTTGAAAAACTACATGAACAAAAAGTGTTGTTTTTCTTAACTTGTGAAATATTTGTACTTTAAATGGTATATTGGTTTAGAAAATATTTGAAGTTGTAAATTGTAATAGAGACCCGAAATTTGGAATTTCCATAAATATTTTTTTTTTGAGACTTAGAGTGAGGACATAATTCCATAAGGGCAAAACATTTGACTACTTTGGACAAACCAATTTCTAGAAACAATTAGATGGGAAAGCTTCGACCATTTTGTTACTAGTCCGGAAGGAAGTTGGACCACCTAATCTCTATTTTTTAACTTATTCATATTATTTGTTTATAGAAGCTTCTTAACCCTTGTTTTTGTCATAATTCATTCCACGTTGACTATGATAATTTTAATATGATTTGGAGTTATTGGATCAACGTATTAAGTTGGTTTTAGGGTATTAACATTTTTTTTGTTTAATCTTATGCACAACATTTCTTTATTGATAAATTTGTCTTTCTAAGCTCATCAAATCATATGATTTTTTGGGTTTGGATCGTGAGAACTTTTATCTTATGTGAGAACTAGTTCATAGCTTTCAGATGATTTTTTTTGGTTTGATCGGAAGGTTGGAAAAAAGAGGTGATAATGATGTACTTAAGTGGAACTTCAGTATCATGGATGTAGGTGGACATTGACTTAAACGTGCTTTTTGTATAAAAATATTAAGATGAAAAATATTCAACTTTTAAACTAATTTTAACAAATCCTAACATAGATGAACCTACCTTAACATACTATATACCTCACATATCTTATGATACCAAATCATACCTAGATGTAGAAAACCAAAAGATGAATATACCTCAAATATCTTATGATACAAAACCATACCTAGAGGCATAAAACCAAAGACTATACCTCACATATCTTACAAAAACACATATGTTTCGTTGCATTAAAATTTATCGAGGGTTTGTAAAAGGATTCTCACATAAAAATAAAGTTAAGGTGAACAATCGTGTGATAAAAGAGTTAAGATGAGAAGCGTAAGAATGAGTTTGAACCATTGATCATTTTTAATCTCATACACACCCATGAATTGTGCTTCTATTAGAATTGATTTGGTGCATCTCATTAGTATCGATCTTCAATTGAGATTGGTCCATGGGTCTAGATCCTTCTTACGCTTATCACAATTTCTCTTCTCAACAGAACCCAACCCGATATATACACGAAGAATCGTGTGAGAATAAGAGTTAAGGTGAGAAGTTTAAGAATGAATTTGGACCCTTAATTACTTTTAATTCCAAAATAACCCATGAATTGTGCTTTAGAATGTAATTTATCCAGTGTATCTCATTACTGTTGATCTACTGGTTATTTCCAATTACGATTGATACAAGTGTGGAGATCCTTTCTGACCCTTCTTATCATAACTTTCATTCTCACCTAGAGAAAGAGAGTAGAGAGGAAGATAGAGAGATAAAGATGAATGTTTGAATTCCTCTCGTGTATTCATGTGTGCATAAAATTCAGGAAAACATGTTAAAAATATGAATGCTTGTATTCCTTCTGTGTACTCGCTGAGTGGGCCGTCGACAGTGTCTCCATAATATTGGATTACTGCCTTTTGTCATCTCGTACAACCTCAAGACATGTAACAGGTTGATGATCAACAATAAAAGATCTTAGGGGAAAAACACGATTGGACTGCATAAAGATGAATGATGATGGTCTTCCTAGAAATGAAGAAGATGATCTTCATACCGATGATGATGATGATGATGATGATTAAGGGGTGTAAATGATACGAGACAACTCGCGAGCTAATCGAGATCGACTCGGTCAACACTCGACTCGACATATTAACGAGTCGAGTCGATTTACCCATTACTCGACTCAAAAGGCTCATGAGAAACTCGATGCTTTTATATATAATTAGTTTTAAAATATAATCAGTTTTATAATATAACTTGTAAAATATATATAATAAAAATGTCTTATATTTTTAGATAATTGAACGAATTGTATATTTTTTTAAATATAAAAGCTAATCAATTTTTTTTAAAAATTAAAATCATAGTTAAGAAGAAAAAAAACTATAGAAGTGTTAGTGAAGTTGTCCTACATTGGAAGAATGATAATAAAGTATGGATGAAAGGGTGTTATAAAGAGAGAGAGAGAGAGAGAGAGAGAGAGAGAGAGAGAGAGAGAGAGAGAGAGAGAGAGAGAGAGAGAGAGAGAGAGAGAGAATCTCTTAAAATGTATTTTTATATTTATTTTATACAATAAAATCCATATAAATAGCCACATCATCAAATAATGTAGATTTGTAATTTACATCACTAGTAACCTGTTAAATCAATAATCAAGGTACTTAAAATGTTTGAAACTTTTAAATGAAATATTTGAAAGTATATTATTACCTAAAATAGGAATTATAAGTCCTAACAAAGTATGTTATCTTTTTATGCAAGTTACCTTAGATTATTCTGAGTTCTTAAAATATTTAAAGTTTACTAAATAAACCTACCCCTACCAACATATTTTTTTAATCATATAATAAAAACCATGACAATAATTGATATAAGTAAATCGTTGAATCAAGTATATATTACCAGTTTTAAAAACTTGCCATAAATATCATGAGTTTGTAGCTATGGAGTATGGACCCTATGAATGGTTTGGTTGTGATGTAGGATTCAATATCACCTATTAAATTCTTTTGAAAACAAAAAGAAATAGAAAAAAAAGTGGTTGTTTAAAAATAGTAATTGTTTTTTAATTGGTCAACAACAAAAAAGAGCTCACTCGTTACAAATTTTGACCAAATAACGGTCCATCTTGGACTAAACCATTTTAACTCGGTTTCTTTAGTCAACCTTTGACTTCCCACCATTTCCTTCAACCTCCCTCCCTTCCCTATATATATTCTTCAATTCCTCCACTCTTTCCTTTCTACTCTACACTTAATACTTCCACCCTCAAAAACCTCCTCTCCTCTCCTCTCTGAACTACCATTGACTTTCTAAAGTCAAACCCACTTCAACTTGTACTCCCTGCATCAAGAATTGTACTTATATCTCTCAAGAGCTATGGAAACTGCTTGTGTTTATGAACAAAACACAGTCATCCATGAGCTAACTCAAGGGATCCAAATGGCTAAACAGCTAAGAGCCAATCTTAACTCACCTCAAGCCAGAGATATCTTAATTCATAAGATCTTATCTTCATATGATAAAGTTCTTTTCGCTCTTAAATCCGGTGATTCAGCTGGACAGCCAATGCCCGACTCACCGATATCTGGAGGGAGCCTACAAAGTGGAGAATTCGAGTTCAGCCAACTCGTTAACGATCAGCTGGGCCAAAATGTCGTTTCCAAAAAGAGGTAAATTTTCCCATCTGAACCACTTATCTAGTGAGAAACGATTAAGTGTTTAGTAAACAGACCCTTAATATGTTCTCCTGATTGGTGTTAACAGAAAGGCGTCAACGGTGTGGGAAGATCAAGTTAGAATCAGCACTGATAACGTGCTAGAGGGTAAAACCGAAGATGGTTATAATTGGAGGAAGTATGGGCAGAAACTCATTTTAGGTTCCAAATATCCAAGGTAAACTCATAATCCATGATAATAGACCATGGGACCTGATAAGTGGGTCCCATGGTTTGTTCTGGCACTTGAGAGAGACAAAGGTGGTCAATGGGACCACCTTACGGTCCCACAAAATTATTTTATCTGACGTAAGTTTTACTAAATCATGCAGAAGCTATTATAGATGCACATACCGGAAGGCTAAGAACTGCTTAGCAACTAAACAAGTGCAGAGAACGGATGACATCCCTGTGGTTTTTGAGATTGCATACAAAGGGAAACACACCTGCAGCCACGGCCCAATTCAGTCGGCGGCACCATCACCGTCTTCGCCGGAAAAACACGAAATACAGCCACCCCACCACCACCACCGCCACCACCCATCACCACCAAATCCCGGTGAGATGCTTTCAGATCTCAAAGCCAACCTCAGTGTTAACACCACGGATTTGGATGCCACTGATCCATCGTCATTTTCCTTCCCGCCAACACCATTTGGAATTTTAGAAAGTTGCCAAGAACTTGTTTTTCCAGATCAATTCGGTGATGGGCTTTTACAAGGGTATTCACCATCGTTCATCTCTCCGGCCACATCTGAATCAAACTACTTCTCTGACTGGAACAGTTTACCGTTGATGGATTTCCCAACTGATCCGGAAGATACATTCCCGAATTACAAATTTAGTAACTCGTATCTTGTAGAAGGTTGCAGCCTTAGATAACCCTCAAGAACTATAGATATTTGAATAAAACAAGAAATGAATTCTATACAAGTAGAATTCAAGATCGATGGTTATGTTTGTAACATATATTAGTGTAAGATTTTGTAGCCAAGGGTGGAGATCCCTTCTTACCCTTCTCACCATAATTTTCGTTCTCACCTAAGAAAAAGAGAGTAGAGAGGAAGATAGAGAGATAAAGATGAATGCTTGAATTCCTCTCGTGTATTCATGTGTGCATAAAACCCAGGAAAACATATTAAAAATATGAATTGCATTCCTTCTGCTTGAATTCCTCTCGTGTATTCATGTGTGCATAAAGATGATAGCCTTCAATCCTTCATAGTAATGAAGATGATGATCTTCATAGAGAAATATATGTCTGTAGAGAGTATGGGGAGAGGGGGTTACGCCCCTACAAAGAGACATGGGTAAACCACAAGGCTTGTGGTGTACCGGTTAAGGCTTGTGGGAAATGAGGCTAGATAACCCATCTACCCCAGGTTCGAATCCAGACGCAAACAACTTGTGGCCACTGGGGAATTATCTCAGGACTGCATGCTTTAGCAGTCTTAAAATTGTCAGGATTTAGTCCGGACAAATGTCTAGGATACCCTTTTCAAAACAAAAAAAAAGAGACATGGGAAGATAATTTCTTAAAATATATTTTTATATTTATTTTTATACAATAAAATCCATATCAATAGCCACATTATCAAATAATGTTGATTTGTAAGCTACATCACCAACAACATCAACATTATAACCAGTTAATGATTAAATCAGTAGTAATCTAGATACTTAAATGTTTGAAACTTTTCATCTTAAGTACCAAAATGAATTTTTTTAAAATAACTTACCTAAAATAAAAATGAAAATAAAGTATGTTATGTTTACATGCAATTTACCCTAGATGATTTTCGGGTTTTTAAAATATTTAAAGTTATCTAAAAAACTTTCCCCTACTACCATATTCTTTAATCGTATGATAAGAACCATAAAAATCATTGATATAAGTAAATCGTTGAATCATGTACAAATTACGAGTTTTAAAAACTTGCCATAAATATCATGAATTTGTAATTTATGGACCCTATGAATTGTTTGATTGTGATGTGGGATTCAACATCACCTATTTAATTCTTCTGGAAACAAAAAGAAATATATGAAAAAAATGGTTGTTTAAAACTAGTAATTGTTTTTTAATTGGTCAACAACAAAAAAGAGCTCACTCGTTACAAAATTTGACCAAATAACGGTCCATCTTGGAGAACTAAACCATTTCACTCGGTTTCTTTAGTCAACCTTTGACTTTTCACCATTTCCTTCAACCTCCCTCCCTTCCCTATATATTCTCCAATTCCTCCACTCTTTCATTTCTACTCTACACTTAACACTCACAAACCTCCTCTCCTCTCCTCTCCTATCCTCTCTGAACTACCATTGACTTTCTAAAGTCAAACCCACTTCAACTTGTACTCCCTGCATCAACTATTGTACTTCTATCTCAAAAAGATATGGAAACTGCTTGTGTTTATGAACAAAACACAGTCATCCATGAGCTAACTCAAGGGATCCAAATGGCTAAACAGCTAAGAGCCAATCTCAACTCACCTCAAGCCAGAGATATCTTAATACATAAGATCTTATCTTCATATGATAAAGTTCTTTTTGCTCTTAAATCCGGTGATTCAGCCGGGCCGCCAATGCCCACTCTACCCGACTCACCGATATCCGGAGGGAGTCTACAAAGTGGAGAATTTGAGTTCAGCCAACTCGTTAACAATCAGCTGGCCCAAAATGCCGTTTCCAAAAAGAGGTAAATTTTCCCATCTGAACCACTTATCTAGCGAGAAAAGAAACGATAAGTGTTTAGTAAACAGACCCTTAATATGTTTTTCTTATTTGGTGCAACAGAAAGGCGTCAACTGTGTGGGAAGATCAAGTTAGAATCAGCACTGATAACGTGCTAGAGGGTAAAACCGAAGATGGTTATAATTGGAGGAAATATGGGCAGAAACTCATTTTAGGTTCCAAATATCCAAGGTAAACTCATAAGCTATGATAATAGACCATGGGACCCACTGTCTCATAAGTGGGTCCCATGGTCGTTCTGATACTTAAAAGAGAGATAAAATATATTTTGATCTAATGGTAAGTTTTACTAAATCATGCAGAAGCTATTATAGATGCACATACCGGAAGGCTAAGAACTGCTTGGCAACAAAACAAGTGCAGAGAACGGATGACATCCCTGCGGTATTTGAGATTGCATACAAAGGGAAACACACCTGCGGCCACGGCTCCATCCAGTCGGCGGCACCATCACCGCCTTCGCCGGAAAAATACGAAATACAGCCACCCCGCCACCACCACCACCCATCGTCACCAAATCCCCGTGAGATGCTCTCAGATCTCAAAGTTAACCTCAGTGTTAACACCACGGATTTGGATATCACTGATCCATCGTCATTTTCCTTCCCTCCAACACCATTTGGAATCTTGGAAAGTTGGCAAGAACTTTTTCCAAATTATTTCGATGATGAGCTGCTGCAAGGCTATTCACCATCGTTCATCTCTCCGGCCACGTCTGAATCAAACTACTTATCAGACTGGAACAGTTTACCGTTGATGGATTTCCCAACTGATCCGGAAGATACATTCCCGAATTACAAATTTAGTAACTCGTATCTTGTAGAAGGTTGCAGCCTTAGATAACTCTCAAGAACTATAGATATTTGAATAAAACAAGAAATGAATTTTGCATAAGTAGAATTCAAGATCGATGGTTTATGTTTGTAACATATATTAGTGTAAGATTTTGTAGCCAAGGGTCATCTAAAGTTATGTTATGAATATCAAATATCAAATTTTTGCCAGTGAAAAAGATGTTATGTAATCGAACATGCTCAAATGCACCTATAATTACTACTTTCTATTTTAAAACGAAAAAAAAGAACATATATAAACATATATATTCATATATGTATAGTGTCTCAAATCATTTGCAAACCTCTTAATTGATACAAACCAAACAATTGATATATTTATGGGACATGATGAGGGTTCATTTATTATGATTAGGATATCTATGGAAGATTATTAGAGTTCATTCATTAATTAATTAAGATCAACGCTTTAGATTAGGAAACAATCTAGATATTTTGGGAACCAGATATTGTTCTGCCTAGATGGACGGTTGAGATTGGTTTGTAAGAATTAGGAGGTTTGCAAATGATTAGGACTCTAAATGTATATATCCAAAAAAAGTGTGTAAGTGCATATAATTACATAGTAATAAGGCTAAACACGTATATTGCATAAATATATATATATATATATATCATACATATTTCTTTTATCTACTTTGCACATATAAATTCCATAACAGAACAATAGGATGAAGGTCAAGCGGATGGAGTGTTGTCATCTGGTACCTCTGATACAGCATCAGGTGCAAGTTCCTTTGCATGATTGGCTTTCCTAAGAGCTTGTCTAAGGCCGATAACGATAAATAGGTTGGTCAAAGTGAGAAGTGATTCAGCACCACCATGTAACCAATCCACATTTGATAGGGAAGTTCCATAATGCACCTTGGCTGTTCAAAAATAGTCACAAAACATATATAGCTTCATTCCATTTTTCCCAACTGAATCAATTTTCTATCATTTTGTGGGTCTTATTTATATGGTACGTGAATAAAAAATGCGATAGAAATTACTATTACTTAAGAGTCAGAAAACGGTCCAAAATTGATAAATATTTGTATCAAAATTGACCAAGAAAATGGTTTGTTGTTAGATTACTTATCTGCTATATACATATGCTTATGTGTGTTATTTCATTGAAAAAACATCTTCTTCAGAATGCTTATGTGTAATCAGATTTCATGCAAAAAATTTCACCAAAATCATTAATTGATATCAAATTGGCTTCAATTGGCAAATGGCCTAGAAAGTATTTGTCTATTTTTGATAATTAATAAAACAATATCTACAGAATGAAGAATGAAATATAAGCTTGGAAAGAGGAAATTACCGTAAATTCCTGCTGGGACTGGATGTGAAGAAGAGGGGCAGGAACACACCACAATAAAGAAACTTAGTAAGATCAAATGAAGTTGATTTGATAATAATTAAAGGAACAAATTAAAGGAGTTGTTAGCATTTTGAATCATTGCACCAAGTGTGGAAAAAACGGCAAAAAGAACACTCCGATGATCAAAACTAGTGAACAAACTTACTCCAACCCAAAAGTGTTTTAGGCATCTTGTTTTTGTCAATTCAAAGTGTTTTTTTTCCCGGTTATTTTACATTGATTGCCATGTTGTTTCTTTCACATATACATTTGATTGATTCAATATGCTAATCAAATCAAATAACAAAATGAAGAATACCAATTCAAAACAAGAATGACATGAAAGATGAAGATGAAGATATAGAAAGATGCATTGAACCATAGCACAAGAAAATTATATGTTCTTTTATATCAAAACAAGGCAAAAAGGTTTCATAATTTGGTGTGTGAGGATTCTTCAAATAAAACCTCAGAGAAATTTCATCAAAAGCCCATTGTGAGCATAATAATCTACACTTTTTTGGCATGCCAACCATGGTTTTCTAGCAAAATTGCAAAACAACATTATATAGTTTCAAAATGTACACAATCTAATCCTTAGGCTTTGGCATACTCTTAAATTTACGGGTAGAATTAACAATATAGGGATCAATAAGAACCCAAGTTTGGAACAATTCACTTGGTAATATTAACAAACACTTGGCAGGCAAGCAAAATGTACAAAACCTCTACAGCATACCAACCAGTACCGACATTACCAAATAAGAAGAATAGATAGATTAAAAGAGGAAACTTAACTGGTGGCACCCACAAAAGCAAGCAAGAAGTAGAAACCAAAAAGGGTAAGCTTCGGGGCGGAATTGGATCTCGTGATGAAGTACAAAAACCCAATGTACGGAAACAATGAGAAAGCAAAGAGTTGTGAAGCTATGCTCTGTGAATCAATGGTGGGTGACCATGGATCTACTGGAAATGGCAATCCATTGACAACAAAAGTACTTGGATTTTTCTCGCAAATTCTAGCCTTTCGGAAGCAATTGAACTGTTTGATTCCAATGGGATAATGAGTATCAGCTTTGAAACTGTTTCGGAAGGAGTAATTGGAAGAAGAAGAAGAAGAAGAAGAAGAAGAAGAAGAAGAAGAAGAAGAAGAAGAAGAAAACCCCAATAAGGTCGGATTACAGCAAACAGTTTGAAGACAGTTGAACATCGTGATGAATATGGTTTAATGAGGTTTCTGAAGAACAAGTAGTTCCTTATCAACGGTTCATTGTGTGTTCGGCCTTTTACTCCTTTCGGGCTTTTCTTCGTTTTTCTTTTCCTGTTTATTTATTTAGAGTAAAGTACGATTTTCGTCTCTATGGTTTAAAAACTGTTTTTTGGTCTTTATAGTTTGTATTTCATTTCGTTTTTCATCCTTTATCCTAACAGAGTTAACAAAATTAGTTAAATTTGAGGGTAATATAGTATTTTTACCATTTTTTTATTTTCAGTTGCGTGACATATTGTTATATACTTTATTGAGGTTTGTGTAAAATAGTATAACTCAGTAAAAGATTTATAAAAAAGTATTAAAAGAAAAACAAACCAAAACTCATCTTCTTCTTCAACCATGTAACACCCCAAAAACTTTCAAGCTAAATGCAAGGTAAGTGAAAATATGGGAACTGGTTTTGTAAAATCTTGAAACTAAAGGGTCGTATATGGCGGGCAAGTAAAAAAGGATGCAGGTTAAAAGTGGGTCTCATATTCAAAATTGGTCGTGGGTTAATATGCGAGAAAGAAAGGGGTGGCAACAGGTACGAGAGTAGGGAGCATCGATTAAAGACGCAAATAGCAAGGACGATCGGGATTCTTCTATTTCTTGTTATTGTCAAGCACAAACCGAGAGCAAGAGGGGGAGAGAACGACTTGCCGAGAGGGAGGCAGAAGGAAGCAAAAAGTCGATAGGGTTCTGCTTTAGAGAGCCGATTTCAGTGATCAAGGTAAGAATACTCTACTGTTTTCACTAATTGATGTTACCCATGTAATCGTCGATTGATCGATATATACATACATATATATATATATATATATATTATTGAACCGACTGGTTGTCGAATCATAAATTTTAGATGATAAATGGGTTCAAACATAAAGTTGTGTGGTAGGGTTTTAAATAGATATATTTGGGGGTAAGAAATCATCATTCAAGGTTGCTTAAAATCTGATTAAAGAAAAGATTATGTGTTGTTCTCATTATACACATAATCGTGATGTTTAATGTAAGGACCAGATGAATTGGTTGAGTAACAAAGGGGATGGATCAATTGAAAAAAATAGAGTGAGCGGTTGTGTAATTAATACCACATACGACACAAAGTGAGATGCTAATCCATATTTATTTTGGGTGTGTTGTGCATGTGAGAATCTATAATATATAGATTACAATATCTATATTGTAATCATAATATTAATTATATTATTAAAATATTTAATAAATTTAAGGAAGTTAATATTTATTTTTCAGATATTTAATTTCAATAATTATTATTATTTAAAAAAATAAAAATCATTTATATCCAAACAATTACTATTTTATATAGTTATTTAAATTTGAAGAATTTTGTCATATCTCTAAGGGAGGCGTTTGGTTCGGTGGAATGCAATGGAATATGGTGGAAATAAGAATCTGAATTCCTTTGATCAGATTCAATTCCCTTGTTTAGTTCAATCTTTTTAAAGAATGAAATCTTTGAATTCCAATGAATTCTTTATGTAAATGAATTTGAGATTCCTTGGGTAAGATGAGAGATTTCACTGGAATGGAATTTGCTTTTTTTTTAATATCCAAAATACCCTCTTCATAAAAATCGACTATAACTCTAATCTCTGAAATTGAAGCTGACACCCCTTTTTCTCGTATTCGGCCTTACTGCTTTTCCTCTCTGGTTCTTCGCACCTTCCCACCCCGACCGACCTGCTTCTTCTCCGACCTTCTTCTTCTTTGATCGGCTGTCCTTTCTCAGTCGTTCTGTCCTTCTCCATCACATTGTATGCAGTTTTTACTGGTTTTTGCAGATTTTTTTACCGGTTTTATGCAGTATTTTACGGGTTTTATTCAATTTTTTTACTGCAGTTTTATGCATTATTTTACTGTTGTTTTTTGCAGTTTTTACTATTGCTTTTTGCAGTTTTTTTTACTGCTGTTTTTTTACTGGGTTATATGTTGTTTTATTGGTGTAAAAAAATTATGGTATAAATTAAGGAAGTCTATTTTATCAAAGTATTTTTAGTGTTAAAAAATTGAAGTAAATAATAATTATTTTATTAAAGTAATTTTAGTTTTAAAAAAAATAAATTTAATAAAAAGGGTATTTTAGTCATTTACTGGAATTTCATTCCAATTCCAAAGTTACATTCTGTGAACCAAACAGACAGATTCCAATTATGTCAACCAAACAGGTGGTCAAACCTGACAACATTCCATTCCAATTTCTTTAAAGTCAAATTCATTTGACAGATTCCATTCCATCTAATTCTATTATGCGAACCAAATGTTTCTAATACTTTCTATGTTTTGAAATTAACCTAAAACCCCTAAAATACATGTGTTTTTTGTTTTGAAGAATCTATTGAAGTTTGCTTTTTGCATGTGGATCTAACTTTTTGGAAAAAGCACACTATTTCTATTTTTTTTTAACAAAAGAAAAATCCAAGGTTGAAGTGGAAATTAAGAAATTTATCTATGGGTTAGGAGAGACGAATGGGAAAGGGGAAAGTGATGGGTCTTTTATGGCTCCATCATAATTAAGGGTGTTTATGGGTTGGATTGATTGGGTTGAAGGTATTTTAACAGCTCAACTTAATATTTTTGGTTTGAAAAAAATCTCAACCCAATCCAATCCATACAGATTGGTCGGGTTGTTACTTTAATACAACAAAATAGTCTCCTAACCTTGAATATTTGTTTTCTCTAGTCTAGTCATAATTTCTTTTTCATTGTCGTCTATTTGGTACAACTTATTTGTACTTGTTAATTCTTAATTATATCACATTCAATTATTTTTCTCAATATATATATATATATGTTCACATTTTATGACATGTATACAAATGAATTATATAGAGATGGAGAATAGATTGAATATATATAGATGTTGGTTCATTTACAAACTGGATGAAGGGTACAAACTTGTTTAAATCAATATAAAAATAATTTTTTTCATCAAATGCAATGATTTAAGATATTATTGCACATATGTTTGTTTCACGTTGTGAAAAAAATTACATGTGAAACTTTTACATAATAAAAACAAATACATGTGAAACTTTTTGATAAAAATATATGACAAACTTTCAATTTACAAAAACAAATACATGTGAAACTTTTACATTATGAAACAAACATATGTGTAATAATATCTTAAATTATAGCATTTGATGAAAAAATTATTTTTATATTAATTTTAATCAGTTTGTATATTTTGTATCAATCATCCGGTTTGTAAATGAGCCAACATCTCTCTCTCTCTATGTAATGGTGTAATTGTCTAATATATATTAATAAAGACTCGACAATCATATTAAATTCAAAAAATAAAATGATATCGGGTTCATCAGGTTGATCGGGTTGGGTTGGGTTCAAATAAAAGTAACCTGATATCAACCCAATACCTACAGTTTGAAAACTTTATAACTCGATTAGACATCGGGTTGTTTCAGGTTGATTTATTTTAGGTCAGGTTGGGTTGGGTTGATCGGGTTAGTCGGGTTTTTGAGCACCCCTAATGACAGTAGGTGATGGAAATATGAAATGGGTTTCTAGAAGAAAAAAAATTCAAAAGATTATTAATAAAATCATATATACATCAAGGCTTAATCTTATGATATTCAAATTTACATTCCACATATTCCGAGATGAAATAGTTTTGAATCGGGTTTAATAAACTTTTAAATTGATATTTTCTAACATTTAAATTTATTCATTCGGTACTTCTATCAGATAAAAATATAGACCGAGGGTAAAATGATCATTGCTGACATTCGGATGGTTTATTCAGCACAACAACCGAATAACAACCTATCTGTTAACATACGAACAACTTTAATAATACAGACAACTTTATCTATATAAGTCTTAATGCAAAACGAATGAAACAACCTCTATTTTTTTTTGAAAAAGAACAATATTTTTAGTCATACTAACATATTTCTTTTGGAACATTGAATGAAATGTGGATTTATGGGCAACATATTTTTAAGGGTAATGCTATTGCCACCTTTATGCATTAAAATTTATGTATTTTTATTACATTGATAATATAAAATTTTGGTTTTAATGCTCGTATGTTTAAGGAGTAATTCAAGTATAGGGATACCTTTAGCCTCCCTATTTTCAATTGTTTTTACATGTGACGGGTAACATATATAACTCGGTAACGAGATGACACACTCTTGCACTTATTAGGGAGTGCTACGACCAAGTCCTCTATGACTTCCATTACTGAGTTATCGTGTTGTGCTATCACATCATTACCTTTAATTTAATAATTTTATTTTAAACTATCATTATTTTATTAAGTTGTTTGATTTTTCATTAAATTCTGTGTAGATTAAAAATGTTTTTGTTTGGATAGATTTTTTCGTAGATGGAATAAACATATTTTTTAATCGGATGAGGCAATTTTATAAAAGACTTGACTTTCTGCATAAAAACTTCCTCTAAAAACATATTAAATAAGTCATATTCTATATTATTAAGCCACTACCAAGTCATGTATAGTTGACCGAATAAAATATGGATCTCATTAAACTCATTAATCTGTTAACAAACATGCTCTTAGGCACGTTAACTAAATAGAAATGTAATTCGGATAAGTTAAGCAAATGTATCAGCTGACAACATTTTGAACCGAAATTAACCTAAATGTCTAAAACAACTTAAGAGATAAATGAGTTAACTTTTAGGTTTAGTCATCAGGTTAAAGCTACGTTTGACAAACTAACTGATAAGTTAGTTGACAGCTAACAAACTATCTGAAAAACAAATTATGTTTAATAAAAACCAATTTACAAAACATATAAAATTATCCAAAAACCACATCTTAAAAAAAATAGTCAGCTACAAATTTTCGATAGTATAATTTAAATAAAAATTTAATAATACAATTAAAACAAATTCCTATTAATATAAAATATATTAGTTAATAGAGGATAAATGAGTTTCAATTAGGGATGGATATCTATGTGGTGGACTGGTGGTGAGAAAAAACCAACTTGTTTTAGAGTTGCAGGTGGTGATACGCACCACTATTTCGTTCGTTTTTTATTGTGTAAAATTTTTTAAGTTCTTAATATTAATTTGTTGAATCTCATCGTATTTTTATCGAAACTATAATAATAAAATATGTTTTTTTAAATAGAGTTGGTTTATAGTACATGTTAGAAAAGTGAGTTTTTTTAGCGACGATATGTTTCAGCAAAAAAACTCTTAATTATAACGACATTGTCTCTATAAAATGTGACGATACATTGACTTTTAGCAACGACAAAAGGATGTTTCTTACGGTCTTTACTCTCCTTCCGGGAATCATGGATGGACCCCTAGCTAGAAGGGTATACTGTGGCACGTGTCAACGTATTATCTCTCTATCAAAAGGTTAAAAAATTTATGTTTATAAAATATATGCCACCGTAATCGTTTTAGAAGGTGCAACCGTACCTCGTAGTCAACCAAAAAAACCAACAATATCTCGGGCTGAAAGGGTTGGATGGAGACGATGACGTTGAAGAAAGGAGAAGCAAAATGCTTAGAAGCGGTAGTCTATATAACTTTGTGGTCTCTGTGGAATTATCGAAATGGGACAACTTTTGGAGTTAAGAAACGAGAAAAGGCAGTGCTATGGGACAGTATTGTTAAGCATTCGTTTTTTTGGGTGCAAAATAGGAGTAAAAAGCTGAATATTAATTGGGTATGATGGTTGCAAAACCCCTTAATGGCTATTTTTCTTTATAATTGTTTTTCGAGCGTCTTGTTAGTATTAATAAAATTTATGCCGTTTAAAAAAAAATACATAACGATTTTATCAAAAAGCTTTTCTCTGTAGCCAAATGGTCCAACGTTATATATTGAATCATGCTCTCCATAAAGACTTGAGTTTCACATATTTTTACAATTATAAACGCATTATATATATATATAGGAAAGTTCAAATGTGAACTCATTTTTGGTTGTGAACGTGACGACGAATCTCAGCCACTTATCCGGTCAATAAAGGCGGCTTTGACCTGGTTCCCCTCCTTTAATAATCTCCACCCTCCCATGAATCGTGTCAATCCTCCTTGATCGCGTCCACCATAACCGAAGATGTGTGGCTGAGATTCGTCCTCACGTTCACAACCAAAAATGAGTTCACATTTGAACATAACCCTATATATATATATATATATATATATATCTTACAATGCATACAATAGTTTTTATTAGAAGACAATAGTTAAATAAACTAAAACATACAATGTTACTCGACCCACTTTTTAGCCACATCTAAAAGTGACCTTGTTGACGAACCATCTTGGCTCAATGCCATCGCACCACCTTCTTTCAGTTCCACCATTTTCACCCTCATCTGACGCCCATCTTCTCCTTCCATCAAACTTCTAACACACTTATCGATTTCACCTCTTCCCACCACCCCATTTTCATCCACTTTCACCCATAAACCGACACCCAAACCATCCGTCAAATTCACCGCATTCATTTTTTGTTCAGCGTAAAGCGGCCATGCAATCATTGGAACTCCATTCATGATGCTTTCGAGAATGGAGTTCCACCCACAATGTGTCAAGAACCCTCCGGTTGAGCCATGGCTCAGGATCTCAACCTGAGGGGCCCATGATGACACAACCAGACCCCGGTCCCTGACCCGATCCACGAACCCAATGGGTAAAAATGTAAACGGGTCAACCCGGTTTTCTACACTGAAGTAATTTGCATTTGTTTTTTCATTTGGGGTTTTTATGACCCAAATAAATCTTTGACCACTTTGCTCCAACCCGAATGCAAGTTCATCGAGTTGTTTTTGGGACAGTGTGCCACCACTTCCAAATGAAACAAGTAAAACCGACCCGACCGGATGCTTATCCAACCACTTCAAACATTCAAACCCATTTCCGGTTTGTTGTTCTGAACCGGTACGTATCAACGGTCCAACCGGGAAAATATCCGGTTTACACCATTCACCTTCATCCATGGCTTTAAAGGCACCCGGTTCTAGTTCAACAAAGCTGTTAACCAGTATACCCTTTGGCAAAGTATACATCTTGCACATCTCAACCATGTATTTATACGCCTGGCTCTTTTTATCCTGAAGCGGTTCAGACAAATCGGTTCCTTGAACCGGAACACATCCTGGAAATCTTATCGGTTCAGGTAAATCTCTGTACTCACAAGCAAACATCTGATCTAGAAGAGGAACATGGAAGATGCTGACCAGTGTCATAGCTGAAACCGTAGAGAAAATATATGTTGAAATTTCGAATTCTTTGGCAATTTCGAAACTAGGAGGACCAAAAATGTCAACAACCAAAGCTGAGGGTTGTTTTTGAGTCGGTTTACGAGTTAACTCGGCAAGAGTTTGACGTAGAGCGGGTAATGAGCGAGTCAAAGTGAGTGATATCCGAGTCTCGAGGGCAGCATCCAGTGGAAGGTCGTTTAGATCAACAGGAGGAAGGAATATGGAAGTTACGTTATCGGCCGGCATGGCGTTAAGGATGTCGTTTTGGGGTTTTATGGGTGATCCGACGGCGGTGGGAATGATGAAGGTGATAAAGATTCGACGGTGGAGGAGACGGAGAAGACGATGAGTTAACCCAGTGAGTGGAATCAAGTGACCCATTCCTGGACTCGGGAAAATGGCTATGTGAGCTTTCATTATTGACTCAGTTGCAGTTGAAGACGCATGTTCTGTTTTCTGTCTATATATCCACATATTTATAATAGAAGTTTCAAGAGTATCTACGATCCAATAGGTTTTCTAAAGTTTTTCTAAAACTGAAAACTGAGTATCTAGGGTCCAACATGTTTTCTAAAGTTTTTCTAAAACAGAAAACTAAAAGTTAAAATCTTAAAAAAAAAAAAACTTACATTTATCTCCGAGTGATTTTTTTATTTTAGAGATTTTAACATAAATAATATTAATATAATATTTTTTAATTTATCATCCCAATATATTTATAAAAAAAACTTAATATAAAATAATAATAAATTAATCTTATTGATAGGATTTAATAAAATATTCGTTTCTCCTCCACCATCAATTTTTAGAGATTTCTTTAAATTTAGGAAAATTTCAAGTTTTCTCAAATATAGAAATCCATATAGAAAAACTGTTGGAGATGTTTAGAGAAAAAAACACAGCTTTTTTATATTTTAGCAATGTTGTTGGAGATACTTTCAATAGACAAAAAAGTAAAATTAACTTTTAGTTGTTAATGTTTGTCCATTACAACGTACTCAGTTCATAAATTTCAAAAACTCAAATTTGGTTTATGATGTTTATCATTTCACAACATTTTTGGTCCTTCCTCCAAATGTTGTTAACCTTTTCGCTAAATGAGGATATTATAGTCTTTTTACTGCTTTTAAATAGTTTTCTATTAAATGAGAAGTCAAACATTTTGGTCACCGGGTTAGTAGGGGCAAGTTTAAACGAGAAGTTAAACATTTTGCGAGAAAACTAGAAGTGTGATAGTGATATCATATATAATACACAAGTTTAATCATGTATGTTTAAACACATGTTACATTGATAATACACAAGTATTTAATCGTATATAATTAAACACACTCTCAAGTGTATTATAATTATACATGATAATATGATCACACTTCTTGCCTTCTCGTAAAATATTTAACTTCTCGTATGATCTTTTTTTTTTTTTTATGTATGTATATCTATTATATAGTAAATTAAAGTGCATTCTTGGTTCATGTGGTTTTTAAATTAAGAATGTTTAAAACGACTAAAATACCATTCATTTAATTGCACTTAACGGAAGTTAGTAGGAGGAGCTAGAATCGTTGAGAAATGATAAACATGAGGGATCAAAAGTGAAGTTTACTCATAGCAAAATTAAATTAAAAGTAAATTACACTTTTGGTCCACGTAGTTGCCACTCATCGTCCATATTTAAACTAATTACATTTTTTTATCATTGTGGTTATCACTCGTCATCAAATGTCGTTTCTTATTCTAAACTAATTATACTTTTGATCACTATGGTTGTCATTTTGTTTCACTTTTGGTTTTTATGGTTAATCTGGTCTTTTATTATTTCTTTAATTTTCAATTTAATAAGTATACTCTTATATTATATTACATATTATTATCATAATATATTATATATACACACACATAAATTACAAAATATACAAAAAACGGCTATTTCAAAAATACAAAAACAAAAGTCACAATTCTTAACAAACATAATTAATGATACTCTAAATTAAGTAACATTTTTTTGTGACATTTTATATTCATTTAAATAAGATTATAAAAAACGAGGAAAGTTCAAATGTGAACTCATTTTTGGTTGTGAACGTGAGGACGAATCTCAGCCACTTATCCGGTCAATAAATGCGGCTTTGACCTGGTTCCCCTCCTTTAATAATCTCTACCCTTCCATGAATCGCGTCAATCCTCCGTGATCGCGTCCACCATAACCGAAGATGTGTGGCTGAGATTCGTCCTCACGTTCACAACCAAAAATGAGTTAACATTTGAACCTAACCCTATAAAAAACATTATCTATTAAATCAATTATTCGGGTCTATATCTCTATCGACCCTAGTAGTCACCCTACCATAGTACCATGTATTACATTTTCGTACACGGTCTTACAAAATACACATGGTTGATGCTTCCTTCCAATCAATGCACATAAATTGATTAATAACGGCTCCAAAAATTCAATATAGATATGTAAAAGCATCTCTAACAGCTTTCCTAAAATAGAGAAAATGAAAAAAATTGGAGATTTTGAGACAATTTTTTGTTCCAATAGCTTCCCAAAACTATCTCCAAAATAAAGAAAGTATGAGAGAGAATGGGTTAGTGACTATGGACAATTTTCAGAGAAAAATGAAAACCACAGATATAATTTCTAGACTTATCAAAATCTAAGTCCCACTTTCAAAGATTTTACTTATCCTCAAAGACCAAAATCAGAGTTTACTCTATAATTGAAGTGTGAGAAAAAAAAGTTGCAAAAGATATACCATTTTAAAAATAAAATCGATTTAATGACTATTTCAGATTTTACGTAAATTTTTCATTCAAAATGGCCACCACATTTTAAAATAGTAAAGATGAGTTCTCTAATGAAATAAATGAAGCTTGTTTCCGAGAGCAAAAGAAGGAAGCTATGAAATGTGTAAGTTAACTTACAACTCAAACCCTCATCTTTCAACCAATAACTCATTGGCCCCTGTATTTGAACAAACTTCCATAGTGCCTTAGTCCCTCATTCAATAAACTTTTACAACTTATCCTAATTTTAGGTGTTACAGTTACTCCAAGTCATTTGTGGTCGTCTGAACATTAATCGATGCATATAAACAGATCAAGAAACCCAAAACTATGGAATTTTTTTACTAACCACAGGTTCCTCAAATTTAGTTTCTTGTTTTTTTTTCATTTACAACTATTAACATGAACGTTTTTAATGGTTTGAGAATTCTTATTTTTCATTTTAACCGTTGATATCTTTCTTTTTTACTTAATAGTTTTTTTAATGTTTTGAGAGTTTTTATTTTTCAAACATAAACGAGTCGAGTGATGTGTTACCCCTCATTTTCCCAATAGTTTCGTTGGGAATTTAAAAGGTAAAGAAGTGTTTTGATCTTAAAAAACATGTTTACTAATTTGTGAAACACTGTGAATACATGCAATATTGCTTGAAAAGGAACTCGACCCATCGAATAAGTTGTATTGTGCCAAGGCATTTTTGAAGCCATCAAATATTTCATGTTAAAATCAAAAACGAGTTTTTATCGACCCATAAAATAAGTTGTATTGTGCCAAGACATCTTTTTTGAGCGGGCGACCCAACCCCCTCTTCTCTCTACACTGATAGTCATGATTCGTCGGTAATCCGTTGGTGATTCAATTTCCCACGGCTTTTCTTCCGACAATCTTTCACCAACGGATTAGAGATGAATCCAACTTTTCCAGCGATGAAAGTCCCTTGTTTTGTAGTGCGCGTTCAAAGCCGCATGAATCATGCACATATAATTTTAGTGTAAATTAAATGCGATTATATCGTTTTCGTGTTCTCTTATTCGATTATCGTTCTTATATGAACATCATTATATATATATGGGTAATTCGAGGAAGAACTGATTAGTTGGTAGAAACTGTAAGAACCAATATTAACCACATATCAATAGTTAAATTAGGAAACTTATAATTTGATAATTTTGATTAAATTTTTAATGAAGGGCATTTTAGGTATTTTAAACTCTCCTCTCGCCTCCCTGGCTCCCTCCATCCACATCCCACCGTGATACAATAATGTGATACGCACTGTGATACCAATTTGATACCCTTAGTGTGATACACAAATATATATATATAGGGTGGTATCCGTTGCAAACTATTCAATATTTGCAAACTTGCAAACTCACCATTATCCAATAGAAATAAGCCACGTGGATAATATTGTTTTAATATTTTATTAATTTTTTCAATAGTTTATTAATTCATTGTGGTATCATCGTCATTTTATAATTTAACCAGTTTTAATTAATATTTATTAATTTCATGCCATGAACACACTTTCCGACGACTTCGTCTTATCCGGCGAGTTTTCCGACAAGTTTCGCCATTCATGAATACACTTTCTTCATTCGTGAACACTTTCAACATTCATGAATATCCACTTGATGTTTTATCATTGTGTTCACTACGAGTTTGCATAGTTTGCAAAAATCGATTAGTTTGCAACGGATACCACCCCTATATATATATATATAAGATGCATTGTGATAACCACTGTGATACCTATTGTATTACACGTTGTGATACTCAATTTTACCAATTTACCCTTTTATGCAATTTTAGTAGTAACATTAACTATTTAAAATGATTGGTCCACATTAGTTCTTACAGTTTCTACAAACTAATGAGTTCTTATTTGATTAAACCCCTATATATATATATAGGAAAGTTCAAATGCAAACACAAATTTGGTTGTGAACGCGAGAACAAATGAGAGCACGACACGTGTCATAATTTAGATTATTCAGACTGAACAATCAAAGAAATATTCAGACCGAATAAAATTGAATATAGTGTTTATTCAGACTGAATAAGCATTATTCAGACTGAATATACACTATATTCAGTTTTATTCGGTCTGAATATTTTTTTGATTATTCAATTTGAATATGACACGTGTCGCGCTCTCTTGTGTCCTTACGTTCACAACTAAATTTAAGTTTTCATTTGAACCCGCTCCTCTATGTATATATGTATATATATCAATAAATTGTAATTATCTGCTGATTCTTTTTCCAATTTACAAACATACATAAAACTTAGTAATGCATCGATCCAACCAATTAATCAGCATTTAGAAGCAATATTAATCCTAAAAATATTATCTTTTCATATATTCCACGTTATAAGGGATTAATTGCCACAAGATCAACGAAATATACATATCTTCATTTCATATGGATCACGATTGAAATAATTATGAAGTTTCAATAGCTACGATTATAAGTTAACGTCAACCGACAAACACTTATATATTATAACACTTTTTGAATCAAATTCATTAATTTAATGGTTGGGATTTAATTATTTTCATGTATTTAACATTGTCATGTTCGTGTATATATATATATATATATATATATATACACACGTGTATATATACATACAATGGCGGAGCTGGTTAACAAAAGGGGGGGTCCCAGGACCCCATTGAATATTAAAAAAAATTATATAGGGTAAAAAATATCAAAAATACTTAATTTAGCCTCTCGTCCCCCCAGTAAAAAAATTCAAGGGACCCCATCTTACTCGCAATTGACAAAAACACTAAAAAGTCTCTTGAAATCAATATAAAAACCGAAAAAATCCTTCGAAATTCACAAAAACACTAAGAAAACCCTTTAAAATCGACAAAAAACTAAGAAAATCTCTTGAAATCAACTACAAAACTTATAAAAATTCCCGAAATACGTCGTATGACTTTACGCGCCTTCAATCTACCTTAATGGGACCCCAGTAGACAAAATTTATGGATTCGCCACTGTATACATATAGAGGGAGGTTCAAATGAAAACTTTGTAAATTTAAAGGACAAAGGAACACCTTGTGGACCACATATGATGCGGCGCCATTGAATCAGATATGATTTTTTAATGTGTGGAACCCACATCATATATGATCCACAAAGTGTTCATTTATTCATTTAAATAGGAGGTGTTCTTGTATGATCCCTCCCATATACCTATAATCTCCAAATATTGATTCAAATTTCATTTCATATATAAATCAATTAAGTGCTTGTATACCAACATAGTCAAAAGTCATCCACAATATGCTACACCTACCCTTCACCAAAATATTTTGACATGATCAACTATCATTCTTTCTTCTTGAAAAACCATAATACTCATTAATCAAGAATTAATTTGGTTAATTACATACTTCTTAAAAATTAAACATACAATTAAAGTATGATACATCATCCTACTTATACCCATGCATCAAAGTATCAACTAAAACATTTAAAAGGCAAAAAAGAAATATGATTCTATGATCAATGACAATTATATATGAGATTCATAGGAAAACGATAAAAAAAATGGAAAACTGAATAACAATTATTTATGTGGATGGTATGTACATGTGCATACCGGTAATTTTAAAATAATTTGTCTAGTACACAAACGTACATAGAAACCAAGAAACGACTTCAATTACCGATATATGCACACGTTCATACCATCAAGATAAATGGTTACCAGAGTGTTCCTCAATTTTTAATTTTTTTTTGAGGTTTTTCTGTGAATCTCCCTGTCTATATATATACTATATGGTAATTAAATAAAGTTTTTGTAAATGTCAAGCACATGATATACCGAGAGACGAAGTTGGCATAAATCGATCAGATCCCGTTCTTGTCACCAGAGACTTCATGTCCGGCGACAGCCCATCAAACTCCGGCAACATCTCCGGCAGCTCCGGTATGGTTGAGAGAGCGGTTGATGTGTCATAGACGTAGAAGGCTTCATCTCTTGATGAGCTATGGTGGTTTGGTCTAAGCCGGAAAACTGATCGGAGAAGCTTGTTGAGCGAACGTGTGAGTCTGAAGGGTTTCTTGCCGGCGGGTTTGTGGTGGTTTGACGGTGGTGGCGGTGGCGGTTGACGGCGGTAGGAGGAGGAGGAGAGGTGGGGCATTGACATGGTTCTTGAAGATATGGCAGAATCAAGACGTCGTTCAAAAGATTTAAGTTCGAAAGAGTCGTAAAGAGAGCTTTCACAATCCCATACTTGGCGTTTTAGGGTTTGGGTTTGTGTTTGTTTCTCCATTTTTTGCTTTTTTGCATATATTTCTTCAATTCACAAATGGAAATGAAATGAATATTAATATGAATATATATGACTTTGTTTAAAATTGTGTTCACATATATGGAGAGAGAGGAGGGACAAAATTAATACTTGTATGGCGGCTTTATTATCTTATAATATCATATAATAAATTCACAAATTAGGTGTTATAAAATTAATGATGATATGATAAATTTTATTTTAAATTAATTGAATTTATTGTTAAAAATGTGAAGTTACTATTTGAGTGAAATTTAATTATTACCATCTAAAAATATTAGAGCATCTCCGATGGAGGTTTTTTTTGCGAAAGTCTTTTTTGTATTTTTTTTACCACCACAAAGTCACCTTGTCAAATTAAGAACTTATTAAAAATTCTATAATGATGGTTCCTATTTTTCTTTAATTTGGTGGATCCATTAATTCTTTTAACAACGATAGTTATATTGTAATAATTAAATAAGTTAATATAAATTCGAAAAAACAAATAAAATATATATTTCTCACAAAAATCATGCTACGAACTAATGTTCTTATTCAAACACCTAAGCAACATGTTAGGTTTTTATAAGAACCTCTCCATAATTATAGTTCTTAATACGTGTCTAATATATAGTCAAAAGATTTAATTGTTGTAGCACCAAAGCATTATATGTTACCAATCCAAACAATATGGGTTCAACATTGCTCATCTATGATCTATGTCTTCATCATTTGGAGAAAAAGCGTTAAAAGAGTTGGAAGCTTTTGTATGGTGCTTATGACTTATGAATACACGTATTAATTATTAAGAATGAAATATAATTAATTTAGGATTACGATTTGAAAAATATTGAAGAATTAATTAAGATATATAGAAGGTATGTATATTAATGAGTTATGTGTGTAGGTTTGAGGAGGTCACGACCTTGCAATAGGAACCATTGAGAAATATGAGTTGTAAATATATTGATAGGGATATATGGAGAGTTGAATTTGAAAGGCATTTATTGGTATGGGCACGGATGATGGTGAGTCATGTTCCCTTCCTAATTAATTACTATTATTATGCATGCATTCATTCTTTCTCTCTTTCTTTTTAACTCAATGTTACCTCTATACCTAAATCCATAGTATTAAAATTATAATTTCTGTGCGCGCATTTGAAATAATATAAAGATTAATGTTTTTTTCTGTTTCAAAAGTTATATATATATATACATACATAGATGGAGGTTCAAACGAGAACACCTTCATTTTACGAGAACACGACAACACTCTTATCAGATGTGATAACACACGAGAGGGGACCTGATGGTGTGTGGATGACGTGCCTTGCTATTTAAGTCGCACAAAAGATCGTTTGCGTCTATGATTTAATATCACATATGATGGTTTTAATTGATTATAGTATCACATCAAAGACACCCTTATCACATGTGATAATATATGTGATGGAGCTTAGTGGTGTAACAACGATTTGGCCGGTAACCTAGATCACGCCAAAAGCCATCTGCATCTCTGATTTAGTATCACATGTGTATTATATGTGATGGAATAATAGTATCACATGTGATTTTCTATAGTAAAAAGGTGTTCTCGCGTTTTCGTAAAATGAAGGTGTTCTCGTTTGATCCCTCCCCTATATATATATATATATGTATGTATATATAGGGAGGTTCAAGGGAAAACGCTAAAAAAAAGAAAACTGAAGAACACCCTAGGAGGCTTCCATGTGGACGGTATGCACCGATGCATACCGGTAATTTTTGTTCATATGCATCAATGCATCTATCATTAGAGATGCATTGATGAGTATTCACTAATGCATGTTACAAATTACCGGTATGCATTAGTGCATACCGTCCACATGGAAGTCTTCCGGGGTGTTCTTCGGTTTTCTCTTTTTTTAGCGTTTTCCCTTGAACCTTCTGATATATATATATATATATATATATATATAGGGGAGGGATCAAATGAGAACCACCCCTCCTTAAAGGAACAAAGAAACAATTTGTGGACCACATATATATGATGTGGGCCTCACATAATATTAAATCATTTATGATTTAATATTATGTAGGACTCACATCATATGTAATCCATAAGTGTCCATTTGTTTTTTTAAAAATGCAAAGTTCTCATTTGAACCTTCCTATCTCTCTCTCTATATATATGTATATATATAACATTAAAACAAAAAAAACATTAATATTTATATTATATGTGTATATAGATATAACTTTAAAAGAGAAAAAAACATTTAATCTTTATATATATATATGTATATATAGACGTTGGTTCATTTACAAACTGGATGAATCCTACAAATTCGTACAAACCATATATAAAAATAAGTTTTCATATGCTATGATTCAAGATGCTATTACATATATGTTTGTTTCATAAAAAGTTTCACATGTATTTTTTTTCACAAGGTGAAACAAACATATGTGAAATAACATCTTAAATCATAGCATTTGATGAAAAAAAATAATGAAAAAATTATTTTTATATATGGTTTGTACGAGTTTGTAGGATTTATCCAATTTGTAAATAAACTAATCCCTCTCTCTCTCTCTCTATATATATATATATGTGTGTGTGTGTGTGTGTGTGTAAATTTACGGTTCTAGTAATTTATGGACTGATTAACAAGTACGAGATTCAAATTTAAGAACTCGGGCTATTAAATAGGTTTTCGTCGGTTAATGATTCAAATGTGTTTAATTAATATAATAACTTCTTAATTTTGATAGATTTTGTTGTTTAATCTTTAATGTATATATGTGTGTAACTAATGTACTTTGTTGAACCAAGTCAAAGTGGTGTGTTGATATTATTTTGATTGGATAAATATATGGAGTTGGTCGATTAAATGTTAATTAAATATAAATTTTAGAGAATTATACGTTGATAAGGATGACAAAATTACAAAGAGATTAAGTCAGAAATGTATAAGCACAATTTTCAGTCTTATATTTGTTTATCTTTTAATAGTTTTATTAAGAAAATATTTGAATCGCTAAGAAATAAATCTTGTTTGACAAAAAAAGATTTGTCTTTTAATGGTTCTAAACCATTTAGAGGTCTAAGTTTATTCTGAACAATATTAAACAATCATATCACATTTTATACTATATCATAACAGTTTCTTAATCATTTTGACCATTAATCATCTTGTACCAAACCATTCACTAATTGTCAAAACAACCTTTTAAACATCATCATGCACTTGGTATTAACGGTTGAAAACTTGGGGATGAAGTTTACTCACCCAAGAGGATTATTGATATCCAAGAACCCTCTTGTAAGTCCATCCACACCATGTGAAATCATCAAACCAATTTCAAAAATGTCATGACAACTTTATCAATTAATTACTATGCTATTGACATCACTATAATGATATAAAGCCAATTTTTTAAATATGATAACAGCATAAATAAACCATATCTTAATCAAAGATGGCGAAAATTAGCAAGCGTTCTATAAATTGTTGAAATATAATGAATCATGGTGTTTTAAAGTTTGTTGAGTATTATGACCATATTTTAAATTGTTGTATAGTATAAGTGGGTTGAATAAAGAAAACAAAAACCTCTGACTTAGTTATATCGTTTATTAAGTGGAGAATTTAAATATTTGCATGTTTAATTGATGTTGCGTGAATAAGAAAAGTTGACCATATTTTAAAAGCACAAAATCTTCATGAACTTATTGAATCTTTTAAGTTTATGTTAAACAAATCATTCTCATTTGCCATGTCAACAAATAATGACAGAGTTTTTGATTTTTAAATATTTTAAAAATAACACATAGCAAATGGTGATTTGTTGAGGGTTAAGCAGGTCACTTGGTTCCTAAATTATCTATCTAGTTTGTACTTTGTATTAGGGGTCATTTATCAAATGCTTAACCAGATAAGTGTTTATCAAACCATATTACCTTACCAGAGGAATATAACAAGTAACAAAATCTTACCCAGTAAGAGCAAAGACAAAGAAAACAATGATCAAGAGTCTTACCCGGGTAAGTGATTGCGACGGATCTTACCACGGTAAGTGCTTACCGGGTAAATTGTTACATACGATGCTGTTTTGTGGACTAAAATCTTACGCAGTAAGTAAGTGATAGTGTTGAATTTTGCCGGTAAACACTTACCCGGGTAAGATTTAGTAAACGACCCCTTACTGTTGAAAACAAATGTTTTGGAAATTGATTCTTTAAAATGTGAATTATTTAAAATTGGTTTTATTTTAATACAATTCTCCGGTATTATTATATTAAGTTTCTACATTTTGAGCATATATGCATCCAATATTTCTATAAACGTATGTTTTTGTATTTTTTTTAAAAAGTGTTAAAATATTATAAATGTCTTACTTCTGTATTAAAGGTGTTTGGGACGGGTTCAAATGTGAACTCAAATTTGGTTGTGAACGTAAGTAGGGGTGAGCATAACCGGGTACCCGACTATTTTCCATGGAACCGGAACCGATGATTCTTGGAAATCCGGAACCGGAACCGCTAACATCGGTTCCTTATATTTTGGAACCGGAATCGACGGGAACGGGTTCCGGTATCGAGTACCCGATTTCAACTTTTTTTAAAAAAATAAATAAATTGCGTACGATAAAAATATAATTATAAACTACAAAATACCGACTTAAAGTAATAAATACAACAAATGGTCAAAACTAATCCGACAAAAACTAATTATTACATAAACAAAGTAGAAAATTTGAGTTTTATTTATTATTTATAAATATATAAAATATTTTTTATTTAAAAGTAACGAGTAGCGGGTATCCAGCGGGTAATGGTTCCAAAAAAAAGAGAACCAGAACCTGAACCGGTCTTGATGGGTTCCGTATTTTAGGAACCGGAACCAATCACATCGGTTTCGGTTCCGGAACCGGCAGCTCCAAAGCGGTTCCGGTTCCAAAGGCAGGTACCCGGTTCCGATGCTGGGACCCCTAAACTTAAGGACAAAAGATTGTGCAACAAGCGTCTCATTCACACTGAATATATTCAACTGAATGTTATGTTATTCACTCTTAATGTTGTGTTTTTCACTCTAAATGTTGTGTTATTCATACCGAATGCCCTTTATTATTCAGGTTGAATGAGACACATGTCGTACTCTCGTTTGTCCTCATATTCGCAATCAAATTCGAATTCGCATTTGAACTTTACTCAAAGATGTTCAACATTTTTTTAAATTGGAAAATCTAAATTACCTGCTATTTTTTAATTTTAAAGGTGTTACATACTACGTATATATTTTTGTGTTTGTATACGTATATGTTGCAGTATGTATAGAGGGATCGGACATCTAAGTCGATGGAAGCCATTAAAGAAGAAAAGTGGGTGGGACGCCGTCTTCAATCTCATAAATAACAAAGTTAAATGGACCTAACAATCAAAGAACAACCATTAAAACTTTAGTACAAAAATAGTACGATCACCATCTATTACCTTTCTTTTGTTTGCGATTTCATGATTATATTTATTTGATTCAACTATTTAAATAAAATGATCATGTTCGCTTTTTAGAATAACTTTTTTCCATCTATTCCTCAAATCTTATATGAAAACTTAAAAGATATCAATATCGTAGATATAAACAAACGGTGTTTCAATTGTTTTATCTATTTACAAAGATGACTGACAATTAGATTTACAAACAAAGAGGGAGGTTCAAGGGAAAACGCTAAAAAAAAAAGAAAACCAAAAAACACTCTGGAAGGCTTCCATGTGGACGATATGCACTAATGCATACCGGTAATTTTTGTTCCTATGCATCAATGCATCTATCATTAGAGATGCATTGATGCATATTCACTAATGCATGTTACAAATTACCGGTATGCATTAGTGCATACCGTCCACATGAAAGGCTCCCAGGGTGTTATTCGGTTTTTTTTTAGCGTTTTCCCTTAAACCTCCATCTACAAACAAAATAATATTTATAGGTAAAATTATGTTACATGTACCAATAGATGACTACGAAGAGTACAACTATGTCTTTTGTTGTATAATCAATTTTTAATCTCAAAAACCCCATATCTTTTTTGAAACACTTGGTCAAATCCAAGAAATGTGGAAGTTTAGGGAAGCAACCAAGAAGGGACTTTTTGGTGAGAAGGTTTTGTACATATAAAATTAAGAGGTAAAATAATTTCACAAAATGTTGTAGAGCATAAAGATATTCTATATAACATAATTGTAGTTTTTTCGAACCAATTACTTATGTGAAAATCCTAAAACTTTGATATGGTTGATAAGTTTAATACGATTAGGACTGTCGAAATCAGAAGAAACACATAAACGTTTGTTACACATTCAATTGAGTCGGTTATCTTTCATCTATCATTGAACATCATATTTGAAATTTCATTTTGACAGAAAAGTAGATCTATATACACATCAAGTCTTTTTAGAATTAAATGTTTTTAGTTAGGCTTAATTGTAAATACGACATGACATATATATAATTTTCTTAAACGTTGTCTGTACTTTTATTTAAATATAAAAGTCATATATAAATTTGTCTATAGTACATAAATCTAGTTTTTGGAATTCAAAAGCTGTCGATATTAAGGGCCTGAAATTTTATGTGATTAAATTATTTCATTTATATACAAAGACGACAACAATTATATTAGAAACTAATTAATATTTGCAGATAAAATCATGTGTTATATATATTAGTATATGTACATCAATTAGGAGATGGTTATCAAATGTTTACGAGGTAAGATTCTCGATCATTATTAAATAATACTATGTAAGAGGTTAAGCGCTTCGTAAATAACCTCTTAGTTTATTTTTATAAAACCATATATTTTTTAGCACGTGGTCAAATCCAAAAAACATACGTAAGGGAAGCATCCTAGAAGAGAACTTTTTATGACGGATTCTGTATGTTCATAAGTTTTTTTTACACGGCTTAAAAGGTGTTGGTATTTGTTCATGGGTTCTTTTTTCTCTTACTGTCGAACATTTTAGTTATATAATTATATATATATATATATATATATATGAAAAAGTTGATTATCAGTAATTTCAATAGGTTTCACATGAAACCCACCTATAATGACACCATTATGATGACCATTTTTGGCTAATTCAACAGATGAAGCTAGCAAGGGAATCAGGGATCGGATCCAAAACCTATCTTATTTTTTTGAAAGGCAATATATTAAAAAAAACTAGCAAGATGCTAGAAATTACAAAGAAAATACACAGAACTTTAACCATGATTACCCTGAACGTTACACATGAGAATACCCAATACAGAAGGACGAATCCGACAACCCTAACGAAAAACTCGCAAGCCACTTAAGGGCAGTCACCTGGTGAACTTGAAAAAAGGTGACCTCAACCATAACACCATAAACGAAATCCCCAAAACCACGAAACAAACTATCATTGGCCACATCGTCCTACCAGGTGAGGGCAGTACGAGATGTTAGAGCAGATTATGGGGAAAACCTATCTTTTATTTGTGTAAAGTCATGTATATTTCTCAATTTAACAACATGCTGAAGGCTATATACTTTATATATATTAACTCAATAGTTTGGAAAACGAAAGAATAGAAAAAAAGGATTATCTTTGATAAACAAAAACGTCATCGCATTTTTTTCATCGACATGGGTATTACGTTTTCTCATTTATTGTGAATAAATACAGAAATATAAAAGAATATAAAGAAAAGCATAATAATCTTGATCAACTAATTGGCACGTAGCGACCCTAATTACCTTATGATCCTTCTTGAGAAAATAACATTATTTTTTTGTCTGCTATATATTTTTAGTTTGTGTACCAGTCTAATGTAAAAGTTATATATCAAATTTTATTATAAATTCAGAATAAGGGGGGTTTTTACAAATTCTTTACAGGGTAAATTGTTTATCGATAAAAGCCATCATTTTAATTTATCTTATGGGATAATATTTTTAGTCGTTAAAATAGATTGATGATAAATGTTATCATCCGATAAGCGCTTACCGGATAAGATTATTGATCTTTGTCATCTTTCTTACCGGGTAAGATTCTCCGTTATTCACCCGGTAATTGAACCATTAAGCGTTCATTAAGGTAAGTGTTTAATAACACCCCCTTGTATGAAAAGAGGCCTAAAATTTATGTTTGAATAAACTAAAAATTCCAAATTATTGTTGAACATTAATTGCTAGTTAAAATATCCGATTTAAAAAGCCAAAATATATAATATAAGCCGTGATATTAAATTATAAAATTCTTGTTTTTACCATATATCTTTTTAAATGAAAATTATGTTGTAATCTAAATATTTCCGATCTAATTATAAAAATCGTTATTAGTCGTTTATCTTGTATTTAAGCATATATATATAGAGGAAGGTTCAAATGAGAACTTTGCATTTTTAAAGGAACAAACTGACACTTGTGGATCACAACCAAATATGAGTTCTCATTTGAACCCTCTTATTTGTCCTCGCGTTCACAACCAAATATGAGTTCTCATTTGAACCCGTCCCTGGGGCGGGTTCATACGAGGGCGGTAACAATTTACGAGAATGCGAGGACAATCTTCAGCAAATCATTTTGTACATGAAATTTTTTTCATGTATGTGATTTTGTACTAGCATAAAAATGACATGCACGACTTTTCCCGTGGGCTAAGTCGCGGCTAATCATATATGATTTTGTACATGAATCATATGTGATTTTGTACATGGAAAATTTCATGTACAAAATGATTGGCTGAGGATTGTCCTCGCATTCTCATAAATTGTTATCGTCATCGCATGAACCTTAGTTTTACGGAGCTTTAAACATACTGTTAATTTAAATTTCATTTTCTTTTAAGAATACAAGGTCAATATTTTCAAAAAAAAACCACCCGAAAAAACCCATCTATACTATATTATAAAGCCACCTCACCCCCACCGGCACCACCATAGTTGCCAGTGTCATTTCTTCCCAACCAAACACATGATCAAACTTGATTGAATTCCATTCCAATTCTTTCTATGGATTTTCAGTTCATCAAACACTTTACTGCATTAAGCAGTTGTACAATTTGCATCTCCATTTGTAAATTTCTTCAATCAATGACATCATCACTAAAGAGCTTGAACTTGCTAGCATCAAGAACCAACTTTCTTACTGTAGAAAATGAACCCAATAACCCAACTCCTGTAAATACCACCATTATTATGATATTGATCCAATAAGTAAATGAAGATCTTGAAGGCTTGTAAGTCATATTATATAAAAGCATTGGAAGTATGAAATCCAAAGGAATGAAACCAAGAGCTCCAACAACACCACTAATGTCTCCAAAGAACGGCAGCATTGCTGCAAAAAACCCGCAAAATATCATGTACAGTGACCGCAGTATTATTCTAGGGATCAAGTTTCGTTTTGAGAATATCCCTTGATTCACGTCCGCAGATTTCGTTTCCATGATCTCATAAGCTACTTGAGAATAAACCTGTTTCAAATTAAATTCAAGATGCTTTTTAAAACTTTAACACTAAATCGTTTCAAATAATAATATAATTAACATCTTATTTGTGAACTACCAATGTACTAAAAAAAAACATTATGACATTAACAGGAGTTGTTGGAGACTTAGGACCGAGGCTGCATATTAGGACTAGGGTAGGGACCCGTGCGGATTTAAAAAGACCGGAGAGGGTATTTTGCCGACACAATTGAATTGTTTTTTTTTAGGGGTCTTAAAGGTTATCTGCTATAAATTGATGTGTGCTTCCCTATGTTAACAAAAAGTGGCTACAACCTACTATGTCATTGCATTGCATGTTGCAAGTTCGAATCTTTTAGCTCTTTTTATTTTTATTTTTTGGTAACAGCATTAAAAAGGTCAATTTTACTAAAATCTTACTTTTTAAAATTAGATTTTGTTTTATGGGAGGGTTAGAGAGATGAGAGATAGGTTACTTGAGTTCTAAGATCGATAGAGGGATGTGTGCTTTCTTTACCTTTTTCTATGCTTCATAGTACATAGTCTAGAGATGGCCATTTGGGCCTGGCCCGGCCCGGGACCGGTTTCAATCCCGAAATCTGGGACCGGTTACACTTTTGGAGGGTTTTGGCGGCCCGGGCCGATTTTTATAAAAAAAAAAATTTATATGTATTTTTAAATGTATTTCTAACTTTCTAACTGTATTTGATTAAAAATCAATTATAAATTTATAATAAAATGTATTTTTTAAGTGTATTTGATTGAAAATCAATTATAAAACTATAATAAACATATTTTTTTAAGTCTATTTGATTGAAAACCAATTATAAAACTACAATAAAACATATTTTTTTTAAGTCTATTTGATTGAAAACCAATTATAAAACTACAATAAAACGTAATTTTAAGGTGTATTTAAGTGACTCATTTACATATGTTAAAGTAATGTTATAAATTTATCAAAAATAAAAGTTTTTTAAAAAAAACTATAGGACTGGTTTGGGCCCGGCCCGGGACCGGGACCGGTTCTCATAACCGGGCCTCATTAAGCTTAACCGGGACGAGGTATTTTAGTCAGGACCGGGACCGGTCCGACTTGACACTATTTAGGCCCGGGACCGGTTTTTGGCCATCTCTAGTACATATTCTCTCTTGATTATTATTTTGTATTAATAATTTATTTTTTCAATATTCATTGAGGGGAAGGTATGATTATGATATAAATGGACCAAACGAGAATCTTTTGAATTAGAGACGTTAAAAATGATGAACCGACGTCGACTATAACCCCTAGCCTTCGCCCAAAGCTTATCCGGTATGCGAGTCAACACTTTAGATTTTAGTCTATTAAAACGACATCCTATATAACATTTGTATCTGGTAAGCACTTACCCGGTAAGACTTTCGGTCTTTGTCATCGCTCTTACCGGGTACAGTAAAGTGACCTAGTAAGCACTTACCAGTAAGTGTTTAGTAAACAAAACCACAAGGGTTGTGGCGTAGTAGTTGAGGGCCTGAGGGATGTGGTGAAATATCCCATCTGTCCAGGGTTCGAATCCAGGCGTACACAACAATTGTGGCCACTAAGTTTATTTGATGCTTGCAGTCATAACTTGTCGGGATTAGTCCAGGCATAGCCTGTGACACCTTTCCAAAAAAAAGTTTTTAGTAAACAACCCCTTAGTTCTTCTTCTTATCCTTTTGCTCACACTTTTTTGCAAACCAGGGGTTTGCACAAAAAAATTCACTCTACCCCTATGAGATAGAGGACAAGTCTACATAAATCTCACTCTCTACTTTGCGGTGGATTATATTGGGTTTGTTTGATTTGATTTTACACTCCAGTTCGCCAACAGAAGCCTTGGGTCAGCTATCTTTTATTTGGAAAGGGTATCCTAGGCATTTGCCTAGACTAATCCCTGGTAATTTTAAGACTGCTAAAGCATGCAGCCCTGAGATAATTCCCCAGTGGCCACAAGTTGTTTGCGCCTGGATTCGAACATGGGGTAGATGGGTTATCTAGCCTCATCCCCCACAAGCCTTAACCAGTACGCCACAAGCCTTGTGGTTTGGGTCAGCTATCTTCCACCTACTAGAATGATTATTTGTTGTTTCCTTTTACGTTATCATCAAGTACGTTGGCAAAATGCTTATATTAGTTGGTTGAAATGAAAGAGCTGATACCAGGCCAATGGCAAAGAGTTGGAGAAGAACGAAAATAACTCCGAGTCCAAGTAGCCAAGTTGGAGCCAAGGCAGGTCCCTCATCTGGCATGAGACTCTTAAAAATGTTTGAACTCGATTTGTTGCCAAATACCCAGTATCCAGAAACTGCAGCCGAGTAAAAGGTAAGGAAAATCACAGAATAACACATCAGAAGCCCTTTGAACATCTTTCCAGTTACTGGCGGAGCTAATGTTGCCTGTATGTTTAACGAACAAAATTACGTTACCATAAGAATCATCCATCTAGAGAGCCCAAGTCAACGTCTTAAATCATACAGCCAATATTCCAAATAAGTGTTCACATTTTTATTTTAGTTTGTTGTCCTAAAATAAGTGTTTTAACAAATGGCATAATTATTTTTCTTGATTTGCTACATATAGTGATGAAATCACAGAAATAAACAACTATAGATACATAAATAAATAAATGAATCTTACTTGTATCTCAGGGACAATTCCATTCCCAAATATGGCAGCTATAATAGAGATAGAAGTGAAGGCACTCATAACCTTTGAAAAGTCTGAAGCTTCTAAAGAATAATCTCTTGGGGGTGCATTTTTCGATACCCCTGTAAAGAAAACCATGGTAGTTTACATCAAACAGACAATAAAACAAACAAAGCTTAATGAAACAGATGAATTAAGACATTTATACCTGCATGGATACAAGCAGCAACAACAATAAATGTGTAACCCAAGCTCAAGAAAAGTGAAGCCAAGTTGACATGTCTTAGGGAGTGAAAAGTTGGCAACTGAGATAGAACCATCATGACCACTGTCACCATCGATATGAATTGCCACAATCTAATGGACCCATCCGGAGAAATACTAGAATACATTATCTAAAAAAAAGAAGAATTCATGAATCAAATTTAAAGTTTCCTTTAGTAACATTTGATGCTTTTGTGTTCAATTTTTTTTAATCATCATACCTGAAGGCATTCCCCTGCAAGCAAGATTGCTCCTATGCTTATCCCAGTGTTGATGGCGGTTTGAATAAAAATTACGAAATAGTACATCCAACCAGACCCTGCAAAAAAAAACAACATATAAAAAAGATGAGCATAACACTATGCTATATGGCCATATGGGTCCCTTTTCACTTTTAAAATTGTCAACCCTTTAATGGTATTATTGAATGATATGTGGCCCATATATCATTCAAAAACACTAATTATACTTACTTATCTTATCATGATCATGTGGGTAAAGTGTGCACCAAGCAAAAGTTAGTGCTATTATCCTCTGTATATTAATATAGCCATAGATACATATTTGATATTTAATTCACACATGTAAGAGATAGAAGAAACTTACCCAAAACATCAGAGGCGAGCTCCCGGAAACGGATATGGCGCCGACCATCTTTCTCACAGTGCTCAAGAACCAGGGACAAAAGATAGTAAGAGTAAAAAGTAACTACACCCATGATCGTGAGGCAAAAGAATCCAAGACCCCATCCCAATCCCCTAAACGCATATGGTAGCGTCAGTATAGTGGGTCCCACTATCGCGGTAGTCAGATGAAAACCGGCATGCCACCATTCCCCTAACCATACAACAAACGAAAAAAAGTTGAAACCTTTTTACAGTGATCATGTAAAATTAGAATCAGGGTTGTGATTACAATTGATAAGAGTCAACAAAAAAAAATTGCCAGTGGGTCACCTTTCGATTCGAGCACGAAAGCTGCACCTGCATCTTCGTGTCGGATGGCTTTGTTTTCGGGTGGTGGAGGAGCCTCTGTCATCAAGAAAGATCAGCAAGAAATATACATAATATATATATATATATACATGTATGATTATAATGAATAAACGTTGAAGAAGTTCATACACATATTTAGATTCATTTTTATGTGTAAACAACTAAACACAAGGTTGTGAGTGATATTGTGATAGGTTGACAGCTAAAGAAAGAGACTTAATTATTTCTAGTGAAAACAATTGGGCCTTCAAGGCACCGTCCAGATCAAGATGACAATAGAATAAATGTGGCATGCGTACACACTACACTCACATAAATGTGAACAGATTCCAAGATTTACAACTTTGTAATCATCGTATATAAAATCAGACTCCACTAATAAAAAGTCAAAATCGTATTTTAAACCAGGCAACCATTAAAGAAAACTTTATATTAAAATACTACTACAGTATATAACTAAGAATAAAAATGGAAAGCAAATGGTGATCAAATCCAAAAATATCATGTGTACAATATACATGAAATAAAATACTAGTATATAATATCAAGAGTTTAAGATGAGAGGAAATTTTGCATACAAGTGACGATGATGAAGAAGGTTTCTTTCACACCAAGAGTGTGTATGAATGGTTACCACTTTATTAAAAAAAATCCATACGGTTTGTTATGGTACATCAGCAAGATAGGCAAATATGCAATAATTAAACTATTGAATCAGTACCTTCAATTTTTTATTATAAATTTTATTGGCTTGCTATATATCACACAGACAATATAAAATGATACAGTAATTGTATTCAATATCTATTCAAATAAGCAAGCAATCAATTTATTGTGAATTTAGCAGACATAGATGCCTTTACTTTTCAGTCTCACCCATTTATAAACAAACTTCTTCATTTCATCATAAACAAACTCTTCATTTCATTCTTTTTTCCTTTTTTAGGTGAGTAATTTTAGACGAACAATTGATCATGCGAGTCTTTACCTTTAGGTTGGTAAGCCAAAAGAGAAATCTTTGGTGACTCAATTTACTAATTTGTTGCACATAAGTAAGAATTCCTATATGTAAAAAAAACAAATTTGGTTTAGGTCAGTTGTCTTTTGGAAGCAAAGAATTTTCAAATTTGGAGGCAATAATTGCACTAATCATTATGCCTCACATGATGAAAAACGTATAACACCAAAGGGCCTCTGGCCTACTGGTACCGAGGTTTTTACATCATCCTCAAGGTCTCCGGTTCGAACCTTGGAAGTGGTGGTTTTCCTAAAAATGGTGGGTTTATCCCTTAAGGTGAAGGTTCGGGTCCCGCATACTGCCCACATGGATGTCACTGTTGGTCCGAATCACCTAATATATGTATTAATGATTTAATATCAAACAGGGTTACGGGTTTATGGGAACGATGTTATAAAACAAAAGGCAATACCGATTTCGTGTTCATCAAGAAAAATAGGTTAAACTGAGTTTTCATTCTCTCTCGTTTTTTCCGTGGATTGCGAACGATTCTAGATGGAATCGAATTAACTTACAATAGTTAGAATTAGAATCTATCGATATTTTCCTTCAGAATCAATAAAACAAAGATTTTGTATACCTTTAATTAACGAGAAAAACTTTCAACTAATTACAGTTTGAGCTAATATCAAAAAAGAAAATCCGTAAATCATGGATCACTGAAAATGAAAAGCAGACTATGATCGTGGACTTAAAATAAACAAAAGGACGATACTGATATTAACTCCTTATTAACTAGATTTCCACTTTGAAGTTCATTACGTAGTAAGATTGCAATCTCGATCCATTGAAATTGGATAAAAGGGGGAAAAACCTTACGATACCTGGTGCCAATAGTTGTTGTTTGAGCTCGATTGTCATGGAGATAATCGATCTGTGAATTCTTCTTCAGGCGAAAGTCAACAATCAAACGAATAACATCATTGAAAGATCGAAGGATTGATTCTTCACTTGGATTTGAGTGATTACGAAACGGAAAATTCGAAATTATGAGGGAAAGGTGGAGGGTGGATTACGATTTATATAATTTTGGATTTGGGGAAGAGAACGTTTGAATCAAAAGATGGAGGATAACTGATGAAAATCGAAAAGCATATTATTTGCTACTATGTAATTGGAAATACAATAAAGTAGGGGGGCTAAAGTGAAAATACAGACTTTTTCTCTCAAAATAAATATATTTTTTTAATTAATAAATATATAAACAAATAGAAGAGAATTATGTCTCAATTTAATAAGTTTTAATTGGTACTTTTATATATATATATATATATATATATACTTGGGATCACACCAGCCTGTTTCCGTGAGACCGGTGAGACCATCTTTTTACAGTTGAAACTTTATAGCAAAAACACTATGAAAGTAAAAAAAAATATGAATCTTTAAAATATTTTTGCTATGAAGGTAACCTACATAGTGTTTTTTCTGTGAAGGTAACCTTCACAGTGTTTTTGCTGTGAAGGTTTAGATTTTTTTTACCTTCACAGTGTTTTTGCTATGAAGTTTCAAGAGTAAAAAGGTGGTCTTACGGGTCTCCGACGGGTCTCACGGAAACAGGTTGGTCTCACGTGAACCCATCAGATTTTTTTTACCTTCACAGTGTTTTTGCCGTGAAGTTTCAAGAGTAAAAAGATGGTCTCACGATCTCACGTGAACCCAACCATATATATATATATATATATTTATTTATGTATTTATTTTTGGTAATAGACTTCAATCACTATTTGTTATCGATTAGAAATAAAATAAAGAGTTAATTAAAGATTTGGTCCATGTGGTTATATTAAAATTATGGAGTGGGTCCTCAAATAAGTTAATTACATATATGATTATTATGGTTTCAGTTTTGTCCTTTCTAGGTTTTTGAAGTCCTATGTGAAAATACTAAAATAATATCTCTATGTCTTTTTTTAAGCGAAACGACAAAAAATTGGTTTTTTAAAGGGTTTGGAACTTAGTCAAGGTAGGTGCATGATAAATTAAAGGATAAAATCTGGATTAATCGTGCTTCCTTCTTTTTCTAGTTTTTTTTTCCACATTGAAACTATCACAATAGAACATTTATTTCAATATATGGAACTTAAAAGACAAATGGTTGATTATAATTAGTCTTAACTAAAATTGTAAATTACAAGTTAGTTAGTTCAAAGACGAAAGTCTAAATCTAATGCGGTAATACCAAATTTCAAAATAAACAAAAGTCAAAAGAACAATGATAAATTATAAAATTCATAATTTAAGTTATTATGCATTGCAAAGAACAAGTGCCCAATAATACAATATCACAATATGTTATTATTGTTGTGCATTGTGCTCCAATTGTGTTTGTGTTAAGACAGTGATGTGCTCGTATGTATTACAAACTTCAATTATCAAATTTCAATATGCAAGACTAGGGTTTCAAACGAACAGAACGAATATGAACGAAGGCTTGTCGTGTTCGTTCGTTTAACTTAACTGAACTGAACAAACAAACGAACGAACATTAACGGTAAACATACGAATTTTTTGTATTCCTTTTTGTTCGTAAAGAAATGTGTTCGCATATGTTTGTTCCTTAAGGTGCTAAATTGAACGAACTTAAATACACATAAGTGCGCATAAACAAACTGAAATAAATGAACAAAAAACAACCACTATTACTTATCATTTAATGCCGCTAAGATTACATAACAAATGTAAAATCAAGTAAATTTAGGGGGAACAAAAAAGGAATTCTAAAAAAATTAATTTAATTACTGATTTTACATATTAATGTGAAGGGGGAAAAGATTAAGAGAGAGCCTTGAGGGAAAAAAACCCGATAACCACAAAAAAATGGATGAAAAAATATATCAAAATGGATGTTAAATTATAGATAATAAAGTGATCGTTTTTGTGCATTTTACTTCCCTCCAATTTTGTTATATTTCGTCGATTTTCGATTTAATGTTTTGTTCATTTACACCCCTATGCAAATAATGATGACAATTTGATGCTCTATTGGGCTTTGATGCCCTGTGCGGACATGGTTAGGGCCGCCCCTGAATTTTATTATGGACTAAATCCCTCAACCTAACTCTAATTATTTTAAAGTTGTTAAGTCAAGGATATTTTGGTCCTTTGCTCTTTTTCATATATCTCTTTAAGAAAATAAAATAATATCAATATTATATATTAAATTATATATATATATAGAGGAAAGTTCAAATGCGAACTCAAATTTGGTTGTGAACATGAGGACAAATGAGAGCGTGACACGTGTCTGAATATAGATTATTCAGACTGAATACACAAAGAAATATTCGGACTGAATATATACTATATTCGGTCTGAATATATCTTTGTATATTCAGACTGAATAAATATTATATTCAGTCTGAATATTTCTTTGAAAGGGACACGTGTCGCACTCTCATTTGTTCTCACGTTCACAACCAAATTTGAGTTCTCATTTGAACCCGCCCCTATATATATATATATATATATATATATATATATATAAATAAAGAGAGAGAGATGTTGAAATGTAAAATCAAAACTAATATAGAAATTATGCAAACTAATCATAACTCTTCAATCTCTTGATCAACGTTTGAGGTTTTTTTATTTAAAAAAAATAGGAAAAAGGTAGTTTCGGTATTAATTTTAATTTCTAAATTCAATTTAAATTTAAAATTAATTCACTATCTAAAAATATTTCCCTAATTATAGCAAAACTAATCCCCACCCCATCCCACCCACGATCTCTCTCTCTTTCTCTCCCTCCCTCCCTTTGATCCGTCGTACCTACCGTCCACCGCCACACCGGCGCCGCCTCCCACACCGGTGTCGCCTCCCACACCACCCTCGTTTCCTACATTCGTGAATTTTTGATCAATAAAAATGTGAATTTTTTTAGAACAATTATGTTTTTTTAGAACAGTTATGATTTTTTAGAACAATTATGATTTTTTTTTTGTAAGTATATTTGATTTCTAAGTATTTTTGGCTTTTAGAACAGTTATGATGTTTTTGTTCATGTTTATGATTTTTGTTCATGATTATGAAAATTTATGAAAGGGTATGAATGACAGAATGAATATAAATATGGATTGCGATATTTGTTCATGGTTATAAAAAGTTATGAATGGTTATGAATATATATTACGATTGTTGTTCATGGTTGTGAAAAGTTATAAATAGTTATGAATATGAGCAAAGATAATGTAAATTTCTCTAAGTTTGGATCTCTTAAAAAATGATTATCATAAGAGAGAAACGATTTTTATTATATTCTATTAATAGATAACTTTGAAATTACGTTTTTAAAAATAGACTCTCAAAATAAGAACGGAAAAAGCAATTTATCGTAAAACAAGAAAAATTCAAACTACTCTTGAAATTAACCTCTTAGAAAGCGTCATTTTGTACTTATTCACTTATGTTCCTTTCTAACGACAAGCATTGGTGCCATTTTTGTGCTTCTTTCAATATCTTGCTTCGACCGAATTGCAAAGAAAGATGAGTGCAGACAACCTTAATTTCAAAATAAGTGTTAAAGTCATATACGTTACGTGCAGTGGCGGAGGTAGTGTACAAAAGGGGGGGTCCAAGGACCCCACTGAATGTTCAAAAAAAATTATATAGGGTAAAAAATATCAAAAAATACTTAATTTAGCCTTTCGTCCCCCAGTAAAAAATTTCAAGGCACCCCATCTTATCCGCAATTGACAAAAACACTAAAAAAATCTATTGAAATCAATAAAAAACCGAAAAATTCTTCAAAATCCACAAAAACACTAAGAAAATTCTTTAAAATCGACAAAAACTCTAAGAAAATCCCTTGAAAGCAGCTAAAAAACTTTAAAAAAAAAAATCTGAAACACGTCTGGTGACTTTACGTGCCTTTAGTCTACCTTAATGGGACCTCAGTGGACAAAATTCCTGGATCCGTCACTGGTTACATGACGTATATTTCTATTGATTTGATCAGAAATACGCAACCATATTGTAGGTTGGAGATAAAGGTTGCAATTTTTGAAATAACGATTAACTGAAAAGACACAAAAAGAAGGTGGATATAAAATAAAGATCAAAAAAGTTTCTTCTCAATTGTGATATGTGATTTGTATCATATGTGGAATGAAAGAGATAAGATATTGAATACAGAAAATAGAAATCAACAATCTAACATTAATATATTTATTGATGTTTTGACCAATATTAACTATAATATTGTTCCTAATGGCTTAACATCTTGTATATGGAAAAGTTTTAACTCGCTAATGGTATGCATTCCACATTGTATTAGGGAATGGAGATGAAGGTGAATACGAACAAAAAATGGTCAATAACAGAACAAATTAATTTATCGACATCATGTAACATACAGTGTCCAACATTAGTTTAGCTAAAAACAAAACCGATCAAACGAGTTGAAAGTCGTCCAGAGTGTATTCAAATGTTCACATTATTTTAAATAATTTTTTCAATAAAATCAAATTATTATGTGACAGTATAGTTTGTATAGATTATATTGTATACATTTATTATCTATAAAATTCAAATAAAATGGACCAAAAAGGGTGATGCGCATCTTCAACCCAAAACACTATAAAAGACACTAAAAATGGTAGATCCCTTGAACACAAAAAAAAATCCAACAGTAAAAATTAGTTATCTATTTTGATCAATTATTTAATTCACTTGATCCACACATTTTGCCACCCGTAAGTTAAAAACAGATTGTGGAATAATTATTCTAAACATTAAAATCTCTTTCATAAATTGAGTTTGAATCGATTATTCATATTTTATATCAGGATGGACCTATAATTTTTTATATGGTGACACTATATAATATAGATAAAAAAAAATAATTACAAAAAATACGATTTTTATCGACATGTCTTCATGTTTTTACTAACGTTCAATATCGTTCGATGTGTTTCTAGCCTAAATCCATAGTTTCGAGAGATTTTTAAAGTTTTTCTCTTGATTTTGAGAAATTTTTAAGTTTTTTTTATCGATTTTTCGGTTTTTTGGGTTTTTTTGGTTGATTTAAGAAGTTTTTCTCCTTTTTTTTGGTTTTTTAGTTGATTAAAAAGTTCGGCTGCATCTTCTTCAACTTCTAAGTATCATATGGTGATACATTTTAAAAAGATAAGTTTGCACCTTTCATAAACATAAAATTTTTAATCTTCCGATAAAAAAATAATACGATAATACGTACCATCGTGTGCTCTATAGTAGGTCCCGTCCATGTTTTATATACACCAAATGTGATGGTGTGTAATACTCTTTTATTATGGAATTTCTTTTGTTTTATAATTTAATTTTTGTGTTGAAATCGGCTTTCTGCCACATTTTAGACAGGAGAAGTGTGAGAAAGAATCTTAAAATCTATTGACAATCTTGATTAATTTGTGGTGTTTAATACGTAAACCCAACACTAATAGTATCTTCAATAAGTGAAATAGTAGATATTACTTTTGTAAAAACTGTATGTTAAATGGTTTTGGTTGGTAATATAAAAGTACTTTTTAAAAAAGATATTTGTACACTTGTTTAGACTAATCACTCACAATTTTAAGACTGTTAAAACATGCAATCATAAGATAATTCTTCAGTGGCCACGAGTTATTTATACTTGGATTCGAACATGTGATAGATGAATTATCTAGTCTCATAAATTAAAAAGATAAAAATAAAATCTTAAAAAATAAAAACAACTTAAAAATTTAATTATTTAAATGATTCTAATGATAAATATAATATTAAAATATTCAATACGTTAAATATCTCAACCAATTTTTATAAAACAAATTTCCTCTCCTTTGTAAATTTTGATTAAAAAACAATTAATGCATATTCTCTCTATTCTAAAATAATACTTACACATTTCTTAGGGAATTTTCTATTCTTTTTTCTCCATTCTGGAGAATGATTTGAGGGTTTTTTTTTATAACTTTAATTCTAAAATTAAAATATTTACTTTATATTTTAAATATTTTAATTGGATATGCTCTAAGGTCGTGTTTTATAACTATAAATTAGTTTATTTTTTGAATTTATTAAAAAAAACTTTATTTGGTTAGCTATAAGTCATATCCACCTAAAAGGTTTGTTGGATATTCGGACGGGATGAATGAACTTTTGAGAAGATTCAATAGGAGTCAAGTAAACATTTAGATAGGATTGGAAGATGCGTTACTCGTCCAACAAGCATCTCTTTTCTATCTACCCCTAATTGTCACCTAACTTAGGTTATTTTTTACAAACATGACTACTTAATTTATCAACTAACAAGCAACTTACTATCTAATATTAGTTTTTAGCTAACAGTTAACTTATCGGTTAACAAATAACTTATCAATTAGGCTGTCAAACATAGTCTAAAAGACCTCTATTAGATCAATATAAAGAATTTTAAGCACCAACCATATTATTGAGTTATTAAGAAATTCATATAAAAAACGTACATACCTGAATCCATCATTATTATTTTTATGCAGAATTTACGATCAACCGAAGTCTTTAATGGTTTCAACAAATAACCAATCTCTAATAAATAAGAATCAAGAATCTTTTCTTCATATTTTGGAGACCATCACCATTTCTATTTCCCCAAATAATTATATGCCCCCTTCTAACCTCTCAACATATTACTTATAACTTTTCAAAAGAAAAAGGGGGAAATTGGAATCATAAAAAAATTTACATTTAATTTTAATTACTTTCCTATTTTATAATATTAATTATATTATTAAAATATTTAATATCTTACCAAATTTCCATATAAAAATAAAATGACCACACATTCAACTTTATTGATAAGAAAAATTAAAGAGAAAAACTATTTTTATTATTATCATTTAATTTTGGTGAATTCTTCCGATTTATAAATGGTATCCTTTTTTTCATACTTTCTCCGTTCCAAAGAAAGTTAATAAAGATCCATAAAATCAAAAGAATGAGTAAAAAACTTCAAAGTCTATGTTCGAATAATCTATTGAAGATGTTTCTAGAGCATGTTTGGTTTGACTAATTGTTTTTGAGACTTGGATTTCTTTGAAGAAAATTTAAATTTTTTAATATGTTTGGTTTATTTGGTTTGCAGGATTTGAAATGAATTTGAATTCTTTTTTAAAATTATTTATAAAAATAAATATCTTAAAAGACCTCAAACGTAAAAACCAAATAATCGTCGTCATGAACAACATATAATTTTCATGATCGTTCCTCTCGGAACTGTATCACCTTCTCTCTCTGCCATTGATCATGAAAGTAGAGACGAATCCTGCCTAAACCCCTCCAAAATGCCCCTAACAACCCTTCCTCCCTTAAAAATCAGTCAACAAAAAATCACAAAAAATGATCGAAGATAAATCACGATCATGACACATACATTTTTTGTTCGAGGATGGCTTACGTTATTTTAGTCGTAACTTCTTAAAGAATGCCAGTTGTTCTTTAAATACAATAATTTTGTTTAAGGAAGGTCTTTGTTTCTTATGCATATACAACTGCCAAAAAACCCTCACTCATATATTAGTTAAACAAGAATTACATTTTACTTTTTGACAATTTCAAGGTTTGATATTTAAGGCCTTATGAGCTAATAATTCGAGATTAGAAAAAAAATGTTTTAGCAGAATTAGTGGTTAGAATTGGTTACCTTTTCAACACTATTAAAGAATTTATTTGCAATATCTAGGAGTGATAGCTCATTTTATCGAAAGTCAAAGTACGTGAATGTTGACCACAGGCAAGGATACTTTTGATAATTAATGCCAAAATATCAAAAACATATATCTTAGGCCGAAATTCCCCTTTAGTCCCGATTCAACTATGTACACAAATTCTTCCCTTGGTTGCGTTTTTGCGCCTTAGACTTATTTTGTTAACAATATGGCTGGTTCCATAAAAACTATGTACACAGATGTCTTCAAAAAAGACCGTGTACTCGTCTTTATGTTATCATAACTATAACAAATAAATGGATTGTGTCAATAACAAAAAAAAACCAATTGACTTTAGAAAATCAAATTAACACAATTTCAACTCTAACTTTGTGTGAAGTCTACTTTAGAAGGGAAAAATATACACGAAATTTGTCTAAATTCATATTTAGTGTAATAAATGTTTTTTTTTTCTTAATTGATACAACAAAGTTTCAAAAATTTCATATAGGGGCGGGTTCAAATGAGAACTAAAATTTGGTTGTGAACGTGAGGACAAATGAGAGCGCGACACGTGTCGTATTCGGACTGAATAATCTACATTCAGACACGTGTCACGATCTCATTTGTGCTCACGTTCACAACCAATTTTAAGTTCGAATTTGAACTTTCCTCTTCTCATATAATGTGCCAACTTTTCAAATTTTTATTTATCCATTTTAACTGGTAACTTCTTGTAAAGCGTCAAATTTATTAATCACTTCATCGTAATCCTTTTATGAAAAGGTATCCAAATCATCAAATTTACACGATGAAGTATAATATCGGCCATAATAGACATGGAATAGAAAATCTCAGGGGGTGTTTGGGATTGCTTATAAAAACAACTTATTGACTTATTCCGGTACGGCACCGGTGATAAGCATTTTTAAGTGTTTGGCAAAACAGCTTATACCGGTGCCAAACCGGTGATAAGGAGTTTTTTGAGAAGTAAGGAGCTCCTAACTTATTAGAAGTTGATAAGCACTTTTGAGTAAAAGCTATAAGTTGTTTTAAATAAGCAATCTCAAACACCCCCTCAAACGGAGGAAGATTGATGGTCACCACTCACCATGGTCCATGGACATCTAGAACTTAGGGTATTTAGGTAATTTACACACCCGATTCATCCTTTTGGGCCATTTGCTCTATATTTAAAGAAATTTATGGGGTTTATGAATATCATAAGGCCGTTTTATAAATATCACCGATCCAATAGTAACCCAATATACTCTCGTATGTCATGTGAGATTTTATCATGGTTTTATTTATTTTTTTACAATATTTGGGAGATGTTTTGTATTTGGACAAAATTGTCTTATATATTTGTTAGTTGAGCTACATATCGAACTGACCCAAGACCAGTTTTAAGTCATAATATATCGTTACGATTCGAATGACAAGTAAAGTGTGACATGAAAGCACAAATTTTTATTATTTAATTTGCCAAAACCAATAATCACGTATTCAACTTGAGTTTATCTGGTTAAGAAAATTAAATTCAAAATCATTAACTTTTCTTTCGGCTTCTTCCGATTGACCCAATAATTTCATTAAGTATATCTCCAAAACGTACGGATTGGAATTACAAATACTGATATAAGCAATTACGCATTGCAGGTCCAATAAATATAAATTAAAAAGTTTAAAAAAATATATGCATAATCATTATTTTACGTCAGTTAGATGGTTAAATAAAAAATTCCATCGTATACTTATATATAAAATAAAATAAAGTCACTATAATTTTAAACGCCATAAAATCAAGAATAAGTTACAAACTTTAAAACGTAGGGTTCATTTTGGTTTGACGAAATATTTCTAGGTTCCGTTTGGTTTGACGATTTTTTTGAAGGATTTTGATTTCGTTGAAGAATTTGAAATCTTTATTGTGTTTGGTTTATTTGGTTTAAATGATTTGAAATGGATTTGAATTCTATTTTTTATAAATAATTTGTAAAAATAAAAAAATTACTTATTTTATTAATTAATCATTACAAAACAAACGTTTTTAACATATTTAAAACATTATTACAAACAAACTTTATAAAATTTAAGATACCAACTATTTCCATCCGATTTATAAATACCTTGCTTAAGAGATTTTAATGAAATCCCAATATTCCAAATCAAAACATTTTTTTTAAGATTAAAACGAAATTCAATTCCAGATCCTATTAAAATTCCGAAAAAAGGGATCTTAGATTTTCTATAAATACTGTCGATAGTGAAAAAAAACAAATGCAACAGCACAAACATACAATGTCCAAAATAATGCCTGAATGAATAATAAAATATAAAGATACAAACACTAGGAAATGACAAAAGTAATTTCCTATATAATACACAATATATAATCTACCAAAAACAAATAAACCTGAATTACTTACAAATACAAACCAAATAAAATAATACTCCACAAACCCAAATGAATTTTAACTCAAAATTACACAAAATTAAATACAAAAAAAAAAGTAATAAAAATGAAATGCAATTTGAAAAACTATTTACCTTGTGGTTTGCCTTCTTCCAACGCTAGTTTTCTTCAATAAAAGTTCTTGAAGATGATCATAACGATCACGTTGGTAATCAACCAGCATACACAATTGTCTTATGGCTTCTCTTTTCTCTTCTCCAAGATCCATTAAGCCTTCATCTCTTAAATGAATCAGCTTTTCCAGCTCTTTTATCTTACCGTCTTTTCCGACCGTTTGCTGTTCGAGTTCATCCACCGATTTCTTCAGTTTCGCCTTCTCGTTTTCGACCGCTTTCAGCTGTATCGCCATTTTCGCCACCTTTTCATTCAGATCGTCTTTTTCAGACATCATGGTCTTAATTGAAATCTTGGTAACTTGGATTTCGTTCATGATTTCGTATATCTGTGTGGATATATGACCATGATCTTCTTCGAATTTTACGGTGAGTGAATCCATGCCATCGGAGACCGAGATGACTTCCTTTGAGATCTCGTTTTTAACATTCTCTTCGGCTTCTTTGTAACTAGAAATGGTTTCAGATAATGTGGAGATTTTTTCTATGAGTGATTTGTTTTCTTGATGAAGTTTCTCTTCTTTGCCTGCGTGATCGCCTTCTTTTTCGTTTAACGTTTGTTCTGTTACGCGAAGCTTTTGGTTTGCGAGGCGGATTTTGACTTCGAGATTTCGGACGTTTTCTGTTAAAGTTGTTACTTCATCTCCTTTGATTTCGAGCTCTCCTTTGAGGTCTTCAATGGCTTCTTCTAGTTGTTCAACGGTTTCGTTTTTTGAATTGGTGACTGTTTCGATCTCTTTTTCTGTTTCTTTTATTTTCCGTTCTGCATCTTGGAGGCAAGATTGTAGTCGTTTTTGCTCTTCGTTCAGCTCGTTAGAAACGTCTTCTTGTGACTTAATGGCGATCTCTTGGCTTGTAATCTTGTTTTCTAGATTAAGTTTATGGTTCTCCAATTCAGCCAGCTTTTCTGAATGATCTTGTTTGCTTTTTTCGATCTGGAGTTCCAAATCGTTCTTTTCTTCAAGGGTTTTCTCCAGTTTCGACTCTGTTTCGGTTTTATGGGCACTTAGAGAATCTATCTCCTTTTGCAAGTTGTTGATCTGTTCTGTTAAAGCTGCAATTTGAGTTGAAGATTCATTCTCGTGTTTCGAGAATTTGTCATCTTTTTCGACAAATATTGCTTCGAGTTCTTGTAGTTGTTTTTGTAACTGAAGATTATCTTGTTTTTCACTTTCGAATCGAATCTCTAATTCTTCTTTTAAACTGACTAAAGAAGTCAGTTCCTTTTCGAGTTCGTTCACCTTTGTTGCATGGACTTCCTTTTCTTCTTGAGTCTTTTCTTGATCTCTTGATTTGCTTTCGAGTTCTTCTTTCAGACTTTGAGTAACGATTATAAGTTCCGAAAGTTCGAGACCCTTTTTCTCAATGTGAATTTCTGATTCAGTTTTCAGATTCTCCAAGGATTCAAGCTTTGATTCCAGATCTTTGACTTTTGATTCATACCCTTCCTTCTCTTCCATTGTCTTCTCTAGATCTTTTGACTTGCTTTCTAGTTCCTCTTTCAGACTTTGGCTCAGAGCTAAGAGTTCTGAAATTTCAGTACCTTTTTTCTCTAGTTGCATTTCTGATTCCTTTTTTAGGTTCTCCAAGGATTCAAGCTTCGATTCCAGGTCTTTGACCATTGTTGCATAACTTTCCTTCTCTTCAGAGGTCTTTGCATGATCTTTTGATTTGCTTTCGAGTTCTTCCTTCAGACTTCGACTCAAGATTGTAAGTTCTGAATGTTCAAGACCCTTTTTCTCAAGGTGCAATTCTGATTCATTTTTCAGCTTCTCCAAGGATTCAAGCTTCAATTCTAGATCTTTGACCTTTGACTCGAAGCTTTCCTTATCTTCAGTTGTCTTTTCTAGATCTTTTGACTTGCTTTCTAGTTCTTCTTTCAGACTTTGGATCAGGATTAAGAGTTCTGAAATTTCAGTACCATTTTTCTCTAGTTGCATCTCTGATTCATTTTTTAGCTTCTCTAAGGTTTCGATCTTCAATTCCAGATCTGTGACCTTTGACTCAAGGCTTTCCTTCTCTTCCATGGTCTTTGCTTGATCTTTTGACTTAACCTCAATTTCTTCTTTCAGATTTTCACTCTGGATTAAGAGTTCTGAATTTTCGGCACCCTTTTTCTCGAGTTGCATTTCTAATTCATTTTTCAGGTTGCTCAAGACTTCAAGCTTCGATTCTAGATCGTTGACCTTTGACTCATAACCTTCCTTCTCTTCTAGAGTCTTTTCTTGATCCTTGGACTTGCTTTCAAGTTCCTCTTTCAGACTTTGACTCAGGATTACGAGTTCTGATATTTCAGTACCCTTTTTCTCGAGTTGCAATTCTGATTCGTTTTTCAGGCTGTTTAAGGATCCAAGCTCTAATTCTAGATCTTTGATCTTTGACTCATGGCTTTCCTTCTCTTCCATGGTCTTTGCTTGATCTTTTGACTTGCTCTCAATTTCGTCTTTCAGACTTTGATTCAGAACTAAAAGTTCTGAAATTTCAGTACCCTTTTTCTCAAGTTGACTTTCCAATTCTTCTTTCAGATTGTTTAAAGATTCGAGTTTCAGTTCTAGATCTTTGACCTGTGACTCGTAGCCTTCCTTCTCTTCGACGGTCTTTGCTTGATCCTTGGACTTGCTTTCCAGTTCATCTTTCAGACTTTGGCTCAGGATTAAGAGTTCTGATATTTCAGTACCCTTTTTCTCAAGGTGACCTTCTAATTCGTCTTTCAGATTGTTCAAGGATTCGAGGTTCAATTCTAGATCTTTGACCTTTGACTCAAAGCTTTCCTTCTCCTCCATGGTCTTTTCTTGATCTTTTGACTTGTTCTCAATTTCATCTTTCAGACTTTGACTCAAGATTAAGAATTCTGAAATTTCAATACCCTTTTTCTCAAGTTGACCTTCTAATTCGTCTTTCAGATTGTTTAAGGATTCGAGTTTTGATTCTAGATCTTTAACCCGTGACTCATAGCCTTCCTTCTCTTCCATGGTCTTTTCTTGATCTTTGGACTTGCTTTCAAGTTCCTCTTTCAGACTTTGACTCAGGATTAAGAGTTCTGATATCTGAACACCCTTTCTCTCGAATTCCATTTCTGATTCGTTTTTCAGGCTGTTTAAGGATGCAAGCTCTGATTCTAGATCTTTGATCTTTGACTTATGGCTTTCCTTCTCTTCCATGGTCTTTTCTTGATCTTTTGACTTGCTCTCAATTTCGTCTTTCAGACTTTGACTCAGAACTAAAAGTTCTGAAATTTCAGTACCCTTTTTCTCAAGTTGACTTTCCAATTCTTCTTTCAGATTGTTTAAGGATTCGAGTTTCAGTTCTAGATCTTTGACCTGTGACTCGTAGCCTTCCTTCTCTTCGACGGTCTTTGCTTGATCCTTGGACTTGCTTTCCAGTTCATCTTTCAGACTTTGGCTCAGGATTAAGAGTTCTGATATTTCAGTACCCTTTTTCTCAAGGTGACCTTCTAATTCGTCTTTCAGATTGTTCAAGGATTCGAGTTTCAATTCTAGATCTTTAACCCGTGACTCATAACCTTCCTTCTCTTCCATGGTCTTTTCTTGATCCTTGGACTTGCTTTCAAGTTCTTCTTTCAGACTTTGACTCAGGATTAAGAGTTCTGAAATTTCAGTACCTTTTTTCCCAAGTTGACCTTCTAATTCGTTTTTCAGATTGTTCAAGGATTCGAGTTTTGATTCTAGATCTTTAACCCGTGACTCGTAACCTTCCTTCTCTTCCATGGTCTTTTCTTGATCCTTGGACTTGCTTTCAAGTTCTTCTTTCAGACTTTGACTCAGGATTAAGAGTTCTGAAATTTCAGTACCCTTTTTCTCGAGATGCAATTCTGATTCAGCTTTCAAGTTGTTCAAAGATTCTAGCTGTAATTCTAGATCTTTGACCTTTGACTCGTAACCTTCCTTCTCCTCCATGGTCTTTGCTTGATCCTTGGACTTGCTTTCAAGTTCTTCTTTCAGACCTTGACTCAGGATTAAGAGTTCTGATATTTCATTACCCTTTTTCTCAAGTTGCAATTCTGATTCAGCTTTCAAGTTGTTCAAGGATTCAAGCTCCAATTCCAGATCTTTGACCCTTGACTCATACCCTTCCTTCTCTTCCACTGTCTTGGATTTATCCATAGTCATTTTTGCAACCTCCTCTTTGAAATTCTCTATCTGATTAATATATTCGGCAATTTCCTGAGTCTTCCTGCTAACTTCTGTTTCTGATTCAGCCTTTAGGCTGTGCAACAACTTCACCTCTTCCTCTAAATCTTTCACCCGGGCAGCATATACTTCTTTCTCTTCTAGTAACTTCCCTTCATCTGTCATCTTGTCCGCCAATTCCTGTTTGAGAGAGTCTATCTGGATCAAGTAACCTGAAATTTCTTGACTACTTTTCTCCAGTTGACTTTCTGATTCAAGTTTTTGGCTGGATAGAATCGCTATTTCTTCTTGCTTTTCATTTACCTTGGCCAATAAATCTTGCACATGTTCACCCAGCTGATTTTTCTGAATGCCAAAGGATTCCAATTCCTTCTGCAAGTTGCTGACGTTTTCTGTCAAATTCTCAATTTGAGATAGCAATTCTCTCTCTTTATCCTCGGATTTCTTTGAAAGAATCAACAGTTCCTCTTCTTTCTGCTTCTCAATCTCTCTTTTCTGGGAATGCAAAGACTCGAAATCTGCTTCAAAACCCCGCATTTTGATTTCTGTCTCGTTCTTGTGAGAGGTATGCATGTCTGTGTGAGTAAGAAGTTCTTTCTCTTTGTCGGCCAGATTTTCTCTTAACTGGTTACATTCAGCAGCAAGTTCTTGGATTTCGTCATGCTTTGTTTTAATCTCATCTGCCAAAGACTTCTTATCTGCTTCAGTTGCTTCTAGTTTTTGACTTATGCCTGATAGCTCCTCTTCTGTTGTTTCCAGTTTCTCTTTCATTTTAGGAATTTCAGCTTTCACAACTTCAAGTTCTGACTTGAAACCCTCGTTTTCTCCTTCCAATCGGACAATAATGCCCTTTAGTTCTTCGATAGTTCCTGTAGCTATCTCCTTCTCCGATAATAAGCTAGTTTTCTCTCTGCTTATATCTTCTAGTTTCTGGCTGAATTCAGCTTCTAGAATTCTGGCTTTTTCAGATTTCTGAATGAGGTCACTGTTATCAGCCAAAAGCTTAGAATTTTCTTCATGTAATCTTTCAGCTTCGAGTTTCAACTCTGCAAACTTCTTCTCTATTTCTTGTTCTTTGTTTAAAGCAGCCCGATATTCTGAACCCAATGCTTCCTTTTCTTCTGTTTCAACTGCCAACTTTCTTTTCAACTCGTCAATATCTGTATGCGCTGCTTGAAGTTGTTCCTTGAGGATGTCTGCTACTTTCATCTTTCCATTTTTACTGCCCCTCTTATTTGGAGAATCGTATGAATCAGAATCTGAGCTGGATGAAGAAGAAGAGTCTTTTTCTTTCTTTGAATGAACTTTTGCCCGTAGTTCTCCTGTGATATGATCGTAACGATTATAGATTGATTGATGATGTTTGTGGAAATCTTCAATCAACCCAACTAGTGTGTTCTTATCATCCTTGTCTTCCTCTTTAAGAAGCTCTAAAATCTTCTGATAATTATCTTCCATTTCTGCAAAAACATTCAGAGCTTTTAGTCCATGATCTAAATCTTAAGTTTTTTGGGACATCGTAATTGAAAACTTCAACAACAGATGCAAATTTTCAAAAACCACAGAAGCCCACAATACATATGAATGTTTCATTAGCTGCTACTCCATTTTGTATTCAGCGTGGAGTTAGAAGACAATCTAAATAGGCACGAGAAGAAAGTAGGGAAATATAGAAAATAGGAGAGGATAACTGGGACTGACATCAGTTGCTCAAAGTTTGTAAACTAAAGGCCAATTATTTGAATTCTGGTGGTTATGCTTCGAGTTGACTAATACTAAGGGGCCGTTTACCAAACTCTTACCTGGGTAAGCGCTTACCAAGTAATATTACCTTACCCGACAAGCACCTAAAATCTTACCCGGTAAGAGCAAAGGCAAGGAAAGCAAGAACCAAGAGTCTTACCCGGGTAAGCGCTTACCGGGTAAATTGTTACGTACGATGCCGTTTTTATGGACTAAAATCTTACCCGGTAAGTAAGTGATATTGTTGAATTTTGCCGGTAAGCACTTACCCGGGTAAGATTTGGTAAACGGCCCCTAACTTTTCAGGAAAGTCACTGATTCAAAGATGAGTGATTAAACGTGAGGGTGATCGACGCTAGGGGTGAGCACGGGTCAGATTGGGTCGGGTTCAGGTGGGAAAGGGAAACCCCGGTCGGGTTTCGGGGGGGGCATAGAGGCCCTAAATATTGTAAGCGGGTGATTCAGATTATAGGTGTCGGGTCTAATCGGGTTTCGGGTGGGATCGGGTCGGGTCGGAGAAATCCATTTAAAATCAAAGCCAAAAAATTTTGTAGACTTCTGTTGTTGGGCATCCTCCTGCTCTTGGCTCATTCAACATAAAGTAAATAAATAACCAAACCCCATTTGTTATTTATGTTGATCTGTGTTTGCACCACAAATAAGATAAAATTACAAAAACTAAGCCTCTTTGCATATGCTACTGTTGTGCAACAATTTTTATTAAAAAACATAAGAACTAAATTTATAAAATCATAAACATTAAACATCAAGTTAAAACATTTAAAAGGTAATAGGTATTGACTAGGATTTAATTTTTTAGGAAAAGTTTTAAAAAGACGGTAAATATTATTCGGGTTTCGGGTCGGATCTGGTGACGTATTCCTATACCCTACCCGAACCTTTATATCCCATAGAAATTTCGGGTTTCGGACATCGGGTACGATCGGGTGATTATGATCGGTTTTTTCGGGTCGGGTTTTGCACACCCCTAATCGACGCTTTAAGCCATCGTACTTGCCTATTTGTTGCAAACTACCCATTGTGCTTGCAAAATGAGAGGTTTTGGACAGATTACGTACATCGGTACATGTGAGTGAAAAAAATGGTATTTGGCACTTCTCTGTCAAAGCTTAATCTTGCAAACTAAAGGTGTTCATTTTGCATTTTTGGTAGACCAATGGTTCTGTTTGCAATGGAAAATCCAAGTACAATTGCTAGAAAAATCAATAGCATTTCAGAATCTACTGTGGCCATGGGTATCGTATAACGTAAATGATAGTCTGCAAACATAATTGGGATGTTCTTGATAATTTGATTTACTAATAAAGGGAGCACAAATATTCTCCAGACAGAACAGATACTTCATGTTCATGAATGCATCAGAAAGTTAGCAGATCCAAACTTTCAAACTATGAAGTGCAAACAGACCCTAATTAGATCATTAGACAATTTAGAAAAAATTCAATATATCATGAGTAGAGTATATATACCTATATTGCTCCCTTTAAGTTCCTCATCTTTGTCGGGATCAATATCACTTCCAAGGATTGACTTGATTTTATTTCTGAAATGATGTTTTCTCATTTCCTTGTTTCCTTTTCACAAAAGTTTTCTTCAAATCTTCAAGAAGAAAACAATTTTTGTGAGAAAGAACAAAGATGATGCTCTTCAATGAGACAAGCCAATCTTGTTCATTAACATAATGAGCTTGATCCTGAAAGTCAAAAATATATATTTCAGAAATCCGCACACAAAGAAAATGGCCTCAGGGCTCAAATAACTTAATTTAAATATTAAAATGACATACTTTCTCTGACCGGCTGACCCACCATATAAGAGCGAAGAATAAATAACAATAGTAGGTGTAGTAAGAAAAATAAGTGGACGATCTTAGGTTGTCACGCTACTTAAAAGCAAGCATATATAGAAAATCACCAAAAAAGTTTCAGTATTTTTTTCCTTTTTGTCATTTTGTAGGTCTTAAGTAACCAATATAATTTTTGACATATCAGATATCCTATGTTGCAAAGATATGGCTGTCTAGATATGTATGCATGATAAGTAGAAAAAGGGATTCGAAAATATTGAAAAACTGGAGTTGCAAGGATGATGTATTGATGTACCCATGACTTTATGAACAAACCAATAAATAAAAAAGTCATCCTACGTAATTCATACATAAATCTTAGTTATTGTGATCGTATTTTGCCAGACCATCTAGAAAAATGCTGTTGCTTTATTTTAGATGCTAAAATAACATTTTCCTTTTCAGGTTTTTAATAAAATCGACGCATGTATCTTGCCATCTCATATCCCCCTAATTGCGCATACCCAGTACTCACTCAAAAATTTGGGATACGGTCCCACGGGAACGGCCAAAAGAATAGCATCCAATAGAACGATTCAACAAGGGGTAAAATCGCCTGCTTCCTGTAGTAATTTATGTTAAAGAAGCATGAAAACTGAAAAGTCCATTATAGAGACAAGAATAAACATGTGTGCTGCAAATGAAATCATGATAGGTGGGCTTTTCTTTCAAAATCTTAAAGCAATTCGAAAAGGTATAATTCTACGATGAAGGACGAACACGAACCTCACAATTCTAGGATTACTGAATCCTGTGATTCATATATGTTGCTATTGAGATGAAATAAAATCAGATTTGAGTACCGAAATTCAAATTCGAAGATGAATCAAATAAAAACAAAAAACTGAACAACTGGTATCAACTCACAGCTAAAGCTCGTTAAGTAAAATTCAACAAGACATCTCAAGCTCGAATATGACTGGCACATCCAATCAACAACATCAAACATCAAAATCGGTCAAACTTCAATGAAGCTTGATAGATGAAGCTAAAAACGAAGATCAACAATTTCCAATCCACATAAATGAAACTTTAATGAAGCATACGTACAACAGTAAATCAAGTGATTATAGCCACTAAAATTTACGAGATGATACAAATCAGGTAGTGCAATTAGTACCGAATTCAATTGATCATGATGTTAACAATGAAAATCAAACGACTTACCTTCGAAATTCGAACCGAATCAGAGCTCAAACTCAATCGATCACCGCTCCAATAGTGAATCAGAAATCCAGCTCAAAATTTGAATCAATTTAATTGGTTGAGTATTAAGTGTGTGTTTGTGTGTGTGAGAGAGAGAGTGAGAGAGAAAGACAGAGTAGTAGCCTGAATGGACTAAATTTTTGATCTGGGAATTAACATTTTTATTCGAATCATGGCCCAATTATTCAAAAACGTTTCATAACACCCCCCACAAGATACAAATATAGATGTTTCACACCCTTATGGTTTCTTTTCTACAGAAAATACATTATCGTTCTGCAGAAATGATATAACGTCATCGCTTCACTATTTAGACTGAATGAAACACGTGTCGCGCTCCATATTTTTCTCACGTTTACAACCAAATTTGAGTTCGTATTTGAACTCGCCCCTATGTATGTGTGTGTGTGTGTATATAATTATTAAGGTAGATATAGGATCGTGTGAGAAGAAAAGTTAAGCTGAGAAACGTAAGAAGAGATTTGGACCCTTGATCACTTTTAATCTCATACGCACCCATGAATTGTGCTTTAGAAGGGAGTTGATCCGGTGCATTTTGGTGCATCTCATCCTAATGTGCATCCAAGGGTAGAGATCACTTCTTACATTTTTCATCTTAACTCTCCTTCTCACCGGAACCCAACCTTAATAAGGTATTAATTATGTATGAGATATAATTAACTATAAAAATATAAACGTGTAGGGCGGACTTGTCGATGTTTTTTTTTCTCGTCACCTAGCTCCGTCCATGAATTTTAACAGTCCAGTTTGAAACGCTCCCATTTTTTCGAGAATGGTTATCCAACCCTGTTTTTAATTGGTCGGAAAAGACAGGTCTAGCAGATCATACTATCCTTGAATAGTTGCAGTCAATTGTCGCACTTATTCTGCAAAGATATTCACATTCTAACTTGCTAGATCAAGGTGGAACCAAAACATATACTAAAGTTGTCAACAACACAAATCCAAAAAAATAACAGTTGGAAAATCACTATATATAAACTTTACACTAAAAAACCAAAAAAAAAAATCTTGCCGATAATCGATATTTCATCCTTTAAACAAATATTGGGAACTTTTTACGGTAGCTTCAAATGAAGAAGGTTATAAAAAATAGTTAGTATATAAAATATTAATAGTATGAATTCAATAATACTATCTATACGATTGTCGTTGAAATTTTATACAGTAATAGTTGATAGTTTATGAGCATGAAAAATAACGTTAATTTGGGTGGATAATATAGTAGGCAATAAAGTATAGGGGGTTATATGCATTAAACTGAAACGTAAGGGGTGAAATAGAAAAACAGAGATTATTGAGATGGCATGGAAAAGGGATTTTGTCTGGCATGCATGACAGAAAATCAGAGTCGGACCGCATTTTTGTGGTTTCAAATTTTTTTTAGAAAGGAGGGATATTACTGGTGGAAAATGAATAAATAAATAAACAAATATACACAAATAGATCGCTAGATTAATTATATATAAATCATTTATAGTTGAAATATATATATATAGTCATCTGAACGATATGTATAAATGCATGATGGTAATTTGTAACATGCAATTCTACATATGCATTTAAGCATAACATGCACTCGTACAAAAAAAAACATTTGTATGCATTTGTCCATCCCGTCTATACACAAATGCATACCGTTCAGATGAAGGGCTCTCAGGGTGTTCTTCAATTTTATTTTTTCTTTTGACGTTTTCTCCTAAACCCTTTTCTATCTATCTCTCTCTATATATATATATGTATACATATGGTCAAATGCATACTAGTAATATATAACATATGCATATGCACATGTACATGGAAAAAAACAGTTGCAATCGTTTTTATGCATATTGTCCAGATGGAGGGCTCTCAGGGTGTTCTTCACTTTTTTTATGTTTACCGCTAAACCTCCCTCTCTCTATATATAAGGGTCGATTCAAATGAGAAATCAAATTTGATTGTTAACGTGAGAACAAATGAGAGCGTTTTTATTCGGTATGAATAATGTTTATCCAGTCTGAATAAACACTATATTCAGTCTGAATATTTCTTTGATTATTCAGTCTGAATAATCTACATTCAGACACGTATCACGCTTTCATTTGTCCTCACGTTTACAACCAAATTTGAGTTCGCATTTAAACTTTTCTCTCTATATACTCTTATTATAAATAAATAAAGTGCCTTTTTATATAACAGTGTTATATTTTATTAACGGATGAGAAATTTTTTATGACAAAAAATACAACTAAGATGCCTTTTCGTTAATATTTTTTCAAATTTTATAGAACTTTGCTATTTAAATAAGCTATAATCTAACAACTTATACATTTTTTTGGTATTTTTTTCTCTAATGATATTTCTAATAAAATTAAACTCATATGATAAGATTGTAAATTAAATCAACAATAGAGGGAAAAAGGAACGTGCAAACAAAATCCATGTGTTTTTTAGAGATTGAATAAAAGCAAAATGAGGGAATTTTTGTCAAGAGCTTTTATCACAAGACTGGTAGAAGTTTTTCATGTGAGTTTTTTCGGTTCTTTCATATTTTTTTATTAACTCAGTTTTAAACTCAACAATTAAAAAATCTTTATATATTTTTGATATATATAAAAATATTTGTCAACTTAATTAAGGTCTCACAACTTTTAATTTATAACATTTTATTGTTTTTTATATGCTTGATATATTTGAAATTAAATTAAAATATAAACCTTATATGTAGATTAAGTATATTTTTCAGGTTTTTCTTGATTTTATTTAGTTCTTTTATTTCAAAATCATCAAATTGCGAAAAAAAAATACAACTAATGTTGTGAAAATGTTAAAATCGACTAATTGGTTAACTAAGTGGGAAAAAACGGATGAGACTAATTGGCAAAATACCATCAAACAAAATTTAAATTTTTTCTTTTTATCTGTATCAAATTAGCAAGCGCACTAATTCAAATACAAATTGAAAACCAAAAGCCAAATTGGGTTTGACTTTATGAATTACAATAGGAGATGTTCGACAAATTTTTTGAAATGAAGAAAAAATAAAGATTTTATCTTTTTTTCTTGCTTTAATGTAGTAGCCAAAAGTCTCTATTTTTAAAAACTAGAAAAAAGAGCATAGATTTCTTAAATTTTGTTAAATCTTCAAAATAAAACTATATATAGAGAATCTCTTTTTTATTAATTTCACTAACTAAAATTTAGAAGTTTGTTGCATAGTAAATGTTTTAAATATTAATTATATATAATTGATGTTGAAAATTTTAAAATATAAAAATATAAAAATTAGTGTAAAAATTAAATATAATATATAATAGAGATTCTTTTTTTTTCTTAGAAATTGTTTGAAAACTTTTCGCCATATAATTTTTTTTTTCTTTTCAAAAAAAATATTTTTTTTTTCAAACACTCAAATGGGCATGTCTTTGTAATTTAGACTGGAAAATTTTGTCCACATGTAACGACATTATTGGCGAACCACATGATGTTGTTGGTCCCACATTTTCATTTTAAAATGAAATAAAGTATTCGAAATCCTTGAGGAATGTTAGATGGCCACCCTTTAATTTTTTATTTAATTGCATGCAGCTTATATACATAATTGTTATTAAGTTTACTACCATTTTAATTTATTAAAATATATTGATAGCTACATGTTCTTTTTTATTATCTATTATTCTCTAAAAGGCGACATATTATTAAAATAAAAATAATAATATAAGAAAGAAAAATACAAGATATATTGCAAAGTGTAATAAACAAAGATTAAATGTAGATTACAAACAACCAGACGATCGAGTTAAATAGCAAAACACTTAATAGACCTGATGAAAGATTATCTAATGTTGTAAAAGCAACTCATCCGTTGAGGAAGAAGCAAGATAAATTCTCGATTCTTAACTCCCATGAACCAGATGATCGAGTTAAATAGCAAAACACTTATAGACCTGATGAAATATTATCTAATGCTGTAAAAGCAACTCATCCGTTGAGGAAGAAGCAAGATGAATTATCGATTCTTAACTCCCATGAAATGTTTCCTTTACTAATAATTGTCTTTATCTATTTGAAAATTTAAATTCGCATATTTATAAATAGCATATTGATAAAGTTTGACTTGTTTCCTTTACATATTATTTATATTAAGTAAGAACTTTTTTTTGTGATATGCCATGTTTGGTTACTACTGGCCTACTAGAGGTGTTGTTGGGTTGATCGGGTTGAAAGTATTTGAACGAACCAACCCAATGTTTTACGGTTTGAAAATTTTCAATCCAAACTAAACCAAAGTGCAACCCATACTGTACGAGTTGGTCGAGTTAATCAAGTTGATACTTTAGTATATCAAAATATTCTCTTAACCTTTAATATGTATTTTTTTCTATTTTATGATTTATTTTTTTATCAACAACCGTTTAATATGACTTATTCATAAATCTTAAAATTTAATCAAGTATATTAAATTCAATTAATTTTTGCAATCTTCATACATATATGTACACACACATATGTTCATAGTTACTGAACATATATACAAATGAGTTATGTAGAAATGGAGAATAGATTGAAAATTATATTAAAAGAGTACGCGATGGTGTAATTGTCTAATATACATATTAATAGAAACTGAACAATCACATTGAATTCGATAAATAAAGGATATCGGGTTCATCGTGTTGGCGGTTGGGTTCAAATAAAAGTAACTTAACATCAACCTAATATACACGATTTGAAAATTTTACAACTCGATTAGACATCGGGTTGTTACAAATCGATTAGACATCGGGTTGTTACAACTCGGTCTGAATGTAGTGTTTCTGAATATAATATTATTCATTCTGAATGTAGTGTTATGCAGTCTGAATAATGTATGACATTGACTTTCATTCTTCATTCTAAATACCCTTTATTATTCAATCTGAATGGAACACGCGTCGCGCTCTTCTTTGTCCTTATGTTTGCAACCAAATTTGAGTTTGCATTTTTGTATATGAAATAAAAATTATTAAAAAAATATTGAATGGTACATGTTTATTCCTGAACATGGTGATGTAATTATAAAATACAATAAAGATGAGGGTGAAGATTTGTTTAATGCTATCTCATGTGCAAATTAATGTTGCAACTTGATATTTTTAAATCACTTGAGAGTTGTTACGATGAATAATGTGAAAGATACCATTAACAGACAATATGCTAAAATCTATGTCTCGTAGTAATATTTTTTTATTTCCTGTATTAAAATAAATATAATAAAATTTGCATATTGTTTGATAATAAAATTGATAGTTTTACAATAAATTTCAGTAAAATAGTACATTTTTACTTGACGAAATTATTACAAAAAATATGTGTGATCAGGGTTGACCCAATTCAAACTTCCAAAAAGAATTCTTATGACAACCTAAAACAACAAAATCCCAGAGGTACGGGTAAAATCCCGTTCCTGCTCATGAGTACACCATCAAGAGCACGTATTAGTTCCTAAGGGGCATCAAAGTCATTTTCAAGATCGACGACCTTACAAATTGGTGGATTGCAGTTGTGATTATGGTATTATTGAATTGTCTTGTTGGCTATCTGGTTATGTCAATCAGGATGTAGATTAATCAATTAAGGTAAGGAAACGATTGAGTGAGAAAGATCATAACAAATAAACAACCCCTTATGTTTCTTCAATTTAGAATTTAAAGTTTTGATGAGTTTACTAGTTGAAATTGTGGTATTTGTATTTGATTTATGTTAAGCTGACAATAGTCTTTTTCCTAGTTTTTTGTACTTAGGAATGAAGTATATCGTTTAACACTTTAGGCTTGGAACCACGGTTCACAAAGATGTGTTCCCTCAAATGTAAAACACTAGATGTTGACATGATGCCTATTGTCTAATATGATTTTCGTGTTACATACAATATTCACATGTCAGTATGTGTGTTACTATGTTTACTTTGGTTTGAAAAGTACATTGGCGTTACATTTTCCTTGTTTCCTGTAAAAGTTGACAGATTTTATTCGATTTGTTGGCTACAATGCTATAAGTTGGACAACTGCCCCAACTAGTAGACGTTGGATTTTGATGCTTGATACTTTGTCAAGATAACACAAAAGTGCACTAATTTAAACTTGATATAAAGTTTTGTGGTAGTTGTCTTGTTGCTTTTCTTTATTTAGATTCTATAATATTTACGAGGTGCGAAAATTGAAATCATCAATCCCTTTCACATATGCATATTTGATTGGGAACACGGCTTGACGTTTTTTATGAAGTTTTTTTGACAACCAACTCTAAGTTTTCTTAGCTATGATCAAAATTGGATTCCTCAATTCCTTTTTTTGTTCGTTTGATCAACTCCTACTCATAATTAAGTAACTCGATTGTTGTTTTGCGATACCACTTAAGTTTAAATTAACTTTATATTTGCTTGTGTTTCATTTTCCAGATATTGAAGTACACTTGCTATTGTGTCAAATGTTTCTGTTATAAAAGAGAAAGGAATAATGAAAGGGAAACTAATCAAAATTTTGTCCTTCCATACTCATGTATTATATTATTTTTTCATGTTTGTTTTTTAAATTGGGCAAACTTCAATCTGTTTCCTTTAAGGGATTTAATTCCGATTTTGCACCTTGATATCAATGAAATATTAATAATCTGATTGCAACAACTTGAGTTTATACTGCTATATCTGAGACACTTTTTTATCGTTTTACAGAGTTTTAAAACTTAACTTTCCTTTACACCCCAAGCTTAGGTTGTCAGTCTGTCAGAGCTTGATTTATTTTTATAAAAGATACAAAAAAATACCATGAAGTACTAGGCAATAAAAAAGTCTACATAAATATCTTAGCTAGCAATCAATCAATCAATTATAATAGTATAAGTTGTATAGCAATATAAACACTAGTAATAGATCATAGAAATTAAATAGATTATATAGACTAAAATTATGTAGAGATATAGTTGATAGTAATAAGGAGCAAGAATTAAATTACATACATGAACATGAGAAAAACAAATTACAACCACATATAATTATAGAGAATATAAGAATACAAGATCAATAACAAGTAACCAAAAGGAGCATCAATAAGAGTTTACAATCTTCAATTAAGTTGGAGTTTGTTGCAACCACACCTCTAAAAGCCAAATAAAGTCAACTCAAAAGACTTATTAGAAAGTGGTAAGATATACATGGATATAAGATCCATGGGCTTAATGTTATAGATATAAGATCCATGGGCTTAATAACATGGAGCCCCAAAAAGATAACTTAAGCAACTAGCCTATGAATATCAAAAGAGAGATCCAACAAAAAGCCTTCCAAAATTAGCCAAATGCTCTACAAAGCTTTTCCAAAATCAGCCCATCCTCCAAAAACTTCTCTATTACTTTCCGAGATTGATCCTTTTTGTTTGTCTGTAAAAAAATATGATCGAAATGACGTAAGTTCGGAGATTAAAGTTCATAATTGCGGCAAACCAATCTTTAAGCAAACAAAACTTCTAAAAACCGTAAAAACGGTGAAACAGACGCAAAAAGACTGGACTAACAAAACATAAAATACTAACAAATTAGGGATAAAATGATGGAAATAAGGTTAATAAGTTAACCTTATCAAAAAGGTCTAACACAGTCGTACTTGATTGATGATTTGGGTGGTTTGAAACATCTATTATTCAAACTTTCGAACTACTTGATTGATGAATAGAATTTGGATGGCTGTAATAGCTAATAATTTTGTTTTGTATATTTTTAGTGATAATTATCGTATTTCATTTATCAATTTTATGTATACTACCAAACTGCTCAACTCGCCAACTCAGCCACAACCCGCAAGGATTGTTATACTTTTGAATGAGTTGAATTGGGTTGAGATTTTTCCAACGATAAACCTCTATCTAGTGCTTCGCTCAACCCACAAAACCCCCTCCACCTGTTATCCCCTTCGAACTCCCTTTTTCCTTTTCGATATCACAAACTATAAGAGAAGCAAATGATATTTTAGCAACAAACTTAAGTCAGAGAAGATGAAGTTTCATCAACGATTTGTCACGAGGAGTGATTCCAACATGGATATCAGAAGATTCCAACAACTGTACGAAGATTTTCATATTTGATTTTGATTTTAGGGGGTTTGAGTTTGATTTTATGGTGTTTGAGTTTGAGTTGAGGGTTTGATTGTGTTGACGAAGGATATGAACATTCAAATGCAAAAAAAAAAATATAGAAAAATAAAGAAAACACAGTAAAACAAGGAAAAATGATGAATAGAGTAAATTACATTCTTGGTCCCTGTGGTTTTTCGAATTAAGAATATTGAAAATGACTAAAAATTTATCCTCTTTAATTAGAGTTAACAAAAAAAAAGTTAACTATCATTACAAAGAGGAATGAAAAACATTGCAGAATGACAAACACGAGAGACCAAATTAAAAAAAAACAAAGTTGAGGGACTTCCCTCAATCCGTTAAACATGACAAACTTTGAAAACCAATAGTGAGCTTTTACTCTAAAATCTAAGTTATAACATTTTAAACAAATTCCTTAACAATAGAGAAAATAAGGAATTTAAAGGAAATTTTGTTCCCTAGATTTTCTATAAATTGTTTTCAAAACAGATAAAATATAAGATTTGTAGTATGAAAATTTCTAAATTTAGAAAATCTCTCAAAAATAGAAAGAAAATAATATTTTTATCGATAAAAATGTTGATGTCTATTAAATAAAAATAATATTTTATAATATTAATCAATTTACATTTTTTTATAAAAGGGTGAAAAACAAGAGTTATTTTGCTTTTTTATTTTCCTTCATAATCGCAGATTCTCTCTTTTGAAAACTGGAAGTCCCCGATATCCGTCTGCGATTAAGGTTTTGCGATTAGGGTTTTCTCTTCTCCGATATCCGTCTGCAATTCGCCTATAGAAAGAAGTTTCCATCTGTAATACAAGATAAAATTTAATCCCAAATTCAGGCCAAACTCCATTCATTCTCCCTCCCTCGATTCAGATCTTTTCTGTAAAAACCCAACCCTCTAATGGCATCCCGAGAAGGAGATCCGGCGTTAGGTTACTTGACCCGGAAGGAAACAGAGGTCAAGCTTCCACGACCAACTAGGGTGAAGAACAAAACCCCTGCTCCTATTCAAATCACAGCGGAACAGATTCTACGGGAAGCACGAGAACGCCAAGAAGCTGAAATCCGACCACCCAAGCAGAAAATCACCGATTCCACAGAGCTTGCAGACTATCGTCTCCGTAAACGTAAGGAATTCGAAGACCTAATTCGGAGGGTGAGGTGGAACAAGAGTGTGTGGGTCAAGTATGCCAAGTGGGAGGAGTCACAGAAGGATTTTAATCGAGCTAGGTCTGTATGGGAAAGAGCTCTTGATGTTGATTATAGAGACCATACAATGTGGTTGAAATACGCTGATGTTGAGATGAAGAATAAGTTCATCAACCATGCCAGAAATGTGTGGGATCGGGCGGTTACTTTGTTGCCGAGAGTAGATCAGTTGTGGTATAAGTATATTCATATGGAGGAGATGCTTGGCAATGTTGCAGGTACATGTTTATGCCTTTACTTGATATAATAAATAATGATTATTATGTTCATATGCCTTGCCTGCTAAAATTATCATTAAGTTTGGTTTATAGTTTTCACAAAGATAGAATTATACTTGGCAAGTCTCAAGGTTGTTCTATTCTATCAAGCCTTAGCTTGTCATGTGTCTTATGAAATAATGATTATTATGTTCATATATGCCTTGCCTGCTAAAATTGTCATTAAGTTTGGTTTAATAGTTTTCACAAAGATAGAAGCATGCATTATGAAGGTTGTGTCTTATGAATGATGGTGTATAAGTAGTAAAATTGATATCTAAAAAAATGGAAAATGAGTTACAAACAAGATAAAATATTGACATTAGAAGACCATGATGTACAAGTAGTTAGCTTTTTTACACATAATTCATATCAAATGATAACTGCCAGCATTGGAACTTATTAATGACTAATCTTTTTGAATGCACAAGTAATTGAGACAATCCATCTTTCTTTGATTAATTAGTTCCCAATGAAATAAATAGATATACAAGAACTCCTACCCTGAATTCAGCTTTTGCATTACTTTGACCCACTTCTCCTACCCTGAATTCATCTTTTTTTGGAACTTTTAGAGCTCTTTGTATAGAACTAGGAATCTGATTATTAGTTATATTGGTGGTAAAGGCTTCTAAATCTAGGAGACAATCTGTTCCATGAGACATAATGTGACAAAAAAGTGTTTAGTACATACCTAGATTCCATTTCTGACTGCTATGGAATCATTTAGATTACTCTACGGGGGGTGTTTGGTTAGAGGTGAGATTGAATGTAAAAGAAACTGTTTGGGTTTATATAATATAATTGGCTCATTCCCCCACAAGCCCAAAATTTCATTCCAGGTTAAACTCACCCGAAACCGATGCTGACAATCGGAAAACTCACCAAAACAGCCAAAAAAACGTGAAGAGGAGGTGATGATGAAAGGTCCAAAAGCCATGTGGTTTTTGAGGTCGAATCGCGAGTTCAACTTATCTAAATGTCTCCCCTCCCATATTCTAAGTTTTAAAATGAACGCCACCCACCTGCATATTCCAAAAACTCTCTTAACTCCCCATGCATTTCACATCCATTCACAGCAAACACTCTGCTTCTTCTACTCTCATTGCTTTCATCCTTTCTTTATTGATTTTATTGGGGTTTTCTTTTTGTGAGATGAATGTTTTGGGGTTATGCGTCACTGCTATAGTTTTGGGTTTTTCAGTTGAAGGCCAGTTAAACTCTATTTGATTCAACGGTATTGAAGGGTTTCATGAATCGAATGATGGTTGGACCTCAGCTTTCTTCAAATTGTTGTGATTGGATTGGCATTACTTGCTATTTCCATGGTAAGGTTGTTGAATTGGAACTCTCCAAGAAAAGATGAGTGGGTAACTTGGCTGATTCCTTGACCACTTTAAATCTCTCTCACAATTTGTGAATTTACTCAAAGGCACTCTTCCCATTTCCATGTTTCAGTTGCAAATTCTTGATTTGAATAGCAATGAGTTTTCTGGGTCTCTCCCTTTAAGTGTAAACCTACCTTCGATCCAATTGTAAGACATTTCTGACAATAACTTTGAAGGTCCAATTCCACCAGGATTATGTATCAACTCCATTGGAATTAGGGTTCTTAAATTAGGGGTGAATTACTTTGAAGGTCAGATTCCACAGGTTTTTTAGAATAAGACCCGTTTTCCCTTGGCTAACCCCTAAAACGACGTGGTCTTTTAGCACTGGTACATAGGGATTTAATAAAAATTTAAGGAAAAACAAAAACAAGTAAAAAGACAAAAATACCCTTCTCTGAACTGTCTTTTTGTAACGGTGTTAGACCCAGGGACGAAAAGCAAAACCAAATGAAAACCACAAGGATGAAAAAAAGCAGTTTTTAAAGACCAGGGACGAAAATCGTTATAAATATCAAACCGCAAAGACGAAAATCATAGTTAACTCTGATGATTATTATGTTCGTATGCCTGCTAAAATTGTCATTAAGTTTGGTTTATAGTTTTCACAAAGATAGAAGCATGCATTATACTTGGCAAGTGTCTTATGAAGGTTGTGTCTTACTATGTCAAATTTTCATTCCAGGTTAAACTGGGGGAATGAAAATTCTTTCCCATTCTCATTCCCTGTCGTTTTCATTTTCAAATTTACTAGTTGGAGCCACAATAACAACAGTTTTTGGATCTGTAGGAGTACGAATTTTGTTATTAGCATATTCATGATTAGATATTCTAGTTTGGTTCAACTCATTTGTTTTATGATCATCACTATTTATTTCTTGATTAATGGCATTTTCACCATTTTCAAAAAATAAGAGTAGCCATAATAACATGATATTCCCAAAATTGATCTTCACATACATTTTCTCTTCATGACAAGTTTTCTTAGAAGAAGGTTAATCTTCAAAAAATGCAACATACATACATACATACATACAAGTATTTTACCAGAGCTAGAGTCTAGACATTTATAACCTTCTGTTTCACGTAATCGAATTCGAACCCCTAATATAAATCTTCTCATTTACCTATTTAAGGTGCTAGGCAGATATTTGAAAGGTGGATGAGTTGGGAGCCTGACCAACAAGCATGGCTTTCGTATATTAAATTCGAGCTAAGGTACAACGAGATTGAGCGAGCTAGGGCTATCTACGAGAAATTGGTGCAGTGCCTTCCCAAAGTCGGTGCTTGGATTCGCTATGCCAAATTCGAGATGAAAAACGGAGAGATTAGCAGAGCCAGGAATTGTTACGAAAGGGCAGTCGATAAGTTGGCAGACGACGAAGAAGCCGAGACTTTATTTGTTGCATTTGCTGAATTCGAAGAGAAATGTAAAGAAACAGAAAGAGCAAGATGTATTTACAAATTTGCCCTTGACCATATACCAAAAGGGCGGGCCGAGGATCTTTATAGGAAGTTTGTAGCTTTTGAGAAACAGTATGGTGATCGAGAAGGTATAGAAGACGCAATAGTTGGGAAAAGGAGGTTTCAGTATGAAGAAGAAGTTAGAAAGAATCCGCTTAATTACGACTCCTGGTTTGATTATATCAGACTCGAGGAGAGTGTTGGGAATAAAGAGAGGGTTCGAGAGGTTTACGAAAGAGCAATTGCCAATGTTCCTCCAGCTGAGGAGAAAAGATATTGGCAAAGATATATTTATTTATGGATCAATTATGCTTTATATGAAGAGCTTGATGCTCAAGATGTTTCTAGAACTAGGGATGTCTACAGTGAGTGCCTAAAGCTAATTCCTCATAAGAAATTCTCGTTTGCAAAAGTTTGGTTGTTGGCTGCCCAATTTGAAATTAGACAGTTAAATCTCTCGGGTGCACGTGCAGTTCTTGGGAATGCAATTGGGATTGCCCCTAAAGACAAGGTATATATATATATATATTCATATTGCTTGCCTTTTTGTGTAATTTTATTTTAATTTAACTTTTGTTGAATATATATGAACAAACAGATTTTCAAGAAGTACATTGAGATCGAGCTGCAGCTTGGTAACATAGATCGTTGTAGGAAGCTATATGAAAAATATTTGGAGTGGTCACCTGAAAATTGCTATGCATGGAGTAAGTATGCGGAGTTGGAAAGATCTTTGAGTGAAACTGAACGAGCCAGAGCCATTTTTGAGCTTGCAATTGCACAACCTGCACTGGACATGCCAGAGTTGTTGTGGAAGGTAAATACTTATCTTTATCTTTTATATATATATATATATATATTACTAGGTGATTGCTGTCAACAGGGAGTTTCAACATGAAGTTCCAAGGATTAATTGATTGGTAACTTCACTTTCTTTTTTTGCAGGCATATATTGACTTTGAGATAGCAGAAGGAGAATTTGAAAGAACTAGACAGCTATACGAAAGACTTCTGGATCGCACTAAGCACTTGAAGGTGTGGATCAGCTATGCAAAGTTTGAAGCATCTGCCATGGAAGAAGAGGAAGAAGAACAACAACATGAAGACGTACCCGAAAATGTCCTTCAAGAGCAGAGAAAACTTTGCATTCAACGTGCCAGAAGTAAACATCTAATTCTTTTTCATTAAGATCCTGATTTCAAATTGGTTATCATTCTCATATTTCTTATTTTACCTTTTTTTTTCTTTCATCAGGAGTATTTGAAAATGCAATCAACTACTATAGAACATCGGCCCCTGAGCTGAAAGAAGAAAGGGCCATGTTACTAGAAGAGTGGCTGAACATGGAGAGTAGTTTTGGTGAGCTGGGTGACATCGATCTGGTCCGTGTTAAGCTGCCCAAGAAACTGAAGAAGAGAAGGCAGATAGAAATAGACGACGGTCCAGCTGGGTACGTCAATAAACTTGTTATTATGGTCTTATTATTTTTTGAGCTTATTGAAAAAGTCCCGTTTGGTTAGACCATAAAGCTAGCTTTCTGAACAATTTCTTTCTATTAAAGTTGAAAATTTTCTTACAATTTTCATAAAACAAAGGTTGTAAGTAAGTAAGGTTTTGGAGGGATTATATTAACGGTTAAATAATATAGGTATGAGGAGTACATAGATTACCTGTTCCCAGAGGAATCACAAGCATCCAATCTGAAAATCTTGGAGCAAGCTTATAAATGGAAAAAACAAAAGATTGCTGTTTCGGATGATGAAGAAGATGATGATGATATTGACTGATTGATGTTTTTTGGTATTTCTTCTTTTGTGCTCTTTCTTTCTTTCCCTTTGATTTTGTCCCTAATTTGGATGCAGTCGATGAATTTGTTTCTAGTCATAGTTTTATAGCCAAACCTACATCTCATATAAGTCATATGGCTTTTACTTTGTTAGACCATTAAACTTCAATCTTCATCTTCTATAATTATTTGTGTAATTATTTGCAACTTCTAAATACGACTCTTTAACACCAATGACATTTGTATACTGAAGAATTATCGGGTAATGTTTACTAAGGGGCCGTTTACCAAAACTTACCCGGGTAAGTGCTTACTAACAAAATTCAACATTATCACTTACTTATCCGGTAAAGATTTTAGTCTACCAAAATCGTATCGTATGCAACAATTTATCTGGTAAGCGCTAACCGTGATTAGAGCCGTTGACCTCACTTATCAGGTAAGACTTTCGGTCATTGCCTTTGCTCTTACCGCTCTTATCGGGTAAGATTCTTGGTCTTTGCGATATTCATCTGGTAAGGTAATATGACTTGGTAAGCGCTTATCCGGATAAGCGTTTGGTAAACGGCCCCTAAGTGTCACTTATCTGTGGGTATGACAAGGATCAAGAATCTTAGCTAGTGGAAGGTAAGACTTTTACCCGTTAATGTTTACTGGGTAAGAGACGTATTACCAACTATCTATTTTAATCGTTGAGAATGTTATCTAATAGGTAAGTGAGGATGATAATTGATAACTATTATCAGTAAACATTTACTTGGTAAGCATTTGGTAAATGACCTCTCACTTTATTTTTATTTACGAGACTCATATCTTTTTGTATGAAATTAATTTTATTCATTTTGTTTTGTCGTCGTCCATGTATTTTCTTTATTATTCTTTTTGAACTCGATGTTTATTTTTTCTCACAATCAAATAAAAGGGTTTGTAACCTTCGTTTTTAGAGTAGAAAAGGTTAAAAAACAACATTTGTTAGGACATTACTTGCGATATATTCTTATTATCTAAAAGACGAGACCAAATACATTTAATCTGAATGCTTGAACCAAACTTTTGGTTTTTGTATATTCGAGTAAAGAGTTGATTATTGACAATCTTAACCGACCCTACATGGAACCCGTCTTCAAGGACACAAATGTAAGGTAATATTTTTTTTTTTGGATTCATTCAATAGCCGAGGCTAACGGAGGCGAAATTGAACCCAAAACCTATCTTGTATTTAGGCAAAGTCATCCTACTCCTTTAATTGAAGAACGATGGAGTTCACAAAACGAAAACGAAGATAAAAAACGGAAGAAAATTAAGTAATAGAGTTTATCCTAAAAAGGTTAAACGAGCAAAAACAGTAGGGTGAATAGTCACATTAAACATAGTTTGAGGGAGCCAAATATACATTAGTTGTGTCTCAAGAGATGTACGGGAAAATATCATCTACTATGTATTTGAATTCTCTTGTGGCAATGGAGGGTCACATGCAATGACTCCAAGCCATCTATAGTCGTTTGAGGAATTAGTTGGTGCGTATAGATTGGCCTGAAAACCCGTTTATGCCAAAACACATTTTTAGGACATTAGCTTTGATATATTGTTATCACCAAAAAGAAAAGACCAAATACATTTAATTTTAGTGCTTGAAATGTACTTTGGTTTTCTCATCTTCGGGCAAAAGTTTATTAATAGCAATCCTGAGCGGTCCCATACAAAGGACAACAATGTGAAGAGGCATTTTTTTGACTCACTCAATAACCGAGGCTAGAGGGAGGACCTATAGGCCTGTAAATGTAAATGGACTGAACGAACACGAATAAAAGTTATGTATAAGCATGACGGACCGTTCTTTACCTGCAAAAAAATGAAACAACTCTTTATTAGAAAGAAGCATGTAAAATCAAGTTTTGCCAAAAACTTAAGGTGGCTCGATTTAGGATTGGTTGCAATGATTATAAATTTAGATGGCCTTCAAAAGCTCGATCAAGCCAAACGTATTTTCGTGTGAAAATGACCCAAGTAGGGCAATTTCAGGTTTTATTTGGCAAGACTTATAAATGGCAAGGGTTAAAAAGGAAAGTGGTCAAAAGAAGTGAAGTAGATGATAGTGTGGCAAGGGAAACACAAAAGGCCACGATTTCGTGGGGTTTTTAGCTATTTTGGTAAACTTAAAGAAAAAATGGTTATTTGGGTAACACTCTTTTAAAAAATGGATATTTTAATTAAATCCCTTGAAAGTTTACCCATTAACAAGTTCTTCATAATTTTTATAAAATAGAGAATAAAAAGTTAAAATCTTAAAAAATTATATTAAACTCCAACAGCTCTTTATTTTAGACATTTTAACATAAATTATATTTTTATAATATTTTTTAATTTATCATCCCAATACACTTTTAAAATAAACTTTATATAAAATAATTATAATTCAATGTTATTTGTGACATTGAATAAAATAATCATTTTTCTTTCTCAACCTCAAATTTTATATTTTTTAAAAACTTTAGAGTTTTTTTTAATATTTTTTTTATTTTAGATAATATTATAAAGAATCTGTTGAAATAATATATAAACTAAAATCTTATTTTATTTATTAAAGAATCTGTTAAAAATATTTAAAATACAAAAATAAATATCCCATAATTTACCATAATTAAAAAATATATGATTATCGATTAAAGATATAAAAATATAAAAATATATACCGTTTAATTATTTACCATAATTAAAAATATCCAATTTCAGCTTTGGATCACGTTTTCATCTATTTAAGGCCTAACTTATAAATATTACAAAAGTAGGAACGAGTTCAAATGAGAATTTAAATTTGATTGTGGACGTGAGGACAAATGATAGCGTGATATGTATCATATTCAGATCGAATAAGCATAATATTTTAATTAATATTCTGAATTTTATGAAAAATATTCATATTCACCGATCAAGAGGATAATTGGCTTTAAAAGTATATAATTAAATCGAAAAATATTCAATATTGGGTTCATTTCGAAGGTATTGTCAAGACGATTATAATGGTGTAACTTTTTAAAATAAAAACGTATTTTTTAGACGTATTTTAATTGTTATACAAGTATGTGTGTTAATATGATAAGGGTTTAAAACGAAAAATTAAAAAGTAAAGTACCTAAAATAATTTATTAACTAACTCTAAGGGTAGAAAATGTAGTAAAATGTAAATAATAAATTTAACAAATTTTGTGGCGGAGGATTTTGAAAATTTTGTGGCGAAGGATTAATGCATTCAGAATTTTTTTGGCGGAGGATTTCATGTATTTGGAGGAGGATTATACCAAAACGATGTCGTTTTAGTGGTTTAGCAAACCTAATCGATCTCAGTTGTATTTCGTAGGGTATTTCGGTTGAATTTTGGTCATTTTGGTAATCATGGAGAGAAAATGGTCATTTTAGTAACATTGTTTTATAAAATGGTTAAAATAATTAATTTCCCTTCTATTTATATTATATTTTAATGAATATGAATCATTAATGAATATGTATTTTTTATATTATTTATGTTATATTTTCTTCTACATTATATACGTGTATATATATATATATGCTATTTTAATATTTATTTTACATATATATATTGAGGTCTTTTATTTTGCTTTTTTATTTATATCTAAAAATAAACAAAATCTTATTAATATAAACATTGCCATGATTTCTAAATATTATACAATTATAAAAATAAAAAACCAAAAAAACAAAAAATGAGATTTGACTATAAATAAAATGTAAAAATCAAAAAGTATATGAATAAAACATAAAATTATTTATATTACATTTGTACTTATTTTAAAATGACATTACCTGTAATACAATTAACATGTAAAAGCTAAAGTTCGACTTTTTAGAATAGAGAAGGTGATCAAATGTTTTGGAAAAAATAAAAAGAAGGAAACTATCTTATTTATATTCATTTTTTATGCCCAAACCTGATACAACAGATCAAAAATTAACACAAAAGCCTTTATTATTCGACTGGATTACGATGTAATATTTATATATATAGTATATATATATAGAGAGAGATGGGGGGGGGGGAGACAACTTCAAATACAAACCAGTCAAATGTTACAAACTATACAAATCTGTACAAATCAATATAAAAAATAATTTTTTTATGATTTTTTCCCATCAAATGTTATGATTTAAGATATTATTACACATATGTTTGTTTCAACTTGTAAAAGTTTCACGTGTATTTATTTTCATAAGTTGAAAGTTTTTCATATATTTTTTGAGTGAATTACACCTGTGGTTCCTGTGGTTTGCTCAAATTTTGGATTTGGTCCCTAAAACAAACTATCTACATTGGTGGTCCCCAACGTTTCATTTTCATTTCACCAATTGTCCGTCTACTTAAAAATGTTAGTTAGCAACCGTTAGGAAGGACTAACCGGTCTTTAAGCATACTATAAAGACCAAAAGTGTAATCAACTTTAAAATTTAATTTTATTCACTCTTTCTAATTTTTATATTAATTTTTTATATATCTAATTTTAATCAAATTTCTTAATTATTTTATATATATTTTATTTATCCAACTATAAACTTGAGATTTATATCTTTTTAACGCTATTTTTTGTGAATTTATTTTGATTTTCTTTATGATTTTTTTAAAATTGTTTCATATATTATGTTATATCAAATTTATTGATTTTCATTTTTTTTGAATTTTTCATATCAAAAATTTATTTTATATATCCAATCGCAAATTAAATTTCTTAATATATTAAATAAAAATCTTTACATCTATTTAAAAACTATTTATTCACACACACAAAATTAGCGCTAAAAGATCTCAAGTTTAAAGTCAAGATAAATTCATATATCTTTTGTGTTGAAAATTGGAATATATGAGCAAAATATTGAAAATAAAATTCAATTAGCATTAGATTATTAATACATATAAGAACTATTACTTTGTTGTTATTTCAATTATTGGTATACTTTTATATAAAATAAAAAAATTTAACGACAAAGTATTTTAATTATTAAACATTTTATTTTATTTTCCCATTTTGCTTCAATTTTGTTGTCATTATATTAATAATCTTAGGCTAATCGAATATTATTTTAAATACTCTGTTTACATATCAATTTCATTTAAAAAATATTTGAATTTATCTTTATTTGTTTTGTTTTTGTAAACTTGAGAACTTTTACCGCTAATTTTTTATGTGAATAAAATAATTTTTTTAATATCTATTTTATTTTAAGAAATTTGATTTGTGATTGGATGTATAAAATATTTTTTAGTAAGAAAATTTCACAAAAAATGAAAATTAAGAAATTTAATATAGAAAAATATATGAAATAATTCAGAAAAATTATCATTAAAAAAACTCACAAAAAAAAATTATCATTAAAAAATTATAGATCTCAAGTTAATAATTGGATATATAAAATAATTAAGAAATTTGATTTATAATTGGATATATAATATATTTATTTAATAAAAAATTAAAAAGGGGTGAATAAGATTAAATTTTTTAGTAGATTACACTTTTGGTCGCTATAGTATGTTCAAAGACCGGTTAGTCCTTCCTAACAGTTGCTAACTAAAATTGTTAAGTGGAAAGACCATGGGTGCAATGAAAATGAAAAGTCAGGGACCACCAGTGTAGATAGTTTGTTTTAAGGACCAAATCCAAAATTTGAGCAAACCATAGGGACCACCGGTGTAATTCACTCTATATTTTTTTTATGAAAAAGTTTAATGTGTATTTGTTTCATAATGTAAAAATTTAACATGTATTTTTTGCATAACGTGAAACAAACATATGTGTAAGAATATCTTAAATCATATCATTTGATGAAAAAAAAATCATTAAAAAAAATATTTTTTATATTGATTTGTACGAGTTTATATCGTTTGTAACATTTCACTGGTTTGTATTTGAAATTGCCTCTATATAGATATATTACATTGTAATCCACTCGAATAATAAAGCCTTTTGTTATAATTTTCGATCTGTTTTATAAGGTTGGGGAATAATTTATATATTTATTTTACCATTAAGTGAGTAAATAAATATATACAATAATATAAATATAAGAACCTGATAATATGTAAATTATATATATATTAGTATGTAAAATAATATATAATAAATTAATATAACAATAATACATATAAAACCAAAAATAATAAAACAAAATATTATTCCTAATACAAATATATATAAACAAATTACTAAATAATACAAAATTATTAAAAAAATAATTGAGTTGATTGTTTAGTGTGTGAATTGATGGGTACAATTCTCTTAGCATTCAACACCCTCTTATAGCGTTGCCAATAGCATTCCCCATATTACAAATGTATTAAAAGTAAAATATTTTTTAAATAAAAAATTAAATTATATTAAAATCATAAATATGTAAAAGTAAAATATTAAAAATATATTTTAAATAATTTTTATATTATGAAATTACTTTTATGTCCTTATTTATTTATTTTTAGAGTTGTTAATCATCTACAGTATTATTTAATGAAATGAATGGTCAATATTCATTGCCTTAATTTTTTTAAATATGTATCATTCTCGTATGAATCCGATATATCATATACTTCTCCGTCCCAATTTAGGTGTTCATAATTGAAATGTCACACAGTTTTAGACATACATAATAGTTACACTTTTTAATAAACCAAATGATATATCTACCCTTATTTAATTTCTCTTTTTTCACAACTCTTAAATATATATGCATTAATTAAGATAAATTTGAGAATTTGGTTATTTAATTTTGAACAGATATAAGTAGTGTGAACATTTAAATTGAGGCGGAGGGAGTATTACATATTATCATAATATATTATAGGGAAAAGTCGAAAACAACCCAACAAACTTTTTTATTTTGAATGGTTTAATCCTTAAACTAATTTTTTGTATGAAAAAACCATTAAACTTTCCCATTTGAATGATTAAGTCCCTGAATTATTTTTTAATGAAAAAATTATTAAACTTTCACATTTTGAATGATTAAGACTCTTAATTTTTAAAAAAAAAATTAAATAAACCCTCGAACTTTTACTAGTCGGTTAAAGTAACCATTTTTCGGTTAAAAGAATGTTAGTAACCAATTTCTAAAAGTGTTATGGTTTATTTATAAAAAAAATGTTTAGTGACTTAATCAATCAAAATGAGAAATTTAATGACTTTTTCATTCAAAAAGAGAAAGTTTAATGGTTTTTTTTATTCAAAAAAATGGTTTAAGGACTAAACCAATCAAAATTGAAAAGTTTGTTGGGTTTTTTGAGATTTTCCCTATATTATATTTTAATAATATAATACCTTTAACGGCCGATCTTTAGTGGGCCTCCAAAACCTTAAAATCACGAAATCTAATCTATTTAATAGGTATTGTTCAGGACATTTCCCATCCACCACGGGCCAACGAACGTCCTCAAGAAGGAGGAACATATGCGTCGCCATAATGCACCTCTGATGTCATGGCCCCATCATCCGCCTATCGATCGTTGTGAGATTTCTCTCTTTATATATTTTGTTTTGTTTATTTATTTACCCTCCATTGATGTACCTCATTAAAGATTTATTTCTTATTTTGATCGAGTCAAACTGCAGTCTGTCTTAATACATTTTTTATACATGTTTTCTTCTTTATAGTCCTCGTGGTGCATGGTGGAAAAATTGTATCTTTCACTCCCTCAATGTTCATTGCATTTCAGGTACAGTTTTCAACTATCGTCATCAATTACATGACCTTTTTTGACGTTGATACTGATTTTTTTTTGTGGCAGAGCCAGGCAAACAATTGTTTGTTGATGCGGATAATTGTTTGTTGATGACAACGGTGATTGTTGGATTAAACCCCTGTCTTCTTCAACCCTCACCTTCTCGATAAGTCATCTCCAACCCAGCTCCACAAGGAGAGGGAGAAGGAGGCGACTACTATACTTGGTGTTGGTGTTGGTGTTGGTATTAAAATTCAAGTTTCTTGTAGAGAAGGTGGTAGTGGTGGATGCCATGTTGGAGAAGGGAGTGCTCTGGCGGCGGTGGATGCCATGCCAGAGAAGAAGTGCTCTGGCGATAAAGATATTATGAGTGCGCCTGAATTAAATATCTGTGTGAATATGTAGCGGTCAATTTTAGAAATGTATAAGAAAAGTAGAGTTATAATTAACATTGGCTAATTGTTCATGGCATTTAATAAAGATGTAAGATTATTTGGTTCAATTCCATATTTTCTTGTCAAAATTACTTGATATTTAATGAGAAATATTTGTACTTTTTGTTATGAACACAATATCTTATTGCAAAATCTATATATATATATATAATCAGTTCTTATTTGATTAGGCCTCTATATATATATATTGCAGTTATTATTTCAAATGGAATAAATCTATTTGTCAACCAAGTGAATCATTAAGAGTCATTTCAAAATAAAACCAAAGTTGCAGGCTTTAGTTCCGTCGTAAAAAAAGAACGTTCTGATTCAGATCTTGAAGAAGATATGCAAGCTGAAATTATTATACTCTTAAGAGATGTAACCTATGAATTTATTAATGCAATCCAATATCATAGCTAGCTCCAAAATGATCACAACCCTTCAAAGTAGAAAAATCCATGAGTTGAATACATCATTTTTCGACGAGACGTACTCAAAACAAAACAGAACTACCATCGATCCCAAGCGACCCATAAAAGTGAGATTATTCATGTTTGGTTGTGACTTGTTCAATGTTAATTTGATATTTTTTTGTGCTCTATTTCTTTAAGGTCTCTCATGTTCATGAAATGGACCGATTTTTCATTCTCAAATACCAAAAGGTCGGAATTTAAATTCGGATTTCGTGAAGTAATTAAAAACTAAACTCAAATACATATACTAAACTACAATCGAAGAAAAATAATCAAAAAAGTACATTCTTTAAAAATAAAAATAAATGTTTGGATTTGTTAAAAAGGTCGGTGTTTAATAAAGGTGAAGTAGATGAAAGTTATAGATTGAAGAATTAGATTGTTTATTGGGTGATAAATAATGCATTATATGTAACGTCACAAGTTCAAATTTTTTTGTTCCTTAACAAAGTTCATCTCTCTTAATTTATCCTTTAACAAACTCACCCAGTTATAAATAGAAAATTACCTAAGCAATCATTGGCAACTATGTCATGTCAAAGCTCGTTGGTCAGGTAAATGGTGAAAAAAAGACCTGATTAGCACAAGGAACGCAACATAAAGTTAAATACATACGAGGATCATCTCCCACAAAGAGTTGATTCATGGTTGTGTATTGTATTTGGTGGCATGCATCGAATATTGAAAGATGCCTTAATTGCTTAGAGGACCTTCCGCCGCTTCTTTTAAGGTTTTGAAGAGTATAATATCCAATTTTTGTGTAGAAAAAGAGAACAATGACCTAATCCACCGATAGTCTCTCATACCTCGTGAAATCATCCTAACTTGAAATATGAAACTCTTTTTCAGACATCCGTTGTTCGTTGTTCAAGCTAGCCATGAGTCAAGATCCAATCATCCGACTACGACTCGTTGCCCATTTATACAATGCCGGCGTTTTATGAAGAAAAAACCTTTAGGTTTCGTAAGAAAAAACGGAAAGACAAAAGGCAAGAATAGCTCCTAGGAAGTTTAGAAATCATCATTATCACATGGAATTTGACAAATTCAAGAAATAATCAAATTTTCTCTATGTGGTTAAAATAGCTTATAAAATGTCACAACTTCAAAGCTTTGCGTCCCTTAAACAAACTCACCAAGTTATAAATGAGAATTTTACCTAAATAGTCATTAGGCAAACATATGAAGGACCAAATAGTATAAGTATTGCAAGATAAAGTTGAAATACATACATATATATGATCATTCCACAAGGAGATTTAATGAATGGTTGTAAATCATATTTACCACACCATGAATGGAGTGTTGAAAGATACTTAATTTGGTTAGAGGATCTTTCACTGTTTCTTTTTAACGTTTGAACGATGTGTTATATATTGTTTTTGTGAAGAAAAAGAGGATTTTTAGTCAGAACCACCATGTATTAATTTAGTCTTTCTTTCATAATTTAGTTCGGTGTATCTATCTTACATAGAAAAAATTGTGAAACAAAAACCTTAAGGTTGAATTCTCACGAATCTTATAAATTTTGGAGTTCTCATATAATTAAGCCTTATATGATATGATATATCATATTCACCTATAATATGAATGTTTTCATCTTTTGGATTTGAAAAACATTACAGTTAAATAAAGAAAAATTATTTCATAAATAATAATAATAATAAACATATAAGTTATAAAACACCAATCTCTTTAAGATACAAAAATAAAAATATCAATATTTACGATGATTGAAAGTTTTACTCATTTATTGCCTTAAGTGTGCCGATATTTACAATAACTGGAAAAATATATGATTATTGCTTAAAGATATACAAAATTATATACCGTTTAATTATTTACCATAATAAAAAATATCTAGTTTCGGTTGGATCAATTAACCTTACGGCCGACCTTTTCTCCCATTTACAACCCATGTTTATAGATATCAACCATTTCTAACAGCCTTTTTTAAGTAAGAAAATAAGGATTTTTTAGTTAATATTTTGTTCGAACAACTTTTCTAAAACTATCCTAAAAATAAATGAAATAGAGAGAGAATAGTTTTTCTGCAAATATAAAGAACATCCTAAAAATGGTAACCATGTGTGGCATGTGAACCCAGAAAATTTTGAAAATAAATATTTTAAAAAAAGAAATAATATTTTTAATAAACGATTAAATATTTAAATATTATAATCAATGTTGGATTATTCAAAATGTGAAATCTGTTGGAGATTAAAATTATTTATTTATTTTGAAGATTTTGATTTTTAATTCTTTGTTTTAAAGAAATTTTGAAAAATCCGTTGAAGATGCCCTAAAAATATATCATATATTATATATTATCAAAATATAATATATTATAATAATATAATACCTTTAACGGCCGATTCTTTAGTGGGCCTCCCAAACCCTAAAAGCATGAAATATTGTCTATAAATAGGTATGGAGTTACCCTTGTTCAGGACATCGACGTCCTCAAGAAGGAAGAACATATGTATCGCCATAATCTACCTTTGTTGGGCCATCCATCGTTGTGAGATTTCTTTCTCTTTATTTTATTTATCAACTCTCTACTGATGTATCTAAAGACTCAATTTTAAGAATAATTTCTTATTTTGATCGCATCAAACATCAGTCTTTGTTAATATGTTTTTTCAAACATATTTTCTTCTTTAGAGTCGTCGTGGTGGCAGTATGCTTAATAAGTTCGTACGTCCAAATTGTATCATCACTCCCTCAATGTTTATTGCATTTCAGGTATGATTTATTCAATTTTCAACTATCATCAATTACACTTTTTGGCTCTAATACTGAATTTAAGCTTTTATGTTTTCTTGTGACAGAGCTTGGGCTGGTTATTGTTTCCTGAAGCCAGACATGGTGGAGGTTTCAACCACCAAATAAAGAAAAGTTCAATAATCTGGTCCGGCTGCATGCCAACAAAGACCATATTAAACGAACGGTGGTGGTTGGATTGAATCCCTCAGCAGTATCTTCCTGCTTTTCTCTATTCTCTTATCTCCAACACATCTTCAGAAGGAGCGGGAGAGGTTTTCTTGTCCTCACAAGAACAGAAAGAGACTACTTGCTGGTGTTGATGCATGTTGGGATTACATGGATGTCGTGCCGAAGAAGGAAGTGCTCTGGCGGTGGATGATTTGAAGTTATTATGAGTGTGTTGAATGAAATATGTGTGAATTTGTAGGATTCAATTTTTCAAATGTTTAAGAAAAGTAGAGTTATAACATTGGTTATTGTTCATGGCAATTCATAAAGATGTAAGATTATCCAGTTCGATTCATATTTTCTTGTTAAATTACTTGACATTTAATGAAAAATATTTGTAGTTTTTTATTATGAACGCAATATCTTGCAAAATCTATATGTTTTTGTTATAGTTCTTGTTTCAAATGGACATATCTATCACCCACGTGAAACATTAAGAGTGCTTTCAAATTAAAATAAAGTTACAGGCTTTAGTTTGGCAGGAAAAAAAAAGGATGTGTTGATTTAAATTTTAAAGAAGATGCAGGCTGAAATTACTATACCTTTAAGAAATGTAAGCTACGTCCCACTAAATTAAAACAATTGTTGTTTCAACGAACTACTTGAAACAACTACTTAATTTTAATCTCTGATGTAGTTTGTAATTATTAAAATTCATTAATAATTATTAGTTTACTTCCAACAACATATTTTTCATTTTGTAATTCATTGTCTTTTAAGTTACGTATAACAATAGTAATAATAATGAAAAACAACGATAGGTTACAAGATTGTCCCGTGTTAATAACCACAAAAAAAATATTACAACGATAGATTAACCGTAAAGATAGATTACAAGATTGTCTCCGTGTTAATAATATTTAAGAGCTTCTCTAACTCTAATTTCTTCACGACGAAAAATCAAAATCAAAATCTCAAAGAATAATTTTTGCATAAGATGATTATTTTTAACAAAACCATATAGAAAATAGCTATTTTCAATAATTTTGTTATAAAATAATAAGTTCCATTAAACTTTATATAAAATAGTAATTTTCATCATATTTCTTTTGTTAAATAATATTTTTCATTAAAGTTTGTATGATATGATATTTCTAACACACTTTATATCAAATGACGTTTATTTATAAATAAAAAATTATTTTCCAACCCATTTTTAACAAACTTTTGTTTTGGTGGAAAACATTTAAATATTATTTCTTTTTTAACATTAAATTTTTGAATCTCCGAAATTCTTTATCATGTTCCTCTGTTTTAGAGAAATCTTTAGGAAATAGTAAAAAAAATCTGTAAAATTTATTTAAATCATTGTGAAATTACTAGTTTTTAAATAAGTATAATTTTTTTTATTTAATATGTATTTCATTTAAAAAAAAGTTGATTTGTCATTGGATGTATAAAATAAAATAATTTAAAAAAAATATGAATCACATTAAAATTTAAAACATTTTACACTTTTGATCCCTATATTTTGTTCAAAGGTGGATTAGTCTTTTATAACGGTTCCTAACTAACGTGGTTAAGTGATAGGACCATGGGTGTTATGATTGAAAAGTTAGGGACCACAAGTGTAGATAATTTGTTTTATGGACCAAATCCAAATTTGAGCAAACCATAGGGATCATCGGTGTCATTTACTCAAGGAAACAAAAAGAACTCATTGAAAAGCTCAAAAACGTTTTTACTGTTCTCATAAAAAAACTTGCTTTCACGTAACGGTTATTACTTGTATCACATACCTTCTTCTGCCTTCATTAATCTTCACCCACTTGCATTCAAGTGCATTCAGACTAGGGGTGCTCACGGGTTGAGTTGATCAAATTGATACTTTGATATATCAAAATATGTCTCTAACCTTGAATATGATGTTTTCTCTAGTCTACTCATAATTTGTCTTTTATCATCAATCCATTTGGTACAACTTATCCATACTTCTTAAATCTTAAGTATATCACATTCAATTAATTTTTTCAATTTGCACTACATGTATATATGTTCACGGTTACTGAATATATATATACAAAGATGTTATATATAGATGGAGAATAGATTGAAAATATAGGTACATGAAAAGGATATGTGATAGTGTACTTGTCTAATGTACACATTAATATAGAATTAACAATCATATTGAATCAAATAAATAAAAGGATGTCGGGTTGATTGGGTTAGTTGGGTTGGGTTCAAATAAAAGTAACCCAATATCAATCTAATACATACAGTTCGAAGATTTCACAACTCGATTAGACATCGGGTTGCTTCAGGTTGAATTATTTCCCGTTGGGTTGGGCTGATCGAGTTGGCCGGGTTTGTGAGCACCCCTAATTCGGACAACTTCATTTACCTACTTTTATCACATTGACTAAAACTTTAACAAATTTAAAATTGACTTAAAATAGATGAAGGTATGTGATTTTTGTTAGTCGTCAGATAAAAAAAAAACTAACTGATCCAGAAACTCAAAAGTGTTTTTACCTTTCTCATAAAAAAATTGCTACTCCCTTCATCCCAAAATTAGTTTCTATTTTCAAAAGTAAGGGTTGTTTATCAACATTTATGGGTAAAATGAGAGGGTCTATTTGAGGTAAAAGATATGATTGTGATAAGTGCTGACTAGAAATAAGTCAATAACGGCTTACTAATTAATTGTGACAAATGTTAACCGAATAAAAATAATGGTTATGCCTCTTAGTTCAGAGTAATTGCTTAACATAAAAGTTACATTCTTTAAATATAAAATAAGATGAACTAAAAATTAATTATGAATAATCTTAAAATTATAAACGACTTCTATTAACATATATATATAATAGGTTATTGTGTAATAAAATAAAAGGCATAAGGATTATGTTTGATAGTGTCAATATCAAAAAGGGGTAAAAGAAAATTTTCTAAAATGAATATGGCAAATTTTCAAAGAAGCCACGCTGAAGATTGATTTCTTTTGCTGACTCAATAAGAGGACCCGAGGATGGTCAACACTCCAAATATTTGTATTTTTTTAGTAAAAAATTATTAATTAACGGGGGTTATGAAGAGGTGACAAGAGGTTAGCAAACCGGTCCTAAAAGCATCTCTGACAACCATTCTAAAATAGAGAAAAAAAAAGAATTTTAGCATTTTTTATGTTCTAACAGTTATGCTATCTTCTATGCTAAAATAGAGAATAAAGGAGAGAGATTATACAAAATTTCTAAATTTAGAGAAATCTTTAAAACTATATAGAAAAGAGAGAAACAATATTTTAATTATGTTCAACCAATCAAAATAATTGAAGTTAAATTTGTAGGAGAGAGAAATAATATTTTATTAAATGATGGAATATTTTATTAGTATAATTAATGATAAAATTACTAAAATAGAGTAGATGTTGGAGTTGCACGTAATTTTTTTTCAGAAATTTTAACTTTTCATAGCTATTATAGAAAAAATTTAACATAGCTATTGGAGATGCTCTAAGAGCATCTCCAACAGATATGCTAAAAATTTTCTACAATAGAGTAAAAAAAAAAAAAATCTCTATAAAAATTTACATTCATCTTCAACAACTACTCTATTTTAGCAATTCTATCATTAATTATATTAATAATATATTCAATATATTTAATAAAATAATATTTCTCTCTCCTACACATTTTATCTCAATACTCTAATTGGTTGATATAATTAAAATATTATTTTCTCTTCTTCTAATAAGTTTTAGAGATTTTTCTAAATTTAGATAATTTTTCAACTTCTTTCCTCTTTTTTCTATTTTAGCATATAGGATAGAATAGCTGTTGGAGCAACTAAAATACTAAAATTGTACTTTTTTTCATTTTAGCATAGCTATTGGAGATGCTCTAAATGTCTATTTCCACATTCTATTCTTAATTATGAGATCAAGAAAACTTATGTCTTTATAATTCAAGGTAAAATTGTTATTTTGTTAATTAAAAATGATAATAATCATATAGAGGTGTCTTATTATGAAAACCAAATACTTAAGTTTTTATGGAAACGATGAAAATCTATTTATTATTATTTGAATATTTATAAAATATAATTAACGGTTTATATTAGAAAACAATTGATATATTCACAAGATAAAATTTATTTATAAAAAAGACATATTTAATAACATATTTTTAAAATTATGTCATTATGAATATTTATTTTGAGCTAAATGTTAACATAATTTTCTTTAAGGTAATTATTTTGAATTTCATTTTTAGTCGCTATGGTTTATTGAATTTTTTTATTTTTGTTCCTATAGTTTTGAGAAATTACACTTTTCATCCCTATCGTTTATAATTTATTATTGTTTTCGTTCTAATGATTTAAACTCAATTGCTTTTTTCGTCCATGTGATTTAGAATTCATTTCTATTTTAGTCTCTCATACCTTAGAGTAGTTGTTAGCCTCATATAAAGATGTAAAAATGAGCTCGATCTGACCCGAATCCGACAAAATCCCGATCCCGAATCCAATCAAACCCAGATCACGGCCCGCGGGCCCTAACCGGTTTGGAATATAGTTGTTTTCTAGGCCCGGTCCGAATCCGATTCACGACCCGGTGTGGAACCGCTTTTCGGCCCTCTCGGAAATATTACCCTTTTTTTTTATTTTGACCGTTAAGATAGACAATATGCCCATTTTTTTGTATTCTAACCTTCCAAAACACTATAAATAAGTATTGTGTTGTATGGATTTCGACACCAAGCAAAAAACGTTCACAAATCTCTCTATAACTCGTGTTTTCGACTGATTTTCGATTCGTTTTGGATTTCAGTTTATAACATCTTCTCATAGTTCTCATCTCTTAAAGTGTATTTAAGTGACCAATGAGATATCTTTAAAATATAAAATTGTAAAAAGAATCATTTTTCAAAATCCGATTAGGCTTGGTTTTGGGACCGGTTTTCATAACCGGTTAAACGAGCCAGGGTTTCACCTCTGGGATCCAGCCCGAATCCTAATCTAGTATGTCTCGGCCCGGATTTTTTGAATAGTGTTTCGGCCCGGTACGACCTTAGGCCCGGCCCGGCCTGAATCCCAGTTCTTTTACACCTCTACCTCATAGACGAAAATAGAAATAAATTGCAAACATAGGGACTAAAACACATAATTTTAAAACCACAAGGACGAAAAACATAATTTATTCAAATGAAAACCAAAAATAATACTATTACAGAAGTAACGTAACTTTATATGGCATCGGTTATTAAGTTGAGCCGATCGTTCATTTTCACAAGAACACCCACCGGAAAAAAGCAGCAGCAATAATGTACATGGAGCAATCCAATTACAGATCATCTTCTCAAACATAATCTCCATTGATCGATCTATATCTGATTCTATCGATCGATCGATCTCCATTCAATTCTCAATTAGCTGTAATTCAAATCAAATAACAATATTATATAATTAATGGCGACATCCAAGTTTTCGTTTGGTGTGGCTCTCATTTTCACCATCGTATTTCCGGCGGCCGTTCACGCTCCTGCTCCTACCAGCGACGGTTAGTTTCCAGATCTTAATTCATTTTATTTTTTGTAATTGCCTCCTACATGTTCGATCAAATGTCTATGCAATTTTTTTCTCAAATTGATTATTATCATTCTTCTAGATCTCACAAATTGTTGAGGAGATGAAAATGTTATGCAACAAAAATCTCGTCAATAATTGCTTTCACTGTTTTTTTCTTATCGTTTATCGATATCTGTTGGTGTTCCTATTTCATGTGCAAAACGTATGAATCTGACAGATTTCACCTTGATTGATTGATGAATTGTCCAAAAATTATTCCTTCTTTGCATATTATAATGTTTTTTTAACAATATATATGATGAAATAATAACAAGTCAAAGGAAGATGATCGTAGGTATTCTTTATTGAAGCAACTTTTGATGGCCTATATTGGTTTAGTGGTTGACAAATCAATCTGGTTCAATGTTCATGGATGAACTGTTTATGTGTTTTTCTTTTATGATGGTGTCTTATAAAGGAATTGATGATATATACCTTAATTAACATCTAAGCTAAGAAAAGAATGTCCCATAAGGCATACCTACAGTGAAGAAATCATGAACCATAATATATTTGATTAATATTTGATAAACTAATTAATTAATCATTGATGATAATTGATATATAGGTAAATATAAAGCACTCTTTTGTATGAGACTTTGTTTTCATCATGTTAATTTTTCTTGATGTTTTTTAACTAACATGCATGTTACACCCATATATTTTTTGATGTTTTTGGAATAATATATATGTCCAACCTCATTAAATTACTATTCAAAAGAGTCATTTTGAGGAGAGAAAGAAAGTTCGAACATATTTTGAGGATAAGGCGAACGATCCTGTAAGAAGGAGAGTTAAGGCGAGAAATATAAGAAATGATCTGGAACCTTGATCACCTTTAATCTCAAACACATCCATAATCGCTATTGATAACAGGATTGATCCAATACATCTCATCCTAATATGCATCTAAATATTGAGATTAATTTTCCTTCTCACAAGAACCCAATCCTCTAAGGATAAATATTCTAAGTCTAGTCAAGATAGGTCTCTTTATCAGATTTTATTAGATGTTGATGCACAAACAATGCATGTTACACACTTACACTTGCACCCTTCTTTTTTTGATTTTTTTTTTTTGTAAAAATACGTAGAATTTAACCCTGTTGTACATATTAATGAAGAGAAAAGAAAGGTTCTAATACAAAATTAAATAAAAATGGTTCAAGTCTAGTCAATATTAGATTTTTAAAACATTTTTTTTATCAAAAATGTTGATGCACGTGTTACACCCATCTTTCTTGAACACAATGAATGTATAAGTTTTGGTGTATTAATTAATTTTTGTTAATTATTTTGGGAGGATTCAGGGACATCAATTGACCAGGGAATAGCATATGTATTGATGTTGGTAGCTTTGGTGCTCACATATGTCATCCACACCCTTGATTCTCCCTCTACTACCCTTATCACCTGATTTATTAATTTGAGAACCATTCTGAGTTTCTTATATTAATTGTTGTAATATAATTAATAATTAAAGCTACGATTGGCTCATCTATTAATTGCAATAGAATAACGTTCAATAAATGGAAGACGTTAAAGCATCACAACGGTTGTTTTTTTGAGGTTCTTACTAAAAAGAACAGGTGGAAACCGCATCAAGAGTTAAAGAGTTATGGTTTAATGCTTCAGTACTAGTGCCACTGTTTTGAGCAATTTTACAATAGAGGTATTATATATATATATATATATATATATATATATATATATATATATTAAAGAAATAATAAAAAGACAAAAATTACCCCAATTTAAAAAAGTAATACTTAAATGTTTGAAATGTCACAAGTCATGTACCAAAACAAAGGTTTTAAACTAAAAGTAATACTTAAATATTTGAAATGTCATAAGTAAGTTATATTTTACTACAATTTACCTTTGAATAAGTTGTTACAATCATACAAGCTAGTTTTAAAAATCTCGTAATTCATATTTTCTAGATAATTTACTTATCTTTCTAAAAAAGCGTAAAATAAAAGAATCAAATACTTTAATTGTATTGTTGTAAAACAAGTAGAGCTATTCACGAAGAGGATGAAGATGGTTTTGGATTAACAGTTGCCGAAAAAAGTGAATGGAAACGAACTTGTCCATTTATATTTTTATAATGAATACTTTTTGACGATTTTTTTAATGGTCTTTTAATTTTAAAATTCTCATATATTTAACTTTTTGATTCAAAGATAAAATAACATGAGATCTTAAAATTTCCATATTTTCTCACATTTATGCTCCACTCTCCCCCACATATGCTGCAATCTTCATTAATTGACGGCCCCAATTGATTATGTCTTTCTTCAAGATAAGATTTCATACTCCATATGTTGTTTTAAATGATTTTAATTGGGTGTTTGGGATGGGTTATAAAAATAATTTATTGCCTTATTTCGCTATGACACCAATAATAAATACTTTGGAGTATTTAAAAAAACAGCTTATAGCGTTGTCAAACTAGTGATAAAGAGTTTTTTAAGAAGTTAAAAGGTTTTTAACTTAACAAAGGTTAATTGACAAATATTTTATGTAGAAAAACAATAACTAGTTTGAAATAAGCAATCCCAAACACCCCCTAAATAGGTAGATGACCTTTTTAGGTACAAGACAGTAAAGACAAGTTATCAAACCCATAAAAACGAACTTGAATTTACTGTATAAGACCTGCCGGATAAAAAAGAATACATTGCATCCGGTCTAAGCTACAAATGATCAAAATTAATATATTTTAATCAAATATTTAAAGTGCATTGGGGATTTGGGGGTTATATCAATGATCTCAGACTTGATATTTCATAATTTTTATACTTTTACACATAGCGTTGTGTTCTCGAATTTTGGTGTAAAAGAAATGAAAGAAAAGAAAAACAGAAAGAAGAAACAAAAGAAAAAAAAATGATGTTCTTGAGAAAGAAGAAAAGGAAAAGAAATAATACAATTTTTCATGTTTTTGAACATGTGAGAAAAGAAAAGAAATATATATTTTTTACAACTATATTCTTTAAAACGAAAGATGGAGTAATTTTGTAAATTTAACAATTTTTTAAGGAGTTCAAATTTCTTTCTTTTTCTTTCCCTCCATATTTGGGAGGAAGGTTATACTATTATTTTCTTTTGTAATAAAGTTTTTTTTTTACTTTTCTCAAGAACACAACGTAAGAGTCTATTATAAGATAGTGTAGGAAACTAGGAATGGAATCCATAGAAGGAAAAGGCTGAAACTAGAAGCTTCAAATGTGTATAGCCAAAAACTGTCCAAAATTTCAAGTTATATGTTGATCTACATGTTGAATACAATGCTCAAAAATCATTCATAATCATAACTGTGAAACTAAATATAGAGATCAGGCCTGTTTTTTACCCATCTCCTCACTTTTCTCTTCTGCCAGTGAGAACTTTTTCACTTTCTGTACAGTTACAAAGAAAGAAAGAAGATACATAAGGTAAAAGCCAAAAGGACACAGATTCTTGCTGGTAACAAATAGTCAACCATGAAAACAATCACACACAAAAAAAAGATCTTTTAAAACATATAGCCAAAGGGCTTCCAATTGTCACATATGATATGAATCACAATGCTTTTAAATTAGAATGATAAATAAATATGCAAATGTTCTTAAAAATATGATAAAATATGGACAACGTGAACTACTTCGCTCTCAAATGTTCTTAAATATGCTCCTCGCCTTAAACCAAAAAAACCAGATTTGATGTTACTCAGTTGACCTTTTAGCAATCTAAAACTTGGTGACACCTAAAGATTTCCACCATTGCAGAAGCTTAAACACATCAAGTTACAATACTACTAAACTTGCAAGTTCGCAACATAAGAAAATTTTGTCTAAGAGCCACTCCACCAAAACCATAAAAGTTACCTAATTTTGCAACAAATTAACTAGAGGAATATCCAGTGATTTTTCAAGAAGATTGATGAAAGACTGGTCTAGAGAGGACATCCTCTTTCTGGAGCTTATATGGACGGATTTTGGAAGAAAAAGTTTAATTGAAACTGATTGCGAGTTTGTGACTCTACTATAGTCAATTTCGGTATGTATCAAGTGAGAAATGGGAAAACCCCAAATCAACATTTTGATTTACCAACTATAAAACCTATATTTTGATCAATGGGCTTACTGATTTTAACAATACAATTACTATGGGTTAATTTTGGATCTTATTAATGGCACCATCATAAATCATTGTTCACCCCAATTTTAACAAGATTGCTTACCGGATGTAAACATGATTACACATTTCTTACTTCATATAGAAGTAACCTAAGTGCTAAATCAGTAAAAACTGTATCTATATATATATATAATGTCACTCGAATGCCTCTGGTCTACAGTACTGATATGATTTAACGGCGATCATGATACCAATTTTAACAACACTAAAGTATAGTGTTCAAAATCCCAATGATTCAACTGTTCAAATTAGGAGACGATATTAAACCAAAAATATAACGAAAACAGATTATTTCAACCTCTGATCTATTTATCGAGTTTTGATTAACTGTGTAATGCTGATAATCTTCAAAGCTCACGTCAGAATAACCAAAAAAACCACATCAAACTCATATGTAAACACCTAAATATCCTGAAATTAGGCTGAAATTTCTGTAATCTAAATCCAATTTCAATTCCAAAAAAAAAACTTAAAAAAGAGATTACATTTTACCTTGTCGAGGACGCATTTCCGCAGGGAATTCAAGAGCGTGATACATTTCTCTTGATCGAAAGATGAACTGGTGACACAATTGAGCAATTCCAATGCTTCTTGCGCGCAAACAGCTTCAGATTTCTCCATTTTTAGGGGTAATTTTATAAGTTAGGGTTTTTGAGCTTACAGAATCTATAAAAACCCAGAATAGTAGCGTAGAAAGAAAGTACGACTTTAAACTACATATTACTATCTTTAAATGTCTTAATACCAAAAAAGAAAAGAAAATTGTCTCCAATACTACAAATGGGCCTACATGGCCCATTGGGCTTACCATTTCAAATTAGTTGTTTTCTTTTAATTTATAACAACAAATTTATTTGATGACTAAAAAGTAATAAAATAATAAAATTTAAAATCTCTATAAAAATTTGGGGGAGAATAATGACACCCTACCAAGTGAATTTCTCCTCACACACATCTACATCAAAACCAACGGTTCTTCGAGGTTTGTTTTCGACTACATATGTAGAATAAGGGTTTTTCTTTTTCCCGGTAGAATACAGTGTCCCGGCTCCCGGTTTTCTTTGGGTGTCGATATGCGAGTTGTGATGTAGTTTTCTGTTTTGGAGTATCGTTGGTCGCGGAGTGTGGTTGTCTGGTTCGTTTTTGTTCGAGGTTCGGAGGATGATTTGAAGCGTCGTCGGCGTTAGTTTGCGGGTGTCGAGGTTCTCGGTGTTGGGTCGTTGGAATCGGAGACTCGATGTGGTTCAGGTGACTCGAATGTGGTTCAGTCTGGTTCAGAGTGGTTGTGGCCCATATCGGTTTGGGTGCTTCGGGAAGGTGTGGTCGTGGCCCTTATTGGTTGGGGGTGGTTCGAGATGGTTTGCTCGTGGCCTATTTTGGTTATGGGTGATTCAGGTGATTTCATCGTAGTTTTTGGTAGCCAAACCTCGTGGTTTCGATGGTGGTATCTGTCGGTGAGGTCGTAGTTAGGTAGCGGTGCATCTCGTTGTTTTCATGTCTTCGGTCGCAACATAGTTTTTCTAGCCTTAACATTAACCTGAGATATTCCATTAGTTTTGTGGTTGTCCCCTCACAATCTGATCCAACATCTCGTATTGTCATCGCCTGATAGAACGGTATGGTATTGTTAGTTTGTTCGTGGTTTCAGGGATTTTGTTTTCGGTGTTACGGTCGAGGTCGGCTTTTTTTTCAAGTTCTCCAGGTGACTACCCTTAAGTGGCTTGCGAGTTATTGGTTAGGGTTGTCGGATCCGTCATTTTGTGTTTGGGTATTCTTGGGTGTAACGTTCAGAGTTATCGTGGTCATGGTTAATTTCACTGTGTAATTTCGTTGTAATATCTAGCATCTTATTGTTTTTTTTATTAATATTGTCTTTCAAAAAAAATGAAAAGTCAAAATCTTTAAAAACATTTTCTTTCAACTCTCAACAGCTTTTCTATATTAGAGAATTAATTTATCATTAATTTTATTGTTAAAATATTCAATACATTTAATAAAATATTAATTATCTCCCCTATAAATTTAATTCAATAAAGTTTAATCGATAGATATGATAAAAATATTATTTTTATCTTTTAATTTAGATAGTTTTAGAAAACTCTCTATATCTAGATTTTTTTTTCTAATTCTTTAAAAATAGAAAATAAGATAACAATATTGTTAAATTATTTTAGATAGAAAAAAATCAATTTATATTTTAATAATGTTATTAAAGATGTTTTTATATGCATAAAATAGTTGTTGTAATGGAGAGTTAGAGATGTATTGAGTTATGGGAGCAAAAGCTATAGCGGTGGAGATAGGAGACATGGTGTTAATGGTGGGGATGGTCAACCATTATAATCCCCCAACATATTTTCGTGACTTTCTTTTCTTTACAATATCAACTTCCCAATGCGATGCAAATATACATATATAACTAAATAATAATATAATAACATCTAGTATTAAATTTAAAATAACAAATCCATTAAATAAATTCTAAAATTAGAGAACAAAATAGATGATCCAATTTTTTTTCTTAAAACTTTATTTAAGTCTTAATACAAAAATTACTTTCAAACAAATAATAGTCGAGTTTGAGTTCATAATTATTGGAATTGGGTTTATTAAACCCTACTTACATGTTATATATAGGGTAAGTTTAAGAGAAAATGTCAAAAAAAAACTGAAAAACACCCTAAGAGCCTTTCATCTGGACGGTATACACTAATGCATACCGTCCAAATTGTAATATGCATTTGTGAATATTGATCGATGCATATGTAATGATAGAAGAATTGGTGCATATGAACAAAAAACGTTTGTATGCATTAATGTATATCGTCCCGATAGAGGGTTCCCAGAATATTCTTTAATTTTTTTTTTTTAATGTTTTCGTTTGAACTCCATATATATATATATATGCTTTAATAAGAAAACTTGTCGAATCATTTTGATTGTTTCGTTGATTTTAATTTTCCAATCAAGAAAATATTCAATAATAGTTTAAAAAATGTTTTATTTTAATTCATATATAGAAAAAAGAAAAGATTTGAATGGATATATATTTAAGGAGCATAGTATATCAAGTGTGTATATGAATGATGGAGGATGGGATGTGTGAAAGACATTAATATCCTTCCTTACATTACCCCAAGGGGCTAGGCCATGCAGGTGGATACATATATTAATACCCGTGGACCATACTGTATCTTAAAATAACCCCAAAAAAGAAAGATTTCCTGCATTCTGCTCCACCCTTTCTCTGTCGGTTCTTCAAAATTACCCTTCTCTCCCTCCCTAAAATATCCACCTTTTATGTTTTCGTTTTAAAAAGATTCATATATTATTAAAACATATAAATAAGCAATATCACTTCGTATTTGTAGCTTAATTGACAAAAAGGTCGACGATTTTGATTTTGTGGCTCACACTAACATTAAGTCGTTAAGTAAACAAAAGTTATCACCGTTAGTATCTTTAGTGACAAATTTTATGACACTTATTAGAATTACTGGTAATCAACTTTTTAACCAAAACAATACGTAAAATCGTAAAATTTCGTACCAAACTACCAATAATTAAACATAGAATCGTGTGAGAAAGAGAGTTAAGGTGAGAATCGTAAGAATAAATCTGAACCATTGATCACTTTTAATCTAATATTCACCCATGAATTAAGTTTTAGACATGAGTTGATCTGGTGCATCTCGGTGAATCTCATCCTAATGTGCATTTAAAGATGAAAATTCATTCTTATATTTTCTCACCTCAACTCTCCTTCTTACTATAACCTAACCCTAATAATTATTCATAATAATATAAAAGTATTTCAAAATCAAACAAATTCAAAAAAATTCATAAATATAAATAAACAAAATAGTAGTGATTGTTGATAACTTAAATATCAAGTGGGTTTTTTTGGTACTATCTTTGAGAAAACAAAAGAAAGCGAAGAGAGGTAGTGACCCGTCTGAAAATAGAAACCCTGAACGACACGTGGCATGTGGAAGAGAGGGGAGACAATAATCGTACAAATGCTCCATACTATCGACAAACGTGGTCCTCTTTTCTTTCCCTAAAATACATTTCATCATCACATGACCCTCTTAACCTTTTATTTATTTACACCGTTAAAGTTTTTACAAAAAAATAAATGATTTAAATCATATTTATGTTTTTATTCATTGCAAACAACACATCTCTGCCAAAATGAGTTGTATCCCCTCCAGGCAAATACATGAAAATCTATTGTTTTAAAATCACATATCTTATTTTATATATTTTTGATTCATAAAGTTGATATGATTAAATTTTTATATGTTTTAAATTTATTTTATTCAAATTCTTTTTTTTTGATGGTTTGGAATAAGATACTTTTATCTTAACCAAATACATGCTCGGAATAGTCAGCACTTGTATTTTTTTAAACTTTCATGGATACGCTTTACTTGACACGAAGTAGAATTCTCTCTGTAAAGTAAATCGTCACCTCTGGTAATATAAGTTGTTAAGTTTAAAAAGTTTCATTTAAAATAAGAAGTAAACTACAAATTTGGCCCCTGTGGTTTGATGAAAATAACATTTTTCGTCCTACAATTTTAAAGTTACAAGATAGTTATTGTGCTTTGTAAAAACGTCCGGATTTCAGGATTTGATCTCTTCATCTAATGGCTATTAATTAATAGGAATTTTAATCTTTTTATCTATTTATTTGTCTTACACCCAATCAAACCCAATTTGATAATTTTAATCCATGTAACTTTTTATTAAGTAAAAGACCAAAAAAACAATAATAAAAAAACAAAAATGTCCATTTAACGGAGATTTTTAATGATGGTTTTGTAATTTCAAAACTACAGGGAGAAAATTGTTATTTTTAACAAACCAAAGGGACCAAACTTGTACTTTAGTATAAAATTAGATAGATAATGGAATGGATTTCGAAATGAAAATGGCGGGAGATGGAGGGAAAATAAAAGATGAGTCGTCCATTAAAGCAAGCGACCATTATATGCAAGTTGCAATGCAATGCATTTATTAATTGTACGGTACAACTATTTTTTTTTCTTTTTGATAAAAAAAAACAAAAAGAAAAAGGAAAAAAGAAAAAAAAAGAGTGCGAGGCGGCTTCCCATAATCTGAAAGGCTGCGGGCATGACCCGTGGGTTGGGTGAGGTGGTTGGGGGACCAGCCACATTCTTTTACCCCTTTTCCCCAAGCCTTAACCTCCACCACACACACTCGCTGCCATCAATCGTTAAGATCTCACACGTGTCATTAAACTATTGGTCGTCTTACAACACTCCTTCCTTCCTTCAAAATATATACCAAAAATCATTTATATGTCAATGATAATATCTCTCCAATATATTTCCTACAAAAAGAAAAATGAAAATTGTGAAATTTTAATGTATCTTTTGAAAAAGATCGTTGCAACAGTCGTCATGACATGTCGTGGGTTTAAGACGTTACGTTAAGTCTGAGACATGCCATAACGTATTGAGCGATTTTGTAAGAGGATATTTGCTCTTATAGTTTTACTTATCTTTTAATTTCTTATTTGTTATTTTTTAACATATAACTTAATTTAAATTGTTTAATATAACTGATTTATTGACTAATAATAATAGAAAACGTATGTTTATGTAAATAATTTTATATATGATGTAGAGATTTGTCACCATAAGTCATAACCTTATGGCTTCCAAGTCTTGAGGTTTGACCTTGCCGACACAACACGTCTCATGCTATTTAGAACCTTGATTTTAATAGATTTATTAAAACATTTGATAAACGACCTCTTAGAGAGTTTTCAAAATTAAATACTAAAATAAAGAAATAGGTTTTTATCATCCCCTACAATTGAATCAATTTAGATAAAAAAATTGATTACCGACAACCATAACTAGCCCCACATAAAACATGCCTTTAAATAAGATTCAAAAAATTATTATTTTTATATAAGAAGAAATTTAAATTACGTGGGAGATATTAAATCTATGGAATATTTAATAATTTAATTAATGTTAAAGAAGTTAATTACAATTTTTTGAGCAGTTGAATGTAACTTTTTTTTAATTTTCACTTAACTTCTCTATTTTTATAAAAATTATGTTGGAAGTGTTATAAATACATAAAGAACTAAAATTCATTTAAAAAATAAACATGTTCTTATTTAACTTAATGTTAATAACATATGTCTAAAATAATATATATCTAAATTAAAAATAAATATTTAAGGATTTATAGAAGTTGATTGCTAAGTTCAAGCCTATCCACCACCATATTGAGTTTCCATTTAAATACACAAGAATTAACATGAAAATCTAACAAAGATTCAACAAATCTAACATCATTATCATATATCCCTATCAATGTATCATTTACAAACAACAAAGACCAGCAAAATACGATTTAAAAATAATATTTTTGGTTCGATTATTTCCCTGTCAGACTCCACCAAATCGAGGATATATCAACGCCACATGGTTATTGAGTTATCACAATCAAATATTGGATCAAATCAAAATTGTTGTCCTCAAATTTAGTTAACTCTTGGTCTTCAATCTTTTATAACAGGTACTGAAATTAGAAATCTTGTAATTTTAAAGGACCCAAAGAGTAAGAAGGGGGATTTTAGAAGGGTAAAACAAAAAGAACAATAATTCTATTTGTAGGCCTCCTGTCCCTTTCATCTGTATCTTCCTCTTTATTGCCAATATCTGACTGAAAGTTACATTGCTTAGCCACCCTTTTCAGTTTTGTTGCTACCAAAAAACACTAGATATTATCTTTTTAAAGATGCAATGGTGTTTTTTTTGCCAATTTTAAAAGTTTAAGGACTATTTTTGACCATTTAGATAAGTTGAATCCGACATTTATAATTAGAAGTTGGTGCTCATGGGTTTCGTCTGTTAAGTTAAAAGCATTTGAACAACTCAATCTAATGTTTGTGGTTTTGAAATTTCAACCTAACCCAAACATATGGGTTGATCGAGTTTGATACATCAAAATATATATCATACCTTGAATATGTTGTTTTCTCTGCTTATAATTATAATTCATTTTTCATCACCAATCATTTGATACAGATTATCCATGCTCTATAAACTTTAAGTATATATCACATTCGACTTTTTTTCTCAGTTTGTGTATATATGTTAACATTTAATACGAAAGAGTTATATAGAGATTGAGAAGATATAAAATGTATACACCAAAACTAAAGATAAGTAATTCCCATACGGTTTGAAATTTTTTACATCTCGATTAAAGGTTTGGTTGTTTCAGGTTGGACTATCTTGTGTTGGGTTAGGTTGATCGAGCTTGCGGAGGGGGAGGGGGTGTAATTTTATACAGATATGTAATTTTAGTATCTGGTTTATTGTTTGCCTTGTTACTATGTTTACTTTGTTCAATTCATTGACTTAGATATTATGTGATTTTCCTCGTAAAATAATTCAATGAATCTTACACGCTTTCCAAGAATCATATATGAGACGGTATAGAAACCAAATCTTAGAAGTTAGCCCCACCGAATAAGCCAAGGATTGGGGGTCAAATTGTAACTTGTGGGAAAACATAGGGAGTAAAATGTTATAACCAATTATTAGTCGCGTACTTGTTAAAGACCCGTATCGGTAAGGAGACAAAAAAACACATGAGGATGAAAGAGACACTTTAGAGTTATTACGTAAGAATGTGGTCCGAGTTGGGATTGCATGGGACAGTGTGTCATCAAATTAAAATACTGAAGTTTCAATATTACTACCACATTTTTTGTAAGCTGAGATTGTTTGTATAAACAAGCTCTCTATTATTTGGCATTGAGAAAACACTACATACACATTAGTATTCATAGACCACATTCGGCACTTTGAACGAAATTTTTACAGGGTTGGTTTGGATTTCTCATTATAAACATAATGCTACAAAAATGATTAAGATGTGCAACTATTATAGAAACGTGATACATGGGCCCAATAACAAACCTACTATTTTAAAAGATGATTTGATACTATGAATACTGAAAAGGTTTTTTTTTACTGCTTTCGATTGATATTATTTTTGACATGTAACTTATATCATTTTTTACATACAAATATACAATACTAAAATGTCACCTTATAGGCTTATAACATGGAATGTTTTATCTGTATTCTGTTACAAATAAACAATTAATAACACATTTCATCTGTTTTTTTTGTTGGTTTTTAAGTAATTACACAATGGAGATTTATTTGTAAGAAGAATTCAAAGTAAAAGGACTTAAATTGTAGAAAGTTGTAAAAGGGAGTGTGAAAAGTAAAATAAGTGAAAGTGTAGGGTCTGGAGAGATGCAAGTTGTAGGGTGTTTATTGGGGTTTGTCCAATTCGACGTCGTCTGGTGTGATGAACCCAATAAAGAACAGCTAGCTCCCTCCTTCCTTACAGAAACAGATAGGACCACTGTTTCCTTAACGGCTGGTCTCTATTCCCATGAATGTATTGAAATTTGCACCTTCCATTTTCAACCAACGGTATCTTCAACATCCGCGATATATATATATATATATATATAGGGGTAGGTTCAAATGTGAACTCATTTTTGATTGTGAACGTGAGGACGATTCTCAGCCACACATCTTCGGTTATGGTGGACGCCATCACGGAGGATTGACGCGATTCATGGGAGGATGGAGATTATTAAAGGAGTGAACTTGTCCAAAGTTCGCCTTTATTGACCGGATAAGTGGCTAAGATTCGTTCTCACGTTCACAACCAAAAATGAGTTCACATTTAAACTTTCCTCTCTATATATATATTACGTTATGTTTTTTAAACTATTTTTACAAAGGTTTTTACAAATGAAAGCAAATAAAAGATAGGAAAAATGAGGGGAAAAAACGAAGGAAAAAAAAACTTTAGGAAAAAAAGAAACGAAGTATATTAATTTCCTTTCAAAACTTTTTTTTCGGATTTAAGAGAAAAAGAAGGAAATAGACAAAATAAATTACAATTCTTTAAAAAAATTATTAAGTTTTTAAAACTATCTAAAATTTCATTGTAAATGATATCTTTTTAAGATGCATATTTGTAAAATTATATATATATTTTTTTTCTCAAGTGTTTAAGAATAGAAAAAAAAAATCTTTCACTTTTGAAAACATATATTTTTTTTCCTTTGCTTTGTTTTTCCTCCTTTATTTTTTATTCACATTTGAACATTTGAGAATACAACGTTAAACTTGTAGATTTTTTTATTTTTTCTTCCGTTTTCTCTCTATTTAAATTAGGGTTTAATATAATTGTACGAGCAAACCTTTTATCTTCAAAATTTCTAAAATAACATAGAGATTAGAGATGATTTAATATTTTCCATCAAACTCATACTTTTTATTTGCTTAACTATTTAAATTGAAATAACAAAGTGAATTCACAAGACAATCGGAAAAAAAAAACACGAAAGCAAATCTCAGTTTTATTATTGCATTTAATTTACAATCAAAACAAGATTGAAAAAACCTGATCCCACAAATATTTTTATAAACTTAACAAATTTGGTTTCAACAGATAGCTAATGGCCTCATGTTCAGGCTATTTTGACAAACTAATTAGTAAATTAACCGAGAAACTAGTCTTATTTGGTAAAATTAAGTTAGAAGTTAGATGTTATATAGTAGTATAACTCTAACAAAAATATATAACTATATAAGGCATAACTAAAAAACGACTAATCCAGTAGAAATAGTATTTTAAAAAGTTAACAAAACTATTTTAATAAACTCATTAATAAGTTGGTTTATGAGTGTCAAGTATGACCTTAAAGCAGATAATTAGAATGCTTTAATCAACAGAACTTATGTTGACCTTTTTATACACAGAACAACATTACGAAGACTCGTATATGTGAGCCAAAAAGGTTTATTGTGTGGGTTTCTCTATATTTCCCATGCATCAAATAATAAATTTAGTAATTATATTTTTGTTTTTTCAGATATTCTATCAAATATAAAATTTAAATTTAAATATTTTGATAGATACATATCGAATCAAGAATGAGATTGGCTGAGTAGATGATTAGCCGCGATTTTTCCCGCGACTTAACCCGCGACAAAAGTCACCCGTGTCCATTTTTTTATGTTAGTACAAAATCATATATGATTTTGTACATAAAAAAAAGTTTTCTTAAATATTTAATGTTTTCGTTTGAACCTCCTTCTATATATATATATATATATATATATATGTAGACGCAAACCAAGCTATGAATGGTGAGATTCATTTGGCAATTGGGGTGGGTGTGAAAGGGATGATATATTCCACAAGATTGTTAGATATACTTGTGCTTTTGACCTTTTTATTTAGAAAATATTGCTTTTAAACTTTAGTTTTACGTTGTTAAATAAGCAAATTAAATAACTGCTTGAAATTCTAAAAGTTTAATATAAATTGGTTGAATCTAATTTGATCGTTTTTTGTCTCTTTTTTTTAATCTTGTAAATAATGAATAAATTAAATGTCACAACAAGAACCACTTACTACTATATTTAGTTTATCAAAATTTATGGGTTTATTTTCCTATGTTTTTATTGTAGGTAGTAAAGTGGCTCGGTTAAAAGTTATGTTCTACTTTTTCAGTTTATTCATAATTAATATATTAAGTAGGATTTTAAGAACTATATGTCTATACTAGTAAAATAATTTTAAGAACTATATGTCTATACTAGTAAAATAATAAACTAATTTTCTGTATACGTCGAATTATGTTACAAACCTTTACATGTTTTAACAGTTCCGAACTACATACATGATCATAGTAAGTATATATGTTGTATGGAATACATTTGGGACCGGACTACATACTTTTCCACCTATATGCTGTGACGAGTTGACGACTCACATAAACATAGTATGTTGGTAAATTATGATGACTCTCATAAACATAGTATATAGCAAAACTGCTAATATTCGTCTGAAACAATTAATTTACTAAACATTGATTAGTTGAGTAGCATCTTGTATGTTTAAACATATCTGGTTAAATGAGTAAGGGCAAGATTATGATGAAATCCACGAGTTTTGGTTTAATACAAGCAACCCTCACTTCATCTCATACTAAATGACACAACTAATCCCGCTACAACGGATTGAGCTTTATTTTGAAGTGTTACATGAAATCAACTGTATCGTTTTCTTGCACAAATGAAACGTAACTTTTGTTTTTGTAAGATTCACACCAACATTAAAATACATAGATTTATAATGTTGCTCCAACATTATAAATCTATGTATTGTGATAACGAATGATCGTGTGAGAATAGGAGTTAAGAAGAGATCTGAATCTTGATCACTTTTAATCTCACACTTACCTACAGGGGAGGATGCAGTTGCAAAAGGGGGGGGGGGGGGGGTCCCATCCCCCAGTGAAATGTTAAAAAAAATTATATAGGCTAAAAAATATCAAAAATACTGTATTTAGCCTTGATTTCCATCAGTAAAAAATTTCAAGGGACCCCATCTTGTCGGCGATTGACAAGAACACTAAAAAAATTTCTTGAAATCAATAAAACAAAGCCGAAAAAATCTTTCGAAATCGACAAAAACACTAAGAAATTTTTTCCAAGTCGACAAAAAAAATAAGAAAATCTTTTGAAATCAACTAAAAAAACTTTATAATTTTTCCGAAACACGTCGGGTGACTTTACACGCCTTTAGTCTATCTTAATGAGACCCCAGTGGACAAAAATCCTGAATCTGCCACTGCTTACCTATGAATTGCATTTATCACATGAATTAATCTGTTGTATCTCAATGCACTGTAATAATGTTGATCTTCAATTATAATTGATCCAAAGATTAGGATCTCTTCTTACCATTCTCATCCATATTAATGTTAATCTTCAATTAAGATTAATTATTTACTCGTATTTTTATTTAATAATATCATCTTATCTCATCATTTTATAGTAAATTAAACCATTAAAATGTAATGACCACAAACCTGCAACAATAATAACTAGAAAAGTTGCTTGTTGTGAACATAGATTGATAAAATCGGGTTTTCCACGCCTCTGCTCTTAAAGCTCATTGTTTATACTTGTTTAAAATCATAACATATAATTTTTTTTTAAAAACCATAATTGATTGAAGATCGACATATTCAAACTATGCCTTGTTTGTTTTTTCATTTTAAGCTCTTAATCATCACTTATATCTGATTATTTTTCATAACCATTTTAAAACTGAAATCAGACTTCAGCCTTCAGCGTCTCTTAGAAAACAAACGGCACCTTATTTTTAACCAAATTCAACTTAAAAACAATTACTACAGTAGGGTTAGGTTCAAATGTAAACTCAATTTTGAATGTGAACGTGAGGACGAATCTCATTCACACATCTTCGGTTATGGTGGACGCGATCACGGAGGATTGACGCGATTCATGGGAGGGTGGAGATTATTAAAGGAGAGGCAGGGTCAAAAGTTCGCCTTTATCACGGATAAGTGACTGAGATTCATCCTCACGTTCACAATCAAAAATGAGTTCACATTTGAACTTTCCACTGCTACAGTATACAAACATGTTTGTGTTTTGTATCTATTTCATATATTGATGTGCGATATTTATAGTATAAATTTAAAGATAATTTAATGGTATGGTGAGGGCAATAATGTAGGAAAGAGGAAAGTTGAAGAAGATTGGGGGGCAGGTGTCAAGTGTGGAGAGTTGACTCATGACTTTGAGACCTAATCTTTTATTCACCATTTGCCAACAAACAAACACCTCATCCCCAAAAAGACCAGTTTTGGATCATCATTTTCCATTTGTAGAAACATCATCTCCATTTTTTATCTATTTTTAATTTCCTTTTTCATATTAAATTTTACAGGTGTTGTTAAACAAACTTTTCAATATCAATTCACTATCTTAAAATGTAAAAAAAGATTTTATTTTAATTCGTAAGTAGATCCAAACCTGTCTAAACGTAAATGTTAAAACATCGTGTTTGTCTGTATGTTTTTAATTCAAACCTCTTTAAAAGGTGTTTTGATATTGGACGAGTGAAAGTAAGGTAAATGGATGAAATAATTGTGATTTAGAAATTTACTGATCTGTTTTATCTTCTGGTTTTTTGTTACATTTATTTTGATGGCTCACTCAATTTTGTTCTGTTATAGTTTAATGATTCATCTAACACGACAATAGAAGTTTTTGTTCATTTATATCATGTCATGTGTCGAATATCAGATACAACCTTAGAACGAATAGAAGGTTTGGTTGACCATTAATTTTAAAAGGTAAATCACCAAAATGACTAGTATATGTAATGTAATTATCGAAATGATCGCTTTTCACGTATTTGCCAAAATGATCACGGATTTTGTTAAAGCATTTCGTCAGTTTGGTGAATTCCTTACATTGGTCTCACTTGTTATTAAAAATAAAAAAAGATACCATATTTTTCGCCAAATTCGTTAAAAACACCCTAAGTTGGTTAAACACATTTTTCTTAATGCATAGAAGAATCTTCACTTTCTGTAATAAGCAGAACCAATATAACCAAAATACTGTAAAAATATATATCTTGCAAAATACGTACACATGTAATTGACGAACACAATATTTATGATCATATATACAAAAAAACAATATTTATATGAAAATTATAAAAAAGATATTGATTGGCACAAGATTAAAAGCATTGAACTTCAACAAGAATAGGGTGAAAATGAGAGTAGCATTCATTCCATTTCTTTCCTTCACCTAATTCAAAGTGTACCATCAACATTTTTTTTAACTCACGTGCACTACCCTAAAACATCCACACATATTTAACAACTCGTCCGTTACTTTTAACGTTAACGGAGTTAAAAGCCTAAATATTTTTACCTATATATATATATATATATATTTAAAATAAACAAATAAACAAACTTCCTAATTCGGTACAAAATTTCCTCATATATCCATCCAAACCCGCTCCTATAAAGAAACCAGAGGATCCGACCCGAATATATCACCGAACTCATTGAAGTAATCATCCACGGGCCACGTACCAAACCCGACATCAATGGCAGAATCGATGAACATGTCAACCGGGTCGGAGGCTTGAAATGGCGTACCGGACAAGCTTGTCGGGTCGAAAATGTCGGGTACGATATCCGGGAAATCGAACAGATCGGAGGTGGAGAAAGGAGTGTCGAACGGCTGGAAACCGGAGAAGTTTTCCGACGCAGCTGCTTCGTCTCCGGTGATCTCTGAAGCTTCGTTTCCGGCGTCGTTGTGAGTTGACTCAGCGGTTGACTCGTCAGTGGAAGCAGCTGAGGCGAAACGGAGAACGGATTTTGGTGATGTCGCTTTGTTGTTGATGCAGTGGTCGTGAGAGTCTTCGCCGGAGTTGTAACCGGAGGAAACCGACAACGGCTGTTTAACCGCCGCCGGTGGCGGTGGTGGTGGTGGTGGTGGGACGGTGAAGTTTGTTAGCGCGTCGGGTCCACGCAGTTGGATAGCAGCGTGGTCGTAGACCATGGCGGCTTCTTCTGCAGTGTCATACGTGCCCAACCACAGCCGTACACGTCGCATTGGATCTCTGATCTCAGCCGCCCATTTCCCCCACGGCCGTTGCCGTACGCCGCGAAACTTCTTACCGGCATTAACTTTCAACCTCTTCTCCGGCGTAACGTCACTTTTTCCGACCACCTTCTTCCTCCGACTAGACGACGCCGTTCTATTCAAACTTCTATTCCCATTTCCATTTCCATTTCTGTTTACCAAATCATCTCTCGGACGAGCTTCGATTGTGACCTCATTAACAAACTTCCTCACTCTTTGCCGGCGTAAACAGTCATCCTTCTCGTCACCGGAGGAATCAGTAGCGTAAGCATCAGTCACCGATATTCTAACAACTCTCGGACCACCGGCGACGGCATTCGTATCTTCTCGAGTGGAAGTTTTATCTCCAGAGTTAGAAACCATGGTGGTGTGGGTTTTGTGCTCAGTAAACTTAACGGAATCGAACATTTCTGGTTTAGCCATGAACTCTGTTTTGAGTGAATTTAATCTCAGATTCGCATTGAGATATATAGTGCAAAAAAGAGAAGATTCCCTTTATCGGTTTGAAGAATAAAGATGTTTGTATACTATAGGGAGAGAGAAAGCGTTAAGAATACTCGTGCGACGGAGACCATAGAAAAACAGCTTCAATGGAAGAAGTTGCCTGCCTTCCCTTTTGAACGGAAAAAGGAAAAGGGAAGGAATCAAGGAATAATAGATATATAATTGAGTCAGTGAATGTGTACGGAGGTAAGTGGTATCTATGTCGTTGCTAATTGCGGTGAGACAAAAAGTAAATGGAGGAAAACGGAGGAGCTCCGGTGACTGAATTTTCCGGCGAGATTGAAATTTGGGAGAGAGAGAGAGAGTGAAGGGATAAAAGAGGTTTTAGAAAGTGGCGTGAAGAGTGAAGACGGAAAGGCTGCCCTCCAACTTGTTATTTTATAGGGCCCTATTATCCTGATTTTTTATATTAAAACATTTTTTTACACAGAAAACAATAGTGTTATTTTACAAATATTTATTTAACTAAAATCTTCTATTTATATATCTTTGTTTTATAATACAACATTTTTTTACGGGGTTGTTATTTATACTCCATTCCAAACACAATTCATTTATTTTTTACCCTCTATCTCACATATATAGCTATATTTTTTACACCTTCTACTCAGTCGATACATCTTTATAGGAGTGAGTATGAATATAATTTCTCTTTTTTTACTTTTTGGATTATGATTTTATGAAAGAAATGGTACATCATTTTTCGAAAAAACTTTCGTTCAAATTTAAGGGTTGTTTGATGGTTGTTGAATTATTTGGTGTAAAATGATTTAATGATCAGAATGATAAAAATTGATCTTATGAGATAGTGCAAAAAGAGATATAATTGTTTGGTAATTGTTCATGATCGAATTAGGCTTCTTAATGGTTAAGAGAGGTTAATGATACAAAATGATTCAGAGGGTTTTAAAACCATTAAGAGACATACTTGTTTTTTTACCTAACAAGATTCACTTTTTAACGATTCAGAGACTGCCTTTATTAGGACTGTTAAAGAGATAAACAAACAACCTCATAGTTCTGTATTTTTAACTTATTCATTTTGTTATTACTTGTAACTTAGACTTGGTATATATTTACTCTACTATGTGTCAAATCAAAAATATGTATCTTTTTTCCGTATAAAATGAAAAAATGTTGTGGTGGTTATTATTTCAGAAAGGATTAACTTTAGATTATGATCTTAGATGAAAGAAATTGTTACATTTATGATGAAACAAATAGATACTTGATGTTAGCATCTTCCACAACTATTATCATTTTAATTTTTTTTAAAGATTTGAGAGAGAGAGAGAGAGAGAGAGAGAGTAGAAGAAGAAGAAAAATTATATCATACTTGTTAGAGATGCTTAACACTTACATGTTTGTTTGTGCAAATGATTTGGCTTATTGCGTACCTGACCAGAGATCTATTAAAAAGAAAATAAAGGATCAAAAATACTTTTGAAAGAAAGTTATCACGACTTGCTTCCATTGAGTACTATTTTGCTCATACAACCTTTTTACTAGTAACCTTGGAACTAACACACACCACCCACCCCAATGGTATATGTTTGTCACTGACTTTCACATATGGATAATATGTTGACAAGTTTATGTTTGTTCTTTTCAACAGCGTAAGATTGTATTATATGATTAATTTTGTCTGAAACAACAGATTCACTAAGAGTCACGTTGACTGACAACATGTGTCCCAACTTCCAATAGCACATCTGGTTGAATGCAATAATGACAAAAAGGCAAAGATGTGATATGAAGATTTTATGTTGATGTCATCGCGACCCATACTTTGTTTTTGAATTTTGTACTTTGTAAGCTTTGTCAACTTTGAGAGCCATATGATATTTGCATTGTGATAAATGGTAGTGTACATTTTCAGGTCATGATATAAAGCCTAGGGAATGATAATGTACCTAAATATACTTTCTATTATTCTTTAAAAATATAATAATATTTTAAGTAAGAGTGAATTAGAAGTGGTCACACTTGGGGTTCATGAATTGTAGTAGGATGAGGGGATAGATGTAGTCATTTATTACAACACCAAACGGTGAGTATATATTATCAACGTTTAAAAGAAGAAATACATGTTGATGTGCACTCTTTTTTTAGCCGCCAAGTTTTGAAGAAAACCATTATGGATCATTTAAAACATAATTTAATCAAGTTTAATCAAGTAAGACTATTTTGCAAAAAGAATTGGACCATGGATCACAAAAGTCTTACTTTAGCAGTAAGTAATTTAAGTAAGGGGCTGTTATTCGGTAAGTGTTTACTGATAAGAGTCTACATTGTTATTGGACTTACTCAGTAAGATTTTAGTCAATGCAACTGTAATGTTTGCAATGATGTATATGGTAAGTGATGACAGGGTAGAGTCGTTATCCTCACTTACTGTGTAAGACTTTCGACCATTTATTCGTTCTTATTGGGTAAAATTTTAGGCAGGGATGCACCCACTTTAATAGATACGGTGGCACGGGAACCGCTTCGTTCCTTCGCCGTAGTGTACAAAATTATAGGGTCGTAAAAGGTGTTGTTTGTATCATTTTGTTCTGTGACACCATATATATTATGAAACTAAAATAGTAACACAAATTTCCTTTAATAGAGTTGGTTTGTATGACTTTTCTTCCACCCCAAACCTGCGTCCAAATCTCGTTGCATTATTTTCCTTACTTTTAATCTTAGATTTACGATGGTTTCTAATTTCTTTTTTGTAATAAAAGAGTTAAACACAAGACCTCACATATGAAGAACTAACCAATATACCAATTATCATTTTGTGAAAAATATCTATATCTTTGTTTCTTATAGTCAAATGGTATTACCATTTGAAAAAAAATTCTAGGTTTATCTTTGATTCTAGGTTTTTTGCACGTACATGCGGTAAGGTAATTGATTCAATAATCATTTATCGGATAAGTGTTTAGCAAATAACCCTTTTAACTTTTATAGAAAGAATCCAATTTTTATTTCTTTTGAAGTTCAAAACATTTTCATTGAGTTTTTAAAGTTCTAAATTCCATTAAAGTTTTTTTTTATACATATCCAAGTTTCATATTCCATTTATAAATCAGTTTTTAGATAGCATATTTTGTCGGAAAAATATAACACAATTTGGTTTTGGATAATTTGACAAAATAATGTTTATCTTGCAAGGGATTAATCACATATTTATTCTTTTCTTTCTTTTTGTTTCTTTTTTAATTATGTGTTTTCTGGTCAATTTAGCGTACCGACTAATTCCCCAGACGACCACGAATAACCTTAAGTCATCGCATGTAAACCTTCATGACCGTAAGAAATTTAACAGCTCCTGGATTAAAATCCGAAATATTACAACTCTTGAGACTTAATCAATGTGACACAAACCAAGTGGTAATATTTATTGGTATTACCTATCAACAATATTTGATTTAGTTTTCAAAATTTTGATTTTCAGTTATATGTTTTTGACTATTTTGTCAATAAAACAATTTAAATTTTGATCGACAATTGAAATATTTTATTAATACTTATTATATGAACAAAGATATATTTGTTTTGAACAGATATTATATTATTATGAACTATACATCATATCCTTAGATCTTCTCTATCTACTCACTTGTGTCGGTTTTCTTCTGTAACGATCAAGGTTCGTAAGTCTATCAGTTCCCCACAGTTGTACACGTACTAGTGGAAGGTTCGACAACTACTATCATCTCTACTTCTTCAAAAAGAACTCTAGATTGAATAGTTACTTGAAATGCTATGAATGGTGAACATACGCACCACTAAATTGCTTGGGACAATATTTGTAAATCTATAAAACAAAGCGAATTATTGTCAGTTGATTCATTTTTCATAACCATTTTATCTCATGTTAAATCAACCATTTTTATCAATGTTCATACTTAAAACACATACAAAATTTTGTTTTGTTTTTTCAAAACTTTGATCCACTATTACTTGCTTTCAATTGAGATTCAAAGTTTTTCCAACCGATTATGTTGTTAGATGATGGATTGATAACCATAGGCATGAGAATGAGACCCATTTCATTGGAGAACCTGGTGTACCCGTTCAAACAGGGACGAGGATTCCCTGTAAAACCGGAAACTGGAGATGGGGATCTCTGACGGTTAAAAATTGGGGATGGAGACGAGTCCAGGTAACGTGGTCCCCGCGCTATTCACATGCATAGATAAACATAACAAAGGGAAAATCAATGTGAAATTAAGACAATAAGACATACAATTTAATAAAACATCCAATTTTAATGAAATTAGGCAAATAAATAAAAAAGGAAAAGTTAAAAAAAAACCTACAATATACTTTTATATAATGAGTGATTAAGTATTTAAATATTTTTCGACAAATAAATCTTTAAACTTACTGAAACCTTACAAATAATTATGAACTTATTGGCATCTAACATGTAAATCCTTGAACTTACTAAAACCTAAAAACACTAATGTATTTTCATATTTTAAAAGATTAAGTATTTGAACATCATTTTGAATGAATAAGTCATTACACGTATAAAACTAAAACAATGTCTTTTTTCTCTCCATGTGTCAAAAAAACAGTAACAAAGCATAATGAATCAATGAAATAAACGTAATGTACAATTTTTATTAGTCATTATTAAAAAAAATTAGATTCAAAAGACAATCACATGATTTGTTATGATCCATAATTTTCATTTAAATATGAAAATTAGATAATTAATAGTTTTTTTTTCTGTTATTGGCATTTTCTCAGAACAACTCAATTTTCCGGTAAACCACTAGGTCTCCCTATCGTTTAGTAAAACGGGAAGGGAGATTTGCTCCTCATTTGGGGTTCGTTTCATTTGATAAATAAATACATAAACGATATATAATCATTTTGTTTTATTAGTTTATTGTATATATGTTACTAGTCCATTTATATATTTGTCTCGTTGTATAAATATCAGAAAATATTCATTTAAAAAATGTCTAAGAACTTAATCACTTAAAATGTAAATTTTTTTGAGGGTTTTTGGTTTCATTAGATTCAAGGATTTTTTTTTTGTTTGTTTCGGTATATTCAACCATTTATTTATTCTACGGAATTTTTAAAAATTAGGCATTGTTTGGCAAAAATAAGTTAGCTTATTTTCAGTGTACATGTTTGGATGTACATAAGCTGAATTATAAGATAACTTATTGATAAGCTACTTTGAGTAGCTTATGAGGAGCTTTTTGTCATCTTTACCGATTATACTCTCATTAATATTAATTATTATTTTTTGAAGATGTTCTTTTTAGTCATTTAAGTGGTTATCAGCTAGTTTTTGTCAAACATAATTTGTTCATTTATTTATCATTCTAACTTATAAATCATCAACTAACTTATCGATCGTAATTTTATCAGCTAGTTTGCTAAATATAGCCTTAATCACTTGAAATAAAAGTAGCATTTGAAAAAAAAAATTGTAAGTTTTTTTTAAAAACAAAATGAAAGAATCGGGAAATATGAAACATGTTTCCTAGGAAACAACAAGGATTGCATAAGTAATAACAACGTAAATTTGGATATTTACTGCTGGACCGAACCGGCCCAAGATTATTGGGTCGTTTCATTCCGGATGCTCCAACCGGTTATTAACAACAGATCAAACAAAATATTGCCGTCCCAACCCTATTTAATCTTATTATTATTATTACTAATATTTATCTTTTTCTTATTTTCAAAATTTCATTTCTCATTTGTAATATTTCATATTGGTTGGTAGGAGAACAAAAGTTGTTTTATAAGGACTTGAACACCTTCTTTATAAGACGCGTTTTAAAATCGTGAAACGGACAATATCTGGTACGATTGGTTTGAGTTGTTATATCACTATTTTATTATTTTTATACCTGGGATGTTTTGTATTTTAATAAACTATTTATAATACTTTTATAAATTAAGAGATTAATATTTAGGAAATGTTTTATTAAGGTTGAGGAATGAAATCTTGAATGAAAAAGAAAATGATATGAAATAAAAATGGGAATGACTTTTCATTCATTCCGGTTTAATCAAAAATGAAAATTTAAGCTTTCGGTGGAATGAATTCATTATATTATACTAGAAGGGTACTCGCGCAATGCAGCGAGATACATCTCGATTTTAAGTTTCATTTTAAAACATCAACAACAAAAAAACTTACCTCGCAAAACAGCAAACAAAACAGATACCCAGAAATCGATCAAGAGTCTTGTGGTGTGCCTTGTGCGTGTGCCAAACAGAATAATAACAGATTAACAGAAGGAAGCTCAGAATTCGTTGAATATGAAATTATGGATTATGGAGAGGTAGACCGTACTGTAGATGGATTATGGAGAGGTCGACCAATGTATTTATATTTATAAGGAAGGGAAAAGAAAATCAGTATCAATTAAAATCAAAATAATTTAGGAATAGATATGTATATAAAAGTATAGAAAATAATCAATAATTAAAATCAAAATAATTTAGGAATATATATGTGTATAAAAGTATAGAAGATAATCAATAATTAAAATCAAAATAATTTAGGAATAAATATGTGTATAAAAGTATATAAGATAATCAATAATTCAATATCAATTACTTAATTAAAAGATTAAACATATATGTTGGGATTTAGTTAAAAAATGAATGATCATGGCCCAAAAAATAAAGAGTTTTAAGAGTTTTTAAGTAATTAGCATTAAACAGCAGTACGTATGACTTAAAATGTTGTTTTTAAGAGTTTTTGACCAAATACTTTATAATATAGTATAGATATAGATAAAACTAAACAACTTCTTTTATTATCGTTTTTATTAATTACTATTTAATACCTTCAGCCAAACACCCCATAATATATACCTTGCAAATTTGCACATATAGAATTTTCTATACTAACTGTATCATTTTAGAAATAATAGTTTAATAAAATTTTTTTCTTAAATAACAAAAGATTGTATAATAAGACAATATAACTTTATTTCGATGTTTGCTAAGTATGAAAGTTACTAAATTTATAGAGACATGATATCTATTCAAAGTTTATTAATTGGTCGTTTATCAAATGTTTATTATGTAAGCACATACTTACAACAGTCATCACCCCTGCCTTATCATATAATATTTCCAGCCTTTAAAATGTATTGTTGGCAATTGTATTTATCTGATAAGCGTTAACAGGATAAATGTATTCTCTCTCACTTACTATATAAGATTATCTATCCTTGCTATATGCCCTTTTATCGGGTAAGATTTTAGTTATTGTTATTGTCACTCGGTAAAACGTTTAGCAACTCTTCGACATGATATTTGACATTTTCTTTTTCATTGAAAGACACTTAGGTGGCGTTTGTTTTTTAAGAGGTGCTGAAATCTGAAGTCTGATTTTAGTTCTGAAATAGTTATAAAACGTCTAAACGAATCAGATATAAGTGACGATTAAGAGTTTAAAATGAAAAAACAAACAAGGCCTTATTGTTGCATATGTGGATTTAGCATAAAGAACATTGACCAACAACACATGTACTTTTGTTGACAAACTCCTCACCAAGATTCGGTCTACTTTAAAAAAACTTCATTTTGCAGAGATTGAAAAGCTTGAGAGTGACTCCATCCTGGTTGATCTGGTAAAAAATGTTGTAGACATTTTTCAACGACGACTTCCCCTTGACGATTAAAACATTATTCCAACCTTTTACAAATGATCAAAACATAAGGGTTTATATCAACAGGTTTCTAACTCATAATCTTTACTAAAAAGCAATTAAACATGAATCACAAGAAAATTTGCTCATTCAAGTAAAATAAAAGTTTGTACACGAAAGCATCGGGGCAAATTGCTTGGGGATTTTTGGATTTTCCATACACGACAAAACCCGTTTTTTTTCACGATTAGAACAAAAGACAAAAACACCATTAATCATCCAAAATAGTAAATAATTTTTGTCCTAAAAGATAATTCCAACACCAACTTGCTAATTATGTTTTTATACAGCTTAATTATTCTTAGATCATTAGATGAGAATTAATAGTTTTTAATAGTTAAGTATTTTAATTTTGTCATGTTTCATAAAAAAATGTGTTCTTTTATAAAAATAACGTGGAACTTATTTATTTTTTCAATATAGTAACTACAAATTATGAATGAAACAAATTGGTATGACACTACATTTGTAATATTATTTCAAATACAATTAAACAGAATGTCGTTGGAATTTTTATAATTGCTTACGATAATTGAACAGATAATATTTAGTCCAATGAAAATGGAGTAAGAAATAGTCTATCAATATTTGTTCTACGTTATATTACTACTCATATTCATTTCGTATGATATATTTTCCAGGTCATATTTTCGTTCACACTGGACAATTGATAGTCTAATTAATCATCTTGACGTAGGACCTTAGATTTATCTTTGTCATAATAAGTCTATAAAGCATTTGAACATATACTTTAGGATTTAAAACTTGAAATTTTATTTATCCCATCAAAATCACATTTCATAAGCCATAAAAGTTATCATAACCGGTACTTATGTAAAATAACATTTATACAAAATATAACAAACAATTATATCACAGTTCTAAATAGGATATGATCATTTAAATAAACCTGTCTTAACACCAAGATTATTATGCTATAAAAGTTTAGAGCAGTATTATAGTTTTTTTTTGAAAGAGAATAGTATTATAGTTAGTTTTTTGAAAAAGCAAGACACGTAATTCGCTTATTTTTAAAACTTTTATTTTGGTTTTTAAGTTGTGATATCTCAAAATTTTAATTACACTGTTATACCTAGTATTTATAAACGTCGGATAAGATTTATATTTTATTGACATGATCATTGATTTTTTAAAACTTTTTTAAATGTTAGTTAAGTAAAATAATTGCATGTTATTGTAAAAAAATGTTTGAAATAACTTTTCAATAAATTGTTTATGTTATTATAAATTTTACAATTACTTCAAAGAAAGTGACGTGAAGTGTTTAGACGTAATGTTAACTTAATTAACCAGATATAATAAGCTTTTACAAGTTATTGTATGAAAATGAAGTATTTAGATAGTTAAAATGCAACATTTCAGTCTAATTGTACTAGATATTGTCCGATTTGTTCACACTTTAATTCACGATTTTGAAACATGTTTGATAATAAAGGTATCTAATCTTTTATAAGACAACTTTAATTCTCCTTATGAATTGATATGGTATCTTACATAAAAACTTACATTTTAGTGTATAAATGAAAATTAAAACAAAATATGTTTAATTTATTAGGTGTTATTTAATGATTGGTTGATGATGAAGCTCTCTTAATAAAGGAAAGGGACTTGTAATACTTCAAATTTTGTCTTTTGAGAATATTAATTTTGATATTAGTTACTTCACATGCCGTTTTGTTTGCTATATAATTCTGGATTATACATCATCATTTTGTGTTCATAATTATTCCCATGTTATTTTCCTTTTGTCATATAAATTTATACAATATTTTATTTTATTTTATTTTCTTAAATAATATATAGCAATTTTGATTATATTGAAAAATATTTCATCTTCCTCGAAATATATTCCAATATCTATTTAATTATTTTCATTAAATTATGTATCAAATTAAATGACATATTTAAACTTGAAATGAAATTAGAAAGTTTGTATGGTTCTTGAAATGGAAATATCCCAAAAATATTATTGATATGAGATTAAAAAAAATTACATTACAATAAAATAGATTTTATAGGACATCTATAATGTCTAAACAATCTAAAAAAATACTTTATAGAATTTAAATTTATAGAACCAATTATAAAATGTCGTATCTATAAACTTAAGTCATATAAGCTATTTTATTAAGACACTTACATATTTTAAACATCTTATAAAACTAATTTTGTTGTAATGTTATATAGTAATGTTTATAATGAGTCTTGAACTGATAACCACCTAATTTAAAAGATTAAAACCATTTGGATTCATTATCATTGATGATTAAATTGTTGTAAATAATTAATTATTTATTAAGTTAGGATTTTAATTTTTGAAGAATATATAAGTAAGACCAAAACGACAAGTAAACATTACACTAGATAAGACAAAATTCAAGCGAGGTCTTCTTTGTATATTATAAAAAAATGTCACTTTGATCTTTATTTTGTTTTTCTTCCTAATAATTTAAATGTTATTTGTTATGGTGAAATACAAGCCAAGTTTTGTATTAAGGCCAAAAGCTTACTTTTTAAGTCATGATATAAGATTTATAGATATTATTTATTATTGATTGAATCATACCCTTGAGTAGTGTTACAAAATAAAGTTGATAACCATTGAAATAGAATTTTGTAACATGCAAAATATAGTTGACCTTAAAAATCAAAATCTGACATATGTCTTTAAATACATTTTAGATCATAAATCTTTAAAATGAAATGGTGATTATATAAAGAAAATCCTTCTCTCAATAAAGACCTACTTAACCATTGTGTTCATGACCCAACAAAATTTTAAAACAACTAAAACCCTTTGGAAAAGCAAGAGCAACTACCAAAAAACAAGATGCATAAACGAACCACTACAATAATAACCAAAAACTTTTTTTAGAAAGGGTGTTTCAGGTTATGGCTGGATTAATCTTGGTAAATTATGACTGCAAGATATCAGCTCTGATAAACTTAGTGGCCATAATTGTTATGTACGTCTGGATTCGAATCTTAGACGGATGAAATATTTCACCATATCCCCGGGATCTCAACCCCTACGTCACAACCCTTGTGGTTTAATAACCAAAAACTTGAATTACATTAATTTGAAACATATTGGCACTTTCACTGTATGATACAGTTGACAAGAGTAATGTAAAGTTCAAATTTGGTCCCTAATATAAACTTCAAAAACTCGGATGTGGTCCTTATGTTTGTCAATTTTTAACGATTTTGGTCCATCTGTCTAACGATTGTTAACTTTCTTCGTTAAGTTCAATTAAATGAGGATTATTTAATTCATTTTCACTATTTTCATTATATTAAAATTTAAAAAAATGTAAAACAAAAAGGAACATCATTCGCATACTATAATGTTTTTTTTCTAGTCTCACTGCTAAAAATCAATATCTCTAAAAGCAAGTTGAATGAGGTGGGAATTGAAAGAAGAGGAGATCAGTAAAGCGGCAAGTCTAGTAGGCTGCGACTGTGGCAAAAGACCTTTCACATACCTTAGTTTGCCTGTCGGGGGAAATATGTCCAAAATAGATGGGTGGAAAGGGATTATTGACAAGTTTGTTGCCAAGTTATCTTGTTGGAAAGCCCGTATGTTTTTAGTAGGGGGTAGGGTTACTCTTATCAAAGCTGTGTTAAACAACCTTCCCACATATTTTATGTCCATTTCAAAATGCCTTGCAAGATAGAGAAAATTTTGGAGTCGTTACGAAACCGTTTATTTGTCGGAGGCGATTGTGAGGAAAAACAAAATAACATGGGTCAAGTGGAAAAAATGTCTGGCTAAGTGCAGTGACGAGGGCATTGGTATCGGAAACATTTTTGCGTTTAATAGGACGATTTTATTTAAATGGATCTGGCGGTTCTGGGAGGAACAAGAAGCTTTATGGGTTAAAGTAATTAAAGCGGTGTACGAGCACAATGGTATGATGGGGGAACGAATAACTCACAGAGAGGCGAATACAACTTGGATTGGAATCCTAAAGGTTGTTGGACAATTGACCGACAAAGGTATAAATCTTATGGAATTATGTAAGAAAAAGATAGGGGACGAAAGCGCTACTATATTCTGGGAGGAGAGGTGGCTGAGAGAGGAACCCCTAAAATCACAATTCCCGAGAGTCTTTTTGTTGGATGCGAACAAGAAGGCTAAGGTGAAAGATCGAGCGAGTCTGGAAGACTGGGACCTGATATTGCGTAAACCACCAAGAGGGGGAATAGAAATGGAACAGATGGAGAGACTGAAAGAGATTATCGAAAATATAACCCTATCTAACCAGAGAGATAGGTAGTGGTGGACCATGGATGGAACATGGGAGTTCTTGGTGGCGTCTATTCGAAACTATGAAGACTCCAAATTCTTGGAGATTAACCACTATCCGACTAGGTGGAATAACCTGGTGCCTATTAAGATAAACGTTTTAATGTAGAGGGTGAGTTTGAACAAAATCCCCACCAAAGTTAATCTCGTAAAAAGGGGAATTGGCATGCACACTGTTCTATACCCAATTTGTGAAGAGAAGAGTGAATATGTGGATCATCTGTTTTCTTCGAATGCCAGCTGGCCCAAGACATTTGGAGGAATGTAGGTCATTGGTGGCACATTGACATACCATGTCTTTACAACGTTGCGGGTTGGAATAATTGGATGGAGTCTTTAAGATTGAAGAGAGAGGAAGCTAAACGCCTAGAAGCAGTCTTGTATACAACTCTATGGTCGATATGAAATTTTAGTAACGGAAAGCTTTTTGGAGTAATGAAACCTAAAAAGGTGCTTTTATGGGATAGTAAAGTTACACGTGTTCCTCTAGACGCAACATAGAAGTAGAAAGAGAAATATTAATTGGATTGAGTGGTTACAAAACCTTTATAGGCTATTTCTGTAATGTAACTGTATAAGTTTTCTAACTCTTTGCTAGTTCTAATAAATATGATGTCGTTAAAAAAAAGGTGGTAGTTACCCTTTTTCTTTTCTTTTTGTGTTTTACAGTTTAAAATTAAAAATATAACATGTTTTTTTATTTTAATATTAAATTGAAAAAAGAGGGTTTTGATATTAACATGTGTGAGAATGATTCACTTTTGTAGGATGTCATTAGCACACCTTATGAGTGTTATTAGCCTTCCCTGTTTTTTTTAACATCATTTGCTTATATAATTACTGATTTCTTAGCTTTACAAAGTTCAATGCAAGAAAATATCCAATAACTCATTTTTTTTTAAGTTTACTAAATAAGTCATTTTTAATTAAATCATTTTTCAAACTCATGTATAACTAAAGTGTCACGTATAACTTATCGAGTAACTCGTTATTAAAAGTTTACCAAATAAGTTATTTTTATATCATTAAATCACTAAAAAGTATCATATATAACTGACCAAGTAAAGTGTGAATATCCTTAAACTCATTAAACTGCTAACGTCTTAGGGTTCGTTTACCAAAACTTACCCGGTTAAGTGCTTACTATTAGAATTAAACACTATCCACTTCCTTATCAGGTAAGATCTTAGTTTACTAAAATGATATCGTATGCAACAACTTATCTAGTAAACGTTAATAATGGTAAGAACTGTCACTCTTACTTATCAGATAAGACTTTCGTTCATTGTCTTTACACCTACCACTCTTACTAGATAAGGTTCTTGATTATTTTTATATTCACCCGATAAAATAATATGACTTGATAAACGTTTATTCGAGTAAATGTTTGATACACGACTAGTTGATTTAAGGTTGGACACGACATATAAGTCACAGTCAACAAGATTTCTGTGCCATTCGGTCACCGGCGCCGATCATGGTTTTCATCCTCACGTGACTGACATGCGTGCAGTCGGCCACCACGTGACATCCCCATCTCTTTGGCTCTCGTGCTTGGAAACCGTTAAAAACTAAATACCATTTTAAATTCCATATATAATAATCACCCAAAATAATAACTTTTTACTCTCTATTTTTTTTATCTTTGATTTATCAAAAAAAGAAGTTGTTTTTGGTTTTTTGGCTTTTTGTTTGAAAGGTTCGATTATAATTTCATTTAACAAAAACTAGAATGTTTTTTATTTAAAAAATTAGAAAGTAACGAGTTAAATTAGAAAAAGACAAGAATCGCATTGCCCCATGAACAAAGTATTAACTAGAGAATATGCATTCCCCATCCTCATGTTTTAATTAATTCTTCTTACTTTTACATATATATATATATATATATATGGACTCAAACTTCTATAACCCAATTAAATATTTATACCCAAAAGTAATAATATATATATATATAGAAAAATTCAAATGTCAACTCAAATTTGTTTATAAACGTCAGGACAAATGAGAGCGCAACACGTGTTTAAGTATATATTATTCAGACTGAATAAATACTATATTCAATCTGAATATTTCTTTGAATGTGACACGTGTCGTACTCTCATTTATCCTCATGTTCACAACCAAATTTGAGTTCTCATTTGAACCCGCCCATATATATATATGACAATAATCAAATAAAAACCACAAAAATGTTATAAACATGTGAAAACCGATATAAAAATGATTTTACATGATTTTTTTCATCAAAACCTATAATTTAAGATGATGTTTCACATATGTTTGAGTTCACCTTATGAAATAATTCAATGTGGAAAAAAAAATTGGATTCACCTATTGAATCCAAAAATAGGAGTAAAAAATATTCATATGGTGAAACAAATACATCTGAAGATTTCATGTTATGAAACAAATATATGTGAAATAATATCCTTGTGAACCACATTTGACGTGGGTCCCACACATTAAAAAATCACATCTGATTCAATGGTGGGCCCCATTGAATCAGATATGATTTTTTAATGTGTGGGACCCACATCATATGTGGTCCAGAAAGTGTTCCTTTAGGGTGCGTTTGGTACGCAGTCAGGATAGAACAGAACAGAACAACTGTTACACGTTTGGTAAAACATGATATGACAGGACAGAACAGAACAGAATGACCAATTTACCCCCAGTGAGTTGTTTAGTGTTTTTTTACCAAATAACCCACACACATATATATAGAGAGAGAGAGGAGAGAGAAAGAGAGAGAGAGAGGAGAGAGAGAAGGGGAGAGAGAGATGAGAGAGAAGGGGAGGGAGAGAGAGGAGAGAGAGGTAGGAGAGAGAGAGAGAGGAGAGAGAGGGGGAGGATAGAGAGAGAGGTAGAGAGAAGGGGAGAGAGAGATGAGAGAGAGGGAGGAGAGAGAGAGAGGAGAGAGAGATGGGGAGAGAGATGAGAGAGAGAGAAGGGGGAGAGATGAGAGAGAGAGAGAGGAGAGAGAAAGGGAGATAGATGAGAGAGAGGGAGGAGAGAGAGAGAGAGAGAGAGAAGGGGAGAGAGAGAGAGAGAGGGAGAGAGAGAATGGGAGAGAGAGGAGAGAGAAGGGGAGAGAGAGATAGGAGAGAGAAGGGGAGAGAGAGAGAGGGAGGAGAGAGAGAGTGTGTGTTTGTGTGTTAGGTTAGAGGGTAAAATGGTCATTTAATCCTTGTTCCACTTAGTTCTAGGTGGGTAGGATAGAACAACCTTGTTCTACATGTGTTCCACTTAGTTCCACTTAGTGCAACATTTTATCACACCAAACATGGGACAAACTTGTTCTGTTTTGTTCTGTTTCATCCTGTTCACTGTACCAAACGCACCCTTAAAGAGGGGGTGTTCTTGTATAAATGAATATCTCATAAACATTTATCAAGTTATATTATCTTATTGTGTGAACATGATAATGATCGAGAATTTATCCGGTAAGAGCAACGACAAAAACAAAAATAGTCTTATCCGGTAAATGCTTATCGGGTAAATTGTTCCATATGATACCATTTTAGTAGGCTAAAATCTTATCTAATAAAACAAACGATAGTGTTGAACCTTACCGATATACGCTCACCGGAGAAGGGCTTTGGTTAACTTCCCCAAACATTAAGGCCCTTGTATGCATTTGTTTTCAATTGAATCCTCATTTTCGATAGGTATGAAAATAAAATGTTACAGATACGAGAGAAAATAATAAATTATATTATGGGGTAAAATTAATATATGTTATAATTGTGGAGTTCAATATATATATATATATATATATAAATGGCATAGACGATGAATAATATGACAATATGAGTTAAGATGAGAAGTGTAAGAAGAGATCTGAGTTTTGAGTCATTGATCATTTTTAATCCAAAAACAACTCATGAGTCGTGTTTTAGAAAAACATTGATCTAGTGTATCTTATTAGTTTCGATCTAGTGGTTTCCTTCAATTAAGATTATTTATTCAATGGTGGAAATATTTTCTTACCCTTCTCACCATAATTTTTATTCTCGTCAAAACCCAACCACACATCATATGTGTAATATTGTTGCAAACTAACAACTAAAAATGGTCTAAATTATTTTTATGTTAAGAAAACCTAATTAAGAGAATTAGGCCCCTTAATATCCATTACTCCGGTCTTTATTTATATCTTGTTTAATTAAATCACTATATTGTGTATCTTATTATAATAAAATTAGGTTTATAGCACGTCAACGTTTTGTAATTGTTCCTATAGATTGTTCTATAGAACTTTAAGTTATAGAATTAAACGATTAAAGAGTATTGCAATAAGTTCATATGACGTTTTAATATGTTTTTTAGGATATTTTTAAGATAAAACATCGTATTAGTTATTTTATAATATAGTTTTTTAAAGTATCCTATAAAAAATTAAAACTATGTATTTATAGAGCATTTTTCAAAATTGTCATATAAATATATCTTTATTTTAAAAATGTTCTAAAAAACTTGTTAAGACGCCTAAATCATCTTATAAACTTATTACAACATTCTTAGATATAATGTTTTGTCATTTAGTCCTATAAACAGATCTATAAATCAATCTATTAAGACACTTGGATATTTTGGCGTCTCATAAACCAAATTTTATTGTAGTGTCTCATTTATTTGTTGTAATATTTATATACAATAAACTAAACCCACATATATTTATCATCTTTTGTTGAGATTTAAACTCTTTTTATCTAAAAAGATAGAGTAACTCTATACCATGAAGCCAATAACCCTATGGTCATGTACAAACATGTTTCATGGTAAGAGGAATATAAAGCTACTAGGAATCTAAAGTAGTTGGCCTAATCTTTGGTTCTAGTAACCAAGTTTTTCTTTCTCATTCTTTATATGTACTTTATATTAATTCATCGACTGGACATCCTATTTTTATCGAATCGAAACCAAAATCCAACATCGTGCTCGAATAGTTGAGTGGCCACCAGCAGCCCTTCCGTGCACAAATATAGATTTAAACTATCATTCATACATAGTATAGTACAGGTGAATCCACCTAAAATGTTTACTGAACTAGTATTAATTTCTAAAAAAAGATGTACCATGTTTAATCATGCTATCTGAAATGAAAATGTATCTCAAAGATTTATGATGTTGAGATATTAGTTTTAAGAACTATTAACGGTCATTACTTTGAATACGAAAAATATTCATCTATGACCTTTTATTAAATCACGTGTAAGAGATGATAAATGTCCAGTAAACAACTCCAAGATTTAAATAAAACATCAAGTAATCCAATACTCCATGCCTAAGTCATCTTATTCTAAAAAATTCTTAATATAAGGAAAAACAAAAAACCAGTTGCAATATAACACTTCTTGAATAATTGTTCTATTCCTAAAAGAAGACAAAAAAATCATTATATTTATAAAACTTAAATACTTCTATATCTCAAATCTTTTGGCATGCGAAACTCGAATAATAAGGGATTTGGGATCATGTGAGACCAATATCTTTTCGTGAGACCCACGAGATCACTTATTTACGCTTGAAACTTTTTGTTGTTAACGTTTGGATTTTTTTATCTTAGTTTCAAGTGTAAAATATGATCTCACGAAAACAGACTGGTCTCACATGAACCCAACCCAATAACAAGGCTTACATATCTATGAAAATTCACTTATTTTGTTTCTTCTTTACACTATTATAACGTCAACGTTTTAAGTTAAAATCGTATCCAGTTGTTTATTATATATATATATATATATATCAATGTTCTAAAAAACTCGTCGCGACAGCCGTCATGGCTTAAGGCTTGTATCTGACGCCACGTGATGCCTGTGGCACGCCATGGCCTAATGTGTGATTTTTGTAACATCATATTTGATTTTTCTTATCCTTTTAGTGTCTTATTTTTTGTTTTTAATGTATAACTTAATTTAAAATGTTTAATATCATTAATTCATTAACTAATAATAGAAAACAAAGGTTTATATATGTATATTATTATATATGATAAATAAATTTGCCGCCATAAGACACGCTTTAAAAAACATCATGGCTCGCCGTGACTCCTAAAGCTTAAGGCTTGACCTCGCCGCCACGCTTCACGTCATTTAGAACCTTGATATATATATATATATATATATATAGGGAGAGGTTCAAATGAGAACTTTGCATTTTTAAAGGAACAAAGAAACACCCTTAGGACCATATATCATGTGGGTCCCACACAATATAAAATCATATCTGATTCAATGGTGGGCTCATTGAATCAGATATGATTTTATATTGTGTGGGACTGACATCATATGTGGTCCTAAATATGTTCTTTTAAATGAAAAGTGTTCTTGTATGATCCCTTACATCTATCTAGACTTGGGATCCATGTTACCACATAAATAACACTAAAACTTCACAACAAAACACTAACCATTCGGTTATAAAAGTCCGATGTTTTTTGTACCTTCACAATGTGTTCTTTTTCTTATGAAGGTTTAGCGTTATTCATTGGCCTCACGTGAACCCCAACACATTACTACTACTACCATTCCACATGTGTATCTTAAAAAATAAAATAAAAAATGGAAATGGAAATGGAAATGAAGATTAAATATCTTTTAGCAAATATTAGCATACAAAAATAAAAAGCAAGACGACGTTTTTCAAGGAAGTCTATCTTACAATAGACGCATGCATAAATTCCACACATTTTTGTTTTGTTTTTTTTTTGAAAATAAAAAGGCCTTTCCTTCCTTATCTGGGTTTGCAGCTTGTTAACCCATGGCGTACTTCTGGGTCCAGCTCCGTGCAGTCGTCTCATACTTGTTCCTGTCGGTCTTGTACATGTGAGCAATCTCTGGGACTAGAGGGTCATCTGGGTTCGGATCCGTCAACAGAGAGCAGATCGACAACAATACCTGATTTACCCCCCAAAACCACATCAATCAATCAATCTCCACACAAAAAATAACGTTTTACCCTTTTGCTAAGTTGGTGAATGAATTAACCAAAATTTACCGTTTATTTAACAACTAGATTAATAGTCAAAACATTTCTCCTTAACCATGATAAAAAGTTCCATCCACCCCAAAATAAGTTTTCACTTTCAAAAAGTGCTGTTTGGTTGGTTTTCCATTAAGTTCTGTATGGATAAAGCTGTCTGTGTAGATTAATCTGTCTGTATAGATTGGGAAGGTTTTTGTTTTGGAGGGTTTTTTTCGTAGATGGAATGAGCATATTTTTTAATTGGAAAGGGCAGGTTTGGAAAAAAAAAACTTAGCTTTCTGCATAAAGCTCCCCCTAGAAGCTTACTGATTAAGCCACTTTCTATATCATTAAGCCACTACCAAACAGTCATGTATAGCTGACCGAATAAGTTGTGAGTCCCATTAGCTCATTAAGCTGCTAACAAACAGGCCCCTAGTTAGTTAGTTATATTTAAAAAAAATGTGGTAGTAACACATTTCTGCATTGTGTTAAGTTTTTTTTTAATTGTGGACATTAATTTTTTATTAGTGTGCTAAATTACTAAATGGGTTGAAACATTTTTAGAACATATGAGAGTAGAATGTTAACCTTGGAAATGGTAAGAGCTGGGCTCCATTGTTCCTTCAAGATATCAAGGCAAATGCTGCCATTGCTGTTGATATTTGGATGGAAAACCTTTGTCCTGAAAGCTACCTATAAAACACATATTAAGCAAAATAAAAAACTAGGAGAATCCTTCATTCTTTTAAATAAAAAAATGAGGAATATAAGTTCATAATATGCAGGTATACAATATGTTTCACCAAGGCTATGTGCTTTAGTTAAAACACATATGTATCCAAGATCGAAAAGATTTGCCCAAAATTCTAGTCTACCAATTGAAGCATGCTACTTTCTGGGAGAAAAGTTTATACTTTTTTTGAAGTATATAATATTTATATTGACTGTGAAGTAAAATAGTTAGCACACAAAATGATTCAAGTAAAAATAGTTCTTTCCAAAAATGATTCAAGTATTTAAACATAAGCAGTTGATAGGTACCTTAGGTGGCTTAAACGGATAATCTGGAGGGAAATGAATGGTAACTAGAAACACTCCACCCGCATAAGGACTGTCGGGAGGACCCATAATTGTAGCTTGCCAGTGAAACATGTCTTCTGCCACTGGGCCTAAGATCAGAGTCACAAAACCCAGATAAAACATATGAAGAATTGATGCCACTCACATCTGCTAAAACTGAATACCAGCATATGTGCAGAAATGCATGTATCCATGTCTTAATATGTTCTATTAACTCCACAGTGTCATACATCAACATATACATAGATAAATAATATAAGAAAATATGTAGGCGCCATTGACATATTGATAAATAATACTAGGGTACTGGTACTTATTAAGTCGCTTATCAAACAATGTGGTCCTTGTAAGTTTTGCAAAAAAGAAAAAAATTAAATTATGTCATTGCTTACAAGCCTTTTACTTTATTATGTTTGATTAATTTTCATTTTGATATATTCACATAAACAGTTTTGACACATTCAAGCCTTGGTACTAAATTTACTACCTAAACCTGCGGTCTTGCATATAGGAAGGCTTCCTGATAGTAATGTTTTTCACTGCTGAAAATCGATCACATTGAACAGATAACCTTTATTTGGTAAAAATATAAAAGGCTCTGAACTTGAAGACAAACTTACCTCTCTTACAAAAGGGATATCCGTGGGTAAAGGCAGAAAGCAGGGTCACTGCTCAAAGCCTCAACTTGAGACAATAACCCAGGGACATAATGCATAACTATATATGACAAAATAAACACACATCTAGTACGTTGACACAAGAAAGATCCAGGCACAACGCAGTTCACCTGAATTTTAATATGCAACTAGTTACTTGAAAATGTTAAAATCAGACCTCTGTTGCTTTTAACATGCAATACACTTGGTAAAAGAAGATGAAGAATAAGTTAAAAGAAATTCAATTTGTGATCATGTGGATGTCAGTGCAGTCAATGGAGTAGGATGTGATGATCTACAATCAGTCTGTTGCATGTGATGTCTCACATTAGCGGCTATAATAGTTTGATTTAATATAACTTTATATGTTCTAAATAAATCATTAAACCCACTGAACTTGCAATATGGAGCATTCCCCAATAGATATTTATACAAATTAAGTCATTGTGTGCCCGACTCGACTTCTTCACCTATAGTTGGACTTCAGTAAAATTCTCATCTCTTTTTCTTAGTATTTTGTTGTTCACCTTTTTGGATTATGCTACTAGCTACAAGTATCAACTTACCTATTCTTAAGAGAAATCAAGGGAAGAAAAAAAAATGATGTGGGCAAAAGGGCAAAGAATTAGCCATTTAGGAAGTATAGCTCTATCCTTTTTAGTTGTTTGGTGCATCTAGAGCCTTCAACAGCTGTGGGGGGGAACTCTCACCAAAGCAAAGTTGATTACAAGGGTACAATGTGATGCACATTTGTGAGGAACTCGGCACAATTAGTCACCTGAAAAAGCAAACCAAAAGGATTTCATAGATGTCACCACTCAATTGGGGATTTATCACACTCTTACTGCAGTAGCTCTAATAGAAGGCAGATGCAATGGTACATGGTACCATTATCAACCTCAAACGATAGCATAAGATGGATAAGCTAGCTACAATAAATTATATGAATGCAGCACAACATCCTTAAAGTCCTTTGTCTCAAAATAAGCACCCTCGACTGAATTCACAAACTAATGAAGAGATGGAAGAATCAAGAATCTCTATTTCGTTCTCCTATAAAGTTCTCATATTTTCCCTTTCAAGGAAAGAGCATCGTTGGGATATGCCAAAATCGACAGTAGTGCCCACCTTGATCGGAAGCCCTAAATTTTAGTGAACACAATTTCACATAACTCTATAGTTGTCTTCATAGATGTACCCATTTCTATAAATTACAAATAGAAACACTTCTTTCTTCGTGATGACAAGACACAGACACAGACACAACAAGGATCTGATGAAGAAACTTATAAAACCTAGAATACTGAGGTGGATATCTTATTTCTTTAGGATTCACGTGTCAATACCTTGGTGTTGCACCAAAGATGTCCTCATCAAAAGTTTCTATCTCAATTTCCTATACTATAAAAACGTTCATGAACCCCTAAGAATTGAGTATTTTCATTTAAAGATCAAATGATCTTGCCTGCAACTTGGAAACGAAAATATCCAGCCTTTTTAGCTATTTTTTCACCAACAATTAGCCATATCACTGCTAAATCCTAATTTTAGCCCCTTAACCTAGGCACAAAACAAATTTAAACATAGAACATACGAGATCAAAATAAAAACTTTGGGGAAACAGGATCTAACAGATCGATCGATGATAATATCATACCTGCGCTGCAAGAGGTAGGAGGATCTTTCTGAAGATCCTTGAGTTCTTTCAAGATCCGCTTCGAAGCCATCCCGTATCACCACCAGGAGATCCTAAACTTTCCGCAAACACAAACCCTAAATCAAATTAAAACTCGCAAACAACACAATTGAATACATAATAATAGCTATATATACAAAAATTCCATGAAAAATTGAAAGTGTTAACAGATAATTTTGAGAGAGAAAGCGAAAAGGGGTGGGTAATTTACCTCGAAGATCCTCGCCTCTGATTATTAGAGTCTTGTTTTTCTTTCTTCTGAAAAAACGGAGGAAGCTATGGTGTTTGGAGAAACGTCTTTTATATACATATATTCTCTCTCTTCCGTCGGCCCTGTACCCTCATCTTTTAGATTCTTCACGTTTTGGTCCTCTAGTTTTAAGAATATTTACTTTTGGTCCCTATACCCTCATCTTTTATTGGGTGTGGTAAAGTCATTGTTTTACATTTTTGGTTCTTGTAGTTGCCAACTATCATCCACTCTAGTCCTTACTTTAAATTAATTTATAGTTTTAATCGTTGGTTGTCAACCTATTTCACTTTTAGTCCCTTTAATTAACTTTTGTTAAAGAGTCTATAAATTAAGAGAATTTTGGTCTTTTTCTTATTTCTTTAATTTAAATTACAAAATTCATTTATCCTTATTATTTTGATATAATATATGGTATATACCTCATTAGAGGGAGATTCAGAAGAAAACGCTAAAGAAAAAGATAACTGAATAACGTCATGAGAGTCTGTCATCTGGACGGTACTTTTTTTTTATGAATCAATACATAAATATGCATTAGTGCATATGCACAAGTGCATATACGTTATTGGAGCTCCTTTTTTTATGCATCAATGCATAAATATGTATTAGTGCATATGTACAAATGCATGTTACCAGATTACAGTCTTTCAGAGTGTTCTTCAGTTTTCTTTTTTTTTTTAACGTTTTCTCCTGAACCTCCCTCTACCTCACTATTGTATTATATTTATAATTTATATACATAACTTTATATAAACGTACCAAATTCAACATTTCCTATCTAGGTTTGGTTGGTATGTTTATACAAACTAGATTTAAGAGCATCTACAACAGTTCCTTTATAATTTATTTAAAATAAAAAACTAAAATTTAAAATATTTAAAATAAATTACAATAAACTTCAACAGATTCTCCATTTTAGAGATCTCATCGTTGATTATATTATTTAAATGTTCTATAATTTTATGATTCTAATACACTTTAAAACTCCAAAGAGAGGAGAGAGAGATAAGTTTTTTTTTCATTTCACCAATGAAAGTTAAATTAATACTATTTTATGTATATATATTTTTTAAAGTGTATGGGATCATAAAATTATAGAATATTTAAATAATATAATCAATGATGAAATCTCTAAAATAGAGAATTTATTGGAGATGATTGCATTTTGTTTTAGAGATTTTGACTTTTGCTTCTCTATTTTAGAGAAATTATAGTGAAATTGTTGGAGTTGCTCCTACAAAATTATCTGTATTTGGAGATTTTTCTATTAATCTCTACTTTAGAGAAGCTGTTAGAGTAGTTTAGAAAAAAAATGATTTTCTCAATTTTAAAGAAACTGTTGGAGATACTCTAATCGGAGATGGCCACTGAAATGGTGTTGAAGGAGTCACTGGGCACGGTCAATGTCGTGGGAAATGTTTTTGAATTTGTTATATATATATATATATATATATATAGAGAGAGAGAGAGAGAGAGAGGAAAGTTCAAATGCGAACTCAAATTTAGTTGTGAACATGAGGACAAATGAAAGCGTGACACGTGTCTGAATATAGATTATTCAGACTGAATATAGATTATTCAGACTGAATATACAAAGAAATATTCAGACTGAATAAATACTATATTCAGCGTGAATATTTCTTTGAATAGGACATGTGTGGCACTCTCATTTGTCCTCACGTTCACAACCAAATTTGAGTTCTCATTTGAACCCACCCATATATATATATATATAAGGGTGGGTTCAAATGAGAACTCAAATTTGGTTGTAAACGTAAAGGGAAATGAGAGCGCGACACGTGTCATATTCGGACCGAATATAGTATTTATTCGGTCTGAATAATGCTTATTCAGACTGAATAAATACTATATTTAGTCTGAATATTTTTTGATTATTCAACCTGAATAATCTACATTCAGACACGTGTCACGCTCTCATTTGTTCTCACGTTCACAATCAAATTTGAATTCGCATTTAAACTCCCCCCCCTCTCTCTCTCTTTATATATATATATATGTGTGTGTGTAAATATAATATAACAATAATATATTATGATTTAATAATAATATATCACAATATAATATAATAATAATAATAATAACAATATATAATACTACTTAATAAAGCAAATATGTTTTTCTCTTAAAAACAAGTTTTTAAACATAATGTACTACCACTTTATGCATAATTTCTTAAAATCTCTTAATTACAACAACTTGAACATGAAGTACAACCTTTTAATGCATAGAGTTAAAAATCTCTTAATCCTTGTTATCATATGTTCCCATCTACCAAGGTGACCGTTCACACATCTCCACAGACAACGATTGAAGCTCCCAATATGATAGATTCGTGATTCAAATCATCCCTTCCTATAGTCTCTCTACAATCGACATATTAGGGTTCATCCCAATCGCTCCATATAACATGTTTGGTTTTTATTTTGCTTTCATCGTCCATCTCAGGTACAAAAATTCGATTTTTCCATCTCCATCTCAGGCAACTTTTCCGATTTCTCCATCGCCCCATGTAACACCCTCAAATCTGGAAAGAGCGACTAATTTAAAATTTCTAATATTTCATCAATAAATAACTTTCCTCGAACCACAATTAGTAATAAGCCTCTACAACAAACAAATCAAGTCCTATACAAGACCTACTTACGGTTAGGTGTTACTAAACCAATAAGAATCGCTATCTCCGAATGCGGAAAATGTCACCAAGAGTCTTTATCGTGCCACTTCCTAGCACTCAAGTCCACACGTGTCACTAGTACCAACCCCCACGATAACCTGATGCACATGCCGACAAAGAAAAAGGGTTAGGCTTAACCCTAGTGAGCTCAAGAGTTTTTAACATATTTATGATTGATTTGAAACCAAAAGATGTGCTTGATAAAATATAATTCTTAAAGGAAATAACCTTATTATAAAAGCAACGTCTTTCCCCAAATTCACTAGTCCCATAATAAAAGCTTTAGACCAAAATGACATTAGAAGATAATACTTTAAAATAGAAATATTCTTTTAACGACATACCAATTCCAAGAGTCACACGACTATGATTGAGTTTATAAACGTGGAGATAGAAAACATACTTTTAACCATGTTTTATAAAACGTTAACTCACGCGGACCTTTAAAGGGATAGAAATATCCAAAGTTCACGGGGGATTCCCGATCATACCATCTTTGCTGACGGATACAAAAGTAGGTCACTACTCGATGTTGAGCAACCATAGGAGTCAATGGCAATCGGTCAACAACCGATTATGCACCTTAGTACACGGCCCCCGATGGCTCCTACGAAAGCCCGCGCAATGGTCACTGGCAACCGGTCTATAACCATTATGCACCTTAGTACACGCCCCTGATGACCCCAAATTGCGCATGCATAGAGTCAGTGGCATCCGGTAATGATCCGACATTATACCCAACAGTAAGAGGCCCCCTATGACTTCTATGCGACCAAAAAGGGACAATAATCCCGCCTTTAAACCGACTATATGCCTATGGATCCATTACATACTAGTCCTACTACCGAATACATCAACGAGACGTATTACTAGTTTTCCAACCTTGAAAACTCTTTTCAACAAACCATCTTCTTTCAAGTCCAAGTTTTACCAAAAATTAGGTCAAATCATTTTGAGTTTCAAAACCAAAGATTATTTCATTTTATAACATTTCCAAGTGTTTTAAACCATTAATGATGCTCAACTCATCATTTACAACAAAATACTCAAAATCCTCATTTTGACCCAAAACCTCCAAACTTACCCAAATACACAACCACTTGAAATTAAGTTTAGGAATCAGTAAAATACTACATTCACAACAAGTATTTGAGTTTATAAGTTTAGATTTGAACTATACTTATGCATTTACAAAATGACCCATAATGCAATAATCTGTATTTTTCAATGATTTATAAGTTCCAAAACTCCAAAGATGCAAATACAACCAAATGGTTTTCATTTAAAGATATTGCACCCAAACAACCCACACTTATAATTTATTTGTCAAAATGTCTAAAAACCAAGTATAAGCCTCTTTCATGATTTATAAATCCTTTTATACCAAATATTCAAACTTACACAAATAGTCACACATTTGATAAATAAGAAGTGAAGCATGTTAATACTTTTAAATGGACGTTTTTGGCATGTACAAAGTTTTCACAAAGTATCTTGAACTCACCTTGCTAGATTTAGGCTAAATCTAGGTTTTACCCCAATACCGAGTTCCATACGGTGAAGACTTTAGATCCTTGAGCTATAACTCTAGATCCATGGTTCAATCCTTCCAAGAACACCTACATGACTTCCAAAAACATACACAAAACAAACCCAAGAGAGGATGAGAGCTGTTGGTGAAAAACCCAAACCCTAGATTTGAGATTTCGGAGAGGTGATCTTACCTTCCACCCTATGAGCTCTAAAATCATCAATAGCCTCTAGCCACACTTGTTTCCATGTTGTAGAGCTTCAAGATACGAATCCATAACAACTTGAATCACCCAAATCGGAGCATTATTGAGAGAGATATGGTTCAAATGAGAAAGATCCCGATTTTCGGTCTTTAAAACGCTGACAGAGGCTGACACCAGATATGGACGCCAATTACGTTCGTAACTGGCATTGGTAACTCAACGGCTCCCTCTTGACCAAACAGACTCTGACGCTAGTTGTAAAGCTAGTTACATTTCGTAACTGACATTGTAACTCACGCTAAGCACAAATCAAGTAAAAAGAGCTTAGGGCTACTTGTGAAGTTAGTTACGATTTACTAATTGGCTTTGTAACTCACGCTAAGCATAATTGAGTGCAAAAGTGCCTAGGCTAGTTATCAAGCTAGTTTCAACTCTGAAACTCACCTCGTAACCAGCTTCCATCCTAACCCACATGAAAACTAGCCTTAGACGATGTTTTACCCATATTTGCTTCGTCTTAGCTCCAAATTGACTCCAAAAAATATCGTTGGACTCCTTCTTTAATTCTCCAACCAAATATGATATAAATACTTGAAAATAGGTCTGAAATACCAGAATTCTTGTATCAGTCTTTTCCAAAGTTCCATAAACTTAACTAAAATTTCCGGGTGTTACACCCCATCAGGTAATTTTTCGATTTTTCATCTCCATCTCAGGTAACTTGTTTGTTTTTTACTTTTCTTTTTTTACTTCCTTCTCTATGTTGCTCTCAATTAAAAAAAACCATCACAGCCCCTTCGATCTCTTTGTTGCTCTCGACCTCTCTGCTACTCTCAGTCTCACAGTCTCAATCTCTCAAGCTGGTTGTTTCTAGATCTTTAAGGTATCGATCTTTACTGCTTTTTTCTACTTCCCTCAAGCTAGCTCATGTTTGTGTATCGATCTCTAAGGTATTGATCTCAATTTCAAGATTGTTTATAGTTTCTTGGTTGGATTTTTCTCATGACAGATGTTGTTTGTAAAAATTGGTTGTTGTTCTCACTACAAATGTTATTTGGGGACAAAATAATTGGTTTTTAATTTGGTGGCTACTGTTTAATCTGGTAGCTGCTACAAAATCCTGTTTCGGTTTCTTCTATACGTTTCTAGGTTCCAACTTTTAACTGTTATGCTATTTGAATTATTTGTAGTTAAGAATGTAGTTTGAAGTTAAAAGGTAATTTGTTTGACCTTTAAATTCGAATTAAGAATGTGGACTGTATTATGTGTAGGTTTTATAATGGTTATTGGATACATCATTTTGGATTTGGAATCAATAAATCTGGGTCGATGAGTTTCTTAACTTTTCTCTTACGTTTCGAATCAACGGTCTTAGATTTTGAATCCTAGTTTTCCACCATTATAATTGCTTTTTTGTTTTGATGCTTCATGGGTTTTTGTATATTGTTTTATTATTGACCAATTTATCAATAAATCTTCATATGTGTTTGTGTGGTTCGTCCTCTACACCAGTGGGCATTTTTGAGGCTTTATCACTTTTAGGTTTTGGTTATCATTCAAGAACCACCCATCTTTGGTTAAATTGGTTAATTTGCAATGGCAATGACGTCACATCATGCTTGGATTTCATGCGAGTTAAATGATCTTAACAGGTTTTGGAGAAGCTTGGTCCATCCATAAACCCTAAACAACTATCGTTCGTGTGTGTGTAGTTTGGCAGGAAACTTTTGGAAACTGGTTAGAAGTATTCCGGTGCTGGAAGATCGACAAAGATAGACTCGAATCAATTAACGACGTTCTAGCGCATAACATTTCTGCGGGAGGTAATGAGGCCCGAGTGAACTTGTGGACATGCATGGTTTGGTCCTTTATATATCTAATTAACTAATTTGGTCGCACCACAACCATATCGTATTTAAAAAGCTCTTCTTTGAATTCCAACGTATGAGTTATGAATGGATCGAGAGAAGGTGTTGGGGCAGAAGTATTGAGTAGAAAGTGTGGCTTCCATGTGTGATCACCTCTTCCACTTCCAGTTTTTGTTTCATCTACTGCAGCGACCTCAAGATTCTCTTCACCAAACGACAAGGCTTATTATCATGATGCTTCCATTTTATTTTATTTTTGTAAACATGTTTAGCTATATTATGAATGTTCATTAAATTGATATAGCGGAATGGGAAGAATTAAATCTTTTTATGTATTTTCTCAATTTTTGTATATTAATTGTATATGTGTATGTCACTGATCATACAACATGCTTTTTGCAATTTTTGGATTACATTAATACAACTGATTGGATACCAATAATTTGTATGATTTTCTTATCGTCCTTTGAACCATTAATCATTTAGATATGTGTATGTATATATGTTGTTTGAAAGGAAAAGAAAATAAAGACTTGATGTGGTTATGGAGTGCGTCTTTTATACACCCACTTCACCATCGTTCAAGTAGTTGGTTTTCATAGGGTTGAGTACTAATATTGAAGCATTCAATTATGCGATTATGAATGTTTTTTTTAGCAGCAAATTAGTACTTTTATTACCAACAGTACAACCAAAAGTATCCAACCAAGCCAAGGTGCCCACATGACAGCACCATTCCAAACAGAAAGCAAAAATAAAACTACCACCCCACTACTTAGTTTACAAGAAATAAACTAACCCACCCCCCCTCATTAACAAAACATGCACGAAATCAATCTGCATCCTTTCTCCGCGTTTGCCATCACTATTCACTACTCGTCAAAACAGAAGCTCGACTCCTTTCCTCAGATGCATTAACAGATGCTGGACAACCCTTTATGTTTGAACCTGGATAGCCGCTTCTTCTCACAACTGAGTTAATGAACTACCCGATTGTACTCGCAACTTCATTTGCATCAGTCCTCACTTCAGTAACCCATGCAGTTCCAGTCTAACCTACTGTTTGATCGATGCTTAACGGGTCCGTCATCCACACCGACCACTCCACCTTCAGATTCTTGTCTCTATTTACCATCCGCTCGAATATCTTTAGCTGAAATTCAAACGTCCGTTCCTTTATCGAAGCATTTCCCTTCTTGAAGATACATTTGTTCCGGTTAGCCCAAATTAAATACAACGTACACCATACGATCACTTTCCATCTCTTTCTCCCCTTCTCGCTTCGACTACTTTGGTTTCCCGCCTCAATTAGATTTGCAATCGAGATGCAACCCTCCACATCCACCCTCCTCCGTTCTCTTATTTGGCGCCATAGTTGTTTAACTTCTTCACAAGTGATTAGTGCGTGGTCTATAGATTCCACTTCCATCTTACTGTCTCAGACATAGTAGGGAGTCTAGATCTACGCCCATCTTGTCAAGAGCAATGCGAGATGGGAGTCTCCCATTTACCATTCTCCATATAAAAATACATACCTTAGCCGGTACCACCCCGAGTCCATTCCGTAGCCATCCAATTGGCCTCCACCTTGCTGCGTTTTTCTTCGATCGTTTTCCTTAGAGTCTTCACCGAGTATTCACCTCGAGAGTCCATCACCCAATCCATTTGATCTTCTCTATCTCTCATAGGTTCTTTACCTCCTAAAACTCTACATAACTCCTCTAGCTCGCCTAACTTCCTCCCCCTTGGCCCCCTCCTCCTATTCCACTCCCACACCCACTCCCCCTCCACCCAACTCCCTCTATTGGCGACCGACAACCCTTTCTCTACTTCTAGCCGATACAACCAGTTGAACTTGACTTTTAGTTTCTCCTTATGGGCGCATCTATCTCCTTATGCGATTATGAATGTTATTTACTTTACAGGACAAGTCTATCAAGAGATTCCCATCGACAATATTAAGCAAGCCGTTGTTAGGGATGTTCGTGTAATTCATATTGTTGTTAAAATCTCCTTTAACAAACCTATCAAAGCTTCAAATTCGTTTACATTAACGGCTTCCGTGTATTGCGTGGGTACATAACTATTTTTTATAATATAATGATATTTTACAGATGAAACAACAAATACAGTAAAACATTTTTATATTACAATGTTGTTTCACCAATAAAATAACACATAAGTTCCATAGACTTTGAATCCAATGTCATTTCACAAACAAAATATATCGATTAACCAATTTCAAACAAAAAAACGAGCTTTTTAGGTTATAAAAAGGTAATTAAAATAATTGATAATATTCTGATCGATATAGTTTCACAATATATAGTATATACTATTTCATATAAACCTCTGCGTTCCGTTCACCCACCACCAGCCTCCGCCCCTTCACCACCACCAGTCTCCGCCCCTCCTCACCGGATCGCCATAGCTCAACCTTCCATCTAAAATATTCCTTAGACTCCCAAAACTGCAACAATAATCAAACGCAAGGTAAGCATATTCTTAATTTTGACTTCTCTAATATACGATTACTCCTCTCTCTTTCAGTTTATGTGGCTTCAATCCCTGATCTAATGTCGGTTTTCTCCGTATGCTCATTCATATTAAGTTATTCTCGTTATCCCGCTGGTTTCAATTTGATCTCTTTCCCTAAAACACAGCTACGACCCCTTTATATGCCAAATTTATTAGGTTTTGAGTTTTTTTAATCAGAGTTTCCATCCGTGTGCTTCGAATTCTCAGTACTTTGTGACATTATGTAGATTTTTTGTAAGATTTTAAGAACAATATGTCAATACCTATTGCTATATTTCAAATTTTGATTCAAATTTAATCCCTTTTCCTTCAGCGTGCAGATATTTTGACTTATCCTTATGAATGGCGTGGAGGGAGCTTGGGAAAAAGGTCAGTCATCATTCTACACTTTGAACTTTTGAGTTTTCATCCAAAAATAAACGAATTTTATGACTTATATCTGTTAGAAATATTCAATGGAAAACTGACAAAACAAGAAACCATTATTAGGACCAGAAAAGATCACTGTTGGTGTATCCAGAAACTATCTATACAAATTTTGTATAAGAAAGAATAATAAAATTCTCTTGAGAACAGTTCATCAAAGACCAGTTAAGAAGCTCGCACACAAGCAGGTTGCGCTGGTGCTAATCTTTTGACCATTAATGTATATGTAAAGCCTGACCAAAATAGCCCCACTTCGCCCATTCAATTGCTTAATCAATCAATAAGCACATTAGACTTTATAAAGTGATGAAATGTGTGTACACAAATTCTCACTTTAAAGACTGAACACAAAAATCCCCGTCTTCAATCAATAAACCAATTCAACCTGGATTCACGAACATTTACAAAAAATTGACCCAAATTTTTGTTATAAGCAGCACCACTTCCTATTACCACACATAATTTCATTAAGAATTTATCACTCACTCTTAAGACATACACTAGTTAACTGGTATGAACTTAGTTATCAACAACTTGTTATTACCACATTGAACCTCTATGTAAGTGTATGCTTAGAAAAAGGTTGGATTTCCGTTCTTGCTGACTAATCAAATGGGTCTCAAGCCCGTTTTCCGACTTGTTCTGTAAACCATATATTGAAAGCCCTTTTGTAAATAGGTCAGCCAATTTATTACAAGACCTTACGTAATGGTTATTACTGCTTTACCCCATCTGAAATGGCCGACATTTGTTGTGACCACAACTTTATATCTAATAACGTATTCCTTGGCCATTCTGCTTTTTTAGTCGCAGCTAAGGCTAAAAACTCAGCTTCCTTGGTGGAATGAGTTATATAAGTTTGTTTCGTTGAGGCCTAAGCAACAACTCTACCACAAAGCATAAAAACCCAACCAATGGCGGATTTGTCATCATAATTACTAGTAATCCAACTAGCATCTAGATATTCTTCTAGAACTACAAAGCTAGCTTTTTAGTTCTAATCAAGTAACCGAAAACTCTTCCAGTAGCTTCCTAATGTTCTAAGCTAAGATTACTAATAAACCTTGAAAGTTTGCAAAAAAACATGAATAATATTTGGTCTATACAATGAGTAGCATACATTATACTACCAATTGCACTAGCATATTCAAGTTGAGAAAATTTGTGGGCTATCGATAACTTCCACTATGGTTTTAATTTGATTTGGAGGTTATTGGGCCGGCTTATTGATTTGGGTTATGGGGCAATACAGATGGTATGAGGGCTGATCTTTGTACCATCAGGATGGTGGGACAAACTTCGTCGAGCATGATAAGTCCCTGAGGAGGTGATTGTAACATCTTAGGTGAATCTCACATTGTTTTTTTCAAAGTATATAATATTTATATATGGAAAATAAACAAATAAACTCACACACCCTCCTCAACTTTGGTGAGATTTGAACCCCTGAATCCCACATTGTTGATGAACAAGGAGGATGCTGGGAAGGCTTGATGAGGACATTAGGAATTTAAGTGGTGGAGTTTGTAACGACCCGTTCCACATGGATAGAAAAAGGAGATTTGTGAGCTTCTTATAACCTCAAAGTTGTGGGCTATCAATAACTTCTCCCATGGTTTAAGACTTTAAGGTTGTTTTTGAGGTTTGTGGGCCAACCTGTTGCTTTGGGCTATTGGCTGTTACATAACATATCATCAACATAAAGATATACAATGATACCATAGTCCTTTACAAACTTAGAATATATACATCTATATGTGTTAGTTAATATAGCATACTCAAATTTCTCATGCCATTGCGGTTGTTTCAACCATAGAAAGATTTGACCAACTTACAAACTTTCTTTTCATTGCTGGGAGGTATGAATCCTTCACGTTGTTTCATCTACACCTTTTCATCCAAATCACCACTCATAAAAGTTGTCTTTAATTTTTTTTTGATGTACATATAAGTCATAAATTGAAGCTACAGCCAAAGGTACTTTAATGGTTATAAGTAAGTCGAGCTACGGGTGCATAAGTAAGGGTCAAAGTAAACAATTCTTTTCTTTTAGCTAAATCCTTGTGCTTCTAGTCTAGCTTTTAAAGTTTGAACAAATCCATCTATTTTACGTTTTACTTTAGATACCCATTTACATCCAACCGCCTTAGGACTAGGTTGCAAATCCGATAAGACCCAAGTGGTATTAGCTATTAAAGTTTCTTTCTATAATCATTCCAAGAAGGTGGCAACTTGGCAATGTTTTCTCTAACTATCAGTTTATTGGGAATAAATTATCTATAAATCCTTAAACTTAGAGATTATGATTAAAAATTCATGAACTTGATCCAAGATGAATTGGTGTGTAGAGATCAGATAACAGATCAGTAAAGTTAGTATGTATCGCTTGCATATTATTTCATTTTCCCCACGTTTCTTCCTTTCTGCAGCCCTTATGTCTGTATCTTTATCAGGCAAATATCTCAAATTAGATTTAAAAAAAGAAGCTGATGGGCTGTTCATTATTGAAGAGTATTGTTTAAACTTAAGTGGACTATTTGATTTTGTTGACCCTTGTATTAAGTGATCTGAACTTTTTCTCTGGTTATAACCTAATTAATATAATGTGGTCACCACTTTCTCAACAGAGCATTCATGCTACTCTTTCAAGGATTCTGACTTCACCAGCATCTAGAGATAATGCTGTACGTAAATCCTTCTCTGGTGTAGAATTCAAATCCCTTTCAGCTTTACGTGGTGATGGCACTTTAAGCTTCTTGACAAGCAGATTCTTATTAAGGTAACTTGAGTTTCTTAACTGCTAAGCCAATGACCCTTTTGGTTACTTCCAATTCTATGTGGTCACTTATGCCATAAAATTTTATAGGGGTTTTCATTCAAGCCCAGAACTACTTGCCAGCAGAAGAGATGATGATACCGTTGGTCTAAAAACACCTAAGAAAGGGAAGTTCAAGAAGAGACCTGTAAATGCAAAGCCACCAGTTGAAACTCCTTATGTGTCTCCTAAACTTCAAAGGACTTCTAAAATGTCTTCAGATAGAGCCGTTGAAATATTTGAGGGAATGACAACTCTAGAGCTTGCTAAGAGGTGTGGTCAATCTGTATCCGCTTTGCAGAATATTCTTGTAAATGTGGGGGAAAAAGTTGGGTCAGAATTCGACCCTTTGGGCATCGACATCGCTGAGCTAATTGCAATGGTAGTTTCTTTATGACTTATTCTTTCTTTTTTAATCTATATATGTTTTTTTCCTCGTTGAGTTGTCTCATTTTTGTTATGGGCTCGAAACTACTCCCTCCGTCCCAAAATAAGTCTCCATTATATATATAGGGGGGATTTCAAATACAAACCAAGCAATTTGTACAAACCATACAAACTCCATGGTTTCATTGTTTTTATGAATAATTTTTTTTCTTCATGAAAGTGTTTAATATGATGAAATTGTTTCATATAATTCTTTTCTTCATGAAATTATTTCATATATTTTTGTTTCTATATGAAAATGAAATTGTTTCATGTATTTCTCATTTTGATGAATCTTGTTTCATATATTCTTGATTAATCAACCCTCATGTGTTCTTGATGAATTTTTTTCAGATATTATTGACTAATCAACCCTCATAATTTAAGAAAAAGTGAAAAAAAAAATGATTGGTTGAATGGAGTTTGTACGGTTTCTACAAATTGCTTGGTTTGTATGTGAAATCTCCCCTATATATATATATTTTAGTTTGTCCCAAGATAAGTATCTACTTTCCAATTTTACCCTTAGTTATGAGATTGAGAAATTCATTACTCCCTCTATTGTTAAGGGTACAATTGTCATTTAGTTGATTAAAAAGTGTCACAATTACACATTTTTAAAACCGTGATTTTTTCATCATCGGCATTTATTTTGGGACGGTGAGAGTATGATATAAGATAAACTACTTGTTGTTGAGTTATTTATTTATTTATTTTTTATCAATCATTACAGGAAGTTGGGGTAAATGTTAAGAGGCTCTATTCATACGAAGGTTCTGTAGTTCTTCCCCGTGCTCCAGTTGTAACAGTTATGGGTCATGTTGACCATGGCAAAACTTCCCTCTTAGACGCTCTCCGCCAAACCTCCGTGGCCGCCAAAGAAGCTGGCGGCATAACTCAACATCTTGGTGCATTTGTGGTTAGTATGCCGTCAGGTTCATCCATAACCTTTCTCGACACACCTGGCCATGCGGCATTTAGTGCGATGAGAGCTAGAGGTGCAGCCGTCACAGATATAGTCGTGTTAGTGGTGGCTGCTGATGATGGTGTAATGCCACAAACCATTGAAGCCATGTCACATGCAAGGGCGGCAGATGTGCCTATAGTGGTTGCCATCAATAAATGCGATAAACCCGCATCTGACCCAGAAAGAGTCAAAGTCCAACTAGCGTCAGAAGGGTTGCCGCTAGAGGAAATGGGCGGTGATGTGCAGGTGGTTGAAGTATCAGCCGTTACTAAAAAAGGGCTCGATAAGTTGGAGGAGGCTTTGCTTCTTCAGGCTGAACTAATGGACCTTAAGGCTCGTGTGGATGGAGCCGCTCAAGCTTACGTGGTCGAAGCAAGACTTGACCGTGGGCGGGGCCCGTTAGCTACTGCGTTAGTGAAAGCCGGGACTTTAGTTTGTGGTCAGCATGTTGCTGTGGGAGCTGAATGGGGAAAGATAAGAGCGATAAGGGATACGGCTGGGGAGCTGACGGATTCAGCCACACCTGCTATGCCTGTTGAGATTGAAGGGCTGAAAGGGCTGCCGATGGCTGGTGATGATATTACCGTTGTGGATTCAGAGGAACGAGCGAGGATGCTGAGTGCTGGAAGGAAGAAGAAACTGGAAAAAGATCGGCTTAATAAGATGAACGAAGAGAAGATATCTGCTCCTGAACCATCAGAAGAGGAGTTTGTGAGGGTTGAATTACCGATCATTGTAAAAGCGGATGTTCAAGGGACAGTACAAGCTGTTACTGATTCACTTAAAACTTTGAATAGTCCCCAGGTATGTCGAAAGCTATCTAATCTGTTTATTTGTTATGTAAATGTAAATCAAATGAATATATATATATATATATATCTTCATCTTTACACATTTTACCTCAAATATATATACTGTGATCAGGTTTTTGTGAATGTTATCCATGTTGGAGTTGGAGCAATTTGTCAGTCTGATCTTGATTTGGCACAAGCTACTGGTGCTTGTATCGTTGGATTTAATGTTCGTACTCCACCCACCTCCGTCTGTTTAGCTGCAGCTCAAGCCAATATAAAGGTATGTATGTACCCTTGGTGGACAAAATTGGTTAATTACTAAACTACCCATGTCAAATTAAAAACCCTAAAACCTTCCATAACTCCTTCAATAAACAAATGATTGTGGGTCCTATCTATAAGGCCGACTACCCTTTGATACAAGGTTGTAAAACTCGCTAGGCGGTACCTAGGCGGCCGACCCCCTTGTAGCGAGTACTCGGCCTAGGCGGGGAGTACTCGGATTATATAAAATATAAAATTATACATATATATTATATATAGCATGATCATAAATTATAAATAACCAAATATAAAAATAATTTATCATAGATAGTACCCAAAATATATGTTTTAAAACACCAACAATTGTTTGAAAATGCAAATACTTCAAATAAAAAGTTCATATTTAGATTGATGGTCCGTCGTCGTCTTGTCCATATTGTTCAATAATTTGAACACCATCCAATTCGTATTCAACTTCATTTTCCTCATTTGCTTCTTCTTCACTCTCCGACAAGAACTCTTCGTCCAAAAGTTCTCTCGATCTAGCACTTCTTCGAGGTCTTAAAACATCATCCGCACCCATGGCTTCAGAAACCGTCTCCCAAGGTAGTCCCGGCTCAACTTCACCCATGGTTTTTCACGTTCTGACTTCTGAGATAAAACTAAAAGGGAGCTATTGGTTGGTTTTTAAAACAAAAAAACAAAAAGTAACAATTTTGGTCCTTTATGTGTCAAATTTGAAAATTTTAACCCTTTGACCGAGTTGGGCCGAGTTGGACCGCCTAGCCCGCCTAGACCGCCTAATCTCCCGAGTTGGCCGAGGACCGCCTAGTTGGCCCGATTTGGCCGAACTCCCCTCGGCTGGGTGCTGAGGACCGAGTACTCCCCGAGTACTCGGCCGCCTAGCCCGAATTTTACAACACTGCTTTGTTATAGGCACCTCAATCTTCTTGTTTAGCAAAGGGTATTCATGGAAACAACCTTTTTACACTTTTACCCTTTATGGAAAATGACATATAGATCTTTTGGTTATATATATATATAGATCAAAGTGCATAAAGTGATCTACCATCTTTTAGAAGACATCGGTAACTTCATAGTCGAAAAAGCCCCTGGAACATTCGAAACCGAAGTAGCCGGTGAAGCACAAGTTCTCAACATTTTCGAGCTCAAAGGACGTAGCAAAGCCAAAGGAGCAGACGTAAAGATTGCCGGTTGCCGAGTGATGGACGGCCAGGTCATCAGGTCATCGACCATGAGACTCTTGAGAAGCGGTGAAGTTGTGTTCGAAGGTTGTTGCATTTCACTGAAACGGGAAACTCAAGATGTGGAAACCGTTCAGAAAGGGAACGAGTGTGGACTCGTTCTTCGTGATTGTTTCGATTTCCAGATCGGAGATGTTATTCAATGCTTGCATCAAGTTAACAAGAAACCAAAGTTTATTTCTTCAGAAAGTGGTGCGGTTCGTATCGAATGTTAAAAGTCTTCATTTAAAGAAAAGAAAATTTCCATGAAGAAAATTTTGTGAGTTTTTATTTAATGGATTTTGTTGTAAACTTTTGAGGGATAGTTAAAGATAGAAGAAAGTTAAATCATTTATATATTTGGTCATAATTTAGTTGGTCAATCTAAATACAATACACCAACTGTAACTATATAATTTGGAAATACTTGCCAAATTTTGTTCTTTACTTGATAGTTAATTAGTTAATTGTGGTGCTATAGCGGTGGTATCGCGGTTTACACTCTTTGGAGAAATTGTTATGCGATTTCTTCACGGTAGTGGTTTTGGTTGGATTGGTTTGGTTTATAATTTGAATCGGGCTGCATTCTTTTTTGAGTTTGATGTCGGGTTTCGCATTTTCAGTCGGAAATTGATGTTTTTTTTTATGACTTTGATGTTGTTGGACTTGTATGTTTGTATCTGATTTTTGAGATTAAGGCATTGTCTTTTTCTGCGGTTACTGATAGCTCGACAAAACTTTCATATACTTCGGGATTTCACTTGGAACCGATTGGTTGAGTAGGTTTGAATCTTACTTGAAGAGAGCAACCATTTGATCCACTTTAAATTGAAACCTTAGTCTAATGGGTCCGTGAAACTTACTAGTTCATAAATGGGTTGTTTGGTTAGTTTTCTATTAAGTCCTGTAAGAATAAAGTTGTCTGTGTGGATTAATATGTCTGTAGATATTGAATTTTTTTTGTTTGAAAGAGTTTTCTATTTTTTTTTATTAACATGTCTGTGGATATTGATTAATATGTATGTGGATAAAGTTGTCTGTGTGAATTAATAGATAAAGTTTTCTATTTTTTTTGTTTGAAAAGTCTTTTTCCTTCTAAAAGTTTATTGAATAACTTATGAAGAGCTTTTTGACACTTTTTCCAATTATAACCCTAACTAATATTATTTATTTACTTTCAACATGCCCTTTTTAGTCATTTCACATGCTCATAAGCTAGTTTTTGCCAAACATAACTTATTCATCAGCTAGCTTATCAGCTACCAGCTAGTTTATAAGTCATCAGCTACCTTATAAGTCATACGCTAGCTTATCAGCTAGTTTGCCAAACATAGCCTAAATCATTTTGTATAAGTTTATTGATATAGATGTTCCTATCATTAATTTACTAACAAAGAGACCCTAAGTCATGTCTTGGATCTTGAAAAACCTCACATGCGTACTTTCTTCCTTGGCTGCTCACACGCTACCGTAAGATGAAACTTATAATTCTATTTATTATATTGACCGTTAGTTTTTTTATTGTTATATCAATATTTTAGGGAAGGCTAATGATACAATTATATATTGTTAATGGTATCTTATCCATGAATTCTTTTTCACGTGCATCAACAATTAAACTAATTTTTTACATTGTTAACACAATAAAAATACATAAATTTCAATGCATAGAATAACTTCTATTATATAATTTTCCTAAAATAAAAATATACATATATATATATAAATATAAATATAAAAAAAAAATCAACTTTCCAACAACCACTCTATTTTAATTTTTAATAATTTTAACATTAATTATAATCATTAAAATATTCTATAAATTCATCATAGCAATACATTTTTGAGAAGTTTATAACAAATTCAACCTAAACAATTAAAACAATATATATATATATATCATCAATATTAAATTTTGATATTTCTTCAAATTTAAAGATTTCTATATTTTGTCTAATTTTCTTCCTATTTTAACATTCAATTTAGCATAATTATTAGAGTTTTTAAATGTCCAAAATTTTTACTTTAAATGTTTAATTGTTGAAGATATTTTCAAGAACATTTTCAACAAACATGTCCAATAATTATGTTAACCATAGAAAATTTTACAGAATTAAGAATTTTTTTTTATCTCTAATATACGTATAAATTGATTTATGAAAAGAGAGAAAAGAAAATAGTTTATGAAAATAGAGAAAAGAAAATAGTTAAAAGGTGGAAATTTTTAAATTTACAGAAATATTTAAAACTTTACAGGAGAGATTTCTTTTTTTATAATTATTTTCAAAAAGGTATTGAAATTAAATCTGTCAAAAAGAGACAACTAATATACATATTTTTTGAAATAAAAAAAATATAACCATTGTTAGAATTATTAAAATAAAATTACCGTTAAAGTTAGATACAATTTATCTAAAGATTTTAAATTCTAATACACGATTACTGAAAAATAATTAAGCTATTGGAGATGCTCTTATCATTCACCTTCCCAATCCCAAGTCCTACCTTTTATTTTACATTTTGACCACTATAACTACTTTTAGTTGTTAGATTAGCTTTAAACATGGTTTACTGAGTTGGTGGAATGACCTATTTTATAAAATAAATTAAACTAGGGGTCAAAATTGATAATTACATAATCTATAGGGACTAATTAATGACATATAACAACTCAAATTATCCAAGAAGAAGGTAACGACAACAACCTTTCGTGGGTTGTGCAGCCAAACAACGTTTCACTCCCTCGACGAGTCCGTCACCAACCAAACCAACCCCCTGCAAAAATCTCCATTTATAAACTTCTTTCAATCTCCCTTCCAAATCCCTAATCTTACCTTCATTTCTTCCATTCTCCAAAACCCTCTTTCGAAATCCTCTCAAAAACCTCTTCAAATTCTCCCCCAGACCCCCCCCAATCAATGGAGGCCGCTTCTCTCTCTCGCATCGGCCTCGCCGGACTCGCCGTCATGGGCCAAAACCTAGCTCTCAACATCGCCGAGAAAGGCTTTCCGATCTCCGTCTACAATCGCACCACCTCAAAAGTCGACGAGACTCTAGATCGAGCTCACACCGAAGGCCAACTCCCGTTAACTGGTCACTACACCCCTCGCGATTTCGTTCTCTCAATCCAGAAGCCCCGATCTGTGATTATCCTCGTGAAAGCAGGTGCGCCGGTGGACCAGACGATTGCGGCCTTGGCGGAACACATGGAGCCCGGTGACACCATAATCGACGGCGGAAACGAGTGGTACGAAAACACCGAGCGACGAATGGTGGAAGCGTCGGAGAAAGGATTGCTGTATCTCGGAATGGGAGTCTCCGGCGGTGAAGAAGGTGCTCGTAACGGACCGTCGATGATGCCAGGTGGATCTTATGAAGCTTACAGTAACATTAAAGAAATCGTTGAGAAAGTTGCTGCACAGGTTGAAGATGGACCTTGTGTTACATACATTGGTGAAGGTGGATCAGGTAATTTCGTTAAAATGGTTCATAATGGAATCGAATATGGTGATATGCAATTGATTTCTGAAGCTTATGATGTTTTGAAAAATGTTGGTGGTTTAAGTAACGAAGAATTAGCTGAGATTTTTGATGAGTGGAATAAAGGTGAATTAGAGAGTTTCTTGATTGAAATCACTGCTGATATCTTTAAAGTTAAAGATGAACATGGTGATGGTGAATTAGTTGACAAGATTTTGGATAAAACCGGTATGAAAGGTACCGGTAAATGGACAGTTCAGCAAGCTGCTGAACTGTCTGTAGCGGCTCCCACCATTGCCGCTAGTTTGGATTGTCGGTTTTTGAGTGGTTTAAAGGACGAGAGGGTGGCTGCCGCCGAAGTGCTAGCGGCAGCAGGGATGAAAGAGGAGGTGGGCTCCATTAGGAGCGGAATCGATAAGAAAAGATTGATTGATGATGTAAGGCAAGCATTATATGCTTCCAAGATTTGTAGTTATGCACAAGGGATGAACTTATTGAGGGCTAAAAGTGTAGAAAAGAATTGGAATTTGAATTTTGGTGAATTGGCTAGGATTTGGAAAGGAGGGTGTATTATTAGAGCTGTGTTTTTAGATAGGATCAAGAAAGCGTACCAGCGGAACCCTAATCTTGCAAGTTTGGTGGTGGATCCTGATTTCGCTAAGGAGATGGTTCAGCGGCAGGCGGCATGGAGAAGGGTGGTGGGATTGGCTGTTTCCGCCGGAATAAGTACACCTGGAATGTGTGCTAGTCTTTCGTATTTCGACACTTATAGACGTGCTAGACTGCCTGCAAATCTTGTTCAAGCTCAAAGGGACTTATTTGGTGCTCATACTTATGAGAGGGTTGATCGTGGTGGTTCTTTTCATACCGAATGGACAAAACTTGCTAGAAAGAATGCTTGAATCATTTCTAAAGATGGTAACTTCTTTTCACATTGTTGATGAACTTGCTTGCTGATATTATTATTCTCTACTGTTTTTGGTTGATTTTTATGTATTGTATTTTCTTGATGAGGATTTTATCTCTCTCTAATTCGGCATAGCAAATTGTTGTAGAATTTTCTTTGCATCATTAATAAGTTATGCATTGCCATTGAAGCATAATTCATGTTTTTTTACATGATTTTGCATGTTTTTCTGGCACTTTGGACTTTGGAGGAATTGGAGTTCCAATTTTATGATTGCATTTTGAAGAAATTGTTTTGTTGATTGAAGTTACAAGCATTTAAACTTCTGCAACTTTAGCTGCTAGTCTTATCTGAAATTAGGGTGCATTGATGTGATAGGTGTGATATGTATGTTGCTTGCACTTGAATGTAACCAAACCAAACGAGCTCTGTATATCCCACTCGGAGGTGGGGTCTGGGAGTGATATGTATGCAGACGTGACCTATATTATCAAACTCAAAGATAAAGATTTGGGAGTTAGATGTACGTAAACCTGACCTATATTATCCTCTACTTGGAGGTGGGTTTTAGAGTGAGATTAATGCATATTTGGTCTCTACTTTATCCCACTCGGAGGTGAGGTTTGTGAGTGAGATGTACGCAGACTAGACCTCTACACGGAGGTGGGCTGAGAGTGAACCTAGCGTCCTAGCCTATATCATCCTACTCAAAGATGGTGTTTGGCAGTTTGGGAGTGAGATGTATGCAGACCTGACCTATATTATCCTACTCAGGTGTGGGATCTGGTAGTGAGATGTACACCGACGTATAGTATGCCCTAAAGAATACACCGTCTTGTTTTCCTTGAATGTATATTTGTGATAATTCACTATTCTTGGATTCCCAAGGGTCTTGAGTAAGTGCTTATTAGACAAGTAGCATTTGTAATTTTAATTAAATCAATAATAGATGTATGGTTTCATTTCATGTTATTTAGAGAAGCCAATGTTCCATTGTTGTTTGCTCTTGTAAGGTTTGTTGGGGGTTGTTTGGTAATCCAACGGAACCACTTTTTTATAAAAAAAATAAAAATATCCCCCTTCATTTTTTAAATCAAAAAGCGACGAATGAGAAACAAGTTTACCAAATAACAATCACTTTATTTTCTTTAATTTGATATTTTTTCTTATCTATTTTTTTGTCGTTCTTCGGTTCTTTGCTTAAATTCTCTTCGGGTCTCACCCCTTATTTTGATTCCCCCTCGTATCCGTGCTAGTCCAAAGAAATTTGGAGAGAAAATGAGCGAGTTGGATAGAGAACATGAATTGTGGGATATTACATACAAATAACTACATATCTATAACATATATAACATATTATCATGGAGGGGCGGGTTCAAATGAGAATTCAAATTTGGTTGTGATCGTGAGGACAAATGAAAGCGCGACATGTGTCATATTCAGACTGAATAATCAAAGAAATATTCAAACCGAATATAGTATTTATTATTCAGTAAAAATAATCTACATTCAGACACGTGTCGCTCTCTCATTTGTCCTTGCGTTCACAACCAAATTTGAGTTCGCATTTGAACTTTCTTCTTATCATGGATACATCAATTAGGAAACAATAAAGAACTTTGTCCTTGGTTTATTAATATAGGCCTCATTTACCAACCTCTTACCGAATAAGAGGTTCTTACCTCAGTAAGAGGTGTGTTGTTTACCAACATAAAGTATATGTGTTTACCGATGACCGCACATATGACCCTAGACAGAACTATGATCTATGCTTACTACGGTCGGTTTGGTGCTTCTTTTTTCTTATCTACCCTCCGTCCATTCCTTATTCCCGTCACTTTTTTTCCAAAATTTGAAGAACCCTTTCTATTCACATATTTAAGAGTCTGGGCTCATCTCCAAAGTATGTTGAACCTTTTCGGCTACTTGGCCCCAAACGTACATATGAGCTTTAGTATGACTGTATGAGGTTCCAACGGCTGGTTACACTCAACACAAGGCTCGATCCTCCCTAGGGACGGACTTGTGTTGGTGCATACGGTGGCACATGCCACCGTATTATCTCTACGTCGAAGGGTAAATTTTTTGGGTTTGTGAACAGTGCAACCATATCGTTTTAGAAAGTGCTACCGTATGATATCAAGAAGTTCAAGAAGGTGCAAACGTACCTCGTAATCAATAAAAAAACTATTGAAATCAACCCAAAAAATCGATAAAAAAACCTAAAAATTTCTTGAAATCAAGCAAAAAACTTAAAAAAATCTCTCGAACCAGTGGAATTAGGCTAAAAACACTTCGAGCGATATTGAATCTTAGTAAAAACATGAAGACATGTCGATAAAGACTGTACTTTTGATAAATATTTTTTGTCTATATTATATGGTGCCACCGTATAAAAAATATATATATTATCATGGGTTCGTCCTTGATCCACCCGCATTAAGAATCACCTTCCGACAATAGCAACTCATAATCATCCATTCATCGTACATGTACTTGAAGTCGTTAGAAAACCCAACACCATCACTCTAATGGAAAGAACATTCTTAATTACATTGACCTTCTTTTGTTTAGGAAAATCCAATTTCAAGATATTACACCCAGCTGATGAAATGGGAGAGCTCTACCTAATGAAAAGAAATATATTTTATAGAATATCCGGTAAATAAGGGTATAATAGTCTGTTTTACTCGGTCGACATTTTGATATAAACATTAGCCGAACCATAAATTTTTAATCATCACTTATCTGAGTCAGACTTCTTAGAGCATCTTCAAGAGCTTCCTTAAAATAGGGAAAATAGAGAAAATAAGGATTTTAAGTCAAAAATTTGCTCAAAGAGATTTCCCAAAATTATCTCCAAAATGAAGAAAGTAGGAGAGATAGTGAGTTTTTCAACAAATATAGAGATCATTCCAAAAATGATTACAATGTGAAACAACCAATAGAAATTCTTGAAAATAAATATTTAGAGGAAAAAATAATATTTTAATATTATAATTAGGGGTGCCAATTCTCGACACGACACGAAACCCGACACGAAAATAAACGGGTTAGGGTTGAAGTTTTTGACACGCCAACCCGCCAAATAAACGAGTCGTGTTCGGGTTGACCCAATCGTGTCGCGGGTCGATCCACCAACCCGCCAAACAATTTTTAATTTTTAAAAAGTATTTTATATTTAGTTATTTACTTAAAAATTAAAATTCAAAAAACAAAAATGAAAAATCGTGAATGTTTTATGTGTTTGTTAAGACTTTTTGTTGAAATTTGGATGTTTATATCTGGTTGAATTTTTAGGTGACCTGCCAACCCGCCAACTCGCGGGTTGACCCGCCATATGACTTATGGTACCGGATGCAGGCAGAATGGGAATATACACCTCTGGATGACCGAAGAACCGAAAGAGATGCTGGTATAATATGGGGTCTCTCCCTCCAGCGGGATCAGATGTCCGGATTAGTGTTGTGTATCTCGACACGATAAGCTAAATAGGTCGTGTCCGGGTTGAGCCTCCCTGACCCGCCAACCCGCCAACCCGAACACGACACGATTGTCACCCTAATTATAATCAATGACGGGTTCTTCAAAATGGGAAATTTGTTGGAGATGGATGTAAACATCTTTGGAGATTTTAGATTTTGATTCTCTATTTTGTAGAAATTATAGGGATTCCCTTGAAGATGCTCTTATCTCAGTTAAATTTATTACAGACACTTGCCCAAAAAAGTTACTTTCACATCTCAATTAAATATCCTTAAATGTTTTTTTTATTCTTGAAAACTTGAAGAACAAGCCTTATGTTACCATCAAACACTTAGAAATCAAGTTGAGTGGAGACAAGTTTAGCCATAGGGTTGGTTCATCCTAAATCATGTATCAATGTGTTGAGATAATGGTAGACATTTACATATAAAAATAGGGTTATTAGACTCTAAAAAGGGTATACTAAAAACAAAAATCAACAAGTTAGGGTTAATAGATTCTCAAAAGTGACTCTATAATACATGTATAGATTAATTCATCGCATATTTAGGTTCATAAAAAGAACTAGTTATATTCACCCCTTTATTATCTATATCTATACTTTCGAAGAAAACCTAAAATGATTAAAAACTTTAAGATCATGAATATGAACATGTCATTTATTATTAACATTATAACATGTTTATCATGATCATGGATATGTGATTTATGATAAATAATATGTTCATATTTATTATGAAATTTATAGGATTCAGGACAAATAACATTTTTATAGTCATCATAAATGTGTTATTCATGATAAATATTCATCTTGAAGAAGTACATGTGACGTGTTATGGACGGTTCCTGCACTCCAAATAAATAAGTAAAAAAAAGGAAATGAATATATCATGTATCCATCCATCGATGCATTAATAAATAAGTAAAAAATACGATAAATCAGTAAAAAGGAACGATTACATACCATTTTCATTATCCATTATATATTTTAAAGTTGAAATGAGAATTCTTGCAAAAAAAGGTTCAAATGAGTATTATGAAAAAAAACTAATAATTATTTATGTTTTAGATTCATATGACAATCATACGATCATAACAAACACATGTGATTATCATTTGAATTTGAAAAATAAACGATGATCAATAGAAATGATGTTTTATTGGTCAATATATTCTTTTATCTTATAAATGTAAGATTTTATTCTATAAAAATATTCAAAAACTTAATCAATCAAAATATGAAAATTCGTTTAAAGGTTTTTTTAGTTTTAATAAGTCTGAAAATTAGTTTAATTTGTTCGATTTAAGTAAGTTAAAAGGTTTATTTTAACATTTTTTTTCATGCTTTATCAAAATAAATTGTATCCAGGTTTTAAATCGTATAACAATATCTAATTTACAAGATACAAGAAGAGAATTATTTGTAGAAGATGTATTAGCGTTACGAATTTGAAATCATGTGAGACCATGCTACTTTTGTGAGACCATATAAATAACATTGATTTTCATAGCAAAATATCTTGAAGGTAAATCTTAACAATATTTTTGCTATGAATGCTCAGTATTTCTTATACATTCACAAATTTTTGTTATAAAATTTCAATATTAATTTTGTGGTCTCACATGCCTAAAAAAGTACCAGCCTTACATAAACTCAACCTTATTTGTATTTTGATTTTTAGATGTCAGTAATTTTTATTGATTTAGATTTGAAATGTTCATAATTATTTGTATAAGATGTATTAGGGTTGTGGATTTAAGATCATGTAAGACCATACTGCTTTAGTGAGACTACGTAAATAACACTGATCTTTATAACAAAATACTGTGAAGATATACATTCACTATAATTTTGTTGTGAATGTTTGGTATTTTTTTATACGTTTATGATTCTTTGTTATGAAATTTCAAATATTAATTTTGTGGTCCCGCATACATAAAGAAAATAGACCGGTCTTATTAATTGTATTTGATTTTAGATGTTAGTATTTTTTATTGATTTGGATTTGAAATGATTTAATAATTATTATGTTAGGTTAAAGGAATGGGAAAAGAATATGAATAAAGTCTTTTTGGTAATTAATTAATATAAATTCTAAAAAATACTTTTACTTTTATTAAAAATTTCTTATAATATTAAATTTTCAATAGAGCTGATTTTTATATCTGAATAGAATAAATATATCCTCTAAATATCCTACAATGATAATAATAATAACGGAGGAAAACGTGATTGATATATGTTAATATTTTAAAATTAAAAAAATTGGAACTTTCATTAGAGGAGTTACAAAATAAATGCAAAAGATGATGCGGTATATTTTTTTTTCCTGAAAAATAAACAAATTAAATGATGATTGAGTTGTTTGGTTTTTTTTTTTTGCATAACTCAAAAAGATAAATTATTAATTATACATATTATTTCACGAATTGATATGAGTTAGTTTGCGTATACCTTAACCGATTTTATGCAATCTTAAAGTTAATGATCAAGTAAACCATCCAATGATTTTGAGGGAAATTAAACCGGTAATATGTGAAAGTAAACCTAATATATTATCAGAACCTTGGGTTAACCACAAGGCTTGTGACGTACTGGTTAAGACTTGTGGGGGATGAGGCTAGATAACCCATCTACCCCAGGTTCGAATCCAGGCGCAAACAACCTGTGGCCACTGAGGAATTATCTCAGGGCTGCATGTTTTAGCAGTCTTAAAATTGTCAGGGATTAGTCTAGGCACGCCTAGGATACCCTTTCCAAAAAAAAAGTAGGTTGGGTTTCGGTGAGAATAAAAGTTTTAGTAAAAAAGGTAAGAAGAGTATCCACTTTTGGATTAATCTTAATCGAAGATCAACACGAATGAGTTACACCGAGATGCACCAGATCAATTCTTATGAAAAACGTAATTCATGGGAGGTGGGGGTGAGATTAAAAGTGATCAATGATCCATATAAGTGGTGAATTCAGGATTTTTGTCTAGTGGGGCACTTTTAAGGTATACTCAAGGTTCTAAATGACATGAGGCGTGGCGTGACAAGGTCAAGCCTTAGGAGTTATGGCGAGACCACGACGTTTTTCAAGGCGTGCCCTAGTATACTGTATACTAAAGGCCTGCAAAATCGCTCGATGTGGTTTTAGTCTAATTCTACCGTTTTGAATAATTTTTAAAGTTTTTTTGGTTGATTTTGAGAGACTTTTTATTTTATTTTTGGTTGATTTCAAGAGACCATTATAGTTTTTTGGTTGATTTTGGTGTACTGTTTTGGTTGATGGGGGCACAGGCGGGAAATTACTGAGAGGAACTATGGTAGAAAGTTACAAAAAAAATAATCTATGTAAAAGAGAGAATATTTTTAATGGACTTCATCTTACGCTTCTCATCTTAACTTTTGTTATCATACGATGATTCGTCTACCATGGGTATGGAATTTAATTACATAGTTTATACAAATACATCAATTATATTTGTTTTGTACCATTGATTAGGGAGGGACTTAGAGGTGCACGAAAAACCAACTAACTCGACCAATCCGTCGAACCAAATCCAAGGTCACTCGATACCTAATCGATTTGTAAAATCTTCAAATTGTAGGTATAGTATTGAGTTGGAATTGAGTTAGAGGCTGTTTGTTTATCTCTTAATAGTTCCATTAAGAGGCAACACCTGAATCGTTAAGAGGTGAATTCTTTTTGACAAAAAATAAGTCTGCCTCTTAATGGTTCTAAAACCCTCCGAATCATTTTGTATCCTGGACCTCCCTTAGCTATTTATAGCCCTAATTTTATTTTGAATAATTACCAAACAATTATATTTCATTTTGAACAATTACCAAACAATTGTATTTCATTTTGCACTATATCATAAAAGTAAATCATTCTGAATTAAACCATTCAACAACAGCCAAACAACCCCTTATGGTCATTTGAACCCAATACAACCTATTAAATCTAATGTCTTTCTATATCATGGATGTTTATATGATAGTTAAGTCATTAATTATAATATAACTTGTTACTATTAATAGAAAGCCTTATGCAAACATTTTTTATATATCTTATGTAATTGTTACCGCTATGTGTTTGCTCTCATTTTGATTTTAATTCGGAAAATTGCACCAGATGACCATGCTCCTCATTTAAATTAATCTTCTACTATTTTTATTCGGACTTTATCCAAAT